>JAJHZJ010000310.1:3517601-4162441 GCA_023548195.1 Bettongia penicillata ogilbyi | reverse complement strand
ATGCCCAGTACCTTGAACCTGGGTACTTTGTTCGTGCTTCCTATGTGCAGTAGGGTGGTACTCTCAGGTTCCATAGAAGCCAATTTGATCTTGGGTATAGCGCTGAGAGATCTTAGTAGGATTGCCCTGCTCAGAGCACACTTGGAGTACTGTGTTCAATCTTGCACACCATACATTTGGAAGGGCACTTGCTGATACGTCAAGAGCTATTGGGGGAAGGGAGGGCAGCCAGGACAGTGAAGACAGACACATGAAAGGGATCAGAGCTATTTTAGGTTAGAGAAACAAAGATTTGGGAGGGATAGAATAACTGTCTTAAGTATTTTTAAGGCTCTCATATGAAAGAGGAATTGAATTAGACTTTTGACTCAGAGACTAAAAAGAGGATCAGTGGGTGGAAATTGCAGAGAGCTAGATTTAGGTTTGCTGTAAGGACAAACTTCCTATTTGTGACATTAATGCCCCTCTTGGGGCCCTTGGGTTGTGTGACTCCAGTTCTGATGTCTTTAGTCATATAGAAGACAGCATGTTCCCATAGTAATTATCCAGCACAGGCATTTGATTAGCTGGGAGCAATATCTGATTTGCCCTCCAAGTGACACTTTACTTGAGTCAACAACTGAACCTTGTCTAGCATGTACTTAGGGACTGCTTTCTTAAAAAAAAAAAACTTCTGTATTCCTGTTGGCCACCAAAAGACCCTGAACCATCCAATACCTACATACTATCCTTCAAGCACTGCGATAAGGGGCTATTATTTTGTAAACATTCCTTTGCATCCCCAGTAGGTTAGCACAGTCCTCAGCACAGAGGGGTCACTTTCTAAATGTTTATTGACTTGACCTAAGAAATGGTAAATGGGAGGGATCCAGAGAGACCTGGGGAGGGTTGTGTGGCCTGAGGCAGGAGAACATGAGCAGAACCAGGAGGACAATTTCTGCTCTGTTGACAGCACTGTTAAGGGCAACCTATGTCTACCAGGATAAGGCTTCCTTGGCTCTCTTGGATTCCAGGTTTGCTGATGCTGGTCAGGTCTGTGGATGGACTGCACTTACCTGGGATGAGGGTCTCTGGGTGCCAGGGGTACTCACCCTCTGATTCTAGGCTCTCTCCTAGGAAAAGGCTTTGGTCACTGCAAGCTGACCTGGGGAAGGAGAAGAATCTCAGAGGGAGGAGATATTATCTCTGCCTTCTCTTTCTAGGATGAATGCTGATCTGCCAGGAATGATAGAGGGTGAGCTCCCAGAATGGTTACAAAGGCCCTGTTCTGCCCTCAGGGGAGAGATTCTATCTCAGGAGGAGGACAGCAGAGAGGGTGAGGCTTGGAAGTGAGCTTGGTCTGAACAGGAAGAAGACTTGTCACCCTCTCTAACTCTTTCCCTTTGACCTCATGGCCTTCCCTCATCCTCCTATAGAGACCAGAAGGCAGAAGAGGCTTGGAATCCCAGATGGGATGAGACCAAGCAGAGCCTCAATGACCAGAACAAGAACGCTGCCTCCAAGTGATACTATAGGTGAGATATGTGGGTCAGACAACTGTAACCCATTGGTAAAACTGGGGATCGTACCCTAGAACCTTTGGGATGTGACATGATCAGTGGCCTGGAGAAGTAGGACCAAGGTCTCCTATTGCATGCTGGGTCATCTCTAGTCATCGTGATGAATATCTGGTCATTGGATTCAGATGGCTCTGGAGGAGAAGTGAGGCTGGTGACCTGCACAGCCCTCCCTCACTCAAAGCAAAGTCAAGCACAAATCATGTCTTTATTTCTCTGATGGCATGGTCTTCTTTGGCAAGGAAAGATAAACATGACAACAACTACCCTTCAAACCCAAGATGTGACAGGGTCTACTTTTGTGCTAAATAACTTAGATTAACCTTTGCTGATCAGGTCTGTTATGAATCCAGGGAATTAAATAGGATATTGTCCAAAGCACTAAAATATGGAATCTTTTATCCACCCATCTCTCAGTTCACTGTCCATTCCACCTGTAGATTCAGAGACAGCTTGCTGTGATCACATAGTTTATAGGCAATGTAGAGTAAATTAAAAAAGGAACTAGACCAAATGCTTCTGTATGGAAAAATCCCCCTGCAGCTATCTCCTGGAATTGCTGACAAACCCAAATTGTCCTCCCAGGTCTTCCACTGTGGCCGGGAGAAAGCCTGACCCTGCTCACTCTTAGCTCCTGAGAATGGTGTCTGCTTCCTATCTCAGGTTCGTGGATTAGAAACAAGTTAAAGTGGAGAAGATGGTGAGAGAAATCCATTTCCCACATCAGTAGTCCAATGGAGTGGCATGATCAGATCCGTGCTTTAAGAAAAACCACTTTGGTAGCTATGTGTTACATTGGCAAGGTGACCAATTAGGAAGCCACTGTACTTCTCAAGGTGAGAGGTGATGAGGTCTCTCCATCAGGGTGGCTGTGTGAGTGGAGAGAAGGGGTCAAATGTGAATGGTGTTAGGGAGGTGGAAATGACAAGAACTGGTAACTAATGGGTTATGTGGGGTGAGAGAGAGTGAGCAGTCTAGGATAACCCTACTAGGGAAATTTTAGGAAGAGGGGAAGGGTTTCTAGAATGGGGGTGGGGAACAGATAATGAGTTTGAGATGTCTCTGAGGCATAGGATTTGGATTGTACAATAGGTGATCGGTGATGCAGGGTCAGGGGAGATACTGAGGCTATTTCTATAGATTTGGGAGTCATCTGCATAGTAATCAAACCTGGGAATCGATGAAGTGGCCTCATTTAGAGACAGAATAAAGAGGCTAGAGGGCTTAGAACAGAAACCTGGTGAACCTCCCAGTTTGGAGGTGGGCTAAGTATGGTAAGCCTTGCTTTCTTTGCACTGTGACTTCTCACCAGTACTGGGTGAGATCTCTCAGCCTTTCTAGGAGTCACTGTCACCTGCTACTGACTTCTCCTCCTCTTTGCCCCTGAAACTTAGCAAGGTTAGCAGATAGAAAACAGGAAGTGAACAAGGATATTGAAGATTGATTCCTAACCTTCCTACCTCATGGCTTTCTGCCCCAAGTACACATGGGAGGGAGGGAATAATCATTCATATGGCTAGACCTACTATATGCCAGGCACTGCGCTAAGGACTTTTACAAATATTGTCTCATCTGATTCTCATAACAGTTTTATGAGGTAAGCACTGTTGTTGTTTGATCATTTTTCATTTGTGTCCAACTTGTGTGGGATTTTCTTGGCAAAAATACTAGAGCTGTTTGCTATTTCCTTCTCCAGCTCATTTTACAGATGAGGAAAACAGGGTTAAGTGACTTGACCAGGGTCACAGAGCTTGCACGTGTCTAAGGTTAGATTTGAACTCAGGAAGATGAGTCTTCCTGGCTCTAAGTTCTCTATCTACTGTGTCACTTTGTTGTCCCTTGAGTGCTGTTATCATCCCTATTTTACAGTTGGGGAAACTGAGACAAACAAAGGCTAAGTTTTTTTTTGCCTGGGGTCACATAGCTAGTAAGTATCTGAAGCTGGATTTGAATTCAGGTCCAGTAGTCTATCAATTGCTTCATGGCACCTGAGGGAAGACATGTTTTATTCACATCTTAATTAGAGTCTTGTCAGCCTCACTTCCAGGGTGTGTCTCTCAAAAAATGTGGGACACTTCTTGAGCCCTAATGCCCAAGTGATGAATTCAGAACATTAGCTATATAACAGAAATAGGGCTGCTGCTGAAGGTTGTGATGTCCCCTACTTCTGAAGTATTCTCGGTACTGAAGAGTACTAGACAGCCTTAATTGGTAAGGACAGGCTTTGACAGATGGACAAAGCCTTTATGGGCTATGGTCAGTGTAAGGGTACCTGGAGGAATCAACGTAAAGTCTTACACTTCTGTGAAAAAAGAGGCACCTACATAATAAGTATGGGTTTAGGGAGAACTGGCTAGACAAAGTTTTGGGGGTCTTAGCAGACCAAAAGCTCAGTATGAATCAGCAATGCTGCCTGGTGGCCAACAGGCTACTTGATCTAACAGAAGTCTGGTGTTGGAAACGAGAGAAGAAATAGACCTAAGGTTCTCTGACCTTGTTAGATGCTACCTGAAAGATTCTGGCCAATTCTTGCCCCAATATTTTAGAAGGACCAGGCAGGAAACATTGGAGTGGACAGAGCCCTGTAGCAGGAACATGAGAACATGGGTTTGAATACCAATTCAGTTACTCGGTGCCTATATTGATGTTGGGAATGTCACTTACCCTCCTTGTCCTCATTTGTAAAATAACAGGGTTGGGTCTATGTGACCTCTCTGGCCCCTTTCTGTTTTTTATCCCGTGTATAGTAGCAGGATCATATGTTGGGAAAGGGTGACCAGAATTGGGAGGGTGCTAGGAGAGTAGCAGCCCTCGAGATTGGGGAATCCACAGACGCTGATCAAGGACCTACTGTGTGAGTTACAGTGTCCAGGGTTGTTGGAAGAAATACACATTTTAGACAAGATATGGCAGAACTTGGGGACCAGCGAGAAGGACTTGGTGTCTTTTTAAAAATATTTTTTGAGATTTGAAGCCTTGAAGGATGATTGAGTTGAGGGAAGGAAGGTAACCTTTCTAACAATCAGAAATGACTGAAGAGGAAGGTTTGTGGTAATAGCTCTTGCCATTTCCCTAATGTTTTAAGGTTTACAGAGCCCCTTCCCCACTGCAATCCTGTGAACAAAGACAGTAGTGCAAGAGTTACTGTCTCCATTTTCCTGATGAGGCAACTGAGGCTTAGGGAGGTGCCCACAGTTGCCTAGATAGGTTATGAGGAGCAGAGCAGGGATTCCAGCCCAGGTCTACTGACTCAAGGTCAACTTCAGGTAATAAGGTCCAGGTAATAAGGACGCCACGTAAAGTCCAGATGATCGCATGCTGCCTTTGTGGTTGGCTTTTGGATATCCAAGGCTTTTGGAGAGAGGATTTCTGTTCAGTTCTGGGTTGAATTGGATGACCTTTTGGGTTCCTTCCGACTCTCGGAATATCTGATTATAAGAAATGTCTTTCTCAATTTGTGTGATAACACCATCAAGGAAGGAGCTGATGAAATCTATTTGTGATAGCTGTAAAGTGAGAGGAAGTTAGGTACCATACCATGATTACCACAGTAAGCCAGGGTAAGGTTGGGTAAACCTTCCTCTTCTACAAATTTAGAATTTCATGGAGGCTTCTCGTAAGAATGGGAGGCTTGGGTCATGATGTCCTGTGTTTCAGTTCATCAAATACTTGTGAAGCACCTGTGGTAGACATACCTGTGTTAGACCTTCCTGTGGTAGACATACATGAGACAAACAATTGAAAAATGCCAATTCCTGTTGGGCTTTAAGAAGCTTACAGTTGATCTTCTTCCAGTTACCCCGTGGTGTCCATAAATGAGAAGCTTGGACAAGGTAGAATGTAATGAGGCAGACGATGGTCAAGTGAAGACCCATGGGCCACTTAGAAGGAGGAAGAGGACACTCTTACCTGCAGGGTGTGTGGCCTGTGAAAGGAAGGTTTCTGAGTTGGCCCTGGGAGAGAAGTCAATTCTAAGCCTGGGGGTGGGAGGTAGTGTGAATAAAAGAGTCAGTCAATCATTAGATTAACAACCAATTATTACAGGTGCCTCCTGAATGCCAGGCACTGTCCTTGTTGCTGGGGAAGCAAGGACAAAAACAGCCTTGGCTTCAGGGAGCTTCTGTTGGGAAGAAATGTGTTCGCATGTGAGTAGACAGAAAATCAGTACAAAATTAGTGGAAGGCAATTTTTTTTGGAAGAAATGATGATGCAGATCAGAGGTGGGCAGGGTGAGAAGGGGTAAATCCAGTTGGGCTGGAATTTCATAAAAGGGGGAAGCAGGATGAGTAAAGACTCGAGGGAGAGGGTGAAGCTAAGCCAGATCGTGGGGCCTTCGGCTCCAGTGTTGAGGACTGAAACTTGACTTCGTAGGGTACCCAAGGGTCTTGTGTGGAGGTGTGACATGATCACATAATCGCAGAGTGTGCATTAGGGTGAATAAGGAAAATTCATTCTGCCAGTGATGGGAAGGAGGGACCAGAGAGCTAATTGATTTGAGGCAGTAAGACCAGCCTGGGGAAGAGAGGAGGGCCTGATCAGGGTAGGCCCAGTGGTCATAGGGAGCAGTGATCAGAAATGAGACAGATGTCTATTTGTCATTTATGGGGAAGCATGGGCCCCTTGCTGAGGGTCCCTGGGTAGTTCCAGCACGTGGCCTGTAATTGCTGGTGGAAATTAAGAGCCCTTGTTATGTTTATGGAGGCAAAAATTTCTGGCCTATGTGCTTACACTCTCACAAAGTCAAGAGCAGTACCCTGTCTGTGCCTCTAAGTCTGGAGAGAGAACAGCTTGGAGCAAGGCCTTGGACAAGAAGTCAGGAGGTCTGGCCTCGGTTTACCACTGTGACTTCATCCCTCTGATCTTAGTTCTCCATCTAAAAATGAAGGTGTTAAAAGATGATTCCCAAGATCTCTTCCACCTCCAAGATCCCATGGAGGACACTGCCTTGCCCAACTCTGGATTTTCCATCAAATGGCTTTTCAACTTCCCTTGTCTCCATGGTGGATCTATGCCAAAGAGATATTCTAATGCTAATGTCTAACATTACTTTGCATTTATTCTCTACGCATCTTTGTGCATAGTTGTTTGAACTCTGTTTAACCTGTCTTGCCATTCCTAGGCTGCCAGCTGAGTTCAGGCTCTCATGAGCTTTTGCCTGAATTATTGGAGGAGGTTCCTCACTGGTCTCCCTATCCCCAGGTTCTCCTCTGCTTAGACCTTCCTACCCACAGCTGTCAGAGGGATCTTCCTAGAGCCTGGCCTCCCTTATCACTTTCACATTTCCAAAGCTCCAGGGCACCCCTAATGCCTGTAGCTAGGATAAAATGCAGATTGTCTTCTGGGTAGTCTGGTTCCTGCCCATGTCTTCAGGCTCCTTGTGTACTGGTCCCCATCATGCATTCCAGATGGGCACTACCCTTCCCCAGACGTGGTCTTCAGGCTCCTTGTGTACTGGTCCCCATCATGCATTCCAGGTGGGCACTACCCTTCCCCAGACGTGGTCTTCAGGCCTCCAGCTCTGGCTGGGTGAGGGCTTACTCCCATATCTGTAGTGCCCTTCCTCCTATGCATGAGACCTTCCCTGACCTCCTGGCTTCAAGAAGCCTTTCCTAAGCCTCCTGAATGTTAATGTCTTTGCTGTGAGGTCATCTCCTGTTTGTCCTGTATCCATCTTGTCTGTGCATAGTGGTGAGCATGTTGTCTGGGCTCACGTCTCCCTCCCACTCCAGACCAGGAGCTCCTTGAAAGAAAATATATTTTCATTTTTCTTTGTATCTCTAGTGTCTCGCACAGTGCCTGGCACTGAGTAGGTGCTTAATCAATGTTTGGTGACTGTATACATGTAGAAGTAGGTCACATGTAAGTAGTGTCTACTGTGTATGCTTGGCATGGTACCAAGCACCTTTACAATCACTATCTCTGACCCTCACAAGAACCCTGTGAGGCAGGTGCAGCTATGAACCCCTTTTATGGATGGGGAAACTGAGATAAATAGGAGTTAAGTGACTTGCCCAGGGTATACACAGTCTATGTCTGAGGCTAGATTTGAACTCAGGACCTCTTGACTCTAGGCCCAGCATTTTGTGCACTGTGGTGCTTCAAAATGTAATTTGTATAACTGTTGTATTGTTTCCTGCACTAGAATGCAAGTAAGACTGCTCCTTCCCTCCTTCCTTCCTTCCTTCCTTCCTTCCTTCCTTCCTTCCTTCCTTCCTTCCTTCCTTCCTTCCTTCCTTCCTTCCTTCCTTCCTTCCTTCCTTCCTTCCCTTTCTCCTTTTCCTTCCTGCTTTTCTCCTCTTCCTTTCTCTCTCTCTCCCTTCCTTCCTTTGTTCCTTTCTCTATACCTCCTTCCTGGAAATGTTACCATTTCCCAACCCCTTTAACTTTCCCTGTTGACTTTCTGCTCGGTATTCAAGTTCCAGATTCTATATCCTTGAGCTCATTCTCTTCTGATGTCCTATGATGCTACCAAGTCACTACCCTTCTCTGGGACTTCTCATCCACAAAATGAGGAGATTGAAGCAAGCTTTTTTTTTTTTAGCTTAAACACACTTGAGACACATCCACGTGAGTTATGTTGTTAGTATCTGTTGACTGAGAAAGGATGGGATGAGAACGGCACCAGTTTGTGGTTTTATTATATAAGGAACTCCTGGATAAGGAAATCCCCTCTCTCAAAGCAGTCAGGTGCCTTCTCTGAACGTTCATCTCTGCGAGTCACCTGGAATAGTGAGAAATGGAGAGACACAGTCATTATGTGTCACAGACATGTAAGAGGTGGACCCTCTGCACTCCAGTTCCATTTAACCCCTTAAAACTGAATTAGCTTTTACAAAGGCATGTTTACTTCAACAAGTATAATTATAAATATACAAATATACAAAATGGGCTTTAAATTCTCCTTTCTCCTTGAACCATCCCAGTTTCTAAGGTGGGGATGGGGAATAGTTTTGTAGTTTAACTCTGTTTCTATATATCACAGTCCCCTTTCCAAGTCCCAAACCTACCTTGGGCTCTGGTCCCAGGCACCCTGGCTTTTCAGGGCTTCCCTTCTGAGCTAACTGGCTTGTAACATCCCACCAGGAGACCTGGCTCCAAGGTCACCATGGCTCAATTCTGGGTCTTGTGGAGATCACACCTGGCACCTGAAACTGAGAAGGAGAAACACCAAAGAATCGAAACTAACAGCCCTGTGACCATTTCATGGATGTGTGATAAAAGAGGGAGCCAGGGAAGGAAGTCCTTCCCCTCTCACTGGTATCAGTGCTGTGGGTGAACCTATGACCTTCATTCTCTTGACACAGCAGGAGAAAAAAAGAGACTGATCCCATCTAGTTATTTTTGAAAGATATAGTCTATTCTGGGTGACCCAGCTAATCAGAGGAGACTATGCCCACCCACTGGTAGGGGATGCAGAGTACCTCCATGTTAGGTGACCTGGGCATGTTCAAAGGCCCCTTACACATACGTGTCTGATATGAATTGGTCTGAAGGAGGCATGTTTATTTGTGAGTCATTACAGTCTGGAGGTTCTTGGTCCACAGGTTGGGGGGCCCCCTAGACTGCACGTTACAGTTTTAATTTTCTCTTGCTGTGTTAGAGTATTCTAGAGCATTCCCTTATTTGGAACCCAGAATTCTACATTCAAGCCAACTGCCTTCTGCACCCCTTGCCAGCTGCTCTGTGACCCTGGATGTCTCATTTAAGCTATGCTTTAGTTTTGCTTTGTTTCTGAAGTAGAAGTAACCATGCTTAGGATCTAGAAAGGGAAGAAAGATTAAATCCAGCTCTTCCATTGTATAGATGATGAAACCAAGTCCAGAGAAATATGATAGTTTACCCACCATCAGCAAGTAGCCAGAGCTGGGATTTGAACTCTGGCCCCAAACACACTGCTGGCCACTATACCAAGAGACTGGGTAAAGCATTTTGTGAATCTTGAAGAGGGGATTCACCTGTCTACTTGTTTCCTCTTCTGTCAAATGGGATGATAATAGTACCTGCCTCCCAGTGTTGTGGTGAAGATGATTGAGAGATCATATTTGCAAAGCTTTCTGCAAACCTTAAAGCTTTATCTAATATTATTATTAGTATTTACTAAATGTAATAGTTATTGCTCAACAACTATTTGTTGAATGTGACCACACATATGTTATTTTTTCCTCCTGAGCTATTATTTCACTGGTGAGAGGGATGCCTACTGGGGAATAAAATCCCTCCTCTGATACAGATGAACAATTTCTTTATAAATTATGTTTTTAGAGACTTCCCTGAGCTCCTGCAAGACTTGCCTGGGTTCACGCAGTCTATGTGTCAGGGGTAAGATTTGAACTCAGATTTTCCTGTCTCCAAGGCTGACCCAGTATGCCATATTACCTATCAAAAGAAATATAGCAAGTGTGATTATTTTTGTTATTACAGGTAAGGAAACTGAGGCTGTGCAAGATGGAGTCACTTGTCTGTGACAGCGCAGCTAGTAAATATGGAGACTAGTTTTGACCTCTGGCCCCTCAGTCCCATACTTTTCTCACACTTCCCTGGGTGTCATCCTAAAGAAAACTTGAATTGCTTGGTTGTATTTTTAAGGAACTGAATTGTGTTGATATTTCCTAGAAGTTGAAATTTAAACAAAAATGTGAGCTACCTTTGGAGGAATGTGGTCAGGATGGTGAAGAACAGGTGAGGGGGGAGAGAGAGGAGGGCTGCCTGACTTTCCGGGAGAGGAGAGCCTCTTTTATTGTCTTGTGTGACAAGAGGCTTTGTATGAAGGAGGAACAGATGTGCTTCCTCTAACCCCCGTAGCTGATCCAATCATTCCCTGCCCAGGTGAGACATAGTGAGTCAGGTTCCCAGGAACATAACCCCTTCCTGCCTCCACTCTCCTCTTCCTCCACACTGGGCTCTCTTGGGTGAGAATTCACCCACCCTGGGAGAGGGCAGCCTAGGCTGGGCTCTTTTGAGCTGGGAGAGGCAGGCTGAGAGGGTCAGATGGGGCAAGGCAAGTGACGCTGGTGGGGCGAGGGTGTGTTTTATGGCCACTTTGTGACTTGGCCTGGCCTCAAGAGCTCTCCCTAATGTGAGCTCAGCTCTGGCTACTCCCCCGGTCCCTTGCCCTCTCCTTCCTCTTCCTGGCTCTTTATGGATTGGTAATGGCTATGCAAACAGTTGTAAATTTTGTGGGGGTGACTAGGCCTAGAAACCAGGCTTTCTGCTGCTTTCTGAATACACCCATGTTTGCAAAACGTAGAGAAAAGACAGCATTAAAAGAAAAAAAAATCCAAACTCTGAGGATAGCAATCGGATAATGAAGAGACAGGTGAACCCAATGACTCGGAAATACAATGAATCCTGGAAGGTGGATCTTCACCAAATCTTCACCAAATCTCCTTGCAAGCTCTGAGAAATTGTCTGCAACATGCTGGGATGGTAGGGGTAGGGGAAGAGAGATGGGGGAGGGGAGAGCCGGAAGTAGAACATACTCAAAGTGCCGGTAATCTCTGAGAGAGCAGACCAAAGTACCTGAGGCTCCTTCAATTCAATTTGGAAAGTACCTAGTTTGCATCTTTAGAATGTAGACTGCAACAGCCAGAAGGGTCCTTAGAACACAGAACATCGAATATGGAGGACCCCTTTAGTGTACAATGAGGCTTCTTCATCTTCTCCCCTTTGGAAAGCTGCTCAAGTCAATGGACCCCTTCTTAGAACATTTTTAAATGCATGAAATAAAATAAATGGGATTACAAAGGAAACCAGTTATATTGAAATGCAGTTGTCAAAACATTTTTTAAAATTATGTTAACAGAGTTTCAATTTTAAATTTAAAAAAACAATTTAAATTTCTTAAGAAACCTAAGAAATAGGATGTTGTAGTTGAGACAACTCAATGTTAGAGCTAGAACAGTTCATAGACCATAGACTAGAGAATGTAAGAGCTGGAAAGAAACTTAGAATGTTCTAGTAGACAGAAAATTTGGAATAGAGAATGGAAGGTCTGGAAGGGACCTTGAAATGTCAAGCCCAGATGTTAGAGCAGGAAGGGACCTTAGAGAATATTTAGTCCAACCCACCTGATTTTGCAGAGGAGGATAAACTGAGGCTTGAGAGGGGAATTGACTTTCCTATGGTAATGCAGCTAGTTGAATGCCCAGGTGCTGCTTAACATTTCCATCAAATTTAGTAATGAACAAAAGAGTGTGGGGTGGGGAGAGGGCATCGTGGATGACAAAGGAACCAATGTTCTTACCAGGCCAGTGTGCTCAATATCTTCCTTTCACACCAACCCCAGACTCGACTTTGTGATCCAGCATCTTCATTACGTTCCTCAGTCTAGTATGAGGTCAAGTTCAGACCATCTTCTGAGAAGGATCTATGAAGGGAAGGTGCAAGGATCCTCCTTTTACCCATGGGAAGTCTGGGTTTCAGAGCAGTGAAGGGCAGTGCCCAAGGGCACTCAGCCAGAGAGTGTTAGACCTAGGACTCAGCTCAGGTCTCCTATGATCCTTCACTCATTCTGTTCTACCCCATGAGGGGAACCAAAGTCCTTGCAAAGCCTTTCTAGGGGGTTAAATTATTCAGTATCACAGAATGATCTGTACCTTACCCTTATTCAGATCTGCTTTTAAAAGCCTGGAAGAGGGGGCGGAGCCAAGATGGCGGAGTAGAAGGAGGCACGTTTACGAGCTCCGAAACCAAAGCCCATAGAATTAATGTAAAAAGAGTCCCCCATAACTTCTGGGTGAATACAAGGTGTGCAGAAGCAGAGTGGAAGAGATTTCCGTTCCAGGGAGCCCTGAAGACCCGTCCCCAGGGTCTGGCGCGCCCCGGAAAGTAAACCCGACCCCCAGCACTGCCCTGGCCGGGGCCGCAGAGAAGCTGATCCGAGCAGGCTTCAGAGACCGAAGCTCCAGCAGCCGGGAAAGTCCCTCCGCCCACAGAAGCTACAGGTCAGTGAGAAAGAAAGCCGGGCTGAAGGAGAGGGGAAGCGGGGCGTCTCCATGACTCGGGCCCCCTCGGGAGGAAGCGGCGGCGGCGGGGACAGGGGCAGGAAGCGGCGGAGGCAGAGGTGTGGGCGGCGGCTGAGGTGGCAGCGGCCCAAGACTCAGGAATCCCCCAACAGCAGGCAGGATCTTCATTACGGAAGATTGCTGCATAAAACCTGACGGAGCTGAGCCTGGGAGACGGCCCTGCCCCCACCCCGCTCTGTTACTGAAGGCTTCTGCTTAAAGCCCCCAAGGGAGCGGGATTTGGGAGGCGGGGCCCCCCACCCCGCCCCCACCCGTTCCATTCCTGAAAGTCTCTGCATAAAGCCCCCGAGGGATCAGAGTCTCGGAGGCAGCCCTGGCCCCACCCCAGCACCTGAACTAAAGCTCACTGATTGACAGCCAGCAGGAGGAAAGCCCATTTAAATCTCAGAGGCCAAGCACTAGCTGGGCGGATCCAGGCGGGGGTGGAAAGGAATCTCAGAAGTCAAGTAACTGGCTGGGAAAATGCCTAGAAAAGGGAAGAAAAATAAGACTTTAGAGAGTTTTTTCCAACAAATGCAAATGATCCCGACCTTCGGATCTGACGAAGATGAGGACGTATTCTTGCCATCAGGGAAAGACGTGGAGGGCGGGGCCTCAGTACCCCAGACACCCCAGGGGGGTAGTGGGTGGGCTCAGGCCCTGGAAGAGCTCAAAAAGGATTTTGAAAAGCAAGTTAGACAGGTGGAGGAAAAACTGGGAAGAGAAATGTCAGAGATGCAACAAAAGTATGAAAAACAGGTCAATACCTTGGTAAAGGAGACCCAAAAAAATGCTGAGGAAATTAACACCTTGAAAAATAGGCTCACCCAATTGGCAAAGGAGGTTCAAAAAGCCAATGAGGAGAAGAATGCTTTCAAAAGCAGAATGAGCCAAATGGAAAAAGAGGCTCAAAAGCTCACTGAATTTAATAGTTCTCTCAAAATTAGAATGGAACAGATGGAGTCTAATGACTTTACGAGAAACCAAGAAATCACCAAACAAAACCAAAAGAATGAAAAAATGGAAGAGAATGTGAAATATCTCATGGGAAAAACAACTGACCTGGAAAATAGATCCAGGAGAGACAATTTAAAAATTATGGGACTACCTGAAAGTCATGGTCAAAAAAAGAGCCTAGACATCATCTTCCATGAAATTATCAAGGAAAACTGCCCTGATATTCTAGAACCAGAGGGCAAAATAAGTATTGAAAGAATCCATCGATCACCACCTGAAAGAGATCCAAAAAGAGAAACTCCTAGGAACATTGTGGCCAAATTCCAGAACTCCCAGCTCAAGGAAAAAATCTTACAAGCAGCTAGAAAGAAACAATTCCAGTACTGTGGAAATACAATCAGGATAACCCAAGATCTAGCAGCTTCTACATTAAGGGATCGAAGGGTGTGGAATAGGATATTCCAGAAGGCAAAGGAACTAGGACTCAAACCAAGAATCACCTACCCAGCTAAACTGAGTATAATACTTCAAGGGAAAATATGGTCTTTCAATGAAACAGAGGACTTTCAATCATTCTTGATGAAAAAACCAGAGCTGAAAAGAAAATTTGACTTTCAAACACAAGAATGAGAAGAAGCATGAAAAAGTAAACAGCAAAGAGAAGTCTTAAGGGACTTACCATGAGTGAACTGTTTACATTCCTGCATGGAAAGACAATATTTGTAACTCTTAAAACTTTTCAGTATCTGGGTAGTTGGTGGGACCACACATACACATGTACACGCATGCACACACATACACACATGCACACACATACAGAGATAGAGAGCACAGATTGAACTGAATAGGATGGGACCATACCTTAAAAGAAACTAGGGTAAATGGTGAGAGAGAAATGTAGGGGGAGGGAAAAGGAAGGGGGTAACTATATGTCACTTAAGAGGCAGGTAGGAGTTTTTCTTAGTGGAGGGAAAAAGAGGAGAGCTGAGAAAAAAAAAAACAAGAAGTTTACCCTCATCACATTTGACTAAACGAAGGAGTGAAATGCACACTCATTTTGGTATGAAAACCTATCTTACAGTATAAGAAAGTGGGGGAGAAAGAGATATTGCAAGGGGGGGGATGATGGAAGGGAAGGCAAAGGGAGGAGGGAGCAATTTGAAGTCAACACTTGGGGAGGGACAGGATCAAAAGACAGAAGAGAAACAATGAGGGGCAGGTTAGGAGGGATGATAATCCAGTTAGTCTTACACAACACGACTATCAGGGAGGTCATTGGCAAAACTACACAGATATGGCCTATACTGAATTGCCTGCTGTCCCAAAGGGAATGGGTGGGGAGGGAGGGATGAGGAGAATTTGGAACTCAAAGTTTTAGGAACAACGGTTTAGTATTGTTGTTGCAACTAGGAAAGAAGACATACAGTTAAGGAGGAATAGAAAGTCATCTGGCCCTACAGGAGAAAAGAGAAGATGGAGACAAGAGAAGGGAGAGATGGCAGAAGAGAGGGAAGATTGGAGATAGGGAAAATTAGATTGCTTGGGGTATTGGGGTGGGGGGAGGGGATAAAAGGGGAGAAAATTTGGAACCCAAAAATTTGTGAAAATGAATGTAAAAAAATTAAATAAATAAATAAATTAAAAAAAAAAAAAAAAGCCTGGAAGAGTATGCAGCGGAGGGCAGCCAGCACTGGTGAGGGGCCTTGAATCCATATCACATGAGAATATACTGATGGATTGCTCAGAGAAGAAAAGATTGGGAGGGCTATCATTTGGACAAGTCAGGAACACAAGTTCAGATCCAGCCTCAGACACTTCCTAGCTGTGTGATCCTGGGCAAGTCACTTAACCCTATTTGCCTCAGTTTCCTTATCTGTAAAATAAGCTGGAGGAGGAAATGGCAGACCACTCCAGTATCCTTACCAAGAAAACCCTGAGAGAGACTGCCATGATTGAAATGACTGAACGCCAACAGTGTTTGAAGGAAGGGTTGTCCTTGTTCAGAACCCGGAGCAGTGGGTAGAAGTTACAAAGAGATTAATTTAGGCTCAAAGTCAGGACAGATCTGACAATGAGAGTTGTTGCCAACTGGACTGGGCGGCCTTCAGAGCTGGACTTCTCTCTCTTTTAGGAGGCCAGTTCCATGACCATTCCTCCAGAGTACTATTCTCTGCATTCGTTTTGTGTCTTGGTTGGATTTTGGCTGCTGAGATCCCTTCCAATTAAATTCTCTAGAGTATTGTTAATATCATTTCAGTTCCCAGATGAAATTTTTAGAGAGTCCTTGACAAAAGGCATCTATCTAGTCCCTAATAGTAAGAAATTCACTTTGACCTGGAATTCCAATGGTTCTGGTGGGAAGCTCAAAGAGATAGAAACACAGATGATGATGGAGAAGGGGTAGGAGATGTCATAGGGAATGGGGAGTCAGACCTTTCAGTATTCTTTCCCCTTTCCCACCCCAGGATCTCATACCTTCAGAGCATCTCTTTTATCTTTACTTCTCAGCTGTTTTCAGGAAAAGATGTGAGAAACGGATCAAGAGATCAAAGATTTAGGGGACCTTAGAAGTTCTTTCATTTTACATATGAGGAAACTAAGAGTTTTAGCAACTTGTCTGGTCACAAAGGTAGCAAACTAAAGGAGCAGAATTTGAACCCAGACTTTTGACTCCAAGTTCACTGCTCTTTCTCCCGGACCACACTGAGATAGAGATTATAGAATAGTGGACTCAGTCTGAGGAGGGACCTTAGAACATAGAATGTCAGAGCTGGGTGGAGTGGTTTGAGGGAGACTTTGGACAAAGAATTTAGAATAAGATATAAGTTGTAAACATTTTTAAGTGCCTATTGTAAGATGCAAGTTGTAAATACTTATTAAGTACCTATTGTGTGTAATAATATTGTGTGTAAACATGAAAGAGGCTTATATTTTGCTGGCCAGTGCAACATGTACACAGATAAGTAAATAAAAGACTTTGAGGATGGAGAGAGTGCTAACAATGGTGGGGATCAGGGAAGGCTTCATGGAGGAATTCACCTCTGGATCTCCATTATAGGAAGACAAAGATTTAGGGAGGTGGACAACAGGGAGAGCCTTCCAAGCACCCAAAGGGAGGGCTGTGTAGAAGAATTGCTAATGGGTCAGTGTGACCAGAGCACAGAATGTGAGAGGAAAACCGAGGCCCAAAAGGGTTGTTAGAACCAGAGAAGGCCTCAGCTGCCTGGTGGAATTGAAGCACTGGGAAGTGACTGGGAAGCCAGGGAATGACAGGATTGGCCAGTGCTTTAGGAAATGATTGTATAGAGGAGAATGGATAGGGGAGGGCAGAGACCAGATGCTGGGATATCAGAAGGGATCCAGGGAACAGCTGGTGAGGACCTGAACTGGAGTGGTAGCTAAAGGAAAAGAGAGGAGGCGGGTGCAAGGGGCAGAATCAGCTGGACTTAGCTGCCAATCATATTTGGGACTGAGGGAGAGAAAGCAGTCAAGGATGACACTGAGGTAAAGGAGCCTGAGAAAAGAGCATCAAACCTGAAGAGAACTTAGGGACTGTTTAGTCCAACTAGAGCAGGCCCAGACACAGCAAGAGACTTCGGTGCCCATTTTGGCAGTTTAAGTGATAGGGTGATAAGAGTGCTGAGTTTGAAACAAGAGATCTGGTTTTGAATACCAGCTCTATGGGAACCTGGAAAGGCTTCTGAGCAAATAAATATATGCAAAGAAATTAAATTCAAAGTGGTTTGGGAGAGAGGACACTACACAGTTGTGGGAGAATTAGGAAAGGCTATTTGTAGAATATGGTGTTTGAAGGAAAGAGGAACTGTATGAGTTGGAGGTAAGGAGGGAGTGCATTCCAGGTGTGTGGGATGACCAGTGCAAAGGTGTGGAGATGGTAGATGAAATGCCCCTTGTGAAGAATACATAGAAAGCCAGTTGGGCTGTGCTGAAGAACTCCGGGAGGGGAGCAATGTCCAATGAGTCTGGAATTTCAGTTGTTATTGCTCAGTCATGAACCCTTTATGATCCTGTTTGAGGTTTTCTTGGCAAAGACACTAGAGTGGTTTGTCATTTTCTTCTCTTGCTTATTTTTACAGATGAGGAAACTGAGACATACTAGGTGAAGTGACTTGCTCAGGGTCACACACCTACTAAGTGTCTGAGGCTAAATTTGAACTCAGGTCCTCCTGACTCCAGGGCTGACTCTCTGTCTATTATATTCCCTAGCTGCCCTTAAAATACAGGGTAGAGTCAGATTGTATAGAACTCTAGGTACAGGAGCTAGAAGCTAAACAGATGGCTTTATAAGTTTATTCTAAGGACCATAGGAAGTCACTGGAGTTGGTTGAATAGTGGAGATCACATGGTCAATTCCGTGTTTAAAGGACAGTTGTTTTGGCAGCAATGTGGAGGATGGATTGGAATGAAAAGAGAGAGAGAGAGAGAGAGAGAGAGAGAGAGAGAGAGAGAGAGAGAGAGAGAAAGGGGAGGAGGCTTGGGAGTGTGGGACTGTATCTTGCTTCCTGCGTCTGACTTTGTCTCTTTCTTATATGCACACACATGTACACATGTGTACACACACATACACACATGCACATGAATGCACACACACAAAAGTTCCCACTTGGGAGGCTGCTGCAATATTTCAGGTACCAGGTGCTGAGGGACCAGAGCTAAGGTGGAGTTCTACCCACAATGCTTTTTTATTTTTTAAATCTCAACTCAGGGACTCACATTTGTACCAGCTGTGTGGATTGCATCAAAATGTGATAAGTCTTCAAAGATGTGGGAGGACCAGGTCATCCTACTTGCCTCTTGAGGAACTGTTCATATGCAGGTCAAGAAAACAACAGTTAGAACCAAACATGGAAAAACTGATTGGTTTAAGATGGTGAAAGAAGTATCTCAAGGCTTTATGTTGTTGCCTTACTTATTTAATTTATATGCAGGCTACATCCTGGGAAATGCCAGACTGGATGAATCCAAAACTGGAATTAAGGTTACTGAGAGAAACATGAATAATCTCAGATATGCAGAAACTGATAGCAGGAACTGATAGCAGAATTAAGCAATCTCTTAATGAGGACTAAGGAGGAGAGTGTGAGAACTGGCTTGAAACTTAACATAAAAAAACTAAGATCTTGACCACTGGTTCCATCACTTCCTGTCAAATAGAAGGAGAAGAAATGGCAACAGTGTCAGATTTTATATTCTTGGGCTCACAGATCATTGCAGAAGGCGATTGCAGCTATGGAATTAAAAAATGCTTGCTTGTTGGAAGAAGAGCTATAGCAAGTCTGGACAGCATACTAAAAAGCAGAGACATCACCTTTGACAAAGGTCTGTATAGTCAAATCTAGGTTTTTGTCCAGTAGCAACATATGGCTGTGAGAGCTGCAGAATCAATGCTTTCGAATGGTGGGGCTGGAGATGACTTTTGACAGTCCTTTGGACAGCAAGGGGATCAAATAGGTCACTAAAGAAATCAATTCAGACAATTCATTGGAAACTGAAATACTGAAGCTGAAACTTTAGTACTTTGGACGCATAATGAGAAGATAGGATTCATTGGAGAAGATCCTGATGTTGGGAAAGACTGAAGGCCAAAGTAGAAGGGAATGACAGAGGATGAGATGGGTGGACAGTGTCATGAAAGCAAGGACTATGAACTTGGACAGACTTTGAGAGAGGGGAGGGTAGAAGAACCTGGTGTGCTATGGTCCGTGGCATCACAAAGTATCAGACATGTCTGAACACCAGTGCCAAAGGAATGCTTAATAGTGGATTTCTGGCATCATTAAACTCAAGGGCAAAGATAATGTTCTTTCCCTCTTTCCACAATATTTATCCTGGCAATCACAGGATTTTTGAGTGGGAAAGAACTTCGGATGTGATCCAGTCTAACCCCCTCATTTTGCAGAAGAGGATATTGAGCCATAGGGAAAGTAACTTATCTAAGGTCTTAAGTGGCGGAGCTCGGATTTAATCCCAGGTCGTCTGATCCCAAATCCAGAGCTCCTTCTTCTGCACCTCCAGACCTGTGTGACTAGGTCTGGTCAGGTGACAAGCAGGAATGAATTAGAGGGTTTATTTTATTTTATCACTTGGCTTCAGTCTCCTTGACTCTTCTAATTCTTGAGTTTCCTGAAATTCTTGGCAAGGGGAGGTGGGTGTGAAAGAACTAAAACCTGTTCCCTTGTATTAGTGGGAAGACTGCAGTTGGTGGGGAAGGGGGTGACTTGTCTGAGATTTGTTTTCTCTCTTTGCCAATAAGAAATGAGAGAGAGAGAGAGAGAGAGAGAGAGAGAGAGAGAGAGAGAGAGAGAGAGAGAGAGAGAGAGAGAGAGAGAGAGAGAGAGAGAGAGGAAGGTGGGGAGAGTTCTTCTACTAACAACTTTGAAATGGGAACCTGTTAAGCCTCTTGTCTCTCCTACCCCCTGGGGAGCCGCATATGTTCCCGAACTTTGTGGACTTTGGGGATCAAAGGCTGAGTGGTAAATGATAATAATAACAAAAAGCTTGGGTGGATGGGGGAACCCTTTCCCCATGTCCTTCAGGACTGTATTCTTTGCTTTCCCCCTTTCCTGTTGCTCATTCATTTTGTAGGACTATATTATTGTGTCTTGCTTTCCTCTGTCTCTGACACTCTCTTGTACACACACACACACACACACACACACACACACACACACACACACACACACACACTCCCTCTCTTGTTTGGTTCCACCCATGAAGACAATGGATCCATTTGTATTTCCAGTCAAAGGTCCTTGTGTTTGGGTCTTCTTTCTACCCCTGGGCTAATGGCAGGGATTTTCGCCTTCTGGCTTCAGTCATTTGAGGCTTTCTCTGATTGCCCAGAGTTAGTAATCAGGGCATCTCCTTGACTCTGGGAATAGTTGAGAATGTCAGAGGCTATCAGCCTACTGGTCTGGGAAGAGCCCAGTCTGGACCATTAGAAGAACCAAAGATCATCAAATCTGAGTCATAGCCTGGGAAATCAGAGGTGATCTTGTCCCCCTCAGCATCTGAGACGGAATCCCATTTACTCACACAGATAAGACGGTAAGGAGAGGGAAGCTTCCCTCCCTTCCTTCTAGGCTCCTGACTGTAACCTAAAGTATAACCTTATCTTACCTTATCTCACACTCTCCCCTTTCATATTTTCTGCATTCCCACAAAATTTGACTGTTTCCTTGTCTCTCCTCACTGGCTTTACTCACGTTGTTCCCTGTGCCTGGCTGGAATAGATAGCCTCCATTCCATCCCCATTTTCCTTCTGTAGAAGTCCCTTGGCTCAGGGATTATTTCAGTTTCTGGCCTTTGTAGCCCCAGAACCCATCCCATTCATGATGGAGACAATGCACATGTGATGAACTGCATCGAATCAGAATGTCCTTGAGGGTAACCCCTCCTCCCACTCTTGATCTTTCCATCCCTCTCCAGAGTTTGGACCTGGCCAGTCTATCCATCCATTCGCTCCTCAGGGACTTCTTCTGCTTCTCCTCCTTATAAGGTCTGAGGCACTGAGTGCAGATTACTACTACTACTACTATGACTACCACTACTAATCCTAATCATATTACTACCACAACCTGACTATTACTACTACTACCACCATTACTATTACCACTGCTACTACTACCACTTTTACTACTACTACCACTACTATTGCTACTACTACCATTACTCTACTAATTCTGCTGCTACTACTACTACCACCACCACCTCTACTATTATTATTTTTACCACTACCACTACTACTACTAGCTAGCAATTACGTAGTATTTTAAAGTTTGCCAGGTTCTTTAGAAATATTGTTTCTTCTGAACTCTTTTTCAGCTTTGAATTCTATAATCCTAGATTATTAGACTTGGAAGATCATCTAGGCTGCCTTCTTACATTATAGGTGAAGAAACTAAGGCTGATAATGGGGTGAACTTGTTGGTTCCTCTACTTTTTGGAAGGATGAAATGAATATTCTTCATTCCAACAAAGGGCAGCCTTATTATGGACCTGATTCTCATCAATAGGGAGGAAATTTTGTTGATGGGGGTTAGAAATGATCCTCCCAACCACCCTGTGGTGATAGGTAGGTGATATTGTTATCTATTTTACAGATGAGGAAGTTGAGTCAGAGGCTAGATGACTTGCCCAGGGTCACCTGGCTAGCGAATGTGTCTGAGCCAGGATTCTGCTGTCCAGACTACCCCTCTATCCACTGTGTTGCCTATGGATGTGGGTAAAGGCATAAGTGGTATGTTTTGTACTCTTTTGAGTAACACCAAAGCCAGGAAGGATAGCTAACATAGTGGGTGCCAGACGAAGGATCCAAAGCAAAAGGTAGATAATTGAGTTGGCTCTAATAAGGTAAATTTAATATGTATATAAAGTCTTGTAGCTAGATGGCATTGTAGAAGATTGTAGGCCCCTTCAGGGTAGGGACTCTTTTTTCCTTCTTTTTTGTATTCCCAGCACTTACTACTTGGCATATCGAAGGCACTTCATAAATGTTTGTTGATTATTGAAATCGATTTAGGCTAAATAAATGAACTGTGTAAGTACAGGAAGGGGGAGTCCTGGTGCAACAGCAGCTTGTGAGAAATAGATCTGTGGCTTATAGAAGATTAACATTACAACCTCCGTATGGGTCAACAGGGGCAATGGTGGCCCCCAAACAACTCATTGAGATCTTGGGTCATAAGCAGAGCTTCCAGGAATAAAGAAGGGATGGTCTCCTACTCTCTAGAGTTCTGCCCTGTTCAGATCCCATTTGATGTCTTTTTTTTTTTTGAGTCAGTTGTACAGAGTCACACAGCTAGTAAGTATCTAAGGTAGAATTTGAACTCAGGTGCTCCTGACTCCAGGAGCGGTACTCTATCCACTGTGGCACCACCTAGCTGCCTTCATCTGGAGTCTTGAGTTCAGTTCATGAATGCTCCTTTCTTGGAAGTTCTCGATAACCATTGAGAGGCCAGTCAGTTTGACCAAGGGCCTTGAGTTCATGCCACATGAAGACTGGCTGGAGGGGGCTCTGAGAGGCCATGATGATTATCTTTACTTGTATGAAGAGTTGCCATGCAGAGGCGGTGATTCTAAGGGCTGTACTTAGAACTTGGGGGAGTAGCAGCAAGTCCCAAGATGTTAGGATATCTCATGTGATAACAAATGTCCTAACCACTAGAACTGTTGAAAACTAGAATGAGTTGCATTAGCAAATGGGGGGTTCCTCATTGGAGAGCCTCAAGCAAAGGCTGAATGACCACCTGGGTATGTCATAGGGAGAATTCTTGTGTAGGCATCTTTTGTGGATCCCTCTTCTTCTGTGTGACTGAGGTTGTGAATGCAAGTGACTGAAACCATGATATTTCTATCTTCAGAAATGGGGAAGCATGAGGGAGGAGTGGGTTAGGGAGGAAGATCAGTGATTCTGCTTGGGAGAACAGAGGCCAGCTTTTTCAACACCCTCATTTTGCAGATAAGAAATTGAGGTCTGGAGTGAGATTTGAACCCATATCCATCGGCTCTTGAGCCAGTGGTTTTTGTAGTATGGGAAAAATAGATTTACAGAGAAAACCATAGTTGTAGTTAGCTCTAGATGTGAAGGCACTCTGAGAAGGTAAAATCACTTTGTGAATGTTTACGGGAGAGGGCATGTTGAATCTATGGATACTGAAATCCTTATCATGGCGGACTCTTGTGCTACTGTTACTAACTCTCCTCTTCTCCGCTGAGACCTTCACCCTCTGCACCATCCACCACAATTTTCTTAAATCATCAATTATTAGAAAATAATATTAGGATATTCTAAAGCAAATCCAAATGGATCCTTTCCTACATCCCTCAACCCCTAAATGGGGGCCATCTCCAGTTATCCTGATCTATATCTGGCCACTAGACCCAGATGGCTCCAGAGGAAAAAGTGAGACTGGTGACTTTGCACAGCCCTCCCTCACTTCAATCCAATTCATTTGCAAGTCATGGCATCACCTCCCTGAGGTCATGGTCCTCTTTGAGAATGAAGGACAAGCAACAACCCCTAAAGGTGTCTAGTTGGCAGTTTGGATGGAACTAGGGTTCAGGAGAGAGAGAGAGAGAGAGAGAGAGAGAGAGAGAGAGAGAGAGAGAGAGAGAGAGAGAGAGAGATTAGGTTCAGATACATAGATTTGGAAGCCATCTGCTTTGAGGAGATAATTAAGCCCATAAAGATTTCTGTGATTACCATGAGACAGGTATATAGAGAAAAGAGAATGAGATTGAGGCCAGAGCTTGGGGGAACACCACTGATTAGGGGGCACAGGAGAGATGCTGATTCAGTAACAGAAATTTTAAGAAGGATCCAGATAGGTAGAAGAGAAACAGAAGCCAAGGGAGGAGAGAATGTCAAGTGGAGAAGTGACTGTCAGTGTTGACAAACAAAAGAGAAGACAAGAAGAATGAGGCCCGAGACAAGGTCATTATTTTATCAGTAATCTTGGAAGAAGTTTGTATGGAGTAGTGGGTGAGAAGATACCTTAATGAGTGGAGGCCACAAGAGGAGGGTCTCCACAGGAGGAGATCCAAGAAGCCTTGATTTATCTGAGAGGTTAGAAGGAGGAAGAGTTATATATAGCCTGATAACTTGAGGAAACAGAGAGGTCAAAGGGAAGGTTTTTTACTTATCTAATTTTTAATGTTGAACCTTGAATCTGTTTGAAAGTAATGAGGGAAAGGAATTCATAGATAGAGAAAAAATAAAAGAGACAGAAGAGTAAAATAGAGAGAAAGAAGAAAGAGTATGACCTATGGTGCAAGGACCTGGAGGAGAGGCCAGTTCAGTATCGGGCACACAGCAGGTGATTAATATATGCTTATTGCATCGGATAAATAGTGCGTGTAGAAGAGTTGGCCTTGGCCATGATAGGGGCCACTTCTGCCTCAGAGACTGGAATAATTAAGGAGAAGATGGGAGTGTGTGTGACATGCAGGATAGGGAATGAGGGACCTCCAGATAGCCAAATTATTTAAGTGGGAGGTGAGGGAGGGCCTTTTTTAGTCAGTCAATAAACATTTGTTACATGTCTGCTGTGTTCCAGGCACTAGGCTAAGTGTTGGGAATAATACAGAGAAAAGCAAAAGACAGTTTCTTCTCTCAAGGAGCTAACAATCTCAAGGAGACAACTCTGTAGAAACAAGCTGTATGCAAGGTGAATAAGGGATGAACTAGAGGGACGAACTAGATTTAAGGGGAGGAGGAAAGCCCTCTTGCAGAAGGTGAGATCTTAGCTGGTGGGACTTGAAGAAAGCCAGGGAAGACAGGGAGGGAAGATGAGGAAGGATGGGGGCATTCCAGGCATGGGGGACAGTGGAATGTCTTTTTGGAGGAACAGCAAAGAGGCCAATGTTACTGGGTTCAATAGCGTAGAAGGGATGTAAGGTACAAGAATTCTAGAAAGGTGGGTGGGCAGAGAAGGGGAGTTAGTGAAAAAGGGCTTTATATGGCAAACAGAAGATTTTATACTTGCTCTTAGAGGTGAAAAGGAGCCATTGGAGTTTACTGTGTGGAAAGGTGACATGATCAGAGCTGTGCTTTAGGTAGATCACTTTGAGAGTTAAGTGAAGGATGGACCAGAGTGGAGAGAGATTTGAGTCTGGCCGACCCATCGGCAGCTAGTGCAACAGGTCAGGCATGAGGTGATGAGGGGAAGAGACAAAAAGGTGTATGGAAGAGATGCTTTGAAAGTAAAATTGGCAGGCCTTGGCAACAGATTGGATATATAGTAGGGGGTTGGGAGGTGAGAGAGTGAGATGTTGAGAGTGATAACTAGGCTACGAGCCTAGCAGACTAAAAAGAGGGTGGTGCCTTTGACAGTAATAAGGAAGTTTGGAAAGGGGGCGGCTGGGGAAAAAGACCATGAGTTTAATTTTGGACGTATCGAGTTTAAGAAGTCTATGAGACATCCACTTCAATATGTCCAACAGGTAGTTGGAGATGAGACTGGAGATCTGGACTGGGTGAGGATATTTGAGAGTCATCAGCAGAGAGATGATTGAATCTCTTGAAGCTGATGAGGTCACCAAGTGAGATAGTGTAGAAAGGGAAGTCTGGGGGACACTCACAGGAATGACCAGAGACTGAGGAGTGGTCAGACAGGTAGAAGGAGAACCCAGAGAAAAGAGAGTAGCTAGGAGAAGAAAGTGATTGACAGTGTCAGAGGCTAAGATTAAGAGAGATTAAGAGGGATGAGGGTTGGGAAAGGGCCATTAGATTTGTCAATTAAGGGATCATCGGTGACTTAGGACCGAACAGTTTGGGTTGAATGATGAGGTTAGGATCCAGACCACAGAGATTAAGAAGAGAATGAAAGAAAAGGAAGTGGAGACACTTGTTGTAAATGGCCTTCTCTGATCTAGCCACAGAAGAAAGAGATGGGATAATAGCTCGTGGGGATAGATAGAGATCCAGTGAAGGTTTTTTGAGACTGGAGGAGACATAAGCATGCAGGTAGGCTGGAAGCAGCCAGTAGACAAGGAGTGATTGAAGATAAATGCAAGTAGGGGTATGTGTGATAGAGGGAGCTGCTGTCTGTCCTTTGTTTCTGAAGAGGGCTAGTGACATCACCCAATGAATGGATTTAACTGAGGCAATATTGCTCGGTCACCTCTCTTTCTCTTCTCTCTTCAAGTCATCTAAGGCCGGTGGCAAGACAAAAGTTGAGAAGACCAGGGTGTAGTGGATGACCTTGACATCTTTGATGTCTGATCAAACTCTAAGGGTTCCAAAGTGCCTGCTTCAGCCTCCTTCATGGCTGTTGGAATGAGATGTTCTCATCCAGTTCTGCCAAGGAAAGTCTTCATGTGCATAGGGTAGATACCCTTCTACCTCGCGGACAGGTTTCAGGCCAATCAGTTACTCTCAACTGGGTTCAGCCTGTCTGCCTGAGACGGTTTTACTTGAGTGTGGCCACTGCACATGCTACAGATTTTTGGAGTTGAGAGTGAGAGCTGAGGGCCAGGTGGACCCCCAAAATTGGATGAGCAGCCCCGAAAAGGCAACTTGTCCTCCTTGGCACTCTAAACTTCTACTATACTATAAACTTTGTCAAAGAACTCATTTCCTCAGGAACCATATTCTGGAGTTTCACCAGATGTAGAAAAGTCTTTCAACAGCAGAGCAGTAAGTCAAAGTGGGTCAGAAAACCTGGGGCCACTCCTAACCTCTGTTTGGTTGGTTGTTTTCATTGGTTCTGGATGCCAAAATGGCATCATTATGCTAGAGTCAAGTTTCAGTATGTTTGACTGTGGCTGATCAGACCAACATGAACTTGGAATGCTTTATCCCAGGTTGGACACAAATAGACCATGTGAACGTTTGGGGTGGATTCTCTAAATTTGCGCACTTGTGTTGTTTTTAGTTGTTTTAATTCTGCTTTGCTCATAGAGCACAGCACCTTTTCTTATGGGGGCATGCCGTCCTGAGCAGTCCTGTGCCAGTGTCTCCCATGTCAAACAATCAATTCCAAAGTTCATCAGAGAGACCTTGAGAGTGTCCCTGTATCGCTTCTTCTGACCACCATGTGAATGCTTGCCCTGTGTTAGTTCTTCATAAGAAGAACTTTTTTTGGCAGACATACGTTTTGCATTTGAACAACGTGGCCAGCCCATTGAAGTTGCACTCTCTGAAGCACAGTTTGAATGCTGGGCAATTCAGCTTGGGAAGGGATCTCAGCGTCTAGTACCTTAGCCTGCCAGATGATCCTCAGACTCTTCCTAAGACAGTTCAAATGGAAGCGATTCAGTTTTCTGGCATGGCTCTGGTAGACTGTCCATGTTTCACAAGCATATAACAAGGAGGTCAAC
The DNA here is from genome assembly GCA_023548195.1 of Bettongia penicillata ogilbyi. Lineage (NCBI taxonomy): Eukaryota > Metazoa > Chordata > Mammalia > Diprotodontia > Potoroidae > Bettongia > Bettongia penicillata. Next base: position 4,135,083 of record JAJHZJ010000310.1, on the reverse strand, counting down.
ACAATGGCTTTGTAGACCTTCAATTTGGTAGTCAGTTTAATACATCTTCTCTCCCATATTTTCCTTTGGAGCCTTCTAAACACTGAGCTAGCTCTGGTAATGCAACCTCATTACCAATGTGTACATTTCTGGAAAGTACACTACCAAGGTAAGCGAATTTATCCACAGAATTCAAAACTTCTCCATTCGCTGTAACTGATGCTTCCACATGTAGATGGTGTGATGGTGGCTGATGGAGCACCTGTGTTAATTGTTAGGTCACAACTAGCAAAATTAGCACAGGCAGCAGAGAATTGATCCATACTTGGTTGTATCTCAGCTTCAGAGGCTGCACTGAGTGCACAATCATCTGCAAACAAAAAATCATGTGCCAACACTCCCTCCTCTGTGCTCTTGGCCTGTAGCCTTTTCAAGTTGAAGAGTTTACTGTCAGTGTGGATTAGCTCTTGATGGTCTGGATGACTCCCAGCATCTGGTCAGAAGAGTCTGGGCCCCTGGGGATGGCCCTGGGGAGTGGAGTCTGTACACTCCCCTCCTCTCCCTGCCTCCAGCCCAGATATCTGCCTCTTCCCTTCTTCCAGCAGAGCCTCCAGTTTAAATCCACCTAGTGACTTGGAATCTGATCCTACCCAGGACAATTTCTGGTTCTATCACCATAGACCTAAGTGACCTTGGGTCAGTTACTCCACTTCCACAGTCATCAGTTTTTCCTTTGTAAAAATGCAGAACTGGAATGATGCTAAATGGCCTCTGAGGTCCCTGCCTTTTTATAGACAATATTTATCTCACTAAGCACTTAGTACAATGCCTACCACATAGTAGGGGCTTACCAAATGTTTATTGAATTAGCAGGTCATTAATAAATTCTGATTCCCTCCCCCATCTCCCTTTCCCTTCTATGTCTGTGATCCAAGAATCTGTTGTAGTCAAGATAGTGAATGAGTGAAAGTGACTTCAGGGTGGGACAGAAAAAGGAGGAGGGATGATGGGATCAGAGGTTACCAGGTGAATAAAGAATAGATTGAGGAAAAGTAAAATAGACAGGGAAAGGGAAGATCAATGGTTATAGTAAGAGGGTTTCAGAATTTTGGATTTTGGACTGCACCCATTTGTGTGTGATGGTGAGATCAACGGGGTGATTTTCTGTGCATTGCTGAGGTGAAGACAGAAGTGATGAAAGTTGAAGCTGACAAATTGGGAGGCCAGGATGTTGGAAGAGACATCAACTTCTATATAGCTGGATGGCTGAATGGATAGAATGTGGGGCTTAGAGTCAGGAAGACCTGAGTTCAAATCTGGCCTCAGGTACTTAATAGCACAAGTCACTTAACCCCTGTCTGCCTCAGTTTCCTCCTCTGTAAAGTGGAAATATTAGCACCTACCTTGCAGAGTTGTTATGAGGACCAAAAGAGATAATATTTGCAAGTAGTTAGCATATAGTGCCTGGTGTGTAGTAGGTACTATATAAATACTAGCTACTACTATGCGGCTGCTGCTGCTAAAATTCTCAACATGAGGGCAAAGAAGACTGAGCCCAGGGATCATACTCCCTAAGAAAGAAGGGAATGTGATCTGGAGTCCAATAGATGATGTCAAATGCCATTCTTCAGATAAAGTCCAATAGGCTAATGGAGTAAACCTCTGTTGGGAGGAAGCCCTCGGTTTCCCCATATGTAAAGTAGGGATAATAATAGCATCTACCTCCTAGGCTAGCAGAAAGGGAAGAGTGCTTTGCAAACCTTCAGGGATGAGTAATGGTGGAAGGGCAGAGTCTGGATGTCATCAAGGAGCAAAGAGGGTGCCTCTTGGCAAAGGGGATGACAAAAGCCCCAACCAGCCCTGGAGAGGGTGACCAAGGATGGATGCTGATGGATGGTTCTCCAGAGGGAATTAAGTTTTCCTTAGAACAAGAAGGAAAGAGTGTGAGAGGATAGGATCTAGGGCAAAAGGAAGTTTGATCATAGTAGATTGGCTTATCTAGATGCACATGGAAAGGAAGGGCAGAGGGCCATAGAGTTTGAGTTGGGGGAGGCCAAGGACTGAGGGAGTGGGGAATAGATGGCACCTGGCAATTATAGTCAGAGGAAGAGGTGGAGGCTTACTGAGCTATAGAACAAGGAGTCTACAAGCTGACTGAGCTTCAGCCCACAGGGATCTTATGATCATGGAGGAGTCTGCCACTTCATTACCCCTTAAATACTTAAGAAGAAAGGAGAGTGGGTTGAGTCTCTGTGGTGGTAAATACCTACTGATGAGTCCCTAGGGGCCTAACTATATTCACACTAGGCACCATCTCTTTGGCTTAGTTTGTACTCATGACCTATAGCTAGAAGACACCCTGAAAAAAGCACATGCATCTGGCTCCTGGCCTGGCCTGGGGCTTGGTGTCTGAGGTTGTAGTCTGGAGGAGGTTTGGAAGGTGAAAGGGCTGATCTTGTGTCAGTGGAATCAGGGACGACCTGACACTTACAAACTGTGTGACCCTGGGCAAGTCACTGGACTTCTGTTTGTTTCCCTCAGTTTCCTCTTCTGTAAAATGAAGATAGTAATAGCATCTACCTCCTAGGCTTGTGGAAAGGGAAGAATGAGATCATATATGAAGAGTGCTTCACAAACCTTCAGGTACAAAGGGCTGAGACATTGCTTTTCTAAGATGGTTTGATGCAGAAGGGGGAGTAGTTTGTGTCTAAGCATGGATCAGTAGTTTCAGTACTCATGGTGATAATGAAAGGCTGCAGCTTCATTGTGGTGATGAGAGGCTGAGGAGGGACAGGCAGCCTTGATACTATTTCAAGAGATTATTTTCCAAATCCTTTCCCTGAGAAGGATGAGAGTCCAAGTCTAGCTCCTGGATCAGGGATGGAAAAGGGAATGGGTGTAGGACCCTAGAGTCAGGACTTGGGGCCAGAACTAGGGAGTGAATCTGTGGTCTCATGGACCAGCTGCTGAGATGGAGGGATGAGCAGTGACTTCCTCAGGGTCATACAGGGAGTAAAGACCAGAGCCAGAGTTTACCCCAGGTATTGGGGCTCCAAAGTCAGTACTCCATCCTCTGGGCCATGTGCGGGCATCACACCAGCATCCTGACATTCTCAATGGCTTTTGAAGCCTGCACTGGGGCTATCAAACATTTCTTCCATTTTTTCTTCCCTCTCCCAGATCAGCGCAATTAAGAAAGGTAAACTGCTGAAGTATGGTGAGAGTGGGAAACTGAGGAGAGAGATGAGCTCCTTTCCAAAGCACCATTTCTCAACCAGCATTTATTAAGTACTTTCTGTGTGCTTAATGTTGGAAATACAAAGAAAGGCAAAATCTGCCCCTAACTTCAAGGATCTTACAGTCTAATGGGGGAAACAACATGGAAGCCAACGAGGTACAAACAAAAATATGCTCAAAGCTACTACTCTCAAGGGTTAGACTTATTTTAATAGTGGTTTTCATTCATCCTGAGCTAAGGGCCCACTCTGAGGCTTCATTGTAATGGTGGTTCTCCAAGGTACTGCTTGTAAAACACAAGCTGGAAACCCTTTGAAACCCTGGGTCCAGAAATCACTGCACATCTGAGGATTGGCTTTGCTCAGCTGAGAGGGGATGCTTACCAGGTTGGTGAGAAGGTAGAAAGCCATGCTCCTTCCTCTCTGATTCTCAATTTCATCCCCAGGAGAATGAAAGCATTGGAACTGAAGACCTGGGAGGTCTTTTCTAGCTCTATGTGGGAGGAGGTGGCTGGGGCTTGACCTAGAGCTCAACTTTTATCATCTATCATCTTCTATCATCCATTTGTTCATCTATCCATCCATCCATTCATTCATCCATCTATCCATCCATCCACCCACGCATCCATCCATCCATCCATCCATCCACCCATCCATCCATCCATCCATCCATCCATCCATCCATCCATCCATCCATCCTTTCACTCATTCAATAAACAAATGACTACCATGTGTGGCATATTGCGCCACAGAATATTTAGGCTTCTAGGAATGATAGCTGGGGGATCTCTAGACCAATAGTATAATTTTACAGGTCACAAAACCCAGGGGCCCAGAGAAGAGACTTGATTTCATTTGGGGCATGCAACTAGAAAGTAGAAAGGTAGAATCTGAACCTAGTCAGTGGCAAATCTAGATCTCTTGCAGCAGCTCAAGCAGACCTTCTGATGCCCTTATTTGTCCCAGAATTAGCTCTAGGCAAGATGGAAATGGGTGTTAAGAGGGAGGAGAGCAGGGTTGGGAGGCCTCCTGGGTTTCTATAGGTCAGAAGAAGGGAAAAGGCGACTAGCGTGGTATAAATTGGCCAGGCTCTCAGGGGAGGAGGAGCCCTCTGGACAGCCACAGTGTGGGCCTTGTTCGTTAGACTGGGAAACCAGAAACCAGGCTCTGAAATCCTGTTTAGAGGGTGGGGCTGGGGTGGGAGAGGATTGAGAATTAATGAAATCATGCTAGTAGAATGCAGAACTGTTTCTATGCAGTGTCTTATTCATATTTTCCTTTCACCCTTCGCTAATTTCTTCCCCTCCCCTCCACTCTCCTGCCCACCACCTGTCACTTGCACTTCTCTACAGACCGCTGGACTTGCCTTCCCACCTGCAGGGAGTGGAAAACATCTATGGGTCTGGCTTCTTGGGGAGGCGTGAGGAAGAGGGGACATGGGGACTGGACAGGCTGAGCCTGGTCTGAGTCCAGCCCTGGGCATCTGTCACCTTGTAAATTCTGGATTGGAGGAGGGGCTTCCAAGTCAAAAATCTATGGTCTCTGAAGCTCAGTTGCATTGCCTGGCTCCTAGCAATGAGAAGCAGTCCCATGTGAACTTTTAGCACTATACATACATGAACTCTTGTGATTACTCATCCTTCTGGATATTCCCAGGGAAATTCCAGAAAACCCAGGAGGGGGTAGGAAAGATTCATTTTGGGAAGAACAGTTTCTACTGGGCTCCCTGGGGTCTGATTGAGCTGGGAGCTTCTCTGAAACGGAAGAGTTAATCTTCCCTTAGGGCTATGTGCCAGGTAACACAGATAAACAGGAGGAAATGTCAAACCCAAAGATTACAACCTGAAATAATAGGAACCCTGTCTTATTTGTTTTCCTTCTATACTTGCCTGGTCCTCTATTAGTGGTAACTTGTTTGGAGGTGGAACTGCTGGACTCCTGCTCATGGGAAGTTTGTGAGGGGGGGCTTCTCATTGGAGCCCATTTGAGGAAGGGAACCAGAATGTATGTATAATCAGTCCTTTTTTGGATGGCGTTGGGTTTCTTTTGGCTACAGTTACACCAGACGGAAGCACCTTTTTTCAATTGTTTCCCTTTGGCCTCTGAAAAGCCTAACGGCGATTGGGGATAGTGTCATGAAATTGTAAAGTGTGGCAGCCAGAAGGAGCCTTGAGACTGGAATGGAAGAGCAGGAAAGGACCATGGGGAGCAGCTAGTCCAGCCTCCTCTTCTCACTGATGATGAAATGGAGGCTCAAAGGAGGCCACGGACTCCAAACGTCACATGGATGGAAGAGGAGCCAGCCCTGGCCCCTCACATTTGTCGAACTTTATTTTCCACTGGCATGCAAGAACAGGGAGGGTGACTCAGTGAATAGAGGGTGAGGGCTGGAGTCAGGAAGACCCGAGTTCAAATATGGCATCAGACACTTCCTAGCTCTGTGACCCTGGGCAAGTCACTTGACCCTGTTTGCCTCAGTCTGGAGAAGGAAATGGCCAACTGCTCCAGGATCTCTGCCAAGAAATGAGTTCCCAAAGGGGGTCACAGAGGCAGGCATATTTGAAACAATGGAACAACAACCACAGTTAACACTGACTAGATGTGGGCTTTGCTTTCTTCCTCTGAGAGATGAATGGGCTGGCAGTCTATGGTAGACCAGCTATCCTCTCTCTGCCCGAAAGGCTCCCTTCCACTTTCCACATAAGACTTATCCATCACCCCTGGCAATGTGTAAGAATGATCATCCTTCACATTTATCTACTACTTTAAAAATTTGCCTATGGGCATTTCCTCATTTGATACAATCCTGGGAGGTCGGAGCTGTTACGATACGCATTTTACAGATGCAGATGCTCAGATTGAGAGAGGTGAAATACCTCACCCAGGCTCTGAACGTCAGGATTTGAACTCAAGTCTCCCTTCACCAAGCTGTTGTGTAATGGATGTGTGTGTGGAAGGGAGGGGATGAGGAGTGCCATGATGGGGTTTTCACGTGACTGGGGGATGTCCTTGTTGGCTCCCAGACTGTGAACTATTTGATCTCTTGGTGCCGAAGCATCCTTATCCCTGGGGAGAAAGATGATACCAGCCACTTGTATCACCCCACTTCCAGCCTATACCCCCATTGATTTTTTTTTATAAGTTTGAGTATTATCAGAATTTTTCTCTTATTTCTTCGCTGTGTCTTCCCCAACCCCCAAGCTCCCCTTAGCACCTCATGATGTTTCTGGCATCGACTACCATTGTTTAGATAACAGTTCTTGGCTTTTTCCTTTTTTTTGTCAGATCCTAAGACAAATGGCAGGAAATCCTTTCTGTAGCCAGAAGGTTCTCAGTCTGCTCCATGCTCTTCCTTTTCCTCAGGGGGCACTCATGAGCAGGCATGCACAAGTCAATGCACTTCCACATGTGGTAGTGGGTGGATCCACACATGGGTAGGCCTGCAAAGACATATGCAGGGAGGTAGGTAGATACCTGTGCACACAGAGGCAGGGGCACCCAGGCAGACTGGCACCATGCCCATAGGCACGTGGAAAGTCACAGATGTGCAGATGCAACACAGGGCTGTAAGTTGGCAGGGAGGGTGGAAATGGTGGTCCCAGGCATGCCTTCTCAGGGCTCAATCTATTTCCTCCCAAATCTTTCACGTGTTTTGGTCCTTATGCATTTTTACACACACCTTGGCTCTCACAATGTGAGCTGTCCCACCTGTGCCCCATGTGAGGACAGCACACTGTAGTGACTTTCAGGGCTGGTGGCAGTTGAGTGTTAAAGGAAATGACTCAGTCACAGGGCTCCTCTCTCTCTCTCTTTTTGCTTAATGCATCAGTAACTTGTTTAGTTTTAGAACTGAGTAAATAAGGCATTGAAAGGTTTCCGTAAGCCCTCCTGAAATCTACCTTGTTTTATTCTTGAAAGTGTGTATGTGTGTGTGTGTGCACTGAGCCCTCCTGGATCCTTGTGGATCCTCCCCCCACATATGGTTGCTTTCTTCTCTCCAAGTACAGCAAAGACAGCTCTCTTTCTATATTGTTTTAAGGTTTTCAAAACATTTTCCTCACAACCATCCTTGAGGTAGAGTGTACAAAGATCATTATACCCATTTTACAGATGAGGAAACTAAAGCTCAGGAAGGGGGAAATGACTTGCTTAAGGTTACATTGTTAATGTCACCCTTGGAGCTTGAACCTAGGCCTTCATCCAGAATATCCAGATTTTCAAACCTTGCTTCCCTTCCCTGATAGAATAATAGTGGCAGCTTTTATTTATCTTGCATTTTATAGGTTCACTCAGCACTTTCTTCCTAATAATCCAAGGGATAGAATGCAGGTATAATTACTGTCCCCATTCTACAGAAGAAGAAACTGAAGGGGGAAATCACATACCTAAATAGTGCTGGAACTGGTACTTAAAACCAGGTGTTTGAGGCTAGTGGAAGACCTTCCTTTACAACCCATGCTGTGAAAAGTTAATTCTGTCCCCTCCACCCATTCTCTCCCTGCAGGAAACCACTGTTGTGTTCATACCACTGGCTGAGTCAGTCAGAGGTCACACATGGTAGCTGAGACTCCTAGATTGTGAATCAGAAAGAAAGCTTTATTTCAAGTCAAAGCTCTGGATTTTACTAGGTGTATAAATTTGAGCCAGTCACTTTCCCAATCTGTGACTCAGTTTCCCCACTTGTGAAATAGATAAAAGTATTTGCACTGCCTACCTTCCAGTATGCTTGATGGTGAGACAGTAGGAAAGGGTAGTAGAAAGAGTCAGGGACTGGTTTTAGTCTGACTCTGGACAACACCAGCACCGACTTGCTCTGTGGCCTTGGAAAAGTCAATTTCCCTTTTTGGGACGTTCTTTCCCCCTTCCCTCAGGTGTTGGACCAAATGAGACAGGAGGCTCCTTCTATATCTAAACTGGGACTTATTAATGACACAATGAATGCAGAGGGCTTAATAATCTTAAAACCTTCTATAAATGCAAGTGGCTATTACTAGTAGAGCTATTCTCCTTAGCATGTCCTTGGATTGGTGATCTCAATAAACAAACATTTATTAAACACCTACCATATCTTAGGATGGGTTGGGCAGCTAGGTGGCACAGTGGGTAGAGTGTTGGACTTGGAGTCAGGAAGACATATCTTTCTGAGTTCAAATCTGGGCTCAGACAATAGCTGTGTGACTCTGGGCAAGTCACTTCTCCCTGTTTGCCTCAGTTTCCTCATCTGTAAAATGAGCTGGAGAAGGAAATGGTAAACCACTCCAGTGTCTCTGCCAAAGAAACCCCAAATGGGGCCATGGAGAGTTGGATATTACTGAATGGCAACAACACTGTATGCTAAGCACTGAGGATAGTCCTTCCCCTCAAGGAGTTTATAATCTAACGAGCTTCCAAGATACAGTTCATTACTACACCCAAAGGACAACCAAACTGTGCATACCCTTTGACCCAGCAATACTACTACTAGGTCTATATCCCAAAGAGATCATCAAAAAGGGAAAAAGACCCACATATGCAAAAAAAATTCTAGTAGGTCTTTTTGTGGTGACCAAGAGTTGGAAACTGAAGGGATGCCCATCAACTGGGGAATGGCTGAACAAGTTGTGGTATATGAATATAATGCGAAGATGGTGGAGTAGAAAGATTCACATATGCTAGCTCCGAACCCACAGCCCATAAAATACCTGTAAAGAAGAACTCCTAACAAATTCTGGAGCAGTGGAAGGTGCACAACAATGGAGTGGAGGAGATTTCTGTTCCAGAAAGCCCTGAAAAACTGACACCAATTGCCTATCATGCACTGGACCCGGAGCAGAGTCCAGCCCTGCCTTAGCTGTGAGGCACGGAGAGGAGCAGATCTGAGCAGGCTTTAGGGACAGAATCTCCAGCAGCCGAGCAGGTCCATCCACCCACAGATGCCAAAGGTTAGTGAGAGAGCCTGTTTGTCTCGCCAAGAGGGGAGCTGGGTGTCCCCATAACTCAAGCCCCCTCAGGCGGCAGCAGCAGAGGCAGCAGCAGACAGGAGCTCCCAAAGCAAGCAGGGGCTTGGATCCATTGTTGAAGGTCTCCGCAAAAACCCCCTGAGGGAACTGAGTCCCTGGTGGTGGCCCTGCCCATGCCCCCCCCCAAGCAGCTGAACTTAATCTCACACTGAATAGCAGCCCTGCCCTGCTGAAAACCCTGAGGCTGGGAAGCAGCATTTGAATCTCAGACCCCAAGCACTAGCTGGGCGGATCTGGAAGCAAGGCGGGTGTGGAAAGGAATCTCAGAAGTCAAGTAACTGGCTGGGAAAATTCCCAGAAAAGGGAAAAAAGTAAGATCATAGAAGGTTACTTTCTTGGTGGACAGATATTTCCTCCTTTCCTTTCAGATGAGGAAGAACAATGCTTTCCATCAGGGAAAGACATAGAAGTCAAGGCTTCTGTATCCCAAACATCTGAAATAGATATCCAATGGACTCAAAAAGGATTTTGAAAATCAAGTTAGAGAGGTGGAAGAAAAACTGGGAAGAGAAATGAGAGAGATGCAAGAAAAGCATGAAAAACGGGTCAACACCTTGCTAAGGGAGACCCAGAAAAATGCTGAAGAAAATAACACCTTGAAAAATAGGCTAACTCAATTGTCAAAAGAGGTTCAAAAAGCCAATGAGAAGAATGCTTTCAAAAGCAGAATTAGCCAAATGGAAAAGGAGGTTCAAAAGCTCACTGAAGAAAATAGTTCTCTCAAAATTAGAATGGAACAGATGGAGGCTAATGACTTTATGAGAAACCAAGAAATCACATAACAAAACCAAAAAATGAATATAATGGAATACTATTGTGCTGTAAGAAATGCCAAATAGTCAGACTTCAGAAAAACCTGGAAAGACTTAAGAGAACTGATGCAAAAATGAATTTTTTGAAGTGAGCAGAACCAGGAGAACATAGTATACAGTAAAAGCAATGTTCTATGATGATCAGTCGTGAATGATTTGTCTCCTCAGAATACAATGATCCAAGAAAATTCCAAAAGACTCACAATGAAAAATGCTATCCACATTCAGAGAAAGAACTATGGAGTCTGAATGCAGATTGATATATACTATTTTCACTTTCTTTATCATTTTCATGATTTTTCCATTTTATTCTATTTCTTCTTTCACAGCATGACTAATATAGAAATACCTCATTTCACTTGTTTTACATGAGTACACATGTATAACCTATTTAAAATTCTTAACTTTTTAGAGAAGGAGGAAGAAAGAAAGGGAAGGAGAAAATTTGGAACTCAAAATTTTTAAAAAATGAATCTTAAAAATTGTCTTTACTTGTGATTGAAAAAAATAAAATATTATTTAAAAAACAAACAAATCAAAATACAGTTAATTGCCTATCCACATCTTCTCACTCTGCGTGATTCTTGCCCATGTCCTTCTAGCATCCTACGAGCTTTCCTTAGCAGGCCAGGTACTCCAGTGCAGCTGGTCTGACTGAATGACTGACCCACCTCTTTTTCCAGGAGGGTAGAGTCTGTAATGGGTCTCTGCATTGTTGTTTGGGTCACAATATCCTAGCATCACCAGAGGAATATTGTGGGTACAAGAGTAGGTTTTTGTGACATGATGCAGCTTGGAGTAATTGAAAACAATATATACTGTCTTAGCTGGATCTAGCCCTCTTCCCCTCCCACTTCTCCTTCCTCTCCATCAGTTTTGTCCTCTCAGCTCTTCTCTTCTGCAGTCCTTATCTAAGACTCACGTGCCTGTGATGAGCAAATATCTCCCTCTTTTATATGATCAGCTCAGAATGAATAAGGACTCATTTAACAAGGTTAACTGGGTGGTGGCATCTGTATAGCTCTATCATATTCAACATATGACCTCATTATATTCATAAGAGACACTGGATCAATAAGAGAGATGCCTTCATGGTTTACATTTTACTCTTTACCAAATCGAATGCTATATCACAAAAAACCCCAGAAAAATACTGCACTGTCTATAACCTTCCATCATTTGTGTGACTGTTTCACACAATTGGTTGTGAAAGCCTCCCTGTTCAAGAATACACTAAGTACATGTATAAAAATTCCTCATAAATATTTTATAGAGAAGAAAAAGTGGGCATATGAGTTGATACTTATCAATGTTTTCTTGGTCTCCAATTTTATTTTGCTTAAAAATATTTCCTGTGACTTTGCCAATCATCTTTGAGATATCTTGAAAGTGAGATCCCTTGGTGTTTTCACAGTTGTGTCACACTTGCCCAGAGTATACGTGGTCTGTTTTAGTCGTTCTTACTGGCTTATCTTCTTAAGTCTCAAATCTGCTTTCTCATAAAACTTAAAATGACCTGAGCAAAAGAAAATAGGTCGATAGAAAAACGTTAGTAGCTTTGTTTCACATTTTATTGGTTGTTTCCCTGGTTTCATCTCTAAGTGTTTGGGGGATGATCGGGTTTAGTTGGGTTTCTTGCCAAGACTCACAGACTCATTTTTTCTTTTGCCTCTTTTCACCGCTTTATAAGTTGATATTATAAAAATTTTGTTGGTGAGTTTGCATTCTAAATATTGACTCTGCTTCTCTACTTGACAGAGATAAATGTTTACTGGTTGAGAAGGTTTCCAGATTCTTTGTGTCCTCATTATGAAAGTTAATTTATGCCAGTTTTACTTCAGTAGGGCATGTTATCATCGTGACAATATTTGCCCTTCTATTCTTTCCTCTTTTTTCAGTATCAGTAGCTTGTTTGAATAGGCCATGTTAGAGTTATCATTGGCCACCATGTTTGCTTCTCATCTTTAGCCTCTCCTCTAGTTTCAGGTTGCTTTTGGCTTTTCTGTCAACCAGTGGAAAGTCAGGCTTCATAACAACAGAAGATTTGGAAGTGACTTATATTGGCAGTCAGTCATATATCAGTGATATAGTCGCTCTCCTTTTCTTCCTTCCTTCCTTTCTTCCTTCCTTCCTTCCTTTTTCTTTCTTTCTTTCCTTATTATTCATATTCAGCACCTCCCAGTTCTCTTTTTGAAGAGAATATTCACAATAAATGGATAGGAGACTTCTGAATGGGCTACAAGCCTCTTTCACTGCTTTTATTTCTTAATCTCAAACTGTATTTTCTAACTATATATGTTTAAACACATACATACATACATACTTGTGTGTATTTATTAGTATATTCTTGTGATCAAATTGTCACCAATGGTAAGTGTATATGTTGACTTGGGCAGCTAGGTAGAGCAGTGGATAGAACACTGACCTTGGAATCAGGAAGACATCTTCTTGAGTTCAAATCTGGTCTCAGTACTTACTAGTTGTGGTGACCCTGGGCAAATCACTTAACCTGTTTGTTCAATTTCATCTGTAGAATGAGCTGGAGAAGGAAATGGCAAACCACTCCAGTATCTCTACCAAGAAAACCCCAAATGAGGACATGAAGAGTTAAATGTGACTGAACAGCATCAAAATACACTGCCTCTTGTGTTCTTCATTGATCTTCCTGTGTCTTTTTTTTGTACTTAAATCTATTTATTTGTTTTCAACATTCATGTCCACAAAATTTTGGGTTCCAAATTTTCTCCCCATTTCTCCCCTCTCCTCACCCCAAAATGCCAAGCATTCTAATTACCCTTTTCACCAATCTGTCCTCCCTTCTAAAATCCCTCTCTTCCCTTATCCCCATCTTTTCTTTTGTCTTGAAGGGCAAGATAAATTTCATACCCCATAACCTGTATTTCTTATTTCCTAGCTTCAAGAACAATACTCAACAGTTGTTCCTAAAACCTTGAGTTCCAGCTTCTCTTCATCCCTCCCTCCCCACGCATTCCCTTTGGGAAGGCAAGCAATTCAATATAGACCATATCTGTGTAGTTTTGCAAATGACTTCCATAACAGTCGTGTTGTGTAAGACTAACTATATTTCCCTCCACCCTATCCTGCCTCCCGTTTCTTCTATTCTCTCTTTTGATCCTATCCCTCACCAAGAGTGCTCCCTCCTCCCACTGCCCTCTCTTCCATCATCCCCCCACCCTGCTTATCCCCTTCTCCCCCACTTACCTGTATTGTAAGATAGGTTTTCATCCCAGAATGAGTGTGCATTTTATTCCTTCCTTGAGTCGAATGTGATGAGAGTAAGCTTCATGTTTTTTCTCTCACCTCCCCCCTTTTTCCCTCCACTGAAAAGTCTTTTACTTGCCTCTTTTGTGAGAGATAATTTGCCCCATTCCATTTCTCCCTTTTTCCTCCCAATATATTTCTCTCTCACTGCTTAATTTCATTATTTTAAGATATGATCCTATCCTATTCAATTCACCCTGTGCTCTCTTCTCTCTGTCTCTCTCTCTGTCTCTCTCTGTCTCTGTCTCTCTCTGTCTCTCTGTCTCTGTCTCTGTCTCTGTCTCTCTCTCTCTCTCTCTCTCTCTCTGTGTAATCCCACCAACTACCCAGATACTGAAAAAAGTTTCAAGAGTTACAAATATTGTTTTTCCATGTAGGAATGTAAACAGTTCAACTTAATAAGTCCCTCATGACTTCTCTTTGCTGTTTACCTTTTCATGCTTCTCTTCATTCTTGTGTTTGAAAGTCAAATTTTCTTTTCAGCTCTGGTCTTTTCATCAGGAATACTTGAAAGTCCTCTATTTCATTGAAAGACCATTTTTCCCCTGAAATATTGTACTCAGTTGTGCTGGGTAGGTGATTCTTGGTTTTAGTCCTAGTTCCTTTGACTTCTGGAATATCCTATTCCATGCCCTTCGATCCCTTAATGTAGAAGTTGCTAGATCTTGTGTTATCCTGATTATATTTCCACAATACTGGAATTGTTTCTTTCTAGCTGCTTGCAATATTTTCTCCTTGACCTGGGAACTCTGGAATTTGGCCACAATGTTCCTAGGACTTTCTCTTTTTGGATCTCTTTCAGGAGGTGATCAGTGGATTCTTTCAATATTTATTTTGCCCGTTGGTTCTAGAATCTCAGGGCAGTTTTCCTTGATAATTTCATGAAAGATGATGTCTAAGCTCTTTTTTGATCATGGCTTTCAGGTAGTTCCATAATTTTTAAATTTTCTCTCCTGGATCTCTTTTCCAGGTCAGTTGTTTTTTTCAATGAGATATTTCACATTATCTTCCATTTTTTTCATTCTTTTGGGTTTTTTTGGGATTTCTTGGTTTCTTATAAAGTCATTAGCCTTCATCTGTTCTATTCTAATTTTGAAAGAACTATTTTCTTCAGTGAGCTTTTGAACCTCCTTTTCCATTTGGCTAATTCTGCTTTTGAAAGCATTCTTCTCCTCACTGACTTTTTGGACCTCTTTTGCCAATTGAGTTAGCCTATTTTTCAAGGTGTTATTTTCTTCAGCATTTTTTTGGGTCTCCTTTAGCAAGGTGTTGACTGCTTTTCATGCTTTTCTTGCATCACTCTCATTTCTCTTCCCAATTTTTCCTCCACCTCTCTTACTTGATTTTCTTTTTTCTTTATATAAATTTATTTAACTTTTTTTTACATTTATTTTCAAAAAATTTTGGGTTCCAAATTTTCTCCCCATTTGTCCACTCCCCCACCCCAATAGACCAAGCATTCTAATTTCTCCTATCACCAATCTGCCCTCTCTTCTATCATCCCTCCCTTCCCTTGTCTCCATCTTCTCTTTTGTCCTGTAGGGCCAGATAACATTCTATTCCCCATTACCTGTATTTCTTATTTCCTAGTAGCAAGAACAGTATTCGACAGTTGTTCCTAGAACTTTGAGTTCCAACTTCTCCCCATCCCTCCCTCCCCACCCATTCCCTTTGGGAAGGCAGGCAATTCAACATAGGCCATATCTGTGTAGTTTTGCAAATGATTTCGATAATAGTCATGTTATGTAAGACTAACTATATTTCCCTCCATCCTATCCTGCCCCCCATTGTTTCTATTCTCTCTTTTGATCCTGTCCCTCCCCAAGTGTTGACTTCAAATTGCTCCCTCCTCCCATTGCCTTCCCTTCCATCATCCCCCCACCCTGCTTATCTCCTTCTCCCCCACTTTCCTGTATTGTAAAATAGGTTTTCATACCAAAATGAGTGTGCATTTTATTCCTTCCTTTAGTCAAATGTGATGAGAGTAAACTTCATGTTTTTTTCCTCAGCTCTCCTCTTTTTCCCTCCACTAAAAAGTCTCCTGCTTGCCTCTTCTGTGAGAGATAATTTGCCCCATTCCATTTCACCCTCTCTCCTCCCAATACATTTCTCTTATACATTTACCTTAATTTTTGTAAGATATGATCCCATCCTATTCAATTCACCCTGTGCTCTCTTTCTCTGTGTGTGCGTGCATGTGTGTACGTGTGTGTGCACGCACATGTGTGTGTGTGTGTGCACGCACATGTGTACGTGTGTGTGCATGTGTGCGTGTGTGTATGTGTGTGTGTACGTGTGTGTGTAATCCCACCAACTATCCAGATACTGAAAAGTTTCAAGAGTTACAAATATTGTCTTTCCATGTAGGAATGTGAACAGTTCAACTTTGGTAAGTCCCTTATGACTTCTCTATGCTGTTTACTTTTTCATGCTTCTTCTCATTCTTGTGTTTGAAAGTCAAATTTTCTTTTCAGCTCTGGTCTTTTCATCAAGAATGCTTGAAAGTCCTCAATTTCATTGAAAGACCATTTTCCCCCCTGAAGTATTTTACTCAGTTTTGCTGGGTAGGTGATTCTTGGTTTTAGACCTAGTTCCTTTGACTTCTGGAATATCCTATTCCATGCCCTTCAATCCCTTAATGTAGAAGCTGCTAGATCTTGTGGTATCTTGATTGTATTTCCACAATACTGGAACTGTTTCTTTCTAGCTGCTTCCAATATTTTCTCCTTGACCTGGGAATTCTGGAATTTGGCTACAATGTTCCTAGGATTTTCTCTTTTTGGATCTCTTTCAGGCGGTGATCGATGGATTCCTTCAATACTTATTTTGCCCCTTGGTTCTAGAATCTCAGGGCAGTTTTCCTTGATAATTTCATGAAAGATGATGTCTAGGCTCTTGTTTTGATCATGGCTTTGAGGTAGTGCCATAATTTTTAAATTGTCTCTCCTGGATCTATATTCCAGGTTAGTTGTTTTTGCAATGAGATATTTCACATTATCTTTGATTTTTTTCATTCTTTTGGTTTTGTTTTGTGATTTCTTGGTTTCTCATAAAGTCATTAGCCTTCATCTGTTCCATTCTAATTTTGAGAGAACTGTTATCTTCAGTGAGCTTTTGTACCTCTTTTTCCATTTGGCTAATTCTGCTTTTGAAAGCATTCTTCTCCTCATTGGCTTTTTGAACCTCTTTTGACAATTGAGTGAGCCTATTTTTCAAGGTGTTATTTTCTTCAGCATTTTTCTGGGTCTCCCTTAGCAAGGTATTGACCCATTTTTCATGCTTTTCTTGCATCTCTCTCATTTCTCTTCCCAGTTTTTCTTCCACCTCTCTAACTTGATTTTCAAAATCCTTTTTGAGCTTTTCCATGGCCTGAACCCATTGGAGATCTATGTTGGATGTTTGGGATATAGAGGCCTTGACTTCTATGTCTTTCCCTGATGGTAAGCATTGTTCTTCCTCATCAGAAAGGAAAGGAGGAAACATCTGTTTACCAAGAAAGTAACCTTCTGTGGTCTTATTTTTTTCCTTTTTCTGGGCATTTTCCCAGCCAGTTACTTGACTTCTGAGATTCTTCTCCACCTCCCCCCCCTCACCAGTGCTTGAGATTAAATGCTGCTCCCCAGGCTCAGGGCTTTCAGCTGGGGGAGGGGCTTCTATTCAGTGAGAGATTAAGTACTGCTGCTCAGGTTGGGGCAGGGCCACCTCCCAGGCTCAGTTCCCTCACGGGGTTTATGGGGAGACATTAAATAATGGCCCTGAGCTCCTTTCTGCTTCGGGAGCCCCTGTCTGCTGCCTCCCCCACTGCTTCCTCCTGAGGGTGCCCGAGCCACGGAGACACCCTGCTCCCCTCTTGGCCAGTCCAGAAGGCTGTCTCACTGACCTGTAGTGCCTGTGGGTGGAGTGTCCCTCTCGGCCGCTGGAGATTCCGTCCCTGAAGCCTGCTCAGATCTGCTCCTCTGGGGCCATGTGGCCAAGGCAGAGGCTCTGATGCGCGTCTGGTGCCTGATGGACCTTTGGGGTTGGTTTTTCAGGGCTCTTTGGAACAGAAATCTCCTCCACTCTGCTGCTGCGCAGCTTCCACTGCTCCCGAATTCGTTGGGAGTTCTTTCCATAGGTGATTTTTGCGCTGTGGGTTCAGAGCTTGCATACGTGAGTCTTTCTACTCTGCCATCTTGGCTCCTCCCCTCCTCTTACTTGATTTTCAAAATCTTTTTTGAACTCTTCCATGGCCTGGGACCATTGAATATTTATTTTGGGTGTTTGGGATATAGAAGCCTTGACTTTTATGTCTTTTCTGATGGTAAACATTGTCCTTCATCTGTTCACCAAGAAAGTAACCTTCTATAGTTTTATTTTTTTCCCCTTTTATGGCATTTTCCCAACCAGTTACTTGACTTTTGTTTCCTTTGTTAAGAGTAGGGTATACTCTGGGAATCTGTGAGATCTCAGTTCCTCCAAGGTGGCACAATCAAGCACCTACTTGTCTGGACACAGAGAGGGATTTTTGCACCCAGAATCTTAGCAGTTACCTCTCCACAGCCACCTGACCTTCAGTTCCTCCAAGTCAGCACTGGGGACTGATTTTCAGATAAGCTGGATGGGCAGGGCCACCATTCAGTGTGAGACAAAGACCAGCTTGCCCAGGGCTTCCACACAGGGCAGAGGTAAGGATCAGTTCCTTAGTGCCCCCAGGGTTTTTATGATCCAACAATGTATGCAGCTGCTGTGCCTGCAATGTTGCCTCTGAGGCGGCTGCCTGCTGCCAGAGCTATGGGAAGGCCCTTCTCCCTTCCTGGGCAGCTGAAAAAGCCCCGTCACTGACCTTTGGTGCCTGTGGGTTGAGGGATCTTTGAACCCACTGCTGCTGGGACTGGGGATTCCGCCCCCAAGTGCTGTTCACGAGCCACATGTGTGGCCAAGGCTAGGCTGGGCTCCGCTCTGTGTCCAGTGCAACAGACGTTTCCTGTGGGCCTTTCAGGTCACCCTGGGCT
The DNA here is from genome assembly GCA_023548195.1 of Bettongia penicillata ogilbyi. NCBI lineage: Eukaryota > Metazoa > Chordata > Mammalia > Diprotodontia > Potoroidae > Bettongia > Bettongia penicillata. The sequence continues at coordinate 4,116,784 of JAJHZJ010000310.1, read as the reverse complement.
GGAAATCTCCTCCACTCTGTTGTTTTCCACTTCTGCTGCTCCAGAATTTGTTGAGAGTCCCTCTGTACAGGTTTTTTATGGGCTCTATGGGGAGACCCTGCGTATGTGTGTCTTTCTACTCTGCCATCTTGGCTCCGCCCCCAATCTTCCTGTGTCTTTATCACCTGTGACAAATGATGTTCCAAAAGCTGCAGCTAACATCATGGTGGTTTTTTGGATTTCTTTTGTTTGGCTTATGTCAATCATCCATTTCTCAGAATGATAGGACACATCCCATGAAATACATGTTGTTTGTGAGGTGGGTGCATACCAAACTATCATCACCAAGTCTTTTATGCATAATTTCTAGGGCAATCTGTGAGCCATCTTTCCACTTAGCTCCAGTTTCTCTATATTTTTATTTATATTCACAGCAACAATGCCAATGGTCCTATGGTTTCATCCTTCCAGTGGTATGGCCCATTGTTAGATGATGTCATGTTCAGAGTACCCACAGTTAAACAGATCTATAGAAGATCTAGAAAGGGTGATTTCTAAGCAGCTGTTTCCCCTTTATCTGCCTCTACACCACTGTCTCTGGGAAAAGGATAGGTCTTTTTGTAAATGCACAGACTGAAAGCCTCCTTGTATGTTTCCTTGTTTCATGGTTTGCTGTGGCCAAAGAATTTATCACCTAGTGATCAGCCTAGTGGTGAGGAATCTCTCTATGATTCATGGTTGCCTAGTCTCAGGGCCAAGGATATGGTATACAGTACAGTCTGTCCCTTAAAGGCCTTCAAGCATGGCAGAACCTCCCAGGGCTTGTGCTATGTTGGCAGAGCCTTTGAGAATCAAAGTTCACTTCCATGCTGCCATGAGATCTTGGAGTAGGACTCAGGGGGAGGATTACTATAATTATTACATTGAGAATATAGCTGCTCACATTTCTATAGAGCTCTACAGTTTGCAAGACACTTTCCTCATAAAAAACATGTGGGTTAAGGGCCATAAGTATCATTGGCCCCATGTCACAAATATGGAACGTAATGGGGGAGGGGAGAGAGTGGCATCTGGGGGCAGCCCTTTGCTACCTCAGCAGGGCAGAATTGTGATGGAAAGAGCCTCAGACTTGGAGTGCCTCTGATCTCTGAGTAGCTCTCTCCTCTATTATAAAAGAGATGGAGGTGGGAATGGGAATAACATGGGCATTGCTTACCCTGAGGGGAGTGCCTGGAAAACATTCAAGTGTCCTATTGATGTTAAAGTGGGAAGACACAGAGAAATCAGCTAATGGACCCCCTCCCCACTTTTATTTAACAGATTAAGGATCTGAGGATCTGACAGGAGAAAGGATCTGTCTGCCCAAGGTTACGAAATTGATTGAGCTATCCTTACTATTACTGTTGTAATTGGAAGGTGGTGAGGACTGAACAGATGATACCCCTAGAGTGAGAGAGTGCTGACCAATGAGTTTCTTGGCCCAGCAACGTTCTCCTTCCTCCCCTTGCCCTCTCCCTGTTTTCCTTCCAGGCTCGGATCCAGCTCTGGCTTCTACTTAGGTCTTTCCTGATCTACCTCTTCTATACCCCTCCAGGTGTATTTGTTTTACATACATGACTATGGAGGTGTCAACTGGATTTCCCCAGCTGGACCATAAGTATCCTGAGGGCAGAGTATTTTTTTGGAGGAGGGCAGTTCATTGTAGGTATTTGATTAACACTTATTGATCCATTGGTTTCTTCTCAGGAAAGCTGGGAGCTTACCCTACTTTTCCGAGTCACCCCTAGGGTGGAACAACACCCTTTTCCTCTGCTGATCTGTTAGGGGTGGAGAAGGAAATGATGATCTTTAAAAATTCCTCCCAAGGCTGTGTGGTTAGTTGTCTATTGTAAACCTTAAAGGACTATTACATCTACATCCACACATTCAGAGGATCATCTCTGAACCCACCCCCATACCTTCCCATGCCATTGTCAGGGCCTGGCTGGGCCTTACCTCTGGCCCCTCATCTTCTACACATCCTTGGCCTTGGAATCTTTGCTAGCCTAGAAATCCATTGGTTCCTCTCCTCATCTCTATTTGTTGGCATCCTTAACAAACTCCAAGGCCGCACTCAGATGTCATCTCCCCCATGAAATCTATCCAGATTTTTGTATAATGAGGCCAGAGAAAAATGATCTTCCTTCCTCAGACCTTAAATCTAAATGTTGCTGACATTTTGTGACTCCATTTGGGCTACCTCCTTTCCTAACTCCCCTAGTCTTGTTCCTTTCCTCACTCCCTACCCCAAGCCATATTACTTTCTATTTGCTTGGTATATATCACTTATATGTGCTCATGTTTCTTGTCCCTGATAGAATATAAAGCCCTTGAGAGCAGGGACCATTTTTTATTTTTCAGTCTTTCTGTCCTGAGACCCTAATACACTGCCTAGCATGTATAGATACTTAATAACGTGTTTATTGATTGTTTTATTGGACTTGGAGCTAATATTGCAGGGAATCCACTGATTACCCTTCTTACCTCACACTCGAGTGCTCTCCCCCTCCTCATTCCTTTGATAGCATCTTTTACTTCAGTCTTTCTCAGAGTTCCTTATTATGTGTGTGTCATAACTGACTCACATCCACCATGTGCTTCTCAATTGCCCTCAGAGTGATGCTCATTTTTAATTCTTCAGAGATTGGAGTATATTCATGACACACCAACAACTACACTGTTTGGATATTGCTCTAGGTCTTTGTTGCCGGAAAATGTCTGGGGTCAAAAAAGAAGCTTTGACATTTCCTAAAGGCAATCTATTCCATTTTTCTCCTCTGGTTTAATTCTGGGATTCCAACCAACTCATCTACTTTCATGCTCAGCATCTGTCCATATACAGACATATACAAATACACTTGTATATGACGAACTTTCTTTATATGTAAACAAACTATAGAGACTGACCATCATGTATATATGGATATACGCATATGGACTAAGTGGGGGCAGCTGGGTGGCATGGCGGATACAGCATTGGACTTGGAATCAGGAAGACTTTATGAGTTCAAATCCAACCTCCAATATAGCCTAGTTGTGTGATCCCAAGGCACTTCACCCTGTTTGCCTCAGTTTCCTCATCTGTAAAATGAGCTAGAGAAGGAATTGACAAACCAATCCAGCATCTCTGCCAAGAGAACCCCAAATGGGATCGCAAATGAATAACAATAGTAATAGCAGTTTGCTCTTCATAGCCTGGGCAATATCCATTCTTCATCCAATTAGTTTCTCCTGTGTTTAGAAAGGCAATAGTCTTTCAAATGATTACAGATTCCATTTAGGTAGCTCTGGAATGTTCTGGGGTTTGATGCAACCAGGACAACCTTATCTTCTCCTATTCTCTAGTCTCTAATGAAGAGGTGGTCCTTTCTCCTGGCCAAGATCAACCCCCTGCATGTACTCCTAATCTGATCTTCTCTAGAACATTGACTCCTCCTGGCCAGGTTCCCTACCTCTCAACCCCATCATCTTCAATTTTTTCTCCCTTCTGTGATTCCTACAAACACCCAAATATGGGTTTAAAAGACCAAACAAGTATGGTTTGAAAGGCCCTCACAAGATTCTAACCATTCTTCTTGGCCATCATCCTATAACTCTCTTCCCTTTCTTAGCCAACCCCTCCCCACCCCATGCAAACCAACAAGCCTGTGTGTGTTCTCTTGGATACATCCATCTCTGGCTTTTCCTGACATCACTCTCCCTTGATCTTCCTACTTATGTATCTGACTGCAACTTTCAGTTCCCTTTGCTACATCTTCACCACTGACTTTAGGTGTATCCCAGGTTCTGTGTTTTGCCCCTTCTTTTCTCTTGATGTCCTCTCACGTAGTGATGTCATCAGCTCCTATGGGTTCAGTTATCATCTATAAAGCTAGAGTGGCAGCTAGGGTGGTCCTGTGGATAGATCGATGGGCCACGAGTCAGGAGGACCTGAGTTCCAATCCAATACTTACAAGCTTACAATACTCTTGAGAAGTCATAATCTATGTGCCTCAGTTTTCTCATCTGTAAAATGAATTGGAGAAGGAAATGGCAAATAATTCCATTATCCTTACCATGAAAACCCCAAATAGGGTCAGGAAGAATCAGACGCAACTGAAAAATGACTGATTAACACATGTAAATGATTACCAGATATATAGATTCAGCTCTAGTCTTTCTCCTAAGTTCCACTCCACTTCCAGCTAAATACTTGACTTTGTAAACTGGAAGTCCCATAGATATTTCAGTCCTTTATTCAACCACTATTAAGCACTAAGCCCTGGGGGTACAAATAAAGGCTAAAACAGTCTTTGCTCTCAAGGAACTCACAGTCTAATGGGAGAGGTGACAGAAAACGACTAAGTAATACAAGATAAATACAGTCAACATAAGGTGATCGAAGAGGGAAGGCACTGGTCCTCTAGAGACCAAGAAAGGCTTCAGACTCAACAGGTCCAGAACAGAACTTATCTTTCTCCATAGACCTGACCCTCTTCTAAATTTCCCTCTTTCTCTTCACCATTTCAGGTACCCACATTTTTAACCTTGGTGCTGTTCTCTATGCCTCCCTTCCACTCATCCCACATACCTGATCAGCTGAAGTCTTGTTGTTTCCATATCTGTAGCATCTCTCTCATCCACCCCTTCTCCCACAGCACCATCTTGATTCAGGCCCTCATTGCCTTCTGTCTAAATGGTTATAGCATTCTTCTAGTTGATTATCTGCACTCTCATTCATCTTCCATGCTTCTGATAACATGAACTTCCTAAAGCACAGATGTGACCATGTCACCCTTCCCTTCTCCATCCCACCACTCTAAAAGCTCTAATTAAATTGCTCTAAAAGCACTATTATCTGTAGGATCAAATATAAATTCTTCAGTCTTTCCATTTCTTTTCTGTTTTTCCATTTGTTTCTGTCTTTCCATTACCTACAATGTACTCTCTCCCCATTAGAATCCTTCCTTCAAATTCCAGTATTGTGGAAATAAAATCAGGATAACACAAGATCTAGCAGCTTCTACATTAAGGGATTGAAGGGCATGGAATAGGATATTCCAGAAGTCAAAGGAACTAGGACTAAAACCAAGAATCACCTACCCAGCAAAACTGAGTATAATACTTCAGGGGAAAATATGGTCTTTCAATGAAATAGAGGACTTTCAAGAATCCTTCCTTCAAGGCTCAGCTCAACTGCCCCCTTCTTCATGAGTTCTTTTCTTGTCATACCATTTGCTAGCCTCCCAAGGTAATCTTGCATTTGCTTGATATGCATTTTTGCATATTTACTTATACATGTTTGTTGTCTCCCATGTCCTTGATTTTTGTCTGCCATCCCCAGTGCTTAATGTTGGGCTTAGCACATAAGTGGGATAAAAACTTGGTTGGTGGATTGAAGCAATACCATCCATGTACAAGAGAGTGAGAAGGATCTCACCATCCACAGGGAATCCCTTCTAAACTTGGACTTTGCCCTGGATCTCCTCCATGCCACTGGGGAACACCTGGTGAGCATACATCTCCCATTCTGTGTATCAATGAGTATTAATGATCACACAAAACTTTATTGTTATGTCTTTCATAGACACCTTGTCTGTTGGGAGAGAGCATTTTTGGTGAAATTTTGCTCCACAAAATCCAATGTGTGGTTTTTAAAAATAGTCAATCAGTGAATAACAAACACAGTGGGTTCACTGATTCCATATACCTTTGAGTGAATCATGTGATAGTCAAGATATGTCCTATTGAGAAATGTCACTTTGCAAAAGCTTCCCTGTTCCTTCCTTCCTTTTTACATTTTCATTATATTATTTATTTAAAACATTATTTTCTTTTTAAATTTTGAGTTCCAGGTTATCTTCCATCCCTCTACTACTCATTGAGAAGGCAGACAATATATCTATTATACATGTGAACTCATGCAAAGCATATTTTCATATTAGTCATATAGCAAACAAGGAAGAAATAAAACAAGAATTATACTTTAATTTGTACTCAGAATTCATCAGTTCTCTCTGTGAAGATGGACAGCAGTTTTTCGTCATGAGTCCTTTGGAAGTGTCTTGGATCTCTATGCTTATTGATCAGAGTAGTTGAGTCTCTCGCAGTTGATCTCATTACAAAGTTGCTTTTACTGTATACAACGATCTCTTGGTTCTCACTTCACTTTGCATCAGCTCATATAGGTCTTGCCACTTAAAAAAACCATCCCCCTCATCATTTCTTATAGCATAATAATTTCCCTTTATGCCACAACTTGCTCAATCATTTCTCAATTAGTGGGGATCATCCCAATTTCCAATTCTTTGCCACCAGAAAAAGAACTGCTGTGAGTATTTTTGTACATATGGGTCCTTTTCCTTTGATTCTTTGGGGGTATGAATCTAGCAGCGTATTGCTGGGTCAAAGAGCAGGCACAGTTTTCTAGCCCTTTGGGCCTAGTTCCAAACTGCTCTCCAGAATGGTTGGACCAGCCCACTACTCCATGTGAGGGTCACATAGGAAGTTTGAAAGGGCCACACTTGAGGACCTAGAGGGCCATGTGTGAAGTTTAGATTCAAAGGACCACATCCAAGGATCTCAAAGGCCACATGTGGCCTCGAGGTCACAGGTTCCCCATCCCTGATCTAGATGAATCTTTTTGTGTAACAAGGGAAAACACTGACCTCCAGAAGAGTGAAATAACTTCCAAAGTCACACAGTAAACAACAGAACTAGGATTTGAATTCAATTTTTCTGACTATAAAGCTTGCACTCTTAAAATTCAATTTAATTCAATAAAGATTTGCTGTGTGCTGACTCCTGTTCTAGTGGTTTGGGATATAAAGACCAAAAATGTTTCAGTTCATTTCTTTAAAGGTTTGTACATTCCACCGGAAGGAAGCACCATGTTTACAGATAAATAAAAATATCAAATTGTTTTCATCCCATGGTCAACTGTGAGCCCTGATCCCTGCCCAAATATAATGGAGGCAGAGGATGAGAGTGATGCATTATTACAGATGACTTCCACCCCTCACCCTTGTGTCCCCCCAACACTGGGTGCTCCTCAACTCTGGGTGTCCTTCAGAGTTGTAGTGTCACTGAGAAGTTTGGCTAGGGGAAGAGGTGGGAGGGAAGAGCAAGAGAGGTGCTCTCCACCTGACCCAGGTTTGTAGAGGTGGCATGCAGGCTCCTTGCCCTGGCCCTGTCAGGCAGGCTTTGGTTGGACAAACTTCCGTCCCAAGCTTAAAGCTGTCTAACAGGCCCCAAAGAAAATTATGGGAGCTGAAGAGGACTGTGGCTGCAGGGAGGGGCTCCTGTAGCCTGGGTGGAAAGAATAGCTTTGTTTTCTTTCGTGTGAAGGAGCTGCATTTCTTAGTTTCCTGGTACCTCACCTCTGTGCTTCTCTGCATTGAAATGAGCTAGGGACCCCTATCAGTCAGCTCAGGGGACTTGGGATTTCATGCTGAGTTCCCCTTGGTTCTGGGGGAAAGGAAGCAGAGAGCCTGCTGGCTTCTTCTTGCCATGTGTCTCCAGTACTTAGTCTCCTGGTCACAGAATTGAGGCACATCAGAAAGACAAAAGGGACAGAGAGACCTAAAATGTCAGAAAAAGAAGGACCTGTAGCGAACAGAGACCACTCAAGCTGGGTGAGATCTTAGAACACAGACCACAGAATGCTAAAAGTGCGAGGGATCTTAAAAAGTGCTTAGTCTGGAAGAGTCCATTCAATTCAACATTTATTAAGTACGTAACATAATGATGATGATATGAACCATCCTCATATCTATGGCACTTTGTGGTCTACAAAGTACTTTTCACAATATCCTAGTAAAAACTGAAATGGAGTATAAGTATTATTTTTTTCTTGTTTTATAAATGAGAGAAGTGAAATGATTGGTTGGTTGAAGCCATGATTAAAAAACCAAGATGAATTTTTTAAAACTCAAAGACCAATGAATTTGTCCTACCTCATCTTGCAATGCCCTGTGCTTGATCAATCAATCAGTCAGTCAGTCAATCAATCAATCAATCAATCAACATGAATTCAGTACCTACTATATGCCAGGTGGCACATTGGATGGAGTACCAGACCTGGAATAAGGAATGCTCATCTTCCTAAGTTCAAATCAGGCCTCAGACACTTACTAGCTGTGTGACCCTAGAAAGTCATTTAATCCTGTTTGCCTACATTTCCTCATCTGTCAAATGAGCTGGAGAAGGAAATGCAAAACACTTCAGTGTCTTTGCCAAGAAAACCCCAAATGAGGTCATGAAGAGTCAGACATGACTGAAAAACAGCTCCAACTATATGCCAGGCACTGTGCGTAATGTCGAAGAGATAGAAAATGACTTGGATCCTGGCCTCTAGGACCTTATCAGCTAGTTGAGATAGGGAAGGGAAGATGCAGCATGTATGGACATAGTCAAAATAAAAGTGAGCCTCTGATTAGTGTTCATATGGGATCAAACAGAGGGCTGTGGAGGTTCATGGAGGGAAGATGGGGTAAGGGGAAGATTCCATGGAGGAAGCCCCAGAATCTGGAATCTGGAAGCCCCAGAGCTGGACCTTGAAGGAATAGTAGGATTTCACCAGGCAGGAATCTTTCTGGGGCTGGAATGGGGAAGTCCATCCCAAGCATGACAGATGCGAGGTTTGAAAGTGAAGAATTATGACTGTATTGGACTGTAGAGGGGGATGGAGTACTTGAAGGGTAGAAAAGTGGGGACATAATATCAGATAAACTCCTTGAGGTCAGGGATTGTCATTTTCCATCTTTGTCTCTCCAGTACCAAGCACAGGGAATCCTTAATAACTGCTTCAACAAGCATTTATTAAGCTCCTACCATTCCCTGGGTACCATGCTGGGTGTTGAGGACTGAACTGAACCCTCAAGCTGAAGTGAAATCACCTCTTGTAGGCTGGCCTAGGAGCCCAGTTTATTCAACCATGGAAGCCTTGATCAAGTGTCTATTTCTGTGTACCAAACATGGTGCCAGTTGCTGAGGTTTTTTTTTTTTAACGGTCACAGCAGATAAGGGTATGAATAACTAGTGTTCTAACAGAAAGTTTGATAAGGGTCCAAGGGACATTCTGGTCAAATGCTTTGGAAAAATTGCATGAGGTGAGGGAGGGGATACTCCAGGAGATCTTTGTGTGGGAGGTGGCATCCAATGAGGTATCTGAAAAAAGAGACACTTTAACAGAAAGAGTTGAGGAGATGGGGTGAGGGAGAGTCCTTTCTGGGTAGTGAGGTGTAAACAAAGGCTAGGGTTTCTTAACTGCTTCTGTGTCATGAACCCCTTTTGAAGTCTAATATTAGTGTGCTTTATTACCTACATTCCTAATACAAGGAATTTGAAAATTAAAATGTCATCCTGATGAATATCTGGTCACTGCATCTAGATGGCTCAGGAGGAGAAAGTGAGATTGGTGCCCTGCACAGCCCTCCCTTACTCAAAACAAAGTCAAGTGCAAGTCATGTCATCATTTCTCTGATGGCGTGGTCTTCTTTGAAAATGAAGAATGAACATGAACAGATTAGTGTGCTTTATTACCTATGTTCCTAATAGAAGGAATTTCTAAATTTCAGTCAGAGGTTCAGTGAAAATTAAAATATAATTTGTTTTCCCATTCCAGTTCACAGACACCCCCTGAAATATATCCATTGGGGAGGAGGAGGTCTGTGATGCCCAGGTTAAGAATCTCTAGATTTCTTGTATCTGTAACTTATTGTGATAAAGCATTTCCCATATGTTTGTTACATGTAGCTATGAATCTGTAACTGAAACAGATTTTACCAACTTTAACATACTTTGTTTTACAACTTTCTAATGCACGTCATGTAACGTTGTGTATTGTTACAGTTATCTTTATCCCTTTGAGTTCCATGAAGTGAAGAACTATCTTATCTAAACTCTCCATTTTTCCAGTATCTAGGACAATATTTTGCATGCAATAGGTGCTTAATAAATATCTTTTAAAAAGCCTTTGAACTAGGTAGAGAAAAATGAGAATGGGTAACAGAGAGACACTTAGTTTGGTCAAAATCTAAAATAATTATGGGAAGTAGCATGAAGATAAGGCTGGAGACAGTAGGACTGGATCCGGATCACTAATAGAAGATCATACTTTGTTTGGTAGGTAGTAGGGAGCAACTGAAGGTTTTTGATGAGAGGAGAAGTACGCTCTGGGCATTGTATTTGGAAAATTATAATGCAGGAGGTCCAAAAGGGGAAGACAGTTGGAAGCAGAGAGATAGTTTGCCATTTTCCTTCTCTGGGCTCTGAAACAAAGTGGGGTGAACTTCAAGGTCTCAACTCTGTGATCTTAGACAGGTGGTATGTAGAGTGTCTGTGTAACTCTATCTCTGGACTGCCAAACTGTTGACATTCCTTTGAACTTTGGGAACACAGTCCATGCAGAAATCAACATAATCTTTTATTTTATCTGAATATAGAAGCTATAAAGATTTTTATTACAAAATGACCCTTGTGACTTCTAGGCACACCCATTTGTATTTCCTGGAGCCTGTCACATTCCTTGTGTCCTTAGATCTTTTAGCATGAAAATTTTATAAAAAATTAAAAGCCTGTACTTAAACATGAAAAAGAACATTTCTATAAACATAGCAGAATATTAAAAAGAGGATCTTTTTGAAATGATTGTTTCCATTTTCATTTGCTTGTTTTTTTAAAAAAGAAAATAAATTCTGTGCATTACTTTCAAAACTGTCCTACTTCTCAATTCTTCCTTTGGTTGTCTTGAGGGCATAACAAAATTCTTTTTCTCCATTGATGCTCTTTTTTTATTTTTGGTATCGCTATTAATAATGCTTTTTTTTTCCAACTTGTTCCACCCTTAAAAATCTGATGGACAGAAAAAAACTCAGACTTTTTAACAGCTATACACAATCAAGCAAAATGAATTCACCCAGTGGCCACTTGTAAAAATGTGTCTCTTTCTGTACCCTCTCTGTGGGTACAATGCTTTACTCTAGGTCCTCTTGGAGACGTGGTTGGCCATTGTTTTGATTGGAGTGCTTAAAATTTTCAGAGTTGTTTTTCTTTGCAAAGTTGCTGCTCTTGCATTAACTGTTCTCCTAGTTCTTCTGCTCACATCCCTACCGCAGTTCATGCTACCCAGAATTCTCTGCAATTGCTTCTTCAGTCCTTTCTTGTGATGCAGTAATTTTCCATTCCATTTGCGTAACATACTTGGTCCAGCTATTCCCCAAATGGACATTCCCTTAGTTTTCAGTTCTTTTCATGTAATATCTGCTTCAAGATTTGAATGTTTCTTTTTGTTTACAATGACTCCCTTTCTAGGATTATTCTTCCTATTAATGCTTTCTCCTCCTCTCCTCCCCATCTGTGCTTGCGTATGATATATTTATAGACCAAATTGTTTTTGTGTTCAATAACTCCTTTGTTTCAGGTAAGTTCAGAGCAAGGTCCATCTTAGGCCTGCTTTTCTCGCCCCTTCCTCCATTCTTCTCATCAACTCCAATTATTTATCTTTTAATATCTGTTATTTCTGTATGATTTTTTATTGGGTCATTTTTCAGTCATGTCCAACTCTCTGTGATCCCATTTGGGGTTTCCTTAACAGAGATACTGGAGTTTGCTGTTTCCTTCTCCAACTCATTTTACAGATGAGGAAATTGTGGCAAACAGGGTGAACTGACTTCTGAGGCAGGATTTGAACTCATGAAGATGAGTCTTTCTGATTCCAAACCCAATGTTCTATCCACTGTGCTACCTATAAGGTAGCACCACTTTTTTTTCTAAGTTCTTGATTCTCCATCCAATTCTTTCTTCCAGAACTTTAATTTTTTAATGTCTTGCTTCATTTCTTCCAGGTATATGTGTAGTCCTTGAATTTTTTTCTTGGAGTCTCTGTAGTTGTTATGGGGTTATTCTCTCCTCTTTGTGGGGGTGCGAATCTCTAGATCTACAGTCATTCTAAAAATATTGATCATTGTCTGCTTTGGTTTAGTCACCTTTTCAGCTTTAATTCCTAAATTGGGGCTTTAGATCAGGACCAGGATCCACCCCCTGATGCTGCTTTTTCAGTCAGGTAGTTGATCCTGATTGATCTTCCTCTGGCTCATCTGGATTCCTGCATTGACCACCTCCTCCACCTCTAGGGGTATTCCCCCACCTCCATCTTTGGGTTTCAAAGCCCTGGCATTAGACCTTTTATCATCATAGCTCCCTGCTTGCCCCATCAAAGAAAGAAAACCTGAATTTATTCTCAGTCTCTCCTGATCTTTCTTTACCATAAAAAATGTAGAATTCTGAGTTTAAGGGACCTTGGTAGGAACCATTCTTTCAGAGCTGAATGGAAAGAACTTAGAAGGCCTGACTTCTAAACTGGACCTTTTATAATACCCCAGTAACTGGGGCAGTGGGGTGAAGGAAGATGAACACTAATTATGAAGGTGGAGAACCTAACTTTGAATTTTAACTCTGCTGCTGCTAGCTGTGTGACCTTGGATAAGTTACTTTACTCCTCTTGGCCTCAGTTTCCTTATCTGTAAACTGATAAGACTAGATCAGAGGTTCTTAATCGTGTGTGTGTGTGTGTGTGTGTGTGTGATACTTGCCCCTCTGGTAGTCAGTGTGTGAGCCCCTTCTCAGAATCGTATTGAATTTTAAAGAATTCATAATTGAAGCAAAATTTCAATTTGAGGTTAATGAAAAATAAAGATGTAATTTTTTTCCACCTGACCAAGCCACAGACCCCTGGATTAGATGATTTCTTTACAATTCTTTGGATTGTAAATGACATGATGTCCATTTTACCAGTTCCCGAGGTACTAATCTGGATTCTGCCCTCAAGGGCCAAGCAAAAACCAAGAGCACTGATTTCAGCTAACAGTTATTAAAGTAACTAATATATGTCAGGCAGTGAGTTAGGTACAAACCACTCCCTATTCTCAAGGAATGTATTTTTCTTGCACTAAATATAATTTGAAAGAGAGAGTATGGACAACTGGGCATATATATGAACATTTCTCTCTGTGTGTAATCAGGAAAGGCTTCCCAGAGGAGACAACCATTGAGCTGAGCCTAGGAGGAAGAGAAATATTTTGGGGAGACAGAAATGAGAAGTGAGTGCCTTCCTGGAGTAATGAACAACTTATATCAATTAAGAAAGATGAAATGATGAAATGGCTGTTTATGCCTTGATTGAAAGGTAGAGTGAGAAGGATAGAGTGGAATATGGTAGAAAGGTAGGTTGTAACCAAATTGAGGAGGGCCTTAAATTCTAAGCTGAAACTCTATATTTTAACCTTGAGGCAATAGTCACTGAAGACTTTGGAGGAAGGGAGGAAATACAAAGTAATTTCAGGGGATGCTAACACTTGACCAAATCAGGAGAGTGATATTTGTGCTGGGTTTTGAAGGAAATTAGCAAATCTAAGAGGTGTAGAGAGGAGGGAGGGGATTCTAGGAATAGGGGCAGGGAAGGGTAGTGACTATGTAGGAGACACACTAAGAAGGTCAACTTGGCTGGACCACAGACTGGGTGAGAGGGGGTGACATACAATAAAGCTGGCAAAGCTGGTCCTAGCCCAGCTGTAAGAGACTGTAAATGCTACACAAGACAAACTCATGTGAGGACATCTCAGACTCAGAAGAGCAATTGTGGTGGGAAATGGTTGTTGTGAATTTCAACAGAGTGGAGAAAGGGAGTTATTTTGTAATTGAAATTACCATAGACTCTGATCTGAAAGAGGAAGCAGAGGAGTCTGGGTGACATCACAAGTCTGGTGTGAAGAGCCATGTATGAGCTAAGGGGGACCTTAAATTAGCCTAGTATCTATGGGGGCCTCCCCTACTCTTCCCTCTTTGTCTACGTCGGTCTCTTTATCTCTGTGTCTCCCCTCTGGCTCTCTCTCTCTCTCTCTCCCTCCCTCTCTCTCTTCCTCCCTCTCTCTCTTTCTCTGTCCTCTCTCTCTTTCTCCCTCTCTCTCCCTCCTTCCCTTTCTCCTTCTCCCTCCCTCTCTCTCTCTTTCTCTGTCCTCTCTCTCTTTCTCTCTCTCCCTCCCTCTTTCTCTCTTCCTCTTTCTGTCTCTCTCTTTCTCTCCCTCTCTCTCTGTTCCTCTCTCCCTCTCTCTCTCTTTCTCTCCTTCTCTCTTTCTCTCCCCCCTCTCTGTCTCTTTCTCTCTCTCTCTCTCTGTCTCTTTGTCTCTCTGTCTCTGTCTCTCTGTCTCTTTCTCTGTCTCTCTCTCTCTGTGTCTCTCTCTCTCTTCATCTGTCTCTCCAGAAGAAGAACAACTAATAATTTCTTGATTTTTCTTCATGATAGTTTCGTTCTTCAAAAGATGGAGGAACCAACAAAGGGAACTACTCTTCTGGTTTTGGTATTCACCAACAAGGAGGAACTGGTTTCAAACATGATGAAAACCTTGTAGCCTTGCTTGGTGGGAAAGGGAGAAGGGAAGTAACTGCTACATCTTAGAGTTTCTAATAAAGTAGAAAAGAAAAGTTGCCTATGCTTTGATATATACCTCTATTTTTCTCAGAGTAGATCTCAGAGCATTCTGAGGAAAGATAGGTAAGGCCCATGACCTAACATTCTATAAGGAAAGTCATCTCAGTAAAAATGAGAAACTTTCAAGACTTCAATTCCAAAGGCACCAGCAGAAACAACTCTCATGAAGACAAAAAAGGAGAAGTTGTTAAAGGACTGATGTGTATGCTTAGTGAAGTCATGATCTACTTAGATTTTTAAAAGACTTGGTCTGAAGGTAGGTATCAAGGGTAATCAAGGGTAGATGCTAGAGGGTGAATACAAATGATGGCATAGTCTTCTAAGGACCTTATCAGGAATGCTGAATTTCAGGATTGGTGAAGATGATAGGAGATGAAAATGACATACTGAGGTACTGTGGGAACATAGCCAAACTAATGCATAGTTAGTGGAACAGGAAATTAATCCAACTATTTTGACAATTTTGAAATATACCCTAAAAGTCACCAAACTGTATATACTCTTTGACTCAATGATACCACTGTGGGGCACATACCCCAGAAAGGTCAAAGGTAGTAGGAAAATAATCAAATCAACACTTCATCACTGCTTCTAGAAAAGTAAATGATGTTTAACTCTCTTATGATTTACTTATGCCAGTGACTTCCCAGACTTAAACATCTCTCTGTAGGCAACCTTGTATTCCACTTGTGCCCCTCCCACTAAAATGAAAGTCCTTTGTGGACAGTTGTAGCCACTTTTTTGTATTTCTCTCACCAGCACTCAGCAGTATCTAGCACATAGTGAAAGTTCAATAGATGCTTTTTTTCATCTATTCATTTGTATAAAACTAAACGATGTACCCATCAATTGGTGAATGGCTGAACAAATTGTGGTATATGACTATAATGGAATATTATTGTACTCTAAGAATGATGAGTGAAGTATTCAGGGACACTTGTATACTTGTATGAGCTGATGTAGTCTGAAATAAAGAAAACCAGGTGAACAATTTATAGGATGATTGCAATGATGAAAAAGAAAACAACACTGAAAAACTGAAATTCTCAATAACTGAGTAAGTGATCACAAATTAAGAAGAACCATGGTGAAGTGTGTTTCTTGCCTCTCGGCAGAGGTGTCAAGTGACCCCAGCTGATGGGTTGATGTGTTTGGCTTGATGACTGTTGCTGTTTAGTCTTCGTTTTTCAAAGAGGTGAGCGCAAGATGATGTCTTGACTTGAGTGTGAATTGGATTTAAGTGAGGCAGAGTTGCACAAGGTCATTACCCTCACTATCTCTTCTAGGCATCAACGTTCAGTAACAAGACAAAAGCCAAGATGACTGGTGATGGTCTGGGATGCAGTGAATGACTTTGGCTTCTTCAATGTCTACCAAACTCTCAGCTTTCCACAGCATCTGCTTGTACTACTGCTACTAGCTTATATTTATATAGTACTTACCATGTGCCAGGCACTGTGCTAAGAGTTTTAGAAATACCTCAGTTGATCCTTACACTAACCCTAGGGAATAGGTGTAATTATTATAATAAATAGTCTCTGGATAAATGAATGGGTGGTAGTCAGTGATCTTGAAGGTCCCTTTTAGCTCTAGAGTGCTATAAAACTGTGAGTCCTCCCCTTTGTTTATGGTAAAAATAGAATTATAGATTGCCTAATATGAAAGGGTTGAGTCTTTGAAGGTTTGACATTGACTTGGAAGGGTGATGTTTTTACTTGTGAGTGAATAGGATTTATGTGAGGCAGAGCTTGGCAGGAGGTCTCAGGTGAAGTGCTCCTGGAATCTGTTCTTAGTCTTGTGGCACCAAACATTTTTATAACTGATTTGTATCAAAGATCTATGCCATGCTTCTCAAATTTTGCAGATGATATCAGCTGGGAAAACAAACATCTTGGATGACAGAGTCAGGATCTGAAAAGATCTTTATTGAATACAGCACTGGGGAGTGTTTGATGAGATAGAATTTAATAGGAGAGAGTATCAAGTCTTATACTTGGTTTAAAAAATTCAAATTCACAAGTACAAGGTGAGAGAAATGTGGCTAAAATGATCTGGGGTTTTACCGAACCTCAAGCTCCATGTGAGTCAGCTATGGGATATGGCTGTGGGTTAAATGAATACTTTCCCAGGTTGCCTTCAGAAGATTATAGTGCCTCGTACCAGGGAGATGACTGTCCCATTGTCCTCTGCCTAGGCTGGTTCAGACTGGGATGATAGTATTCGGTTTTGAGGACCACATTTTAGGAAAGTCATTGATGAGCTGGAGAGAGAGCAGGTGAGGATGACTAGACTGGTGAAGGGGACTGAGTCTACACCACTGAGGATGGTTTGAAGGACTAGGGGAGCTTTCGCCTACCAAAGAGGAACTCAAGAACTGACTTGGAAGGGCTCTCATTGTAAAATAGGGATTAGACACATTCTGGGGGCCCAGAGAGCAGAACTAGCAGCAGTGGCTGGAAGTTCCAGGAGGCAGATTTAGGCTGGATATCAGGAAAATGTCCAAAAGTAGAAGGGGATTTAGTTCTACCTCGCTGGGACATCTCTGATTAGTCAATAAGCATTTGTTAAACATGTATCATCACAGTTCCAGGCACTGTGCTAAGTGCTGGGGATACAAAGAAAAGTAAAAAACTTGGCTCCAACTCTGGAGGAACTTACAATCTAATGGGGAAGACAATAGGCAAACATCAGTGTGCAGCAACTCCCAGGCCTGGACTGCTGTCCCCGCTCAACTCCAGCCGCTGATTTCTCTGGCTTCCTCTAATGCACAGCTAAAAACTCAGCTTCTGCAGGGGGCCGTCCTTAATCTCTCTTAATTCTGAAATTGCTGCCTATTTTTCCTGTTCGTAGCTTGCTTTGAGTATAGTTACTTGCATGGTATCTTCTCTAGTACATTATAAGTTCCTTGAGGGCAAGGGATGTTTTTTGCCTCTTGTATCCCCAGTACTTAGCACAGTGCCTGACACAAAGCAGGTGCTTAAGAAATGTTTATTGAATGAATGGAAGGCACTAGAAGTGGGCAAGAGTGGGAAAGGCCTTTCACAGGATGTAGGATTTGAGCTAAGCCTGGGCAGAAGCAGGAGAATCCAGATGACAAAGATGAGGAGGAGAGCATTCAAGGCAAGGGGCCAGACATTTGGGATATAATGTCTTGTTCAAGAAACATCCAGGAGGCTGGTGTCATTGGATCACAGAGCACGTGGAGGGGAGAAGAGAGTGAAAAGACTGGAAAGATAGAAGGAAGGGCTTTAAATGCCACATTAAGGATTTTATAGAGAGGCACTAGAATTTGCTGGGGAGAGGGATAACAAGATCCAGTCTGAACTTTAGGAAAATCACTTTGGACATTGAGTGGAAAAGGGATAGAGTGGGAAGAGACATGAGATACGGAGACCAATCAGAAGGTTATTATAGTAGTTCAGGCAGAAGGTGATGAGGGCCTGTCCTAGAGTGGTGGGAGTAGTCAGGGAGTGGCTACTATGAGACATATTGTGGAGATAGAAATGACAAGATTTAGCAACAGATTAGATATAAGGGAGTGAGAGAGAGTGAAAACGACCCTAGGTCGTAAGCCTGTCAGTGGAGTAGTGGTGGTACTCTCGATAGTAATAGGAAAGGTAGGGGGAAGAAAGAGCTTGGGAAGAAAGATAATCAGTTCCTTTTTGGGCATGTTGAGTCTGAGCTGTCTAATAGTTTGAGATACCCAATGAGCAGTTGGTGATAGGAGGCTGGAAATCAGGAGAGAGGTTAAGGATTGAAAGCAATAGATCTGAAAGTCATTGGCACAGAGGTGATAATCAAACCTAGGATAGCTGAAGAGATCACCAATGGAAATAGAGCAGAGATGGAAAAGAGGGCCCAGACAGTCCATGATCTTTATGACAATCCAGCAAAACAGACTGATAAGAAGTGGTTCAAATAGGTAGGGGGAGAATCAGGGAGAGAGTGTCATGAAAATTTAGAGAGGAGAAAGTATTCAGAGGAAGAGGGTGAATGACGGTATTAAAGGCTGCACAGAGGTTGGAAAAAATATAGGAATGAGAGAAAGCCATTAGATTTTTACAGTTCAGAGATCATTGGTGACTTTGGAGAAAGCAGTTTCAGTTGAATTAGATTGGAAGCCAGACTCCAGAAGTTTTCAAAGAGAGTGAGAAGAAAGTGAAGTCATCAGTGGAAGACAGTTTCCACAGGTTTCGCTCGGAAGGGGAGGAGAGAGATAGGATGATAGCTAGCAGGGATAGTTGAACTGAGTATTTTTGAAGGATGGGAGAGAGATGGATGTGTTTCTAGGCAGTGGGGAAGCAGCAGAAAGATTGGACATTAGTGACAGAGGGTGGCTTGATAGAGGGGACAAACTATCGGAGGAGACAGGATGTGATGGGATCAGGAGTACATGTAGAAAGATTAGTCTTAAGAAGTAGAAGGGGTCAGTTTGGAGTGTGTGTAGAATATGAGACAAAGTCCCCAGATGAGAGGATTGGGATGCCATGGGAGCCTTGGAAGAAAGGAAGAAAAGTTATGAGTGACATAATCAATTGATTAGGGAGGTGTGAAAAAAATTGCCTTGCTACATTGAGGGCCCAGTTAAGATTACGGGATGATGGACAAACTTTTGCACTATGTTGTAGAGGGGGACTCTTCTTCAGATAGGAATGTCCCTCAAGGGTCTTCCCTGGGCCTTCTCCTGTCTTTATGTTTTCTTAGTGATCACATTAGCTCCCATGGATTCAGTTATTATTTTTATGCAGATGACCCCCAGATTTATATAGGTAGCCTTCTCATAAGATCATAGATTTATGGTCAGAAAGAATCTTAGAGGTCCAACCCCTTCATTTTACCGATGAGGAAACTGAGCCTAGAGAAAGTAAGTAACTTCACAGTCACTTGGGGGGATTCAAATGCAGGTCCTCTACTATAATATCATGTCCACTTTTCTCCACTAGACCACTCCCACTGTCATCCGCATTCCCTTATCTTCAACCTAAATGGCTGTCTTATCCAATCTCCTCATTTTTCAGATGAGAAAACTGAGTCACAGGAAAGGGAAGTGATGTGCTCAAGGTGACATGAGTTAGATCTGAACCCAGCTCCTCCCACTCCAGACTGGGCATCGTCCATCTTATAGGAGATGAAAGTGCTTGATAGCTGCTGCATGGCATATCGGTGTGAACTTTTGTGATTGTTGGAGGACAGGGGTCAAGATGAAACCCTCTTGTCATCAAGATCAGGCTGTGCCTCACTAGGATTGACTTTGACCTTCACTTTGAACATAAGGAAGTTCTTTCCAAAGTCAACCTCTCTGCTCTGGCCCCACTGACAAGAATCATGGCAAACCACCTTCCCCTGGTTGGATGGAAAACAATTGCCCTGCCTGCCTTGGCTGAGAGAGTCTGGGGAAAGTAGGAACACAGAGTGATCCTAGGGAGGGAAGCATAACGAATGCCAATCTCTGTTCCTCCTGGGCAGGGAGTTAATGATTCATCAAGGTTTCCCGTTTCCATGAGAAAGACGGATCATGGGTCAATAGTGCAAACCAGAGCATCAGGGGACAGAGGGCACCTGGATAGGGAAGGGCCTTGTTTGACCTCCCCACCCTACCTATGCTCCCATCACCTGTCTATTTCCAGGCTCCAGACCTATTCATTTCATCTCTGAGGCTGTGCTTGGGAATATGTGGGGGTGGGGGTGGGGCTGGAAATCAGCTAGCTGTTAGTGAGAAGCTTTGCACACTAAACACCAGAAGGGAACTTATTCATCCTCCTCCTGCCCCACTACATCATCCCCCACTCTCTTCTCTCTGTCCTCGGCAGCTCTGGTACCTGATCCACTTCAAAATGATGGTGGCTGATCGTTCAAACACCTCCACCATGTTCCCATGGAACATGTGGGTTCCTGTATTATCTCCAGGCAAATTTTTAGTGTCTTTATGACTTTCCTCCCTTCCAATTCCAGGGAAACCAGTCCCCTTCTTTTCCTCCTTTGCTATCCAGTGGGAAGCCTGGAACTAGTGGCATCCTGAAACATGCTGGCTTCTTTAGCAAACTTTCTTCCTGGTGGGGCTGTTTGCTTAGTACAGTAGTGGATGCTCTGGCTTTGGCATTGGAGGATCTGAGTTCAAATTCCACCTCTGAAGTTCATTAGCTATTTGGCCTTGGGGAAATCGATTTCTCTCTTTGTCTTTCAGTTTCTTCATCTGTAGAATGAGAGGATTGACCCCAACAACTTAGAAAAGAGATCTCTGAGGTCCCTTTTAGCTCCTTGTCTGTGCCTTATGCATATTTTTTAAAAAAATAGAATCAGAATGCCTGAGCTAACAAGCCTTCATTAAGTCCCTATGAGGTCCCATGCATTGTGCTTAAGTACTAGAGACATATTGGAGTTCTTTTAACAGAGTGGACATGAAACAATTATGTATAAGCAAGCTGGGATATGGGATATGGGATAAA
The DNA here is from genome assembly GCA_023548195.1 of Bettongia penicillata ogilbyi. Lineage (NCBI taxonomy): Eukaryota > Metazoa > Chordata > Mammalia > Diprotodontia > Potoroidae > Bettongia > Bettongia penicillata. The sequence goes on along the minus strand of JAJHZJ010000310.1, from coordinate 4,095,853 downwards.
TCTGAGATAAATATGGGGTAAATTGGAATTAATCAGCATTGGGAAAGGCATTGGCATTAAGGGGATTAGAAAAAGGCTTCTTGTGGAAAGTAGGATTTTAACTAGGACTTGAAGGAAACCATGGAGGCCTCCTAGGAGACAGAGATAAAGAAGGAGAGCTTTCCAGGCATGGAGGAGTCAGGGTAAATAGAGTCGGGAGACAGAGTGTTGTGTTTAAGGAATAGTTTGGTGACCAGTGCCACTGGATCAAAGAATACATGGGCAGTAGGGAGGGTGGTGATGTGAAGTGTAAAAAGACTACAGTGGCAGGAAGGAACCAAGTTAGTGAGGGCTCTTAAAGTCAAGCGAAGGATTTGATCCTCAATCTAGGAAATGATAGGAGGTAATGGAGTTTATGGAATAGGGGGATGACATGGCCAGACCTGACCTTTGAGTTTGACAGTTGATTGGAGGATGCACTGGAGTGGGGAGATCCTTGTGGCAGGCAGACCCACCAGCATCTACTGTAGTGATCCAAGGGGGAGGTGATTAGGACCTGGGCCACAATGTCACACAAGAGAAGGGAGAATATTCAAGGGATGTCACATGGGTAAAAATAACAGGACATGGCAATGATTGGATTTGGGGAGGTGAGAGAGAGTGATGGGTTGAGGATGCTACCTAGGGTTGTGAGCCTGGGAGACTGGGAGGATGGGAAGTTTGGAAGAGGGGATGTTTTTTTGGGGGAAGACAGTGAGTTTGGTTTTAAGATGTCTATAGGACATGTCTACAGGAGGTATTTAATAGGCAGTTGGAGATGTGTGATGGAAGATCAGCAGAGAGAGTAGGGCTGGATAAATCGATTTGAGTCTCATCAGCTTAGAGATGAGAGTTGAATCCATTGGGATTGATGAAATCATCAGGGAAAAGAGTATAGAGGAAAAGAGAAAAGGGCCTAGGACAGAACCTTTGGGAACTCATGGTTATTGGGAATGATCTGGATGACGATCCAGCAAAGGAGACTGAGAAAGAGTGGTCAGATACGTAGGAGGAGAACCAAGAGACAGCAACATCATGAAAACTTAGAAAGAAGAGAGTAGCAAGGAGAAGAAGATGGTCTACAGCATCATAGTTGTGGAGAGGTTAAAAAAACAATGAGGATTGGGAAAAAAGGCCATTGGATATGGGGAAGAAGCAACAGTGACTTTGGAGAGATCCATTTCAGTTGAATGATGAGATCAGAAACCAGGTCACAGAAGTTTAGGAAAGAAAAGGTGGGCATCTGTTGTAGGGGGTCTTCTCAAAGAGTTTGGCCCCTAAAGGGAGGAGAGCTATAGGATAGCTTGAGGGGATGGGGAAGTGAGGGATTTTCTGAGGATGGGGGAGACCTGGGCATAATTGGAGGCTGTAGGAAAGGAGCCAGCTGAGTGGGAGGGACTGAAAATAAGTGAGAGAGTAGGATGATGGCATTGGGGGGCCAGTCTGCTGGAGAAGATTTTATAGAAGGGGCTTGTAGATGGGTATTGTGCACATAGTGGGGATTGCCTTGGCTAGAATAATAAGTACTTTTTCCTGTGAGATGGAGTGAAGGAGGAAATACTGGCAGATGTAATACTGGTGATGTAATATGAAGAAGGGAGAAGAGGGAGCTCTTGGTGAATGGCCTCATCCTGCCCCCTCTAGTAAAATAGGAGTTCACAGTCTCATCTAAGAGGATGGGGGAAGGAGAGCCATGAGAAGGCAGGGTGGAAGCCTCCAAGCAGGATGCTGCTCATCCAGTTAAGAGGGTAGGTGAAAGAAATGAAAAGGGATGAAAAAGAAAAATGGAGGCATCGCCTGGCCCCTCTCTCTCCATCTGGTTTTCTCCCCTTTGGCCTTGTCCCCTGGAAAGGAAGTAGCAGCAGCCAGGGAGTTTTCCTTCTTCCTCAGGTCTTCTAGGCATGGATCAAGGCTGGACAGCATTCCTTTCTCACTGGAGATGGCTGGCCTTCCTTTAGGGATCCTCTGACTTTTCTGTCATTTGGTTTCCCAACATTTGGTCACCTTTCCCCAGCATAGTCTTGACCTCTGAATCAGAGGTGGGTGTGTTGACTGAGCTCACTCTTTACCCTGGTACTCCCATCCCAGCAAAGGATCCCCAGAGGATTGACTGATTACTATTCCTCAGGGTCCTAGGGGGGAACCTGGAGGGACTGAAATTTGAATACTGTGCTTTCCACTAACAGTCAGCCAATAGATTTAATTACAGGAGAAGCATTAGAGAGATAGCATGATGACTATAGTAGAAAGAGCCCTGAATATGGAGTCAGATTTAAGGCTGAATCTGTAACTTTTGTTGTTGCTCAGTCACAGATGGCTCTATCTGGAGTTTTCTTGGCAGAGATACTGGTTTGCCATTTACTTCTCCAGATCATTTTACAGAAGAGGAAACTGAGGCAAATAGGGTGAAATAACTTGCCCAGGGTCACACAGCTAGTAAGTGTCTGAAGTCAGATTTGAACTCAGGTCTTCCTGACACCAGACCCCAGGACTCTATCCACTGCATTACTTAGTTGCCTCTGCAACTTACTACCTATATGATACTGGGCAAATTATTTTAGTCTTTGGGCCTCAATTGCCCCACCAGTAAAATGACTTGGATTAGATCTCTGAGGTGCTTTCTAACTTTAAAGTTCTATGATGCCTGTGATTTCTCTGATAATTAAGATAGTAATAAGCTGAAAAAGTTCCCCTTGCTCAGTAAGCTATCACTGCCATCCGAGTTCTTGATGCAGAAATTTCACCATTAGGAATGGCTATCTTCCCATTTCAAACCCAGATCCCCCTAGGAAAGGCAACTCAGCTTGGTGAAATGTAGAGAACAGAGGTCCTTGGAATCAGGAGCAATGGTTTCTGGTGCATATCTTGCCAACATCCTTGAGTGGGTGGTCAGAGACCCTTCTCTGGACTTTAGTTTCCCATGTATTGACCTGAAGACCTCTGAAATCACTTCCACCTCTGTAGGAGGGGTTTTCTTTCCTTTCTAGGGTTAGCATGGTATCATGGAAAGAGCATTGATCTTGCAGTCCTGGCATTGTTGCCTGGCACCTATGGGATGATTTAGGAGTCTAAGTCTTTGACCTCTGTTGTCCTTAGGTAGTGACTTCAATGCTTTGAGGATCTGTAATTTTGTTGGTTTGCATATGCCCTTCATAGGTTGATGACAACCCTTCCAGGGCTTGTGAATCACCTTCACAAGTGCAGAGTGGAGGAGGTGTGACTAGGTACTGATAGATCTGTTTGAAGAAGATGAGTCAACTGTGTAAAACAGAAGTCAAATAGTTGGTGCTCTTCTAGGATTCATGGGACATCACAGTGGTGCTGTAGGGGATGGGGTGCTGGGCCTGGAGTCAAGAAGACCTGAGTTCAAACGTGGCCTCTGACACTTACTAGCTTGGTGACCTTGGGCAATGAACTTAAAGCATTTTGCCTCAGTTTCCTCATCTGTAAGATGACTTGGAGAAGGAAGTGGCAAATCACTCCAGTATCTCTGACAGGAAAACCCCAAATGGGGTCACAGAGTCAGACAGGACTGAAAAACAAGAAAGGTTCATTGAGTCTAGAGGAAAGGAGGTGCTAATCTCACTATATCCTGCTCTGGTCAGACCCTCTCTGGAGTGTGGTGTTCAGTTCTGGGCTGAATACCTGAATAAATCTTGGCCTAAAGGGGCCAAAATTTTCCAGTGCATCCTGGGTCATCTCCAGTCATCCTGATGATCACTGGATTCAGATGGCTCTGGAGGAGAAGTGAGGCTGGTGATCTGCACAGCTCTCCTGCACTCAAAACAAAGTCAAGTGCAAGTCATGTCATCATTTCTCTGATGGCATGGCCTTCTTTGGCAACGAAGAACAAACACAGCAATAACAACAACCAGTTCTGGGCAGCCTTTTTTAGGAAAGACACTGATAAACTGTGGAACATACTGAGAAAAGTGACCAGGATCAATGAGATTTTGGAGTCATCCTGTCAAAATGTTGGTGAAAGGAATTGGTTATGTTTAGCTCAGAGAAGGGAGTCAAGGGGACTAAGAGTTGCCCCAGGCATTTGTCCTGCAAAGGAGGAAGTAGCCTTCTTGCCTTTGCCCCAAAGGACAAATCTGGGAGCCATGGGTGGGAGATGCAGAGGGACAGAAGAGAGCCTGGGATGGATTCTTCCCTCAGGACAGCCAGAGTCCAGGGAAGAGCCACCTCAGACTCAGAGGGCACACGTGCCAAGGGGTAACTCACAATTTTGGAGATCCTTTGCCAGGTCCCTTGTGGAGCCATGAATCTTCTTTCTTACATCATACCCAACCTGTGTTGCCCTAAAGAACAATGCCAGCAGGCACATGGGAAGATGGGAAGTCCAAAATCTTCTGGCTCTTTCAGAGGAAGAGGCAAGCCATCATGGTCTTCCTGTGGCCAACATGGGAGGGGAGAGGGACACGAAAAAGAGAACTATGTTGAGACGCGAACCGGGACCCTCCCCTCTCTGCAAGTGGTTCCTCTTTAAGCATTTTGGGGAATATTCTCACCTTATTCAGTTACTTACTCCTGATATTTACCTATATGTTCCTCCAGGGCAAGGATTTTTTTTTTTGCCTTTCTTGACATTCCCTGTTGTACAAGGAGGACTAGCATCTTTGGTGTGAGGTCTTGGCAAGTGCTTTTCAGGACTGCTTATCCAGCTTTTGTGTCTGTTTGATTCACTCAACTCTCACCAGTGGCTCCAAGAAGCTGTAGCTTACACAGCAGCCACACTTGGGTACACCGTTTAGGTAGATGGGCTAAACCAGGTTAAGGGTAACCAACGGACCTCAAACCCATCAGTGAGTTAGGGAGTGTCTACCCCAAGCATGTGAAGACATCCCCCAGTGGAATGGACAGGTGAGAATCATTTGCTCCAGTGACCATGAAGATGGCTAAAGCAGGCACTGTGGATCGCTTAGAGCTTAGTCGACATCAAAGATGTCATCCACTGCATCCTGGGCCATCGCTGATTGTCTTGACTTTCGTCTTGTCCTCCAATGGCCTCCAATGACTCCAGAAGAGAGAGTAAGGCTGATGATTTTTCAGACCTCTGACTCACTTAAATCCAATTCATGCGCCTGTCAAGACATCACCGATGATGTCATGGATCCTCTTTGAAAATGAAGGACAAATAATATGTCGGTGCTTAACATGGTGCCTGGTATTAGTGCGGGAATAATAAATACTCATTAATTGATTGATCAGATGAAGGATTCTTTTTAAAAGGTGAGAATAGCCCACTCAGTCCAGTGTACTTTAGGGTCATTTGGGTATGATGTCCTGTTTTTCTTTCTTTGCTCAAGCTCTTCCCTACCCTGTAATGCCTCTCCCTTGCCTTCCTTGTTGAATTCCTGCCAGATAATGATTTCTTTTCTTCCTCCCACTCTCCTTCATCATCATTCAAAGCCAGTAATAACCCTGCTGCTTTCTAATATCCAACGGAATTTTGTAGCTTTTGTATATTTATTGTGCATCATTTTGTATATGCAGTTATCCACATCCTACTTCCCTTGATAGCCTACAAGCTTTATGATGGCAGGGAATCATGTCTTATCTAGACTTTCTTTTCTTTTTTAATTTTGGAAAGTAAGGACCTGACAGCTTTGAAGTGAGTCATAGTTTTAGATCTTGGGGGATGGGGATGGACAGAGAGGTCCTTGGGGCCTCAGGAGAATTACAATGGTCAGTGACCCAAGGGATAACAGAAAGACAGATACAAAATGGATGTGAGTCTATGGCAGCATCTTATCTATCTGTGATGGACCTTGTGCTGGGAAAGTGGTACCAAGGACTTCATTGAGGAAGACAGACATAGCTGGAAAAGGAGACAGAATGGTCATGTGTTGGGAGACATGAGGAGGCTGCTCAGGGGTTATGTGGGTGCCATGGAAAGATTCCAAGAACCCCAGAAACCCCCCATCCCATTTCTCCACCACCTGTTCCTTTGGAAAGATATAGGATTTGTGGAGAAACACAGACAAGAGTCATCCAGGATGAGAGGGGGAGAATGAGCTATGATAGACATTGAAGATAAAGGGTGTTTCCATCCTCTACAGAAGTATTACATGAAATATATTATGATAATAAGAACAGATCTCATTTTTGTAGTATTCCAAGGTTTTAGAAAGGGGCTTTCCTCATTGCAAACCTAAGAGGTCAGCAGGGTGAATAGATTTCTCCCCAATTTCTGGTGAAGTTCTGGCACCTCCTAATTTTGTACCACTTTAAGTATTATAGAGCACCTTCCTCACAATAGCTTTATGGCAGGGTACTGGGGTGGTGATGGTGGGTATGTAGTATATATTTTGTTACTCCCATTTTACAGATGAGGGAACTGAGGTGTGAATTAAGGTGGTCAGGGTCACCAGCTAGTAAGATTCAAACTGAGGCTTCTTGGCCCAAAGTCCACTCACTTTTCTACTGGCTGCCTCTGAAAGGAAAGGTATTTAGGTGGAACCAAGCAGACTAGATCGAGACAAAAGGGATATCAATAATATTGATTATCTCCGGTATGCCAGGCACTGTTCTGGGTATTGTTGATGTAGAATCAAAACAATCCCTGCTTTCAGGGATTTACCTCCTGACAGAAGGGAGATAACATCTACCTAATACAGTCAAATGAGCAATGACTTTTTTGAGCCAGAGGCATTGGGTTCCAATCCCTCATCTGCCTTTATTCTGTGTGACTGTCACCTATAACAAGAGGGAGTTGTACCGATGTCTGTCTCTAAATGTATGATCCAGCAATCCCAAGTCAATACAAAGGCAATGTAAAGGAATCTGGGCAGTGGCAGCAGCTGGGGGGTTCAGGAAAGGATTCTGGCAGAAAGTGGCACTTGAACTGAGCCTTGAAGAAATCAGGTATTTTAGGAGGTGGAGGCAGGCAAATCTTTACCAACTGGGTAGCTGAAAAAAAATGCTCATGACATATTTTTAAGTTTCATTTGCATTATCTGCATTTCCCCCCATCACTTTCTTAAATCTAGACAAGCAATAACTCAAGTTCTGATTCATAGCATTTGCCAATTTCTAGGGTGCAAATACTCACATTGAAAACTTAATAATCAGTGGCCAGTATGAGCCAGCCCTAAGTGTTTCCGACATGCAGGGATTCTTTGTATTCTTAGTTTGGCCCAATTGCCTCAATCAAGATGAGACTTGTTAAAGACCTTTGCTTAAAAAGGTCAAGGTCTGCCACTAGATCCAGGGCCATCTCTAGTTATCCAGACTATATCTGACCACTGCACCCAGATGGTTCCACAGGAGAAAGTGAGGCAGATGACTTTACACAGCCCTGCCTCACTTAAATCCAATTCACTTGCATGTCATGACATCACTTCCCTGATCATGTACTTTTTGAGAGCAAAGGATAGGTAGCAACAACTTGACCCAACAAGGATCTAGGCTAGAGCCAGATTGTGAAGGGCCTTAGAAACCTAACAGAAGTCTGCATTTTATCCTTGAGGCAAGAGAGAGACATTGGAGTGACATGCTCAGGGTCAGTCTTGAGAGAAAGGAGTCTCAAATCAGTATGATCAATTATGAGACAATTGCTAGAGTCCAGGTGAGAGGAGCTGAAGACCAGAACTGAAGTGTGCATGGATAGAGTGTGTGCATGGAGAGAAGGGACTGGATATGAGAGATGCTGTGGAGGGAGCATTGATAAGATACTCCCATCACTAATTGGACATGTGGGTGAAGGAGAGTAGAGTGAAGAGCTGAGGACAACTCCAAGGTTATAAGGGCAGCGGATTAGAACAGGGCTATGAGTGATTTGAATATTGAACCAATGGCACTGGAAATTGAAGGAGAAGAATAACTTCAAACTGGCCAACCAAGTCTGGCCCTGTTCTGGGAGACTTTGGGATAAGACCACTGGAATCATGGTTAGGCAAATGGCAGGAAAGTAGAATGGATTTCCCACTCACATACATGAGTGGAACAAAAATACTAGAACATGGAAAGATTTTGTTTCAGAATCATGGGATTAGGATTGGAAGGTCATTAACAATCATGAAGAAAGAAGTTACAACTGACACTTAATGAATGATGCAATAAACAAGAGGCCTAAGGGGGAAGAACTACCTTAAATTGAAATGGGCTACCATGGGAGGTGAGCTCCCTGCCACTGGAGGTGGTATAGGTGGGATTCTACCCATTCTACAGAAAAGGAAACTAAAGGTCACAGAAGACCCCATACCTAATGAATGCCAGAGATGGTTTTGAACTCTATTATCCTCAGACTTTGAGCCCTTGACTATTTCTACAACACCCTCTGCCTCTTTGACAAGGCTCAACCCTCCTCTGGCCATAGGATGAGGAACTTCCCCAAAACATCCCCAGACACACTGATAGAAGAGTGAATTTTTGAAATATTTAAGAAGCATGATTATTGTATAAATATGTTTTCATTGTTATGGAGAATTTTTATCATGATCAAGCCTTCACCTAGCCAAACTGTCTAGCATAAATGTCCTAGAAATTGGTCTACTTTTTTTCTGCTTACACTGACCTTGACCTGGCCTCATCAATTAGCTGCTGCTATTTCACCTGGAAAGAAATCCATGTTTGACCCTTTGCCTCAACAATGGCTCCCAGGTTCGTTTTCCTGATCAAAGAGTCAGGTGCCCTTCTTGACTCCTGACTCTTTCCATCAACATTGAGAACCACTGCTTTGGCTGCAATTACGCCAGCTGCCCCAAGAGTGATGGCTTTGTGATTCACCTTCCTGCCTCTAGGAACATATTTACCCAAAGACTTCATGAGTTTATAGTACCTTATAGTTATATAGTAATATAAAGTCGTAGTGTAGTTCTCTTACCTAATGGTAAGGGAAAGAACATTTCTTATTACAACAACTAGTTGTAATAATTATATTTATGTAGAATGTTAGCACCTGAGATTGGTATTGAGCTCCTGGATTGAAATCATAATTCTACCTCTTAATGCTGTTGTAACCACTTCTTTGGTCCTCTTGATGAGATCTACAGAGTCATAGATTCAGACTGGAAGGAGACCTCAGAGATTCTTTAGGCCACCTCCTTCCCCTCTCCTTCTGTGCCATGACTAATTAGATCATCTCAAAGATTCCTTCCAGGTCTAAATCTGTGATGCTGAGCAGGATATATATCAATTTCCTAAATACTTACTGAGAACTTTCTATGTATAAAGACACTGTCTTAGGTCCTGAGGGAGATACAAAGAAGTATAAGACACAGTAGTCTTATCTATCCCCCTTAATTCTAGAAACTTATCTCTGTTGATTATCTCTAATTTATCCTGTACATATCTTTTAAAAATTATATATTTCTAATTTTGTGTTTTTGTTTCCCCCCAGTTAAACGTGAAAATAATTTTTAACTTTCATTTTTAAAACTTAGAGTTCCCAATTCTCTCCCTTCCTCCCTCCCTGATCTCGTTCATTGAGAAGGCAAGTGATTTGATATAGGTTATACATGTGCAGTCATGCAAAACATATCCATAATAGTTATGAAAGAAAACATAGACTGAAAAAAACCCCTAAGAAAAATAAAGTATAAAAAAGTGCACTTCAATCTGCATCCAGACACCACCAGTTCTTTCTCTGGGGATGGATAGCATTTTTCATCCTAAGTCCTTTAGAACTGTCATGGATTGCTGTGTTGCTGAGAACAGCCAAGTCATATCATGTACATATCTAATCTGTTGGCAGTTGTTTATGTTTTCTGCCCCTTTAGACTGTAAGTTCCTTGAGGGTAGGCACTGCTTTTTGCCTTTCTTTGTATCTCTACTGCTTAAGCCAAGCGCTCGGCATATAGTAGTCACTCAATAAATGTTTGTGGACCAACCAGCTGACTGGTCCCTGCTCTCATTTCTAGCTGAGAAGGTATGCTAATATACTACCAGGTCTATGGTCCATTGGGAAAGGAGGGAACCCATCCATACTCCCTCCTCCTGTTAGAATCTTTCTGAGAAGCCTTCCTAATAGATGATCCATCTCATGTTGGAGAGGCCTTCGTTTGCATCTGGTAAGATACGGTAACAATGAGGACTGACATTTAGAGGTACTTTAAAACAGACTGAGTGGTTTGTGTCCATGAATTCGATGAATCCTTGTGATGGTCCCCCAAAGCAGGTACTACAAGCCTCCTAATCTCCTTTTTTGAAGAAGTAGAACTGAGAAGAAGACAGGGAAGTGACATAGTATCACAGAGCCTTGAAAAATAAAAATAGCACTTATTTCTCTAGACTTTTAAGACTTAGGAAGTATTTTTCCTTCTCACTGGAATCCTAACGAATAGGCATTGCAAAAATTATTATCCCTTTTTTACAGATTAGGAAAATGAATCTCATGGAGATAAAGTGCTTTTAGCTGTGATAATAGCATGAGTTGTTATTTATTTATGGACATTATATACATAAATATGTACGATTTTATGTACAATATTTACATACAATTCCTCTCTTTCTGGTGGGAGTGGTCGGGGAGTGGTCCTGGATGAAGTGGAATTTGGGCCCTAGGGATAATGGGTTGGGGCAGAGGGAGAATGAGAGGAGGATACATGTAAGGGAGTTGTGGTGATCATTTATTATTTTTTCTTATAATTATTTGCATATGAAGGCTACATCTGCTGTAAATGTAACTCCAGTCCCACACCAACAGGCTGTGAAACTGGAGTAACACATGTAAGCTCTGAGGTTCATCTAAGCTGGACAAACTTGGAGTATGCTTCCGGTGATAGACTCTGCCTCTTGTCCAAAGACCCGTTTTGCAAGTGTGGTGAGGCTTATCACTAATAGAATGACCACTGGGTGATGAACTCTTTGTCCAGGCCAACTCTGGACAAATAGCCTCTCAGTCCTGTGAAGCCTCCTTGTGCAGTGATAGTGAGAAGGCAGAAAAGGGGCTGGAATGCTGTTTTTAGTTTGGCTATAAGCATTGACTCCCTCTAAATACATGATCCTTTGTCCATGGATAAAAGAGAATGGTTTACTAAAGAAAGAGTTGAACCACATCGACATTGATTGATGTTCTTATTTTAAAAGAAACATGAGGAAGTTTCATCTCAATGGAAGGTGGCAGCTCTTGACCTTTCTTTTGGAGAGACTGGTCAGTGAGGTGGTTTCATTGTGCATCCAAAGGAAACAAGAGGTGTGGTGTGTGCTCATGAGAAGAATAAGATTACAGGTGGTAATACCTTATGTTGTTTGTCCTTTGTTTTTTAAGAGAACCGATGATGTCTTCATGTTCTTGGGGTAGATGTTCTCTGCCCCACCCCCCCATCTCACTGATGGATTTGAGACCTGTGGTTTACCCCAACCTGGTTTAGCCAGTTTACTGAGATGGTTTTACTGGGATGTGGCTGCTATACAGGCTACATCTTTTAGGAGCCATAGGAGAGTTGGGTGAATCAGGTGGACACCAAAAGGGAATGAACAGCCCTGAAAAGGGCATGGCAAACCTTCATACCAGAGGTGCTAGTCCTCCCTTAATACTTTATACACCTCATCACCTCATAAAATCTTGGAGAACAGTGGACATGGAAATGAGTATAGAAAGTTTGCCATGAGATTCCACTTGTGGTCTAGGAACCTCCCCTAGAGGTGCTAGGAACCCTGAAATGCAAGGGTATAAGACAGGGGTCTGCCTGGAAAGAATTCAAGCAATCAAGTCTTCTTTCAGGTCAAGTAGTGAGTTTATTAAGACATGGATTGTGTGGGCGAGACTCCCTCCGAGTGTATGGTACTCATGATGCCAACACAAGCAGGCCAGACTTAAGGAATCTGCACATTTAATGAGTATGGAACTTATATTTTTGTACAGAAAGACAGTGAGGAGATCTGGATGGAAGTTAGGAGTGGCTACTTAAATATTCAAGGTGGACTGGGGTGGGTCAGATGTGTCAGGTGAACTCCAGGGATCTGAGCTGCTGGAATTTGTGGGAAAATGGAGGGCTTTTCAGGGGTCTATCATTAGTGCCCCATCCAACTAAGTAGATCATGAATGAATGAATTAAAAAAACATATTTATTAAGCACTTCCTAGGTGCCCAAAACTGCTTTGCAAATGTATTTGGTCCCAAGAAAAAGTGTAGATGAGACAGAGAGAGCAGCAAATATAGGAAAAATGGAACAGATCTGCCAGCATTTTTAGCATGATTTATTTTTTACCATCTTTCAATTAGAAAGCAGCACATGTGGATAATAACATCTCAGGTCCTGATGTGCAATACGAAAAAGTGGAAATGACACTGAAAAAAGTGAAGTCAGTGAGAGCATATGACCAAGTCCTTTGTGCTGCAGGTGTTAGAGTTTTGAAACCACTTAAGTATCAGTTCTGGAGATAGCCAAATTGATCAATAACCAATCAGCAAACATTTTTAAAACACCTACTATGTGCAAGGCATTGCACAAAAAGAGGCAAACAACAATCCCTCAGGTTACAACTGAATGGAGGATACAACCTGCAAAGGAAGTTATTTACAGGATAAATAGGAAACTATCAACAGGGAGTTGGCAGGTGAATTAAGAGGACTGAAGGAAGTTGAACAAGGAGGGAGATACCGAATGATTGGAAAAGAAACCCCCCCAACAGTAGAGTACTGAAAGAAGGAGACTGAGAGGACATCTGTAACTCCTCGCCCACATACCTAGTTTCTGATCCCTATGCTTAATTATTATAATTTGTCATAATTCTAGTCCCTTTTGATAAGGAAGTTCTGTCTTTGGTCAAGTGTCTTGCTCACCCTTACAATTATGCCCACCACCCTACCTAGGGTGATGGGCAAATGCCAAGGTTTCTATGGTTCTCAGAGAGTGGGCAAGCTTTTCTCTATCAACTCCATCTCTCCTTTGCTATCTTTGCTGCAGTGTCAGTCTGAGGGCAGAAGTGAATATGGATTCAGCTTGGAGCCCCCATCTACCAGAACCCCTGCCTCATCCCTAAACTGGGTCCTAGTCATGTGACCTGGGCATCATGGAGCTGGTCTCTCAATGGAGCAGAAAGGCACAAAGGTACTATATAAAGCATTTTACTTCTTTTGCATAGGTAGCAAGTATTTTCTTTTTAAAAGAAATTTTCTCAGCTCATATTTTATTCAAATGACATCATAATTTATCATAATTTTATAACAAAACATAAACAAGTCTTAAACATATGATAAAACAATATGAAATATTGATATTTATTTGGAAAATAATCCATCATTTTCATATTTAAAATTATAAGATAATATCTATAATAATAATTATAGGATCATAGATTTAGTGTTGGAAGACACCTCAGAAGACATCTAAGTCAGCTTCTTCATTTTATAAAAGAGGAAACTGAGGACCCAGGTTGTGAAATGTCTTTTCCAAGGTCACAGGAAACATGAGAGATCAGTTCTGAAGACAGATCTTTTGACTCTTAGACACAGGTCTTGCAAATGTAACATTATACTGGATTTTCTAGCAAATATTTTCCAGCCTCAGACCAAGACCAGCTATATCTCCCCTCAAGGTCATAGGGGTACTTTTGAGGATTTGGGGTATCTCATCTCTAATACTATTGTCTTGAGCCATTAGTGATGAGAGCCCTAGTTCTATTGAACAAATTAGCATCAATTAGTTTATAGTAAAGGATATATACTTCTCAGATATAACAAGAAAAATGCAAATTTTCCCTCCAACACTTTGGGGGAACACTCTCTCCTATCCCACCTTAGTCTCTGGGTAGAGTGTGCTCAGGCTTAGCCTCATCTACATTGCTTTGGTTTCACCAAATTCCAAATGGGTCTAGCTACAGTAGAAATCCTCACCTAGGCTAAGGCTGGACTGGATCCCTGAGGTGCTTCCTTGCCCCTCAGGGCACGGATGCTGGGCTGGTTTCAAAATGTGGTATGGATTTACTTGTACATGGCTTGCTCTGACCTTTTCCAACTCACAATGTACTGGCATACAAACTAATCTCCTTCTCCTAAAATGAAAGAGCCAATGCTGAGGCAGACAGAGGGCTGAGACCTAATCACAGGTCCTCCTGGCCTTGGAGGGCGATGTTCCCATGCCTTTCTACGTACTATATTGACTCCCCTGGCATACCTATTGCTGGGACCTTAGGCTTCCTACAGCTCTGGCAAACTTGCTGCTAATGAAGCAAGGACATTGGACTCAAAAGCAGTTTACCGAAAGGAGACCCTTCCGCTGCCCTGCTGTACTCCATGACTTTCAGACTCTGTTTCCAGGGGCCTCAGAATGACATCATAGCCTCTCTGTGTCTCTCTGAGTCTCTCATAGCCTCTCAGTCTTGGCTGTGGGTATGAGCCCAGCCTGAATCACAGAGTGGAGGTCTTAGAATGGGGATGTAAGTATTTAAGCCCCTGTTACATATCAAAGCCTAATGAGAATGACTTACATACATATCAAAGGTATTCTTGATAGAAATATGACGAGGGAAACAGGCAGACTTTGTTTAGTGATTTCCTCTCGTAGATGGTATTTCATAGTCACATGAAGGACTAAATCGCTTGGAGAAGACATGTCTGTCTCTCTACCATGCCTGTTGACTGTTGATTATTCAAAAAAAAAGTTGAGGCCCTTTCTTTCTTTTGTCATGGAGACCTGGAAATGAGTCAGGTGGTATACAATACTGTTTCGCTTAAGTACTTGTCAATGTGCAATTATGAATCTTTTGTGCGTTAAGCATTTCCTTTGTGGTCAGGCCATACAGCACTCTCCTATACCTGAGCTACATTGTATATTGGATGTCTTTCTAGAAATGACTCTGGTTAATCCCTTTTGGACAGAGCTTAGACAGGAGCAGCTAAACTTAGTTTAGTGAGATTCCCCTCAGAGTTTGACTTTGTAGGGAGGGGAGTAATGAGCCAGGGAGTATAAGAAAAGTCTTTGGGGATCCAGGTTTCCCTAGGACTGAACACTGCCCTTCTGAGCCTAGAACTAGATCCAATTAGGGGAAAGAGCAGGAAGTAGAGTCACCCTTTGGGGTGTGGGTGACAAAGGAAAGAATCTGATCAGTCAGGGTTGGAGTGGATTTTGGGGAGGGAAGTGGATTTGTCCCATCCTGCCCAGTAGCCAGGGAGGAGTAGGGAAAGAGAATGTAAAGTGGGTGTTGACACCTCAAGGACCATATTCATGCCTTCCACTCTCATTATACCAGTTCTAGCTACCTGGAGAATGCTGCCAAGATTGTCAGAAGGGGCTGCCTAGCTCAGCTTATAACTAACTCTGTGATCTGAAGAAATCCCACTATAGCATCTCTGTTGTGAACCAATATCTCTAGTTATAATCTCTTTGCTGAATCCACTTGGATGTCTCGACCCTCACAATATCTTTTTTCAACAATTTTTGTTATTTTTATCCAGGTCTTTTGTTTGCATGTCACATTCATTTCAGATTATCTTCCTCCCTATTTCCCAAGACAGTGAACTATTCCTTATGAAAGAAAGAGAAAAATAAATTCAGTAAAACTAGCCAACATATCGAGTTAATCAGACAGTACTTGCAGTATTCCACACCCATCATCCTCTGCCTCTGAAAAGAAGTGCATATTCTTTATTTGTGGCTCTGCCTGCCTCAAGTCTCTCCCCACTCTGATCTATTCTCCATTCAGCTGCACGTGTGATTTTCCTGAAGTGCGGGTCCAACTCGTCTACTCATTTCATGAGTTCATTTGGCTATAAAATTATTTTTTAAATTTTTATTCATTTTATTTTTAAATTATGGAATAAAACACACACAACATAGTATAATAACATAACAGTATAATAACAGCAATTTCACATGAAACCGCATATCATTATGTACAACTTGCTATTCCTTTTAGGTATTTAATAAAATTATCATGTAAATTTCTTTTTTTCTGACCTTTTCCCCTCCCACCACCTTAGAGATGTCTACCATTAGACACAAATGTATATATACACACACTTCTATTTATTACTTCTTTCTCTGGATATTGATAGCATTTTCCTTCCCTCTTGGGCACTTAATTTGGGTATTTATAATAGTCAAATTGTCTGATTCACTTAAAGTTGTTCTTAAAACAATATTGCTGTTACTGTATACAACGTTCTCTTGGTTTGGCCCATTTTACTCTTCATTGTTTCATGCAAGTCTTGCATGTACTTCTAAAATCATCGAGCTCATCATTTCTTATAGCACAGTAATATTCCATCATGATCATGTACCTCAGCTTGTTCAGCCAGTTGAACAGTTCAGTTCAGTTGAACTGCTAAGCATTCAAACGCTACTACAGAGAGCACAGCTCTGTTGGATCAGTCACTTTGAATGCCACATGTCCCTCTATCTAAAGACTACTTTACAGAGAACTCACACAAGGCAAGTGCTCACATGGAGGTCAGAGGAAATCATACAAGGACACTCTCAAGGTGTCTCTTGGAATCAATTGTGATACATAGGAGATACTGGCACAGGATGGCCCAGGATGGTGTGCCCACAGCAGAAAAGGTGCTGGAGTCTATGGGCAAGGCAGAAAGGTTGTATCTCAAAAGAAACATGAGATGCACAAATTTAGAGCCATCTCCACTCCAAATGTTCATATAGGTTTTTTGTGCCTGACCTGTGGTAGAGCATTCTGAGCTTGTATCTATCTGATCAGCCATAGTTGGATACAATGGACCTTGACCTTGGTAGAGTGATGTCAACTCTGGTCCTCACTGACTTCTTATCACCTAAACACCCCTCTCCCACCATTTCAGTCTTTTCACACCTTCTGCCCCACCCTGTACTCTTCCATCCAGTGACGCTGGCCTCCTGGTTGTTCTATAAGAAAGATGCCCATTTCTCAGGTTTCAGCCTTCTCTCCCTCTGTTCTCCATACCTGGAGCTCTTTTTCCTCCTGTGTTTTGCTTACTGAACTTTCCAGCTTCCTTTCAGTCTCAACTAAAACTTCATCTTTCACTGGAAACCTGCTCCAACCCCTCTTCATTCTACTGCCTTCCTTCTGTCAATGATTTTTTTTTCCTGTATATACACAATTTTTCACTTGTTGTCTTCCCCACTCCACTGAAAGCTTCTTGAGGACGGGGACTGTCATTTGTCTCTTTTCTATCCCCAGCTCTCAATACAGTACCAAGCACATAGTAGGCACTTAGCACTTTTGGACTGACCTACTATCCTCTGTGGGTCCAAATTTGGTAATTATAATTACACAATATTCATCTTTACCTTTGTGTTTCCTGCATCCATTATTGTAGGACTCTTCATCAATGAATAAGCCTTCCCAGTGTCTCTGAATTTTTCATTTTCATTATTTCTTATGGCACAACAATATTCCATTACATTGGTGTACCACAATCTAATGGTCAATAATGACTATTCAATAGCTAATATTTATATAGTGCTTTAAGGTTTGTGAATCCTTTTCTATTATCTCATTATATCATCACGACTTCCCTATGAGTCAGGGTCTGTTATTGTTTCTGTTGTATGGATGAGAAAACTGAGTATGACTAAGGTTAGTGACTTGGCCAGGGTCACACAGTCAGTAAATATCTGAGTCAGGATGCGAACTCAGGTCTTCCTGATTCCAGATCCAGCCCTCTCCCCACTCCATGTCACTCCATGACAGTGCTGTCAATCTCCAATAGAAATGGATCCCTGGGTCTGGGAGGGGTGCACCTATTGACTCAGAAAACCACTGATCAGTATTATCTATGTTGTGTTTTATTCTTCTTGATTTTCTTGAACATCACCCAATTGCAGTTTAATCTGCTTCCTGCCACACTCAGGACTCTGGCTTTGCATCTGACACTTCTGCTCTAGGCTGTCTACATTCCTAGTCATTCCCCAGCTGATGGGGACCACCTCCATGGATCCCAGTTCTTTGTAACCACAAAAAGTTCTGCGGGGAATATGTTGGTGTGTATCAGGCCTTTCTTCCTATTTTTGGCCTCCTTGAGGAGATGTCTGGCAGGTGGATTCCTGGGCCAAAGAGTATTGGACATAAAATGACTTCTTTATTAACAGAAGTATCAGCAAAGCTCTCTGAGTGATTATCTGCCATGGAGAACAGCTTTGAAGAAAAAAATCTATCCATCAGGCAATCATCAAATATGTATTAAGTGTCTCCCATGTATCAGACACTGTGTTGGGTGCTGGGCATACAAATGCAATTGGTGAGACAGACAAGGATTTCAGATCTGTCAGGGAAAGTCAGATTAATGGGTAGAAGTCCTTGGGAGGCAGCATGTAGGGACGAGAATCACAGGGACTGGCTGGCTGATTGTGGGGGTGTTAGAGAGGGTATCCAGGGATGTTTCAGACAAGATCCTTCCAGGGTCCCTTCAGGCTCTAGCCAGTCTATGGTTCTGAGGTCTAGCGTGGGGATGACTTGAGAGGAAGGTATGATAGGGTCAAATACTGTGGGCACCAGGAAAAAAAACCTGTTCTTTAAATGGTCTATGATCAGTCAAAAGGATCATCTTGGTTCTGCTTTGTGGAGACCCCCATGAGAGATTTCTGTATTGCTAAATCTGCTCACCTGGGCCTTTCTGTGTGGGAAATGCTATCTGCCCATAGTGGTGGTGTGGGGGATGGGGAGGGGATTGATGAGATGCTTCCTCTAGGGCCTCCCTCCCTTCCAGAGGGACTTGGGAAATTCTGGTGAAGCTGAAGAAGGGGTCAATTTAAAAAAATGGTCTGTAGCTCTAGCAGACACCTTCTCTGGGTGGAAATGCAAATACAATCTGGCAGCCCTTTGGTTCCTGGACCAAATGTGTATAAAACAAGAAGTGGCCATTTGGTTGTTCTGAGAAATCTCGAGGAATGTCCCTCCTATCTCCTTTTCCTTTAAGGGGAGGCATAAAAAAGGAATCCCCAGAGACTGGAGGAAGCACATTCATGTTTGAATGACATAGGTTTTTTTTTATTATAAATAGATAGCAAATCAACTTTACAAATGGTCAGCAGAGGAGAGAGAGAGAGAGAGAGATCTTTGGGCCATGTAAAATTCAGTACCCCAGTCTGGAGAATCGGGTGAGAGAGGGTACAGTCTTTGGATCTCCATGAGTGAGTCATGGAAGAGGTGTTCAGCACTGAGACCTCCCTATATGGATTTTCTCTATGAGGAGAGAAGTCCTCAGATTCAGGGTGAGATCAAGTATTGGATAGGAAACCTTCCTGCCAACCCTGTAGAAGGCTGGATAGAGAGATCATCTCACCCTTCTCCTCCCCTCCCCACAGGTCTGATTCTCTGATTAGAGCTGGACTAGAAGACTTTTGAACTCTCCCACCATTTTGACATTATTCTGTGATTCTAGTTGGGCAGAGGGTCTTATAGAACCATTTATGATGGATGAGGACCTCAGAGAAAGATCCCCAGTGGCTGGGCAAGGCAAGACAGTGGATGGGTTGCCCCCTTCATTCTCCCCTGAGGATTCCAGCTCCATTGTGATATCTGTGCTGAACATGTGAGGATCATGTAAACATTCCCCTTGGGGGGGCTCCCAATGCTCCAGGGGACCAAACCTACCCACACAACATGCCTTAAGTGGAGATGTTTCGGGAGAGTGGATGCAGTGGTAACAGAGGCACTGGATGGTGTGCATGGGTGTTGGGGGAGGATGAAGTGTGGGTACCATATAACCAGCTGACTGATGTCTCTAGTGACTTCCAGGAACCCTCTTCCCAGCTTTGAGAAGATACTTTTCCTTTCCTCCTTATTCCTGACTGGAGACCTTGACTGAATCCCTGGGAAACCACAGTGAGAGGGCAATATAACATTGAGTGGATTGGAAGTTTCTGCATTAGGCAAGCAGGTTAGATAAGGCAGTTACGTAAAAGACAGAAGAGCAGAATCCTCCCAGCCCCTATTGCCATCCCTCTGGGACTGAAAGCACCCAGAAAAGGGAAAGATAACAGTCAGATGTTTGTATGGTCCAACATTCACTGCCAGAGGCCAAGTTTTCTCTGTAAGTTTGGATTGTGCTGCCCACCCTCCACCCTGCCAGAATTGTTCTGGAAGAGGACACTGACTCATTCCTGAATCTGGGCCCCTCTTATCTCTTTGGACAGTTTCCCTGAACAGAGATGGTAAGGACTTTGGTTGGACTTTTGCCTTTTCCATTAGGGAATTCCCTCAGGGCCCTGGCTAACAGCTTTCTGGCTATATCCAGGAAACTGGGCTGTGCATTAAGACAGGGAACATTCCCCTCCCTGGGTTGACTGAGTAGTAAAGTGCCTGCTGAGCTTGTGTCCTCCCCCTCTCTTCCCTCCCCACTAGGGAAGAAGGATGGGTATAGGGAAGGAAAGGCAGAGACAGCAAAGTCCAGATAGAAAATGGAAAACCTGTTTCTGGGCTATGGTGATTCTCACTCTTTCATATTCCAGAAACTCTGCCAGAAGTGGTCACATGGTCTAGAACTTCAAGTTTTTAGAGGTCATCAGTCCAACCTTCTCATTTTACAAAGGGGGAAACTGAGGCAGAAGAGAGGAAAGTCTCCCAAGGACAGAAGAACAGTTTAAGTTGCAGAGCTAAGGTTAATATCCAGTCCTAAGTCCATATCTAGCAGCTGCTCTTTCCGTCGCTGATTTCTGGTTGGGGGATGTAGCCCCAGTTCACATTGTCCTAACTGGCTGAGCTGGGGCAATCATGATGATTGTGCTTTGAGCAGGTGTGTGATTGGAGAGTGCCAGGGATGAGATGTCTTGGTGGCTGCTCTCATCCAGTAACACAGTGCCAACTTTTAAAGAGAGAGGGATGGTGAGCTTCTGAGAAGCACCCAATGTGTCCCTGCCATCTGTTGACAATGGAGGGGAGGGGCTCGCCTGGACATGAAGGGAGGGCCTCTCTCTTCCTCCTTCCCTGAGGTTGGTGGGAATGTGGTAGAGCTGGGCTGCTCAAGGCTGGCATCTTAGAGCTTGAGGAAACTGGGGGAAGATCACAATAAATATGTCTGTCCGCAGTGCAGAGAACAAGAACAACTGGGTCATTTCTTTTTGATTTCAGAATAAACAGTGTCCTTGGGTGTTGGGGATTGAGTTGTGGCAGTTGGTTTCTGGGCATCGAAGTTCACAGAGGCATAGGTTATTTCCTTAGTCTGCAAGGCACAGAGAGGGATCAGTGGAAGACACATTGAACAGAGGAGGAAGGTATCGCCCCTCAGAGCCCTTCGAACTCACAGAATCTAAGAACCACAGACTCTCTGGGCTGGGCTGGACCACATCTAGTCTAACTTGTACCTGGAACACAACTCCCCCTTCCGCCCCCCGCTGCCCACCCCCCCCCCCCCAGCCAATCCCTTATCAGTGACCCTCCAGGCTATACCTGAAGACTTTTAATAACAGAGAGCTCACTACCTCCTGAAGCCCCCTCAACTTTTAAATTATTCTTGGTTGTTATGGGAGGTACTTTTCCTTTTATGAAAGAAAAAAATTCTTTTTGTGATTCTGAACAATCCTGTTTGTCTCAGTCCTGTTTCCCCTCTGAATCCTCTTGTTTTGGACATGCTCCTGGAGGGGCAAGGTCTATGCCCTATTTCTGTGTCCCTTGTACAGACCTAGAAGGACCAAGAGGTAACTACTATATGGCATATCGGACCTGGAGTCAGAAGAACTGAATTCAAATTCAGCCTCAGACGCTTACTAGCTGTGTGACCTCAGCGTTTCGTTTAACCTGTTTGTCTTAACCCACCAGAGACGGAAATAGCAAACCACTCCAGAATGTTTGCCAAGAAGGTCCCTTGGGCAGTACTGGCATTTCATGGTCCATGGGGCTATGAAGAGTCAGATACAACTGAATAAGAGACTCTTACAGTGAGCTAATGGTTGAGACGGTGGTTTTGAGATAGAGGCAAATGCACCTGTGTGGTCCATCTTTAAGGAATGGATGCAGGTGTGGAGTGAGGAGAAGAGGGTCAGTGAGGGGGGAAGGGCAAAGCACTGGGGACCCAGTGTGAGTCCTAGCCCTGCATGCTTCTGATCAGTTTCCTCAGCAGCCAAATAAGGATAAGGCTCTAGATTTTAAAGTGCTAGGTGTATGTAAATGCTTATCGTTATTATCATCTAATTTCTCTCTACCCAGTTTGTATGGGAGGGGTTAAAACTTACCCTATCAGGGGAGCTGTCAGTGTAGGCTTGCCCTGGGGAAGCAGAGAGACAGTAGTTAGAAATCAGCGGCACGTCTGTCCTGGGCATTGAGCAGAGCGAGTCCACATCACCCTCTTCCTCAGAATTCTCACCTTCTTCCCAGGGAGAGAAAAAGTGGGAGAAGGAGAAGTCTGCATTGGTGGGGGGACCCGGGAATTGCAGAGTGACCACCAACCTCAGAAGGAAATACTTCCCCAGTGTTCATAGTCCTGGAGCAGCAACCTTAGCACCAGAGGATAGGCATGGAGAGGTACCTGGTGAACCCATTTCAGATTTCCCCCACTCCATAAAAGTCTCAATGTGATTCTGATGTCCCTCTAGACAGATTCCTCAGTAGCAATTTCCAGTCAAGAGAAGGGGCAGGAGGATCCCAGAATACCCACAAGAAATCCCACCAAAGCAAGACCCCCACATCCCATGTGCAGTGCCATGAACAAAGGGAAGGAATAAGGCCACGGACATGGCTCCTGGAAACAGGTCCCTGTGCTGCAGGCCTGACTAGGCCAGCTTGGGATGAATGCTCTGCTAACCTGTGGCTCAGAAAACTGTAAGGATCTTTCTCTTAATGGCTTTGAGGGAACACATTCAGGACCCCTTTGCAAGTTAGATCAGGAGGGACCTGGCTTTGGGGAGACAAAGGTCCCACAAAGTGGGTAAGGTTCAGGTCTGGAGGCTGGAGGAATTTTTCAGGGCAAGGGGCCCCCAGGAGAACCCACTGGCCACTAATGGGTCAGTGCCTTTACTTACTGTTGTTGGGTGCTGAGGATTTTTGCTCTGTATGATGATGTTCGCTGGCCCTGAATAAATATCAGACATGATGTGACTGAGATCTCCATCAGAGCAACTGAGCCCCCTGAGCCAGAAGGGACACTTGGAGCACAGAGACTTGTCTTTGGATCCCCTTAGATTTTGTGACTTCCCCCAGGCGTCTATGCTCTTTTTCCCTCTGTCAGGGCTCATCCCTGAAGCACAACCACCTCACTGTTAGTTCTTTCACCCCTGGGTCCTATGATTCTCCTTCTCAGCCCATTTATGCAGTGTGGATCTGTCTCAGTGGCCTTTTTCCTCACTTGGTCTCTCACTAGATTGTGAGTAGTTACCTATCCCCTTTCTCCCTGAAGTCTCTTCCTCTCTTTACCTCTGCCTTTTTGGACCTCAGCCCCTATGGTTGAGGATCTGAGAAACATGGTTATGTCTAGTCCACCCCAATGGGGAAACGAACACCTGTTTCCAAGAGGCAATTAAGTGTGCAGGATGGTGGAGGATGAAAGCCCAGAGGAAGCCACCCAAGGGAATTAGTGCTGAAAGGTAGGAGTTTGGGAAAGAGAGGTAGACCAGGTCCAGAAGTGGGTACTGAAGAGCAACCTCTCTGTCCCATTCAGGGACACAGACTAGGAGGGAGGAAAACCAGAGTACACATTATTCTACCCTCCAGTGCTTCTGAAGAACAGGAAATAGATGAGGCCCCCAATGAGAGCCACTGCAGCCAGGACTCCAATCACAATGCCAGCGATGGCCCCTGGAGAGAGTGAGTTAGGACCTGGAGACTGTTCTTGCACTGTGGAGAGAGAAGAGAAAAAAAACCTTGAGTGTGTTGAGAGGTCTCCAATATGAAGTGCCTCCACTTGTGCACAGTGCCTGGCACTCTATAAATACTTATATAATGCCTGTTGATCAATGAAGCAGTTTTGTGTGTCTCAAAATCTGGGAATCTCCTTGGCAAGATCACATTGCAGGGTGTCTGGTAAACATTTGGAAACACCTGAACTTTGGGCAAGCAATCAAACTTTACATGACCGACTTCTGAATTCATAATTTCCTCCTCACATTGTGCCCACAGCCCTTCTTTCTTTCTATTGATGGCACCACCCGCCTCCTGACAGGCTCAAATTGGCAAACATCTTTCACCTTCTCTCTCTTTCAAACCTCACATGTAATCAATTTCTATGATATTCTCTCTAATGTTGTGGTCGTTTGTGTTGATTCTACTTGGATGGTATCTCTCATATCTACCCCCTCCCCATAGTTTCTACTCCAGAGCCCCTCATCTCTTCTCTTCCTGATTATGCTAATAATTTTCTGACTGGTGTTCCTGCCTCTGGTCTCTGACTTCTTTAATTCATCATTTTTACCACCCTCCAAATATAATCTCCTTTAAATATCATCCTGATGATATCACTTTTCTCCTCAAAAACCTTTAAAAGAGCATCTCTGGACAAGACAGGGCACTGGAAAAGAAAAAGCTTGAGGTTTGGAATCTGGAGATCCAGATTACAATCCTGGCCCTGTCACTTGATCACTGTGAGATCACTTGGTCAAGTTCTTTCTCTTCTCTGGACATTGATTTCTCAATTAATAAAATAATGCAGCATGTACTAGCTGATCTAATTGTAATGCTTATTCGAGCTTTACACGCTGTGACTTTACCTTTCTTTCTCTTCCCACTACCCTGGTCAAATTCAAGCCCTCATCATTTTCCATCTGAGTTTTTAAAGCAGCCTCCTTACTAGCATTCCTGTCTATAGTCTTTTTTTCAATTTGTGTCCTTTATCTTTGTATTTCAAGTATTCCCTGTATTGTCATTGATGATAATATTACTATGTGCTACAGGATAGGCTATAGTTTGCTGGTGGAAATGGGATCACTTACTCTGGGCAAGAGGGGAAATGCCAAAGCAGTCCTTGATCAGCCAGCTCTTTGTAATTAAGCTTAGAATTTAATTGATCATTTTCAATCTTTTCCTCCAAGGTTCTTTATTAAATATAATTTTTATTGTATTGTGGTCAGTAGAAGATGTATTGGATATTACTCTTTTTTGTATTTGTGAGTTTTTTTTTGCCTTAATGCAGGGTCAGTTTTTGTAAAAGTTCCGCACGCATTTGAGAAATATGTATATTCTTTTCTATTCCTATTCAATAATCAATGGAGATCTATCATGTTCGTTTTTCCTTTAATATTTAGATATTATGCATGTTGGTACAAATTCATTGTGATATTTGTACAATAATTCATTGTCTATGGTACATTTCAGCATAATTCACTTTTGTTTATTGTTTTTAATCAAGTCCATTTTTGCTGTTAGCTTGTCTCAGATCATGATCACTACTGTGCTTTTTTGAGGTCAGTTGAAGCATAATAGATTTTGCTGTGCACCCTTAATTTTTAACTCTGTGAATCTTTATATTTAAGACATGTTCCTTATAGACTACATATTGTTGTTGTTCTTTTTTTTTTGCTTTATAATCCACTCTATTAACCTCTTCTCTTTTATGGGTGAGTTAATGGAGTTTACATTCACAATTATAATCATTGTATGATTTCCTTCATCTTGTTCTCTTATACTTTTCCCTCTCACTCCTCATTCTTTCCCCTATAAAGGAGAGGAAAGTGAGAGAGGGGAATGTTTGGAAGATTTCTGATTCATTAAAGGTCCATTTCCATGAATGCAGGATTATACTTAATTTGGGGGGCATATTATTCTTGATTGTAAACCTATAATTTTACCTTTTGTAATGTCATATTCCAACATTCCCATTCCTTTATAGTGATAGCTGCTAAATTTTGGTGGTACTTGAATACTTTCTTTTTAAATAGTCACAGAAGTTTTTTTCTCTGAACTTGAAGCTCAGGATTTTGGCTATGATATTCCAGGGAATTTTCAATTAAGATTTTTTCAAGAGGATTCCCCACCCCCATCCCCATTTTCACTTTGCCTTCTGCTTCTTGTAATTCTGGACAGTTTTCTTTCATCATTTCTTAAGATTTGACATCCAAACCCTTTTTTGGTTGGTTCCTTCAGATTTCTCCTTTCTATTTTCCAGGTTCTTGTTTACTTTAAGATACCTTATATCATCATCATCATCAACATTTTTTAGTATTTGAACTTTGTTTTAATATTTCTTTTTGTCCCATGGGTTCATTAATTTCTGTTCAGTTCATTCTAATTTTCAGGGAGTCTGTTACTTGAGTAATTTCTGAACTTCTTCTACTAAGCTATCAACTCTTCTTTTAGCTCTTTTCTCCATAGTTAGGAAGGTAGAGTAAATCAAGTACTGGACCTGGAGTCAAGAAGCCCTAAATTTAAATCCAGTCTAAACATATACGAGCTGTGTGATCCTGGACAAGCTATTTGCCTTAGTTTTCTCAAATGTAAAAGAGGAATAATAATAACACTGACCTCCCAGGGTTCTTGTGAGGATTAAATGAGGTAATGTTGTAAAATTCTTTGTAAACCTTAAAGTTCTATAGGCTATGAAGAGTAACTATTTGTAAAATAATTTTAAACTCTTAAAAAACTATTATTATTTTTAGGATTCTAATTGACCTTGTATCCAAACTGTATTTTTTTTTATTTAAGACTCTGCTTGTAGATGTTTTCAGGTAACTTTCTCCCTTGGGTTTGTATTTTGGGCATTTCTGTCTCAATGATAGTTCTTTTTTTCATGGTAGTATTTTTGGTTTATTCAATATTCTAGCCCAGAAGTGGGAAACCTGCAGCCTCAAGGCCACATGTGACCCTCTAGGTCCTCAAGGGTGGCTCTTTGACTGAATCCAAACTTCACAGGATAAATATCCTTAATAGAAGGATTTGTTCTGTAAAATTTGAACTCAGTTAAAAGGCCACTCCCAAGGACCAAGAAGACCTTATGTGGCCTCAAGGCTGCAGGATCCCCCACCACTGTTCTAGCTTTACCTCTTGAACTGGTGCTTTGTTATTAGGGCCAGGCTCTGCACTCATCTGGAAGGACTATCTCGTCTTATTTGGTCTTGGTTTATATTATCTGGTATCTTGCTGCTGCTTTCTCTGGATATTCAGTGTTCTGTTCCTTAATGATGTGAGAAGTGGCTCAGGATGCTCATCTACTAACAACTTTCAGCGTGCCCAAAGCAATGTTATCCAGAGAGAATTCTGACCACTCTCCCTTCTTGTCTGAATTTAACTAGCTCTTGCTTTAGATTTGCAACGCCACTGCAGACTTGTCCCTAGCTCCAGGAGACTGTTGCTGACCACAGTTCCTGCCAGCCAGCTAAAAGGCTCTGATGGTGTAGAATTACAGGCTTCCCCTTGTTCTGAGCTCTCTGCTATGCTCATTCAGCTGCCAGCCTCAGCCCCAGGCAGAGGATGAAAATTCAGCTCCTTGTCCACTATACAGCCACAGGCCCATAGTTGCTCCCAGCCCTCAACACAGGTGCCCTCTTCAGCACTGAATCTATGACCTAGCTCTAGACTTAGACTGCAGAGCTGGCCATTGACCCCTCTGGCTGCTCCCTGCCCAGTGCCAGGCCATCTCTGCTGAATCCCTGCCTACTTCTTCCCCAAAGTACACAACTTAGGGACACCATTTAATCTCTAGTCTTCTCATCACCCTCCTGGTTGGCTCATGTGCCTGGACTTTGGTGTTTGTATCTATGCTGAACTAGGCAGGAAAATCACTCTCTGCACTTTCCTCTTGGTCTTTGGCTCTTTTGAGCCTTTGTTGGAATGGCTGGGCTGGAGGGCTTCTTTCTCCTCTTCCTTCTGCTACCTTGCATGGTCTGCCTCTCAATTAAAAAAAAATTCTACAAATGCATTTGTATAATGACTCCTGTCCACTCATGGCTCTGTTTCCTATATTCTTATCATCTTAGCTTGGAACTGGGGCCAGTTTTACCTGGAATGGAGGGACTGAAAAGGACTTTGGATTCCCCAGGTTTTTAAACATCTAGGTTGTTTGGGCCAAGTCACAAATGAACTAGTGATGTGACAATGGTCATATATTAAACACACTCTCAGCCTTGAGTGTCAGGTTCAAATTCACTGGTCTACCCAGCATTGATGAATGGCATATACCAACCAGATATGTCTGCGATCCTCTCTTTCTCTGCTAATTGTGCTTTATCTTCTAAGTAATCTTTGGTGTTCTGAGTCTGGCATTCAAGGTTTTTCACAAAATGGCAGACCTTTATAATACTTCTCCTGGTCATGTATTATCTGATCAGGGCGCACTGTTTTGCATTCTGCTCTCAGACACATACTATAGCTGCCCTTCTCTGAACATTGACTCAGGGTATTTCTCCACAGAAATAGAATATTCTCCCTGTTAAAGTACCATCATCCTTTAAAACAAAATTCAAGTGATAGCTCTTCTCTGAAACCTGACCTGGTTTCTGCCCACTTTTCCCCCAGGTCTCCCACAACACTATTTTTTAGCCATAGTCTAAGTATGCATATCATATAATATTGCATTTCAATTAACTGTGTTTGGGGTCTGATTCTTCCATTAGATTGTGAGGTTCCTGAAAATAGAAAATGCAGTCTTAACTAAACCTTACATCTACCTCTGTGCCTGTCACAGGGCTCTACAGAAGGTCTGCACCCAAATGTGTGTCAAATGATGAGTGAACTTGTATTGTACATGACATTTTCTAAGGTGATTTTAGGAGAGAAGGAGACTGGTCTCCATTTTTACCAAAGATAAACTAGTTACAATTGGACTGACATTCATTACAAGTCTGACCACATTCACCAGATCTTTACATGTCCTCTCCTGGTTCACCATGAAAAACCATCCTCCTTAATGGGCCTGAGCACCTGCTCCTGGCTTCTCACCTTTGCCCAACCCAAAAGCTAGTTCTCTTATGGAAGGAAGAGACCACTTACCAACTGAGACTCTGACATCCTTAGAGACTGATAAGTTGGTCACGTTGTTCCATGCCAAACATGTATAGCTTCCTGAATCTCCCCAACTTGCTTTGTTGATGGTGTACGAGTTACCAGAGAAGTTAGAGTTCACAGTACCATTGACTCTCCATTCATACTGTGCAGGGGGGTAAGACTCAACGTGACACACTAAGGTCAGTTGTTGGTCGAGTGTGATTTTAATCTCGTCTTTATTCGGGCTTGAAGAAGATATTGTGATGTTGTCTGGTCCGTCTGTGAAAAAAAGAAAGAGATGAGCTGTGAGTTATTGTTGGGGAAAGGACTGGAGAAGGAGGAGCCTCAGAGTCACTCACAGTTCACAGTCAGGGTAAGGGGGTCACTTGTGCTGTTACTGATTGGATTCCAGACTTCACACTGATAGGACCCTGCATCCTCCCTCCTCACATTCCTGATGGTGAGCGTCTGGTTATTCTCAGACAGGTACTTCCTCTCATTGAGTGATAGGGACTCATGATTGAAGAACCACAGAATGTATATCCCCTGGTGTTCTGTGATACATCTGAAGACCAAAGCACTATCCTCCAGGACGCTGGTACTGTTGGCAGTGATGTTAGGTTTAGATACTTTTTCTGTAGAAAAGAAAAGAAGAGAGAGTTGTGTGAGGGACTGCCCTGTATTTTCACTGGGTCATGTCTTCCAAAGCCCAAGCCCAAACCCTTCTACTGCAGACATACAGCAATGGTCCCTGGCCCCATGGGCAGGGAGATGCCTCCTGGTTCCATAGTTGTGCCAATGAGGAAGGTGAGCAAGAAGCCCAGGGGAGGAAGTGCTGTGTCCTGGGCCAACCCCTCCTCCAGACAGCTCCTGGGACATGCAAACCTAGTAACTAAGGTAAGGATGGGAGTCAAGCATTTATGAAATGCCTGCTATGTGCCTGGCACATGGTAGGTGCTATCTACATGCTGTTATTTTCTCCGTTATTATACTTATCGTTCTTGTCAAGCATAGTGTTAAATATCATGTTATCTAATTTATCCTCTTGGGAAGTAGGGGCTACTATTCTTTCCATTTTACAGTTCAGGAAACTGAGGTGGACTGTGGTTAAGTGACTTGTCCCAGGTCACACAGCTGGTAAGTGTCTAAGTCTTTCTGAATCCAGGCCCAGTACCCTCCCTATCCACTGGGGATCCCAGCTTCTCACCAATCATCTCATTCTAATCCAGGTCCTTAATCTGGAGTCTGTGAATTTCATCTTAAAAAAGGGTTGAAATTTCAGTAGAATTGCTTCCTCTGAATTCTATAGATTATATTTTCTCCAGTTAAAAGTGACCTTCTGAGAAAGGGATCCTGAACTTCCCTGGCCTTCCTGGGACTCTTTGACATAAAAGAAAACTCTCCTGGCTTCCAGCACTCTCTGATCCTCAGTTATTCCCCTAATTTACTTTGCTCCTACCTAACTGTGGTACCAGGAAGTATATAATGCACATGTTACTGTGCGTCATTTCCTCTCCTTGTGCTGACACTCACCTCCTTTGGGCCTCAGTTTCCCCAGCTGTAAAATGAGGGAGCAGGACTAACTACCTTCTAGGTCCCTTTCACCAGGATCCTCACACCCCACTTTACAAAGGGGAAAGTGGAGGTTCAAAGAGATGATGAGATATTGTTCGAAAATTGAGTGACTTCTCTTATTCCAGGACCTGAGTTCTTGCCATCTTTGCCCAGTGGTCCTTGGGGTCCTTTCTCAGACCAGAAACATGAAGGCTCTGAGCTGGCAGAGATCGGAGGACCCTGGATTTCCATCTGGAAGAGCCTTCAACATCATCTAATGTATCCCCTTACTTTCCTGATGGGAAAAATGAGGGCTCCCAGGGGTCAAGTGACTTGTTCAAGATCCATTGGATAACAATAATAGACCTAGGGTTGGAACCCAGGTATTCTAGTTCTGAAGCTAAGCTCTCTTCAGCACACCCCAAATTCTCTGAGGATGTTGTCTCCCTATAGATATGGGAGCAACTGGCAGAGAGACAACCCTGAGCTCAGAACCACTTTGCTTTGGGTTCTTCCGCAGGTGCCTTAGGAGGGCCCTGGGACCCCGTGTAGTTTCATTGGCAAACACAGTCTCCTTTCCAAATCAGAGCCCCTGCCAGGGGTGGGCTCCCTTGTGTGTGGGGGTAGCTATGCTCCCTTCCACAAACCTCCCCTGGAGAGGAGTATAGACAGGGTATCTCATGGGGAGACCTAGGACATCCACAGTGCCTAGCTTGCAATGTGAAAAACTTGGGCTCCCACAGGCTCCCTGCAGATTTGAACCTTATGCACTATCCATGGTCAAATGAGATGACATTTATAAAGAGCTCAGCATAGTGCCTGCACACAGGAGGTGCTCAAAAAATCCTTGTTCTCTTCCTCCTCCCCTTAGTGCAGCTTTTGTTCCTTCTTTGACCAGCGGGGAACACAAAGAGGTCAGCAGATGCTCTCTGTCCCAGGAGAGACACTGCAGCATCCCCTAAGGGCTCAGGAGCGTTGGCTGGGATGAGACCCAGGGTAGACCCACACTCTGGTCCTGTCTGAGCAGCAGAGAACCAGAGATGGTAGGGGGCACCTGGCCCAAGATCCCTCAACATGACTGATAATGATCATCCAGCCTGTGCTCATTTGTGACCTTATTAGTGTTCAGGTCCTGTTTCCCTGGGGGTCAGCTCTGCTTGTGAGGTCTCCCTTATGCTGTGTGACATGGCCCCCTGGGACATCCCCACTTGGGTCCTAGTTCTCCCCTCAGGAACAATATAGAGCATTGCTGACCTGCTACCATGCAAAGACCCTTCAGGATCCTGAGGACTGCTTTCTTGTGCCCTCCCCACTCTGATCAATCCCTCCAGCCATGACTGTGTCACCACATTCTTGTGGGTGGATACTCTGATGCTTCAATTAACTATAATTTGTAGGAGGTCTTCCCTCTACCCTATAGTTCTTGGCCTCTCTATCCTTAGCAAATGAATATCATGAACTTCTGAATCTGAAGAATTCATTTCGTGGCTAAGCTTGGCATGATGGGCCTCTGTTCACTTGGCAAAGAGCACTCTTCTAATGATGGACCTTCTTGGCTCCACAAGACATGAAGTTTACCTTCATGACTGGGGTCTTGTCCATGTCCATCTTAACATGAGGGGCCTAGAAATGAGCACAGCATTTGTTCCCAGGCTGACCTGTCCCTCCCAGAGCCCAGAAGGACCCTTGCTTCCCTGGCTCCAGACAGCATGCTTCTATTGCTGCAGCCCAAGATTGGGTCAGCTTTTAGTCCAAACAGTCCATGAATTTTTTCTACACCAACTGTTGTCAGGTCCCTTTCCCCACCATTTGTATTCAGTCAATTCCTCTAAACCTCAAGACTTTGAAGAGAGGGTCGTTTCGTCCCAGTCAAATCTCATCTTTGTTTGGAGACCTCCACTGAGGAGAAGCCTTCTATCTGTCAAGGCTATCTGCCCCCATTTTGGACCATTCTAATCGTTGGAATGCTTCCTCTGACAATTGGCCTGATTCAACATCTCTGCACCTTTGATTCACTGCTCTGGGGTCAAGTACAGCAAGACAAATCCCTTCTCTGCTTGATAATTACAGAAGACTTGGAGACACAACCACATGATATTGGAGTTGATGGGACTTTGGTGACCATCCAAACCATCTCAGGCCTGAAGAAGAATCTGTAGAACATTCTACCTGACAGATGCTAGTGCAGCCCCCAAAGAGGAGAAAAGGAAGGCTGGGGAAGGGAAGGAGACTTTATTAAGCCTTTAGTGACTACCAGGTGTGCTTGGCACTGTGCTAAGTGCTTCACAGGTACAATCTCCTTTGAACCCACCTACTCTTGAGGAACCCATTCTACTCTGGGACAGCATTAGGGAATTTTCCACTGAAGCCCAAAATGTCCAGTTGTATGGGACCTTTAAGGCCATTGTGCCTTCTCTCAATTTACCTCTGTGTGCCCCTGCCTCTGCCCTCTGAGGCCAGATGGAACACATCTGATTTCCCTTCCCTGGAACGGTCCAATAAACTGCTATCATGTGTCTCCCCCAAGCTTCTTCCCCAGGTTAACCTAAGTTCCCTCAGCTGGCCCACCAAAGGATAGCAGACCCTTCACCAACCTAGCTGTCTTCCTCTGGACACTCTCCAGTGTCTCAGTGTCCTTTGTAAAGTATGTCATCTAGAACCAAATACAATACTCTGAGTGCCACTGGATGATCTAGAAGGACTGTTATCTCCTTATCCTTGGCAGTGGCCATGTTTCAATTGCAGTACATTTTTTGGGTGCCTTATCATTCCATTGACTCAAGTATGAAGCTTGTGGTCCACTCAGAGCCTTGTCTCTCCCCCACCCCGGCCATGTTATTTTTTCAGATGAACTGCTGTCTCATCATTGGATTTTGAGTTTGTGATGATTCCCTCTTTCATGGGAGCTTGGCCTCTTTTTAGGGAATTTAACATTATGTCCAAAAGTCAGGTGTCCTGTTTGCCCCAATCTCCCCCTCTCTAAGCCAACTCTCCTTACTTACTTGAACTATTTTTCCTATAACTTGGTGACTAGTACTTTCCCCATCTGGACCTATTCTTGTTTATGTTTTAGACTTTTTGAACTCAAGGGCAGGACCTGACATTGATGCCCAGTAATTTTCATCTGGTCATATTTCATTCACTAGGCCAGTTTGCTGAAATGCTTCTGGATTCTAAATGGTCACTGCATATGGTCTCCGTCCTCTTAACTATTTCCTTTTAAATTTCAAAATTATGCTTTCAGCCTGTATAATTATTAGGATAAGAGTCACCACTTACAGAGCTCTTTACATATATTGTCTCATTTGACCCAAGTCAGAGATAAGAACATCTACCAAGACAAGGTCAAGAACAGAAACCTAAGAAGATTTGTGTGAACTGATTCAGAATTAAGTGAGAAGAACCAAGAGAAGAATTTATACAATAACTGCAACAGTATAAAGGCAAAGCACTTGGAAAGACTGAAGACTCTGATCAATGCAATGATGAACCAGGACTCGCAAAGACACAATGAAATCAGCTCCTCACTTCCCACCGCAGAGATGGCAGGCTCAGGGAATACACTGGTGGAGAGATTTTTGGGGTATAGTCAACATGGGAATTAGTTTTGCTTGATTGTCCATACCTATCACAAGAATTCCCTTTTTCTTTAGTGAGTAGGCAAGAAGGAGAAGGGAGAGGAAATAGATTTGGGTTAATTGAAATTTTAAATTAAGAAATTTAAGCCAAAGGTATAAAATATTCTCAAGTGCAGAGTGAACTGGACTAAAATGGAAATGGGAAATATTTACCAAGACAAATAAAAATATAATAACACAAAGACAATATTACATTTAAGAAATAAGTCAATATGTGGGCCTTAGGAATCCTTCTGTATAGCTTTGGCTGAGAAGAGTCATCCCTCTGTCAAGGCATATCCTGCTCCAGTCTGAATTTTCCAGGGTCAAATTCCCAGCACATCATTCTACTCTTTCTCCTGCTCTCCATTCCACCTGCTCCAGACTTATCTCCTTCCAACACAACACATACAGGGGCAGGAAACTGTGCGTTTGTAACAACAGAAATCCACGAATTTTGCAAGAAGTCTTAATAGGGCAGAGAAAGAAAAGGAAACTGAGGCCACAGATGACCTCTCTAGAGTCCTGCTATACACCAGTGTGAATCGGGATGCAGAGGGTCTCTCATCTGTACGTGAGTGAGATATAATATCTACTCAGAAGCCATTGTCCAGAGAGCACGTATGGAATGGCAGGTGAACTACCAGACCAGGGAAGTGAGACAATAGTGAGATACCAGACCTAGGCACAGGTATTTGATCAATCATCCAGATAAGAGTCTAGTTTCATGTCATGTATGTCTCTGTGTGATACTGCGTGTCACAAAGAAGAACCATATGAATGCAAAGGAGAATCTGTGTGTGAAAGGAGACAAGGCTGAAACTCCCCTTCGCATCTTCTGATTTTCCCTTCCAAAGGGGATCAGAGCCAACCCTATTACATGATCAGAGCTTACATTCCAAACAAGACCCCCATGCAGGCCCATAGCACCAAGTGAGAAAGACTGAAGGAAAGACCACAGGGTCGAGGGGCAGTCATTGATGCTGTGGCCCTAGAACTTGGGGGAGAATGAGAGGTGTGCCTCTGACAGAAGGACAGACCAGAATGAAAATGAGAATGAGGATGAGAATGACAACAAAAACTCACATGCTTTTTGTACCTAAAATGTAAAAAGAACTTTCTCTACCACTGAATCTTGTGCTCTGGGCAGTGAAGGAGTATCCAGCCTTCCAGAGGAAGAAACCAAGGCTCAGAATGGAGGAGGGACACCTGGGTGCACAGGTAGATGATAGAGTCAGGTCTCCAGCCCAAGTTTCATGATTCTGACCTCAGAGCTCCTTCCACCACAATATGTAGCCCCAATGGGCCCAGGGGGCAGAATGCCACTAACCTTTGTTTCTTTCATTCCAGGGAAGGGTAGGGCACAACCCAAAGCTGAGGACCAGGTCCATCTACTCACCAGAGATTGTGATATTGATGTCTTTGCTGCTAGACAGGCCAGTGACTGAATTAGATGCATTACAGGTATAGGTTCCAGTGTCATTCAGAGACATATTAGCAATAGAGAGCTGGGGTGTGGATGTCCTCTCAACTCCATTGAAGAGCCAAGTGTACTGGGCAGGTGGGTTAGAATCAGCGGAGCAGGACAACTCAAGGGTTGCCCCTACAGGGTAATTAGGGTCTATGGGGACAATTACAGGGGTATCCGGTCCATCTGGAGCAAAGAGAATGAGTCCATATTGAGATAAAGGCAGAGAAAAGAGGAATTTCCTGTTCTATAACCCATCAGCAGGGACCATTGTGTCTCCCTGACCCTCCTTGGAGCTGGACAATCACAGCTCATCCTCTACCTTTCAGGTTTCAACTTGAGATCCCTTAACTTGGAAGGTCTTAAGGCCTTCCCTAGCTCAGCACCATAGCTGGTCCATCTCCATCATAGATGGGAAAACATCATGGCCAGTGTGGGTCCCCTAAACTCAAGAGAGACAGGAACCTCAGAGATCTGATCTTCAGCACTCAGGCAAGTGACTGAATGAGCCTGACCTCTGGGAACACACCACCAGACTATGAGCATGCACTACACAGAAAGAGAATTTACTCACAAGTGATATTCAGAGTGAATGGTTCACTCCTATTTCTACTAACTGGGTTCCAGATTTCACACTCATAGGGTCCTTGGTCTTCCCTTGTGACATTGATTATAGTGAGTGTCTTGTTATCCGGGGACAGCGATATCCTATCACCAACTGGGGAGGTTTGGTTTATGAACCAAACCAGATCTGTGACATCTTGACTGTCAGACTGGCATGTCAAGGAGACAGTGTCCTTGTTCTCCACTGGGGCCATGTTGGTGCTGATGATGGTAGGTGTGGATAGTAGTCCTGTGCAGAAAATAGACAGATAATGACTGTTTGGTTCCTTTTCTTACCCTTCCACCCAAACATCTGGTTTGGAAGTACCTCCCTATGACCTTGACAAAGAGGGAGGTCTTGGAAGATGAGGTCAAGAACCTGTGATCTCACTGGCATGGACTGCTTTCTCTGATAAAGGTCATGGCTTTTTCAGGCCTCAGGATGACTGAAATATCTTGAGTTGCTGTGGCTGACAACCATATTCACCTCAGTCCCAAGTGCCTGGTGCTGAATGTTTCCAGAATGACAGTCTGGTTCAGAGATGACAGGCCCCCATGACCATTACCTTGGCTGTACTTGAGGCCTTTCTGCCTTTGCAGCACCTGGGAGAGTTTATGCTCTCTTGGCCTGGACTTCAAGAAGCCAGGGTCACCTCCATACCTTGATGAGATATTGGTGAAGGTTAGAGGACAAGCTGGAGGCATTACGTTAATTTCAAAGGAAAGGGGGAGATTGGGAATAGATCAGCTAACAGCCACATGCAGAATGGAGTCCTGGGCTGGAAATCAAGAGACCTGGTTTTAACCCAGGGGTTTCTAAGGCATAATAGCACAGCCTGTGCCTAGGACTGTGTCTTGGTCTGGATTTTCTGCTCTGGACATTCCCTTTCCTCAGGACTTTCTTCTCCTACAACATGAGAATGTTGAAGATGTTTTCTTCAAGCTCCCCTCAGGCTCAGATATCTTTTTGTTACACTAGGAAGCAGAGCCTTCATGGCCAAGGAGGGGCCAGATACTGGCCTTCCCTTGTCCCCGGATTCTCTGTAGTACGCAGGTCAGCCTGACCACTGAGAAAGGTGTGTATCTCAGAATAAGTCCTGGGGCAAATTGAAGAGACTTAACCAGACTCCCTCCTTGGGTCATCTTTCCCCAGCTGTCTAAAGATTGATTTCCAAAGAGGAAAAAATTAGGAATATTTGCATTTTTCCGACCTTCATTCTCCTGCTTTTTGATAGAGTTCCCACTCCCACCCTTGGTCTTTGTTCAGAGGTTTAAGGTGAAGGAGAGTGTGTCTCATCTCTTGCAAAGATATTGGGAGAGCATTGTATATAGTAAGTCTGAGTGGGATTGGCCAAGGAGTTGACAAGGCTGAGTTCAGCTAGCCATTTCTAATATGTAATGAGGACATGCAGGGCAGTGAGGATTCTCCTGGGAAAGAAGGTCATGGTGGCCTTTTTAGAGGGTGTCTTGGCAGCCCTGATGGATCTTATAACTGACATGGCATAGTGCAGAGTGTTAGACTTAAGAAAGACCTGAGTTCAAATCCTGAGTTCAAATGACTCAGGTATATAACTTACTAGCAAGTCATTTAACCCATCTGTGCCTTAGGCTCCTCATCAGTAAAATGGGGATAATAGTGCCCACCTCTCAGTTGTTGAGGGGATCAAATGAGACCATCTATATAAAGCTCTTTGTAAGACATAAGGTGTTGCATAGATGTAAGTTGTCACCTTTTGTAATGAGGAGGGTCCCAGTAAGTGGACTTGGCTGGAGGGAGATGGGGTAGAGCAAGGGTTTGACATCATGGTCTCTCCTGGTGTGACAGGAGCTAAGGGGGATGGATCATGGAGATAGAGGGAAGTAGGGCACAGGTCACTTAGAAACAAGACAGAACCTATGACACACTATAGGGCAAAGGAGAAAGAGCACTGGATTTAGGGTCAGAGGGTCCTGCATTCAAATCCTTCCTCTATGTGACCTTGGTCAAGTTTCTTCCTCTCTCCAGGACTCAGTCTTTTTATTTGTTAGATGAGAGGGTTGCATTAAAGGATATCTGAGATCGTTTTCCAGAGCTAAATGGAGGATTCCATCATCCCTGCATGACAGTTTCTCTGCCTTTCTTTGTGCCCCTCCAATGCACTCATCACACCACTGTGAAAACAATGGGAATAGTACATAGATCTGATCATTTCTCTCCTCTCTTCAAGGATATTTGGGGGCTCACTACTCCCTACTTCTCAGGATCAAATCCCTTTACCTGATGTTCAGGCCTCTGCACTCCCCTCAGCCATCTTTCTTCTGTAATCTTATCTCATCCCACTCTTACACCCATGTTATATCCTCTGAGCAAACTGGATGACTGTCTGCCTATGAGGTGTGCCCCATTTTCTGCAACCTTCAAGCCTTGGACCATGATTCATAGGGCTATAGTGTACCAGATCTCAGCTGGCAGGGACCTTAGAGATCCTCAGAACTGCTGGCTCTCTACCTTCTTTATCTCATGGGTCCCTTGGGCAGTCAGTCTGAGGAAACGTATAGGTCTGTCTCAGAGTCATGATTCTCAACTCACAGAATGAAATACAGAGGAATATAAAGAAAAAAAAATTAATGAAAAGAAAGATATGAGTTTTTCCCATTCACATTTATGGATCCCCTGAAATCCCTGAATCCTGATCTGAGTTTATACCCTTATTGTTAGAGGAGAAAACCAAACCCTCACATTGCACCTTGTTTGTGACCAAACAGCCAGCAAGCAACAAATCTGGATTTGAATCCAGGCCATCTGATTACAGGTTCATCCCTCTTTCCCCTCTAGGAAATTACTGAAGGCTCAGCCCCTCAGAGAGCAGCTCATTGCTATAGGAGTCAGCAGTGTATGATCTCAGGTATTCCAATGTCTGAAAATACTGTTTTTTATACCACACTGCCCTGTATCTTGCACATGATGAAATGAAATTATTTTTTTAAAGTACTCCCAAAATTATTCCAGGAAGAATGCATAGTAACTCAGGCCTGAACTAGCTGGTTCCTGATGCTTATTCAGCTCTAGGGGCTCTCCTTGGTCTCTTTGGTCAAAGGTGCAGCTCTGATCAGCCCAAGGACAGCTCCAGGTTAGAGCACAGGACAACAGAAGTCAGTGGTCTGAGATTCCCCAGGGAGCTCACTCATACTCATTATGGACATTCCCTGCCCTGGTTACCCAGAGCAATGAGTGTGGCCAATGAGATGCCCAGGAAGCATTGGAAGGGATGGTCAATGAGAAGGGAGGAGGTCAGAGGAAGGAGCCAATTCCTCAGGGGTTAGGATCTGTACAGAACCATGAGCACCAGGAAAAAGAAATGAATGCCAGCAGCCCAGAGACCTCTTGCTAGCAGACAAAGACAACACAGCAGTCCAGAAACAATACCTGAAGGCAACGTCTAACATCAGCTCTTGTGGTCCCAGGACACCGCTACAGAGAGTGGGAGAGGGGAAGTAGGTCCCTTCAGGTGTTCTCTCTCTCTCCACCCTCTATGGCTTAGGTCAGCACAGCCTCCTCCCAGCTGAATTTTATACCACTGCCCTGTAGACTCTCAATGTTGCAGCACACTAGACTGTCATCATAAACCATGAGACCCTTCACCTAATCAAGAGCCTAGCTTCATATCATGTATGTCTCTATGTGATACTACATGTCACAAAGAATGAACACATGGATGCAGAAATGAATCTCTGTGTGTCAAAGGAGACAAAGCTGAAATTCCCCTTCCCATCTTCTGAATTTCCCTTCCAAAGGGGATCAGAGCCAACCCTATTACATGATCAGAGCTTACATTCCAGCCAAGACCCCCATGCAAGTTCATAGCACCAAGTGAGACAGACTGAAGGAAAGACCACAGGGTACAGGGGCAGTCATTGATGCTGTGGCCCTAGAAGTTGGGGAAGAATGAGAGGTGTGCCTCTGACAGAAGGACAGATCAGAATGAACATGAGAGGGACGAGGCGATCGACCACAATGACTCACATGCTTTTTGTACCTAAAATGTAAAAAGAACTTTCTCTACCACTGAATCTTGTGCTCTGGGCAGTGAAGGAGTATTCAGCCTTCCAGAAGGAGAAACTAAGGCTCAGAACAGAGGAGGGACACCTGAGTGCACAGGTAGATGATAGAGTCAGGTCTCCAGCCCAAGTTTCACAGTTTTGAGCTCAGAGCTCCTTCCACCACCCAGGGGGCAGAATGCCACTAACCTTTGTGTCTTTTATGCCAGGGAAGGGGAGAGCCCAACACCAAGCTGACAACCAGGTCCATTTACTCACCAAAGACTGTGATATTGATGTCTTTGCTGCTAGACAGGCCAGTGACTGAATTAGACGCATTACAGGTATAGGTTCCAGTGTCATTCAGAGACATATTAGGAATAGAGAGCTGGGGTGTGGATGTCCTCTCAACTCCATTGAAGAGCCAAGTGTACTGGGCAGGTGGGTTAGAATCAGCGGAGCAGGACAACTCAAGGGTTGCCCCAACAGGGTAAGTAGGGTGTATGGGGATAATTACAGGGGTATCTGGTCCATCTGGAGCAAAGAGAATGAGTCCATATTGAGATAAAGACAGAGAAGGGGAATTTCCTGTTCTGTAACCCATCACCAGGGATCATTGTGTCTCTCTGACCCTCCTTGGAGCTGGACATTCACAGCTCATGCTCCACCTTTCAGGTTTCAACCTGAGATCCCTTAACTTGGAAGGTCTTAAGGCCTTGCCTCACTCAGCACCATGGCTGGGCCAGCTCCATCATAGATAGGAAAGTATCATGGCCAATGTGGGCCTCCTAAGGTCAAGAGAGACAGGAACCTCGGAGATCTGATCTTCAGCACTCAGGCAAGTGACTGAATGAGCCTGACCTCTGGGCACACACCACCAGACTGAGAATGCACCACATAGAAAGAGAATTTACTCACAAGTGATATTCAGAGTGAATGGTTCACTCCTATTTCTACTAGCTGGGTTCCAGATTTCACACTCATAGGGTCCTTGGTCTTCCCTTGTGAGATTGATTATAGTGAGTGTCTTATTATCCGGGGACAGCACTATCCTATCACCAACTGAGGAGGTTTGGTTTATGAACCAAACCAGATCTGTGACATCTTGACTGTCAGACTGGCATGTCAAGGAGACAGTGTCCTTGTTCTCCACTGGGGCCATGTTGGTGCTGATGATGGTAGGTGTGGATAGTGGTCCTGTGCAGAAAATAGACAGAAAATGATGATTTGCTTCCTTTTCTTACCCTTCCAACCAAAATCTGGTTTGGAAGTACCTCCCTATGACCTTGGCAAAGAGGGAGGTCTTGGAAGATGAGGCCAAGAACCTGTGATCTCATTGGCATGGACTGCTTTCTGTGAGGCAGGTCACTGCTTTTTCAGTCCTTAGGAGGGCTGAAACATCTTGAGTTGCTGTGGCTGACAACCATATTCACCTCAATCCCAAGTCCTTGGAGTTGAATGTTTCCAGTATGAGAGTCTGGTCCAGAGATGACAGGCACCCATGGCCATTACCTTGGCTGTACTTGAGGCCTTTCTAGCTTGGCAGGACCTGGGAGAGTTTATGCTCTCTTGGCCCAGATGTCAAGAAGCCAGGGTCACCTCCACACCTTGATGAGATATTGGTGAAGGTCAGAGGACAAGCTAGAGGCATTACCTTAACTCCAAAGGAAAGGGGGAGATTGGGAATAGATCAGCTAACAGTTACATGCAGAATGAAGAGTCCTAGGCTGGAAATCAAGAAACTTGGTTTTAATCCAGGGTTCTAAGCCATAATAGCACCCCCTGTGCCTAGGACTGTGTCTTGCCCATAGGGGAAGTTAATCCACATTTACAGAATATCCTTGGATTCTCTGCTCTGGACTCTCCCTTTCCTCAGGACTTTCTTCTACAAAATGAGAATGTTGAAGGTGATTTTTTTCAAGTTCCCCTCAGGCTGAGATATCATTTTGTTACACTAGGAAGCAGAGCCTTCATGGCCCAAGGAGGGCCCAGATACTGACCTTCCCTTGTCCCTGGCTTCTCTGTAGTAGGCAGGTCAGCCTGACCACTGAGAAAGGTGTCTATCTCAGAATAACGCTGGGGCAAATTCAAGAGACTTAACCAGACTCCCTCCTTGGGTCATCTTTCCCCAGCTCTCTAAGGATTTATTTCCTAAGAGGAAAAGTTAGGAATATTTGCATTTTTCTGACCTTCTTTCTTCCTCTTTTTGGTAGAGTTCCCACTCCCTCCCTTGGTTCCTGTTCAGAAGTTTAAGAGGAAGGACAGTGTGTCTCATCTCTTGCAAAGATACTGAGAAAACTTTGTATATAATAAGTCTGAGTGGGATTGGCCAAGGAGTTGACAAGGCTGAGGTCAGCAAGCAATTTCTAATGTGTAAAGAAGACATGCAGGACAGCGAGTATTCTCCTGGGAAAAAAGGTCATGGTGGTCTTTTTAGAGGGTGTCTTGGCACCCCTGATGGATCTTATACCCGACATAGCATAGTGTAGAGTGTTAGAATTAAGAAAGACCTGAGTTCAAATGACTCAGCGATATGAGTTACACTAGCAAGTCATTTAAACCATCTGTGTCTTAGGCTCCTCATCAGTAAAATGGGGATAATAGTGCTTACCTCTCAGTTGTTGAGGGGATCAAATGAGACCATTTATATAAAGCTGTTTGTAAGACATAAGGTGTTGCATAGATGTAAGTTGTCACCTTTTGTAATGAGGAGGGTCCCAGTAAGTGGACTTGGCTGGAGGGAGATGGGGTAGAGCAAGGCTTTGAGGTCATGGTCTCTCCTGGTGTGACAGGAGCTAAGGGGGATGGATCATGGAGAGAGAGGGAAGTAGGGCACAGGTCACTTAGAAACAAGACAGAACCTATGACACACTATAGGGCAAAGGAGAAAGAGCACTGGATTCAGGGTCAGAGGGTCCTGCATTCAAATCCTTCCTCTATGTGACCTTGGTCAAGTTTCTTCCTCTCTCCAGGACTCAGTCTTTTTGTTTGTAAAATGAGAGGGCTACATTAAAGGATATCTGAGATTCTTTGTGAGAGCTAAATGGAAGATTGCATCATCCCTGCATGACTGATTTCTCTGCCTTTTTTGTGCCCCTCCAATGCACCCATCATACCACTGTGAAAACAATGGGAATTGTACATAGATCTGATCATGTCACTCCTCTCCTCAAGGACCTTTGGGGGCTCACTAATTCCTACTTCCAAGGATCACATTCCTTTACCTGCTGTTCAGGCCTCTGCACTCCCTAGAGCTATCCTTCCTCTGGAGCCTTATTTCATCCCACTCTTACACCCATGTTATATCCTCTGAGCAAACTGGATGACTGTCTGCCTATGAGGTGTGCCCCATGCTCTTTAACCTTCAGGCCTTGGACCATGATTCATAGGGCTTTGGGGTAACAGATTCTCAGCTGGCAGGGACCTTAGAGATCCTCAGAACTGCTGGCTCTCTACCTCCTTTATCTCATGGGTCCCTTGGGCAGTCAGTCTGAGGCAGCCTATGGATCTGTCTCAGAGTCATGGTTCTCAACTCACAGAATGAACTGCAGAGGAATATAAAGAAAAGCAAAAGTCAGTGAAAGATGTGAGTTTTTCCCATTCACGTTTATGGATCCCCTGAAGTCCAAGAATCCTGATCTAGATTGATGCCTTTGTTGTTAGAGGAGAAAACAAAACTCCCACATTGTGCCTTGTCTGTGACCAAAGAGCCTGCAAGCAGCAGATCTGGATTCAAATCCAGGCCCTCTGATTACAGGCTCAGCCCTCTTTCCCTTCTAGAAAATTACTCAAGGCTCAGCCCCTCAGAGAGCAGCCCATTGCTACAGGAGTGAGCAGCATCTGATCTCAGGTATTCCAATGCCTGAAAACATTGTTTTTTATACCACACTGCCCTGTGTCTTGAATATGATGAAATGAAATTGCTTTTTTTAAAGCACTCCCACAGTTATTCCAGGAAGAATGTACAGCTAGAATCCCCAGTAACTCAGGCCTGAACTAGCTGGTTCCTGAGGCTTATTCAGCTCTAGGGGCTCTCCTTGGTCTCCTTGGTCAAAGGTGCAACTCTGATCTGCCCAAGGACAGCTCCATGTTAGAGCACAGGAGGAACAGAAGTCAGTGGTCTGAGATTCCCCAGGAAGCTCACTCATACTCATCATGGACACTCCCTGCCCTGGTGACCCAGAGCAATGAGTGTGGCCAATGAGATGCTCAGGAAGAATTGGAAGGGATGACCAATGAGAAGGGAGAAGGCCAGAGGAAAGAGCCAATTACTCAAGGATCAGGATCTGTACAGAACCATGAGCACCAGGAAAAAGAAAGGAATGCCAGCAGCCCAGAGACCTCTTGCTCCCAGACAAAGACAACATAGCAGTCCAGAAACAAAACCTGAAGCCAACGTCTGACATCAGCCCTTCTGGTCTCAGGACATCACTACAGAAAGTGGAGGAGGAGAAGTAGGTCCCTTCAGGTGTTCTCTCTCTCTCTCCACCCTCTATGGCTCAGGTCAGCACAGCCTCCTCCCAGCTGCATTTCATACCACTACCCTGTAACTCTCAATGTTACAGCACACTAGACTTTCATCACAAACCATGACAAGAGCCCAGCTTCATATCTCATATGTCTCTGTGTGACACTGCATGTCACAAAGAAGGAATATATGAATGCAAAGGTGAATCTGTGTGTGAAAAGAGACAAAGCTGAAATTCCCCTTCCCATCTTCTGAATTTCCCTTCCAAAGGGGATCAGAGCCAACCCTATTACATGATCAGAACTTACATTCCAGCCAAGACCCCCATGCAGGCCCATAGCACCAAGTGAGACAAACTGAAGGAAAGACCACAGGGTACAGGGGCAGTCATTGATGCTGTGGCCCTAGAAGTTGGGGGAGAATGAGAGGTGTGCTTCTGA
Source organism: Bettongia penicillata ogilbyi (assembly GCA_023548195.1). Lineage (NCBI taxonomy): Eukaryota > Metazoa > Chordata > Mammalia > Diprotodontia > Potoroidae > Bettongia > Bettongia penicillata. The sequence continues at coordinate 4,050,943 of JAJHZJ010000310.1, read as the reverse complement.
CAGAAGGACAGACCAGAATGAATATGAGAGGGAGGAGGCGATCGACCACAATGACTCACATGCTTTTTGTGTCTAAAATGTAAAAAAGTACTTTCTCTACCACTGAATCTTGTGCTCTGGGCAGTGAAGGAGTATCAAGCCTTCCAGAGGGAGAAACCAAGGTTCAGAACAGAGGAGGGACACCTGGGTGCACAGGTAGATGATAGAGTCAGGCCTCCAGCCCAAGTTTCACAGTTTTGAGCTCAGAGCTCCTTCCACCACAACATGTAGTGCCATGGGCCCAGGGGGCAGAATGTCACTAACCTTTGTGTCTTTTATGCCAGGGAAGGGGAGAGCCCAACACCAAGCTGACAACCAGGTCCATTTACTCACCAAAGACTGTGATATTGATGTCTTTGCTGCTAGACAGGCCAGTGACTGAATTAGACGCATTACAGGTATAGGTTCCAGTGTCATTCAGAGACACATTAGGAATAGAGAGCTGGGGTGTGGATGTCCTCTCAACTCCATTGAAGAGCCAAGTGTACTGGGCAGGTGGGTTAGAATCAGCAGAGCAGGACAACTCAAGTGTTGCCCCTACAGGGTAAATAGAGTCTATGGGGACAATTACAGGGGCATCCGGTCCATCTGGAGCAAAGAGAATGAGTCCATATTGAGATAAAGAGAGAGAAGGGGAATTTCCTGTTCTATAAGCCATCACCAGGGACCATTGTGTCTCTCTGACCCTCCTTGGAGCTGGACATTCACAGCTCATGCTCCACCTTTCAGGTTTCAACCTGAGATCCCTTAACTTGGAGGGTCTTAAGGCCTTGCCTCACTCAGCACCATGGCTGGGCCAGCTCCATCATAGATAGGAAAGTATCATGGCCAATGTGGGCCTCCTAAGGTCAAGAGAGACAGGAACCTCGGAGATCTGATCTTCAGCACTCAGGCAAGTGACTGAATGAGCCTGACCTCTGGGCACACACCACCAGACTGAGAATGCACCACATAGAAAGAGAATTTACTCACAAGTGATATTCAGAGTGAATGGTTCACTCCTATTTCTACTAGCTGGGTTCCAGATTTCACACTCATAGGGTCCTTGGTCTTCCCTTGTGAGATTGATTATAGTGAGTGTCTTATTATCCGGGGACAGCACTATCCTATCACCAACTGAGGAGGTTTGGTTTATGAACCAAACCAGATCTGTGACATCTTGACTGTCAGACTGGCATGTCAAGGAGACAGTGTCCTTGTTCTCCACTGGGGCCATGTTGGTGCTGATGATGGTAGGTGTGGATAGTGGTCCTGTGCAGAAAATAGACAGAAAATGATGATTTGCTTCCTTTTCTTACCCTTCCAACCAAAATCTGGTTTGGAAGTACCTCCCTATGACCTTGGCAAAGAGGGAGGTCTTGGAAGATGAGGCCAAGAACCTGTGATCTCATTGGCATGGACTGCTTTCTGTGAGGCAGGTCACTGCTTTTTCAGTCCTTAGGAGTGCTGAAACATCTTGAGTTGCTGTGGCTGACAACCATATTCACCTCAATCCCAAGTCCTTGGAGTTGAATGTTTCCAGTATGAGAGTCTGGTCCAGAGATGACAGGCACCCATGGCCATTACCTTGGCTGTACTTGAGGCCTTTCTAGCTTGGCAGGACCTGGGAGAGTTTATGCTCTCTTGGCCCAGATGTCAAGAAGCCAGGGTCACCTCCACACCTTGATGAGATATTGGTGAAGGTCAGAGGACAAGCTAGAGGCATTACCTTAACTCCAAAGGAAAGGGGGAGATTGGGAATAGATCAGCTAACAGTTACATGCAGAATGAAGAGTCCTAGGCTGGAAATCAAGAGACCTGGTTTTAATCCAGGGGTTTCTAAGGCATAATAGCAACCCCTGTGCCTAGGACTGTGTCTTGTCCATAGAGGACGTTAATCCACATTTACAGAATATCCTTGGATTCTCTGCTCTGGACCCTTCCTTTCCTCAGGAGTTTCTTCTCCTTCAAGATGAGAATGTTGAAGATGATTTTCTTCAAGGTCCCATCAGGCTCAGATACCCTTTGTTTCACTAGGAAGCGGAGTCTTCATGACCCACGAACCCAAGGAGGGTTCAAATACTGATCTTTCCTTGTCCCTGTCTTCTCTGTAGTAGGCTGGTCAGCCTAACCACTGAGAAAGGTGTGTGTCTCAGAATAAGCCCTGAGGCAAATTCAGCAGACACCAGACTCCCTCCTTGGGTCATCTTTCCCCAGCTGTCTAAAGATTGATTTCCAAAGAGGAAAAAGTTAGGAATATTTGCATTTTTCTGACCTTCTTTCTCTTTCTTTTTGGTAAGAGTTCCCACTCCCTCCCTTGGCCCCTCTTCAGAGGTTTAAGATGAAGGAGAGTGTGTCTCATCTCTTGCAAAGATATTGGGAGAGCCTTGTATGTAGTAAGGCTGAGTGGGATTGGCCAAGGAGCTGACAAGGCTGAGGTCAGCAAGCCATTTCTAATATGTAATGAGGACATGCAGGACAGTAAGCCTACTCCTGGGAAAGAAGGTCATGGTAGCTTTTTTAGGGGCTGTCTTGGCAGCCCTGATAGATCTGATACCTGACATGGCATAGTGCAGAGTGTTAGATTTAAAAAAATATCTGAGTTCAAATCCTGACTCAGGGTATGACTTACTAGCAAGTCATTTAACCCATCTGTGCCTTAGGCTCCTCATCTGTAAAATGGGGATAATAGTGCTCACCTCTCAGTTGTTGAGGGGATCAAATGAGACCATTTATATAGAGCTCTTTGTAAGACATAAGGTGTTGCATAGATGTAAGTTGTCACCTTTTGTAATGAGGAAGGTCCCAGTAAGTGGACTTGGCTGGAGGGAGATGGGGTAGAACAAGGGTTTGACATCATGGTCTCTACTGGTGTGACAGGAGCTAAGAGGGATGGATCATGGAGAGAGAGGGAAGTAGGGTAGAGGTCAGTTGGAGAGAACACAGAACCCATGCCATAGGGCAAAGGAGAAAGAGCACTGGATTCAGGGTCAGAGGGTCCTGGATTCAAATCCTTCCTCTATGTGACCTTGGTCAAGTCTCTTCCTCTCTCCAGGACTCAGTGTCTTTATTTGTAAAATGAGAGGCTTACATTAGAATATATCTGAGATCCTTTTCCAGGGCTAAATAGAGGATTCCATAATCCCTGCATGATGGGATTTCTTTGCCTATCTCCGTGCCCCTTAAGTGCACCCATCACACCACTGTGAAAACAATGGGAATTGTCAGAACATCTAGGGGCTCACTGTTACCTACTATCTCAGGGTTAAACTCCTTTACCTGCTGTTCAGGCCTCTGCACTCCCTAGAGCCATCCTTCCTCTGTATCCTTATCTCATCCCATTCTTACACACCTGTTCATTCCTGTGACCAAACTGGATGACTGTCTGCCTGTGAGGTGGGCCTCATGCTCTGTAACCTTCAGGCCTTGGACCATGATTCATAGGGCTATAGGGCAACAGATTCTGAGCTGGCAGGGACCCTAGACGTCATCAGAACTGCTGGCTCTTTACCTTCTTTATCTCATTGGTCCCTTGGCCAATTGGTCTGAGAAAACCTATGGATCTGTCTCAGACTCACGGTTCTCAACTCACAGAATGAAATACAGAGGAATGGAAAGAAAACCAAAAGTTAGTGAAAAGAAAGATGTGAGTTTTTCCCATTCACGTTTATGGATCCCCTGAAGTCCAAGAATCCTGATCTAGATTGATGCCTTTGTTGTTAGAGGAGAAAATCGAGCCCCCACATTGTTCCTTGTCTGTGACCAAACAGCCAGCAAGCAGCAGATCTGGATTCAAATCCAGGCCCTCTGATTACAGGCTCAGCCCTCTTTCCCCTCTAGGAAATTAGTCAAGCTTAGACCTTTAGAGAATAGCCCATTGCTACAGAAGTCAGCAGTATCTGATCTCAGGTGTTCCAATATATACCACACTGCCCTGTGTCTTGCATATGATGAAATGAAATTGTATTTTTTTAAAAAGCAGTCCTAGGATTATTCCAGGAAGAAAGCACAGGGTCCCTAGTAACTCAGGGCTGGTCTAGCCGGTCCCTGAGGCTCCTTCCAGCTCTAGCAACTCTCCTTGGTCAAAAGGCCCAGTTCTGACCAACTCAAGGGCAGCTGCATGTTAGAGCAGAGGAGGGACAGCAGCCAGGGGATCTGAGATTCCCCAGGGAGCTCTCTCATCATGGACACTCCCTGCCCTGTTGAACCAAAGCAGTGAGTGTGGCCAGCAAGATGCCCAGAAAGCATTGGAAGGGATGGCCAATGAGAAGGGAGGAGGTCAGAGGAAGGAGCCAACTCCTCAAGGGTCAGGATCTGCTCAGAACCATGAACACTAGGAGAAAGGAAGGAATCCCAGCAGCCCAGAGACCCTGTGATCCCAGACAAAGACAACACAACAGTCCAGAAAGAAAACCTGAAGCCAACATCTGACATGAGCCTTTCTGGTCTCAGGGCATCACTTCAGAGAGTGGAGGAGGGGAAAACAAGTCCCTCCAGGTGTTCTCTATCTCTCCACCTGGATGGCTCAGGTCAGCACAGCCTCCTCCCAATGGCATTTCACACCACTCCTCTTTAGAATCTCAATGTTCCAGCGCACTTGACTTCCATCACAAACCACACCTGACAGAGAATTTACTAGAGTCTTGGGATCCTTTCTTCCTTATTCACTTACAATCACCTCCCCTCCCTACATTTATACTGGAGGATCCCTGTAGAAACCGTCTTCCTGCCAGCCTCAGCTCACTTTCCATCTCCTCCAGGAAGCCTTTCCTCATGTCCCCTGCCTCAGCTGACAACCCCTCCTCAAATTATCCTAGAGCTCTTTACCCCAGGTCCAGCACTGGGCTATCTAGCTGCCCAGTTCACTCACTGGCCAGAAATGGGTAGAAGAAGCAGTATCCTCATTTTACAGATGAGGTAACAGAGAGTCATAGAGCTCATCTGAGGACACACAGTAAATTCTGGCTTTGAATCCAGATTTCCTGATCCCAGGTCTAGAGCTCACTTCTTTCCTTGGCCCTATGCCTCTAGAGGAAGCTACAAGCCTTGGGAGATCCCAGCTAACCTTCTGTCTGGGGAAGGGTCCAATCTTCTGCTGCCTTCAGGCTTGAGAAGACTCTGCAGTCTTGGTTCCACACAAGTTCCTTACCTCAGCTCCTATCCTTGGCTCTTCTTGGGGCCCTGTTTTCTCCCAGGCTCCTCAGAGAGTCCAATGGGCTGAGCTTCCTTCTCAGGTCCCAGCTGCTATAGTGTCCTCTGCTAGAGGGGAGCCATGCCCCCCAGCCTGGGATGCTCTCCTCTTGACCTCCCCCTCCCTTCCTCTGGCAGGATGTTTTCCAGGGCAACTTTTCTGATGCCATCATCTGCCAGTGCCCTCTCTACCTAATGACTTTGTATTTAACTAGAGGGCCTGCCTGGGGGCCAAGGGGACCTGGGTTCAAGTTCTGCCTCAGACATATCACCTGCTTAATAAGGGGGAAGTCGATTCCTGCCCAAGAGAACTCTCTAAGACCAGGCTAGGAGATGAGGAGCCAGTCTGCCTTTGCAGAGGAGTTGTGTCCCCCAGGAAATCAGCAGTGTAGGATTGATTCCCCTCATGTTTATTCTACATCCATGTTTCCATGTTTCCTCAATAGAATGTGTGCTCCTTGACTTATTTTTTTATGCCCTATATCTATAGCTGCATGCAGTAGGTGCCTAATAAATGCTTGTCAATCAATGGAATGATGACTTCGAGATCCTTCTTCCCACAATATCCTCTGCACACTTGCTGAGGGAAAGGACGACTACTGCAGATGACCAGGAGGGCCCTGCCCTAACAGTGGCTCCTGCCTCTCACCTGTAACCATTGAATACATCTTGCCACAGACAGATGCCTAGGACAATTTCCAGAAGGCACACCCTGGAACAAGGCCCTGGATGTGCCGGACTGTCACCGTTTCCCCATAGACTGCAGCATTTCAGAGCCAGAAATCTCCCAGAAGCCTCTGGGAGTCTTTGCTTCCAAGCCTCAGAGGTCATCTTGTCCAACCCAGGCCTGATGAGGGAAACCCACTCAAACATCCCTGACAAATGGTCATCTAATCTCTGCTTGAAGATTCCCAGTGCTGGGGAAGTCACTCTCTCCTCAGGTAACCCTCTATTGTAGGAGTCAACTATGGCATTCAATGGATGGAATGGTCTACATTGGAGTCAGGAAGGTCTGAAATCAATCCTGCCCCAGCTACAGACAAGCTGTGTGACTCTGGCCAAGTCACTTTATCTCTCTCAGGATCATTTTCCTCATTTATACAAATAGCACCAACATTGCAGGGTCTTTGAGAGAATCCAATGGAATATGATACATAGAGTATTTTCCACCTCCAGGCACTATATGAATGGTAGCTCTTGTTGACCATTCCCCAACTGGAAATCTCTCCTTGTCGGAAAAGTCATCCCAGTTGGGAGCCCCAGATGACCTCTTTGTTCCCCACATTGAATTTCTGTTCTCCTTCTCCAGCTGAGACCTCAGCAGGACCTGTGACCCTCTGTCCCAGCATACCCCTTCAGGGAAGCCTGGGCCCCTCTGTCTTGGCTTTTTCTCCAGAACATAGAGGAGATACAAGTATCTTCCCTCTGGGATTCCCTCCCAGCCCTGGGAACCTCAGGATGAATAGGCATGCAGGTGGTCCTGGGCACCCAGCCAGTCAGACTTCTGGCTCTTGGGGAGTGGGAAGTCTGGGTTCTAGGTCTGCTGGGCACAGGTCGAAAGGGTATATCATGACTGTCCCCACCCCCTGCAAAGCTTTCCCTGCCTCATGGACTTTTAACTATCTTGGGGCAGGTGAACTTCAAGTTTCCTGCATCAGGCACACCTGGAGAGGACAGGTGCTCCTTCCTGAGGCCTCAGCAGCCTCTCCTAACTTCACATAATGGCTTTGGAAAGCTGGGAGGAGGAAGGAAGTTCTCTTCCAAATATTGATTGTCTAAGACCTTAGAAGATAGGGACCTCTGAACTCTCCTGTGCTCCCTGTGACCCATAAGCAGCAGGTCTGGGTGTGAGGGGTTCTTATCTCTTTGGTCTACTTTATGTGGGGGTGGGTCATACTTTGCATTCTTGCTGCTCCCTGGGCAAGGAAATCAGGGGAGGGCTCTCAACCCAGACCAAGGGAGGGGATTGGAGGGATGACATGGGCCCATGGGAAGGGCAGCACTTACCATACACGACCAAAGATCCTCGTATTATTTCTATCTGGGCATTGGAATTAATAAGTTGTACAGTGTAGTTTTCATTGTCAGTGAGGCTGAGGTTGGAGATGAGCAGGGAGCCATTGGAGAACACGTTCAGCCGACTATCTGCTAGTATCAGCTGTCCACTAGCAACATGGTAGTAAGCAATCTGGTTGGAGGGGTCTACTTCCTTTCTGTACCAAGTGTAGCTGAGAGGCTGGCCTGACAACCCCTGGATGTCCAAGACGATGCTGCTCCCCACTGTCCCATAGGGTGGGTTTGGCACAACACTGACACTTTGGGCAGATGATGGCTGGATCCAGCAGCTGAGGATGGCGGCTGAGAGGGGAGGAAGGAGAAAGGTCAGGAGTGTTCCCTGTCTACCTGAGGCGCCCAGGTCACTGAGCTATGCCCAACATAGGGGTGGGGGCTGCTAAGCCTGCCCCAGGGTCTTCTGGGGGCACAATGGGGTGTGTTTGAAGGGGACTCATGTGCCTCTGCATCAATCTGTCAGTTCCAGTCTCTGCAGAGTTCCTGAAAGTTGGGTGTAACCAATTTTGGCTCCCTCCATAGACTTGATTCAGAAAGAATGTGCTGGTATGGTCAGCCAGACATTGAAGGGAGAAATGAATCAATAAAGTGCTGTGGTTAAGGATAGAAATCAGATCTTAGACCTGGACAAAACCTTAGAGATTCCTGAATCAAACACCCTCAATTTACAATTAAGGAACCTGAGGCCCAGATAAGGCACCACATATGACCGATATTAAATAGGAAACAGCCAAAGCAGCATTTGAACCCAGATCTTCTGGTCCAAACTCAGGGAGGGCCTTGCCCACTAAGCCCTAGGAGCATTTTAAGGCTGCCAAACTGGTCTCTTGCCTCCTGATTCTTGTGTTGATTCACTTGTCTGTACCCGGATCAGAATCCCTCAAACTCCCTCTCTGCCCCTGTGCCCCAGCAGAGCTGGCGTCTCACCTGTGAGCAGGAATCCCTTCCAGGGGCTGCCCCCACTATGGGGAGCTTGTGAGGGGTTCTCCATTGCTGTCCACTGTGCGTGACCACGTCTCTCTTTTCCAGAAATCTCTGCCTTCCCCTCCTGAGCTGTGTCTTCCTTTACAGAGCCTCTGTGTAGATCCTGGAGGCGTCTCTGCGTGCAGCCCAGAATGGTGTCTGCTCTGTCTGCTCCTTCCCTAGAGGACTGAGGTCTCTCTCTTCTGGGCTGGAGCTCTTCTATCTGCCAGGATCACATGGGCCCCAAGGGCAGGGACTTGGCCTCCGACTTTCTCCTCCCTCCTCTTCCTTCCCCTCCCAGCTGCTGTGGTTTCCTGCCTCTCTCAGGGAGCCCCTCCCCTGCATGGATCCCTCCCACCGTCCATAGAGAAGTGGTTCTGTCCCCAAGGGGAACAAGGTCACTCAGTATTACCTACTGTCCAGTTGTGCTGACACCTGACCCTTACCCCTATTTCCCTCCTGGAGTAGAGAATGCGCAGAGAGAGTGGTGGGCAGGGGCAATGAATGTGCTTGGGCCCTACTGGGGGCCTTTAGGACCTAGACTGCTGAGGGTCTCCTCCCCTCTCAGGCCAGGCCAGAGTGCCCTGGCCTTTCCTCAGGGATTTCACTGTGGCTTCTGGGAGGGTCCAACAGGGCGGGAGGTGGGAATAGGGGAGGATGCATACTAGAGCTGCCTCCTCCATCGCAGGAGCAGATAAGGGGCATCTTCCTCTCCCCACACTCCTCTCTGACTCCCAGCAATGCTCCCTTCCCAACCCTTCCCCTTGCTGGCTGGTTCAGTTGAGAGAAGGGCTGGGTCTGGAGCCAAGAACAGGAGAGTTCAAATCTAGCCTGAGATACTAAGTAGCTTTATGACCCTGGGCAAACTACTTAAACTTTACATGCCTCAGTTTCCTTAACTGTGCAATGAGAATGAAAATACTTGCATCTATCTCCCAGGCTTGCTGTGAGAAGCAAATGAGACCATGTTGGTAGAGCCTTTGGCACAGTAAAGGAGGACAGCCAGTCATCTTTGGGAGGAGGGAATTGGAAGGGCTCAGGACCTGGAGCCAAGATAGCCAGGGATGGAGCTGAGGTGGAGTATGGAGAATGGGGGAGGGCTGGGGATTCAAGGGGCCTTTGTTTAGGTTAGTCAGTCAATAAACACATTGTAGGCTTCTCCTAAGTGCCTAGCCATGTGCTCATCTCTGGGGATACAAAGGAAGGTAAAAGGCCCTGCTCTCCCAGTCTGTACAAGCAAGATCAATTAGGGATAAATTGGAGAACATTTAGGAGGGAAGACACTAGCCTTGTGCGTGTGTGGGGGTGAGGCTCAGGAAAAACTTGTCCTGGAAGATGGGATTTTGGCTGGGACTTGAAGGAAGTCAGGGTGGGGAGGAGAAGGGAGACACCAGCTCAGAGGATTCCCTCAAATATTAAGCCCAGGCACTGAGCTCCATACTGGGGAAACAGGAGAAGACTTCCTATGCCCCCACCTCCTTCTGGAGTTTGGGCCCAATAGGGGAAGAAACACTCAGTAAAAGAGACATTTCTCGAATGCAGTTAAAGACAGGCTCTTGTCAAATAGCCTTGTGGGTCTGCAAGGTCAGCCAATATTTCCCTATGTTGAAGAAGAGAAAACTGATACTCAGAGTGGTCCGGTGACTAGCCCTTGGTCACACAGGGAACAAGTGGGAAGCAGGCACCCAAGTTTCAGTACATTAAGCCAAAGGCTAGAGATCAGTGAGGTTTGGGTGACAGGAAGAGGAATTCTGGGTCCAGGGGCCAGATACAATGACATTCCCTCCCCCACCAAGGGAAAATGAAACCACAAGATTATGGATTTGACAGTGGGAGAAAATGACTCAAAGAGGGTACTGAGTGACCTGCCCAGGGTCCCAAAGAGAGTAAATAGAAAAGGTGGGAAGCAGATGCAAGTTGTCCAACATTCCATCTTCCTCTGCCTCAGGCATAAGCCAGGGAAGTCTTGAAACGTATAACTCTGGAGGAGAACACAGCTCCCTGCTCCATCTATAAGGGTGTCCTGCTTGGACAGAGCCTTTGGCTGTCGGGACTATGGAGCCATATATTGAAGAGTCTTCAAGTGTAACTTTGTGGTGCGTCCCTCTCTTTCCTCTTCCCTCTGCTGTGAGTCTAAGCCTCATTTCTGCCTATTCCCTGGTCTCTCCAGGAAGCTTAGGTCCATTTCCCAAGGACTTTGTCCTTTTTCCTAGGGAGGCTCAAGTGCCCTTAGATCTGTCATGGGTCTGCTGCTTTTAGAGGCTTCTCAGAGAGGTCTGGTGTCGGACAGAGGAAACTCCTTCATCTATCTCCTAGGGGGACCTGCTTAATAGAATAATAGGATAGAGTCATTTATGTCCTGTTAGTGCCACCTGGAGGACCCAAGGAGAACTACAGGAAGAGACAGATTCTTGGGGTCAGGGACTTCCAGGGAATATAATTTGTGAGTGATCCCAGCTGAGGAGATATTGGCTCTCTTCATCACCCCTCATTTGAAGCCTGCCTGGTATCCTCTCTTCTGCTCTAGACCCAGTCCTGGAACGCTGTTCAGTCAAGCACATCAGGCTATTCTAGAGCAGAACTGAGCCCCAGGGACACCCAACCCCACAAAGTTGGGTTATTCTTGTCCAGTGAAACCAACAAGAGCCAATTTCTTATCCCCTAGGCCATGACTTGTTCTTGACTATTTCATGGGACTATATCTTTTACTCTCGGCTGTCACTGATGACAGACATCGTGGGAGAGATTCTGAGAACTCACTTTCCCTTCAACACCCAAACATCAAAAAATTCAGGGACTGAAGAGGGAGACAATTAGATTTCTTTCATCCAGTTCAGCTGCTATGAGCTGAATCAGGAGAGAGTCTGCAGGTAGGAATGGACAGACCACTTGATGACCATTGTTTGAGGTCTCCTCTAACTCTAGATCGCTGGGGTTCCCTGGAGCTGAACCCTGTGTTCTTCATTGCCTGGAGGAGCTGAGGCCCATCCTCACTAATGACTCTCCTCAGCCACCTGTGCCAGCCAACAGCCCAGCACTCTGGCTGAGGGAGCTGGTGGTTCATGTGAAGGATCCTGGAAGTAAAGCTGCATGTTCCTTGAGCTGTTCTTTGGATAGCATCTCCCTCAAGACCTGAGAGTCTGGATCCCCAAGGAGCTGCCCTCCTGGGAAAGCCTTCCCAGCCCTATTAGTTCAGGATGGCAGAGAGGCTGTTAGGCAACAATTCAGGCATAAATTGGGGTCCTGAGGACAATGCCCGAGACAGAGTCATTGCTTAGAAATGTCACTGATCAAACTACAAGCTAAGCATAAGCGAACATTTTGTGATGAGGCTGCCAAAAAAAAATCAGATCTTTTTTTCTAATTTACTCATTTATTTTTAGTTTTCAACATTCACTTCCACAAGTTTTAAATAATTTAATCTGATCTTGCTTCAGTTCTTCATGGATTCATAATTTTCTTAGTGTAGAAAATCCATCCACTGATGCAGATGTCCAACCCTCTCTCTATTCCTTATCAGACTTTCTGAGCATTGCTGTCAGTCTGTGAGTATCCTGTGCTAAGCATCTGTGATTTAGCTGGGCTAGCCCTCATGTAAGAAATGCACAGTCTGTCCCTAGGGCCATAATTTGTCTTTCCCATATGTTAGATCCTCTTGGCTTCTGTTTTGCTGGTGTAACCACCTAGGACCACCTCCCCATGACTTTATGGAGGACCTCAGGCTGCTGTTGGGAGTGTTCACAGTCCAGTGGGAGGGAGGCCATGGATTTACTTTCCTCTGTTCATACCCCAGTAAAGTCCTGTGTCCACCCACAGGCTTCACATTTAAAGAAAGAGTGACGTGTCAGCCAGAGGAGGTAACAGGAATAAGAGGGGAGATGAAAGTACGTGAGAATGAACCATTGAAATAACTGGAGCACTAGGACCTAGGGGGTATGGGCACCGTCTGCAAAGTTCTGAAGGACAGTCCTGGGGGAAAGGCAATCAGACTGGTTCTGTTTGGCCCCAGGAGGAAAAATAGGGGCAAAGCTCTAGGAAATTCAAATGACTTTAGCTCAGCACAAACTTCCCAACAATCAGCTGTCCAGTATGGATTGAGTCATTTCATGAAGTGGTGAGTTCCCCATCACTGGAAGTGTTCAAGCAGAGACTGGACAAATATTACAGTGGGGAAGGACATTAAATTAGGGCTTGGTTGCTTTCACTTTAATTCTAGACATTTCTGGTCCCTTGTGTCTCTGTGCTTCCCCCTGGTGGCTGTGTGAGTGAACACATGCCAGGTGCTGGGTTAGTTTTCCTAAATGTGGATCCTTTTGAGAGAGGGATTTGGCATCAGTGTGCAAAGGCCTGGCTCCCTTTGCACAATCAGTCTCTACAAAAATCAGGTTTGGAAATGAATCCTCCTTCACATTCACTGGGAAAGTTGGCTCCACACAGGATCTTACTAGAGAAGAAGGGTTGACTTAGTCCTGAGCACATGGACATTGGAGTCCAGGGCTAGAGTGCAAGCTCTACAATTTACCCACTTTATGTGTTCAGGCACATTGTTTCATCTCTCTGGGCCTCAGTTTCCTCATCAGCAAAATGACCACATCATACTAAAATGACCTCTCAGATCAGCTGCTAAAAACTCCAGTGACTCGCCCTTGTCCTGGGAAGAATCACAATGGCCAATATTTACAGAGGCTCTAAGGTTTGCACAGGGCTCCACATAGAATATCTCACTGGATTCTCACAGTGATCCAGGGAAGTGAGTATTATTACCCCATTTTACAGATGAGGAAATCAGGGCCAAGAGAAGTTAACTGACTCATCCAGGGTCACCCAGATACTCAGTGTTTTAGGAGAATTTTGATCCCAGCTTTTCTTAACTCCATGTCTGTTGGTGTAGCTATCCTGCCATGCTGTCTCATCAAAAATAGCCCACATATTCAAGAGCAGGCATTCAAGGCTCCTAGTCCAGCTCATTTTATCAGCCTCATCTTCCCTATTCTCCTTCATACACTAAGCCCTAGTCAAGGTAAGTTATTATTTATCTGACCCTCTATATACTACTCCACATCCTCCATAATCTATTTGAGGGGCAGCTGGGTAGTACAGGAGTCAGGAGGACCTGAGTTCAAATCTTACCTCAGCATTTGACGTTCACTAGCTGTGTGACTTTGGGCAATTATTTCATCCTGGGTCATCTGCAGTCATCCTGATGAATATCTGGTCAGTGGATTCAGATGACTCTGGAGGAGAAATGAGACTGGTGACCTGCACAGCCCTCCCTCACTCAAAACAAAGTCAAGTGCAAGTCATGTCATTATTTCTCTGATGACATGGTCCTCTTTGGCAATGAAGGATGAACACACACAATCTCCTAGTAATGCCACTGGATCCTCCAGCCTCCAGGCTTTTATGTGAACTTTTCCCTAGGGTCAGCATAAGGGCAGCTAGGTGGCAAAGTGGATAGAATCCTGAGCCTGCAATCTGTAAGATTCATCTTTCTGAGTTCAAATCTGGCCTCAGATACTTCTTAGCTGTATGATCCTGGCCAAGTCACTTAACCCTGTTTGCCTCAGTTTCCTCATCTATAAAATGTCTTGAAATTGTAAACTACTCCAATAGCTTTGCTAAGAAAATCCCTGGGCACAAGAAGAGTCTGACAGGATTGGGAAAAAATGCCTTACTGCCCTATTTGAATTCTCACTTATCTTTAAAGACTAAATCAATTGTCCTTCCCTTCAGGAAACCTCTTACATGTGTTCTTAACTTGGGGGTCCATAAAATTTATTTTGATAACTATTTCAGTATAATGGTTTTCTTTGTAATTCTACATATTTATTTAATGCTTTTAAACACATCACCATGAGAAGGTATCCATAGGCTCCTTCAGACCAACTAGCTAAGGGGTCTAGGACGCCAAAGACGATAAGACCCCTGGTCTCCCTATCAGTAATGACATCATCCTTTCACCCTCCAAACTTCTCCATTTTTTATGAAAGCACTCCCACCCTTCTAGTCATCCAGTTGCATGACCTTGGAGATGTCCTTGATCCTTCCCTCTCCTGGATTCCCTCAGTTTTGAATTTTGTCACCTTAATCTCAACAACATGTTTCTTGTCCAGACCCTTCTCTGTTCTTATCCCACCTCTCTCCCATTCAGGGTCTCATCACCTCTTTCCTGGACTATTTTCTAATCATTCTTCCTGCCTCCACTCTCTGTCTTTTTCCTCTTCACAGTTGCCACAGATCTGACAGTGCTTTGTCTGCTACTGAAATGTCCCCAGGGCCCCTTGTTGTCTCTAGGACCAACCACATCCCCCTCAGCCCTTTCTGGGAGTTCTCCCCTACCTGGCTGCTGTCTCCCTTTCTACTGTTGTTTTCTCTCACTTTTCCTCAAGCACTTTCCATGCAGCTAAACTTCTTCCCTGTCCCCAACCAGTCCTCCTTCCCCAATATTCCCTGTCTCTCCTGACTGCCTTTGCATGAATGCACTCCAGTGTTGGGCATAGGCTTCTTCCTCAGCTCTGTGCCTTCTGGAATCCCAGGCTTCCTTGGACCCAGCTCAGGTGCCATGTCCTCCACGGGCCTTTCCTGATGCCCACAGGCATTGGCACTCTCTACCTGGGGAAAGGAGCCCCTGTCTTTGTACCCCTCCATTCAAGTTCAGAGTGACTCAGCTCATGAAGGAGAAAAGCAGCCAGAGCAGTCTTGTCCACGTTGCTGGAGATGGCTAAGTCTCATGATCAATCCACATCCTCAGCAGCAAGAGATGAAATCTTCCAGATCTCCTCCTCATTCAATGTCCACCACTTGAAGCTGATTTTTAGCTATCAAGGGAATTCCCTTTCAAGGATTATTTAAAGCTTTCAGACTCTCCATATATTTTGTCTTTACTTATTGAGATAGACCACAAATCATCAATTTATCTATTATTAGCTGGTCTAATTAACAAATTGATTATTAATTACCAGAACCTTTATCTTTTGCATTTTTTCATTAGCCACACTCCCTTGGGCCCCACATAGCCCTCTGTAACTCTGGGAGGACATTAGCCCTGCTCTGCACGTGTCACTTGTGTTGGGATCTGATTCCTCCACTTTAATTTCAGCTACTCGAGAGCAGAGACTGAGATTTTTATCCAAACTTTGTGTCTCTTACAGAGTCAAGCACATTCTACACAAATCGGCATTTTATAAAATGCTGATTGTATCATCCCTTTTACCTTTAAATTTACATGATTTCTGTTGTGACATAAAAAAATCTTATTGAAGAAAAATATTAATACTTTACTCTGAATTTTAGGCCCCAGTCTTCCAGAAACAATTTTATTTAGCATTATTCTAAATCCAGGCATTTTGAGAGAGAAATATGCAAACTAGCAGGGTTTCCTGTTCCCTCAGACATGTCCCTCCCCAAAGTTGAAAGAGGATAATCATGTTAGATTCAGATACAATTCTGAATTGATATTCCAGAATATTTCCTACTCAATTCCTTCCTTGACCATTCTCTTTAAGGATAGAAAAGGATCTCTTCCCTGTGACCACACTGATGTCAACAGGGTATCCTTTATTTTTAGTTTAAGCATTATTTTCAAATAATAAATATTTGTATTTCCTCCACTTCTTCTTCTCTTGACAAAATGAAAAAAAAAACCCAACCCTTTGAACATACATTTAGAGTCAAGCAAAACAAATCTCCACACCATCCATGTAAAAATTTCTGAATCCTCCTGCATTTTGATTCCCTCTTTTCAGAAATGGGCAGCTTGCTTCCCATGGACTGTCCGGAATCTCAGATGGCTGTGCATTCGTTGAGTCCTTAAGGCTTTATTCACCATGTTCTCCGTGGTTCACATTGCCTCAGTCCATTTCAGCTCCATTGCTTCCCAGGATTCTTCTGACTCCATCACTTTCATCATTTCTTGTGGAGCAGCGCTGTTCCACTCCCTTCATCCACCACAGTTTGTGCTGTCATTCCCCAGTTGGTGGGAACTCCCTGAGTTTTCCATAGTTTCCACAAAAAGAGCTGCTACAAATATTTTGTACATATGAGTCCTTGTTCTCTTCCTTTGATCTCTTTGAGACAGAGGCCACTAGTGGTATCACTGTGTTAAAGGATGTACACAATTTAGTAACTTTGGGAACCGAGTTCCAAGCTACTTTTCCAGATCACTGAACCAATTCACGTCTCTACCAACAATGCATTGATGTGTCTGTTTCTCCTACAGCCCTCCAGCATTTGTCATTTTCTCTTTTTGGGTCAGCTTTGGCAATTAGAGGTGTAAGTGGAACTGTAAAGTTGTTTTGATATGCATTTCTGTAATTATTAGTGATGTGGAGCATTTTTTCATATGGATAGTGATAATATATATTCTTTCTTTCTTTAAAATTTATTTATTTAAAAATTTATTTATTCTTTAAAAATTGGTCATATTTTTGGCCATTTATCAATTGGGAGAATGACTTATTCTTATACATTTTAATCCATTTCTTATGTATTTTGAAAATGAGATCTTTTTCTCATTTCTCATAGCTGGGAGAGTGAGGTGTCACAGTAGATAGAATGTTGGGCCTGGAGTCAAGAAGATCTGTGTAGAAATCCAGCCTCAGGTACACCTTAACTGTGTTACCTTGGGCAAGTCATTAAACGTATTTTTGCCTCAGTTTCCTCATCTGTAAAATGGGAATAATGACAGCATCCATTTCCCAAGGTTGTTGTGAGGCTCACCAGAGACATTTTCAAAGCACTTAGCGTAGTAACTGACACATGGTAAGCTCTATACAAATATGAGTTATTATAACTATTATTATTTTTCAGAGAAGCTTTCAATGAGGATTTTTTCCTTTAATTTAATTTTTCCTTTAAATTAATTCCTTTAATTTAATTTCTTTAAATTTTTCCTTTAATTTTTTCCTTTAATTTCCTTTAATTTAATTCTTCCAATCTTGGTGGCATTTCACCTATACACTCCTGTTAAAAGACCTTTTTTAGATAATGAAAATTCATATCCTCTTCCTTCCCACCCCCATTGAAAAAAGACAAAAAAACACACACTCTTGTAACACATATCAACAGTCAATTAAAACAAATTCTTGCATTGGCCAGGTTTAGGAAAAAAAAAATTTGTTTCAGTCTTCATTCTTGAGCGCATCACCTCTCTGTCAGGCTGTGGGTGACATGTTTCATTATTATCCCATCTCCTGAGGACTAATTCCATCTCCCAGTGCTGCTAATTGTACATGGAATTGTACTTAGTCATTATGTTGATCAGAGTTTCCTGTCCTTTTTTTGTGTTTCTTGTGACTCCTTTGTTTATATTTCAAGTTTCTATTCAGTTATGGTTTTTTCACCAGAAATTCATGAAAAGCCTCTCTCTGTTTCATTAAAGACTCATTTTTTTCTGTGCCTGTAGAACTACATCCTGTTTTTTTGAGGAATTTTTTGCTTTCCTGTGCTTCTTTTTAGTGATGGCTGTCAAATCTTGTGTGGTCTTGACTATGGCTCATTGGTATTTGAATTCTTTCCTCCTGCCTATTTATGATATTTTTTCTTAGACCTGGAGGCTCTGGATTTTGAATATAATATTCTTGAAAGTTTTCATTTTCAGGTTTTTTTCAGGAGGTCACTAGCAGATTCTTTCTATTTTTACTTTGCCTTGTAGTTCTAACACCCCTGGAAAGTTTCCTTTTATAATTTCTTGAAATAGATCTCTCTCTCTCTCCCTGTCTGTGGTTTTACTCCCCCCCTTTTTTTCTTGGTTATGGCCTTCAGGTAGTTCCATGATTCTTAAATTATTTTTCTGTTTTCCAGTTCAGTTATTGCTATGAGATAGTATACTTCTCTTTGTAATTTTTAACTTTATTTTAATATTTCCTGTTTCCTTATGAAATCATTAGTTTTTCTTCGCCTCATTCAAATTTTTGAAGAAGTCTGTTGCTTGGGTAAGGCTTGTGCCAAGAATTTCCAATTCTTTCTTATGTACCTCTAACTTTATTTCTATTTCTTCCCCTAACATTCTTGTTTCTTTTCCATTTCTTTCCCCTAGTGCTTTCTTTTCACTTATACTTTAACTTTTAGCCATTTCCCCCTCTAACTCTTGCTTCATCTCTTCCAGTAAATTGAATTCAACTAATTTCCAAGCTGTTTTGTCTTTTCCTAGAGGTGGGTACAGCCAGTCACTTCAGCAGAATTTAATCTGAGTGACCCTCTCCCTCCAATGTTTAAACCTTGCTTACCTTTTGGGTATGATACTTAGCCAGCCTGCAGGAGAGGGCTGTCCACTCAGCACAGTCATTTTCTGAGGACTAATCCTATCTTCCCAAGATTTTCTAATAGGGAAAGAGTTGAGGTGATGTTAATCCCATATGCTTATATGTATTAATCAGAATGATATTACCCTCAAATGGAAATTGTTTTACTCCTGTCCACAAAAGCAACTTGCAGTTTGAATTCTGCCTGCCCTCCAGGGGTTGCCTAGGTTTGCTCAGTAAACTCTTTTTCCTGAATTTGCCTTAACTGATCAGGGCAAGACCTGAACCAAGATTTCTTTTAAAAATCATGGTAACCATGAAGGGATCACTCTCTGGCATGGCATCACTGGGTGAGCTCACCATCCAATTGCATAGATGACACCCAGACTTTTGTTCAATTGCAGATCAGAGTGAACTCTCTCAGTGATTGGTCAGCCATGAAATGGTCCAAGAATTAAACTACCTAAATTCAAGAAGGATAAGGATAAATAGGTCCTGAGTCTAAAACTCATGAAATGGAGTATCTCACATGCTGAAAAAGGGCAGTGGTAAGTATATGGGCTTCCCCAACACTAGGTTGCCACAAGACAAGAGAATACCATTATCTATATGGAATCAGCACATAGAAAACCTCCTGCTGACCCCCCACTTAGGCAAGTGCTTAAAAGCCTAGGGCCACAGAAAACTCCCTGTTCAACGAAGAATGAGCAAAAGTCAAGTAATAGAGTTACTTGAATTGTTACTTAGATACCAATTGTGGGAAGCAAGTTTGGGCAAATACATATGGGACCTTTGATTATTGACAGCTGCATGTACTAAAAGCCAGATCTAAAGAGCTAGAATCTTTGCAAATGGATTTATTGGTGCTATGGGGCAGTACTTTCAAACCATGACTGCCCCTTATTACCATACCTATTATGCTGGCCCAAAAAGGACAGCCATACAATCCAGATGTCTCAGAGAACCAAAGACCATGATGCCCTTAAGAACAACTTTTGTTGGAAAAAAATCAGAAGAGAAAAAGGAAAGAAATAGAAAGTTTAAGCAAATAGGGTAGGTGAATAAGTAGCAAGTCAAAGAAAGTTAGTCTGTGCTGACAGTGTGACTGGAGGATTTGAAAGTAAAGGGCAGAGGCAATATGATGGATTAGAGACATGAACTCAGATGAACTCACCCAGCAGTCCCCTCCAAACAACTTAGAATAATACCTCAAATCAAAATCTGGATTAGCAGAGTGGACAAAAGGTCTGGACAAGATAGTTTCCATTCCAAGACAACTTAAGAGGTTGACAGAAGAGGTCTGTGACACTGAATTGGGGGTCTTCAGGTTGGTTGTTTACAAGCAGTATGTGGATACTTTTACAGCAACCCACACAAGGCAAACTACTTTGTTCTAAGGTTGGAGGAATGATTTTGAAGAAGAACTAAAGGTAGTAGGACTGGACCCCAGCTGAAATAAATTTCTTTCTGAGATATTCTAATTCAGAATGTCTACAGAATTCAATGAAAATTCAATATTGATTTCTCTCTCTCTAATTGAAAAAGAATATTTTGAGAGTGAAGATAGAAAAGTATAACACTTATGGATAGGATCTAGTATCCAATGGAACAGGTGTCGTGGTCCAGAGATCTTTTACCAGAAGTTTAGGCAGTTTGGGCTCCAAGATTTGCCCTGTGAAGCCCTGAGCCAACTCTGTCAGCTTTGTCATCTTGTGTTTAGAACAGAGATGCACACAAAAGAGCAGATCTTAGACCTACTGGTCCTGGAGCAGTTCCTGACCATCTTGATCAAAGAACTCTAAACCTGGGTTTGAGAATGTTATCTAGAAGATGGAGAAGAGGTAATGACCATTCTGTAAGATCTGGAAAGAGAACTTGATGAACCAGGGCATTGGGTCTCATCCAGTGGCCAAGAACAAGAAGACCTTAGAGATGGGCTATAACCTCAGGAAAGAGATGAGGAGTCATTAAATATTCAGACCCTGCCCATGAAGCTTAAGTGGGAAGCTTGAGAGCTTCACCCACTAAGACACAGTGATTGGTGATACTGAGATTGAGACTGGAGAGTTCACTCCAAATCAGGAGATTTATTCAGACAGAGAACCACAGGATGATATTTTTTTGCACCCTTAATATAGATATTACTCAGATTTTCAAATATGTTAAGTGTAAGGGTTGTGTTCGTCCTTCATTGCAGAAGAAGACCATGCCATCAGAGAAATGATGACGTAACTTGCACTTGACTTTGTTTTAAGTGAGGGAAGACTGCGCAGGTCACCAGCTTCACTTCTCCTCCAGAGGCATCTGAATCCAGAGACCTGATATTCCTCAGGATGACTGGAGATGACCCAGGATACACTGGGAGACCTTGGGTCCTTTAGGTCAAGGTCTTTGCAGGCACTCACTTAGGGTGAGGCAACACCCATTCATTGAATAGGCCTTTTTAAGAAGTAGCCAGGGCATGGCCCCTTTAATGAGGTCAAGAAAAAGAAAGACATCAGGCTGGGAGGGAAACAGCAACAGTTACTACTGATAATCACTCTCAAGCTAGGAGGGTTCAGAGGAGCCCTCAGGCAGGGCCCCAGTGGAGTCCCAGTTTCAGAGTGCAGTAGGTTTAAGGTTTTGGGAGAGGACAGGATAGGGGACAGGACAGGACAGGAGAGAAGAGAGGAGAGGAGAAGAGAGGAGAGGAGAGGAAAGGAAATAGGAAAGGAACCAGTAAAACCCAAGTCAACTGGGCATCTTTTGGCCATCCAAGTTTACCTTCCTTTGGAGAGGAGAAGGAAGGGGAGCGGGGGAGGCAGACAGGAGAGGAGGAGGTGAGTTACCTAGCTAGCATTCAGCCAGCTGCATCTACTCATAGGATTGTGTTCATCCTTCATTGCCAAAGAAGACCATGCCATCAGAGAAATGATGGCATGATTTACACTTGACTTTGTTTTGAGTGAGGGAGGGCTGTGAAGGTCACCAGCCTCACTTCTCCTCCAGAGCCTTCTGAGAGTAAGGGTACATTTGAAAGAAAGCAGGGAAATCCCTATCCTGAAAAAAGCTCCAATACAAATGTGATGAATGTGATAAACTCCACTCGGTGCACAGCCATTATTCTATACCAGAGAAACCACAGTGGGGAGGAACCCTGTAAATGTGATGAGTGTGTGAAAACTTTCAGCCCTCAACTCTTATTCAATGTCAGAGAATTCACACTAGGGAAAAACCTTATGTCATGAATGTGACAAGACTTTCAGTCTGAACTTATTTATCATCAGAGAATCTGTACTGGGGAAAAACTTTATGAATGTAGTGAGTTTGGGAAACCATATTGTCAAAGCTCAAATCTTTTTAGGCATCAGCAAAGACATAATGAAGAAAAATTCCTATCAATGTCATGAATGTTAAAATGTTCTTTGAGAAACTGATCCTTTTTCATCAGAAAGAAGGTGTAATGGGAGAGAAGGGATCAGTTTAGTTTTAGTGAACTATATAGTGCCTTCTTAGCATCAGAAAAGCCTCGGTGGAAAATTGGGGGCCGGGTGTCTTTCGCCACTGTTTCTATTTCTTCTATCTTTATGTTGTCACACCTTTCTAAAGACTTTCAAAATCTTAACCTTCTTTTGGTATTTACTGCTGAATTTCGTATTTGTAAAATGTCTCCTCTGCCTGGCCCATTTCAAAGCTTCCATATTAGTCAAGTAAATTATTTCAATATCAGGAATATGAGTCCCATCAAAGACAGATTTTGTGTCCTACTAAAAATATAACACCAAAGAAAACGCAAAAGACCAAATTCTCAAAGCACCCTTTTAGATTCTTAAATTGTGTCTTCTTTTATCAAAATCTCGGTTGCAAATCAGGCACTAGGAATTTGATAGGAAGCTGAAAATAAAGAGATGGATCTTAAAATCTAGAACAAAAGAAAATTAGTCAGTATGCAGTGTGCTAAGCACTGGGGAAAGAAAAAGAGGCAAAAGACTATACTTGCCCTCAAGGAGCTCCCAGTCTAATGAGGTAGGCAACAAGCAAACCAATTGTCCAAGCTATATACAGGATAAATAAGAAATAATTAAGAGATGGGAGGCCCTGGTATTAAGAGGGATTGAGAAAGGTTCCCAGGAGAAGATCAGTTTTTGCTGGGACTTGAAGGAAGTCAGTATGCAGAGATGAGAGGGGGTGCATTCCAGACTTGGGGAACAAGGTCAGTGCTACCAGAATGAAGAACATAAAACAGCGAGTGAGGTGTAAGAAGAACAAAAATGAGAGAGGGGCAAGGGTGTGCTGCCCCTTGCAATGGCAAACATGGGAGTGTGTATTTGATTCTGGAGGTAATAGGGAGCCACTGGAATGTATTGAGTAGGGAGGTGACAAGGGTCAGAGGCAAACAATAAAAAGTAGACATGGCACTTAAATCAGGAAAGGAATAAACTCTGTTGTTGAATAAGGATTGATTGATGGTAAATGAGACTGTAAGCATTATGGATACAATTATCTAACTTACAATGTTTTCCCCAAAACTGTCTAATTAAAATATAGCCTGTATGAAATATGGCTATAAGATGGGAAATTTAGGAGATTATGGGAATTCATTGTAATGACAAAGGGAAACAGGAAGATGGCATCATCCAGGACATCTTGGAGTGTAGAAAAGGGAGAGCTGGAGAATAAGACTCATCAGCATGGAGACAACAAGATAAACTGAGGATGAATTAGAGATAAACTCAAAGAGAAGGCATGAGCATTCAAAGGGCTCAGGAAAGGCTTCTCTGGGAAGACTGAGGAAGGCAGAGGGTGAAGAGGAGGAGGGTGAGAGCAGCTCGAGGGATTCCCCAAATATTAAGCACATATGCTGTACAGAGCTCTGTAGTGGGGAGGGAGAAGGGGAGCAGATTTTCTATCCCTTGGGGAGCTTGTGGCCAGGAGGGACAGAAAGACAAACTGAAAAACAAAGGCTGAGTCTAAAGTGCTGCAGTGACTAACTCACAGTCACACAGCGAGCTAGTGGGAACATTGAGCCAGGCTGAGAGATCAGTGAGATTTCAATGACAAGAAGAGGAATTCTGGGTCAAGGGCCCACATGGAACGAGTTTTCCTCCTACCCCAGAGATGAATCACAAGATCATTGGAGTTAGTGACCTTAGGGAGAATCTGGTCCAACAACCTCATTTGACAGTAGAAGACTCAAAGAAGGTAGAGTGACCTGCTCAGGGTCACACAGGGTGGCATTCACATGGGGTCCTCTGCCTCCATGCCCAGTGGTCTACCCCAGGCAGTCTCAGGCACAGTTCAGGCTCAGCTATAGGAAACAAAAACTGTGGCCTTCTAGGGGAGGACATCGATGCTTCATCTATACAGAAGGCTTCAATGGGGTATCCTGTGACAAAATGGAGTGAAGACCAGTTGCACACTGGAGCTGGTTTGCTGTGGGAATTGAGAGAACCAGTTAGATTTTATCTCATGAGCAGTGACTCCATCTTATGTTACTACATATATTATCTTCCATATTTATTTTTCTACAAATCACACATGGGAAACTAGAGGCCATAAGCTGTGTATCATTTTGTAAATGTGTGAGGAGGCAATTAACCAGCATTTCTCAATTCTGGGAAAAGAAAGACTCCAAAACCTACTCACCCCTTTTCCAGCTTGATCCCCCTCCCAACTTGGAAAGCTTCTAACTTTTCCTCCAATTAGAAATCAGATCACTGCATTTTGCATCCTGATAATTGTTTTCTTTTAATTAATTGATTACTTTTAATTAATTGTTTTTAATACATAAAGATTTGCCTCTTTCTTTATTGTGTCTTTGAACTGACCAGAAAGTCCACTGGCCCTTTAATTATGTCTGTTTTGTTAATAAATCATGTAGCTCAGATCACTTCCTCAGTTTTTAATTACCCACCACAGCTAGTGGGACAGGGTTATGTGATCTAGGTGTCTTGGGGCTGTGTGTTGCAGTGTTATTGGGGGTAACTTTGTGATGTGCCCCTTTCTGTGTCTTTCTGCCCTGTGAGGCCAACCTGGGTCTCTCTGCATCAGAAACCTGAGATCTATTTCCCAAGGGCTGTGTTTATCACCTTTCTCATCAAGGACTGGAGTGACTGTTTCATCATCCATCTTTAAAGTCATGATTGGCCCCACTTTGGAGGCCTTCCACAGTACTTCCCCCCACATCATGATTCTAGCTACTGTGTGAATGTTCTCCTCCTTCTAGTCTCTTCGCTCTGCATCAGTTTATACACTTACTTCCATAACATCTGATGTCTATTCGGCAGAAATCCAGAATCTCATGAGTGCTGATAGGTCCTCTGACAACATAGATTACCAACCCTTTGTTCCAAATTATACAGTTATGTGATGTGACTGTGGACAATATCTGCATCTTCTTGTGACCAACCTGACTTGGAGTCTCTCTCCCTTAGCTGGGTGGGTCCTCCTACAACAGATGCTTCCCTGGGCCCAAATGCTCAGGTTTTCCTCCTTGGTAGATCCTGCCTAATATGTGCTTTGGTGGCATGATGTGGGAAAATTGAGACACTAATCATTGGCTGGTGGAGTTTTGAACTGATCCAACCATTCTGGAGAGAAACTTGGAACTATCCCTAAAGGAAAATCCAAATATGCATACCCTTTGACTCAGAAATGCCAATGTTAGGTCTGTATGGCAACAGGATTTAAAAAAGGAAAAGGAATTATATGTACCATCAGATTTATAACAACTTTTTTTGTGGTGGCAAAGAATTGGAGATGGAGGGGCTTCCCATCAGTTGGGGAGTGACTGAACATGTTGTGGTATATGAATGTAATGGAATATTATGGTATTATAAGAAATGACAAGAAGGATACTTTCAGAAAAACCTGGAAAGATTTGCATGAACTGATGCAAATCCAAGTGAGCAGAAGCAGGTGATTATTGTACACAGTTAAATCAATATTTTATGATGATCAACTGCAAATGATTTAACTGTTCTCAGCAATACAATGATAAAAGAAAATTCCAAAGGATTCACTATCAAAATGTTATCCACCTCCAGAAAAAAACTGATGGAATCTGAATGCAGTCTGCAGCATACTTTTTTTTAAACTTTATTTTTCTTGTTTTTTTTCCCCCATTGTGTTCTCTTTGGCAATATAGCTAATACGGAAATGTATTTCTCAAGGCTTCACATGTATATTCTATATCAAAATGCTTACTTTAGCAAGGCAGGCCTTGAAGGGACAAGAGGAAGTTTGGAATTCAAAAATTATAAAAAATGAACGTTAAATATTATTTTTACATGTAATTGAGAAAAATAAAATAAAAACATTCTTAAACTAAAACACATACTGATTTTGAAATAAATTCTTTTTGTCTGATTTCCTGAGTTTGCCTTGATTGACTAAGGGGAGGCTGTAATCAAGATTTTTTTCTCAACATCCCACTTCTGTTGAGGTCTTCAAGATACTCTGTGGCATTGTAGAATTAGGGGATTCTTAAGAGACTTTACAATCAGATTGTGCAATTGTTTCATTGGAATGATGGGAGATTTAGGGAAAATCCAACTGAGGAATTGTTTCTCTTCCAAGTGAAGGGAAACAGTGTAGCCTTTCTGAGGCTACACCTACCTCAAAGTCATACTAATGACTTTCTCTGACCACAGAAGCATCTCCTTAATCTGGCTACATTTTTATGTTTGTATATAAACCCATTCAAAGCAGACAGTGTAAACAGCAGAGGGGATCAGGAAAGGCTGATGTAGAAGGGTGCTTCAGATTAGTCTGGGAGGAAACCAGGGATCCCATATGGCAAAGCTGAGGAGGGAGAGTATCCTAGGCAATGGGTGGTCAGTAAAAGGACCCAGAGATGCAGTGTACAGTACAAGGAGCAAAAAGTAGACCAGGTCAGCTCCTTATGGAGTCTGTGGGGAGTCAAATAAGGTCACAAACCTAAGACATTGTGTAAACCTTAAAGTGTTCTGCTAACATTTGCTGTTTTTATACTTGTCCGTGAGAAACAGTCTAGAGAGGTAGGAAAGGCGTAAGGTTGTGAAGAGCTTTAGATGTCTTACAGAGGAATTTGTACTTTATCCCAGAGGTAATGTGGAAGGCTCTGGATCTTTGTGAGTGGGAGTGCATTTAGATGTACTTTAGAAAGTGACTTTAGAAAAGCTACTTTGGGAGGTGTGTGGGAGAAGGATTGGCAAGGGGAAAGGCTGGAGCTGGAGAGACACCACTTAAGAGGCTAATGAAAAGCCCAGGTGAGAGATGAAAAGGGTTTAAATTAGGGCTGTGGCTGATCAAAAGAACAAAGGACATGCCTGTGACAAGAGTTGTGGAGATAGAAAGGATAAGATTTTGCAACTGCTTACAAATATAGAGTGAATGAAAATGAGGAATTGGGGATACTAGCAGAATTGTATGGAGGAGGACCATGACATCAGGAGGGTGAAGTGCATTTAATAGAGGGATGGCTGTGCAAAGTTACCAGCCTCACTGTCTTCTTTAGAGCCATCTGGAGTTGTCATCTTTACAGGAAAGAGACCACAGAGACGGACCAGAAGTCAAGGTAGTGGAAACTCATCTGTGGATCTAGACAGTTGACATGGAGGGCTGGTTTTGGTTGTAGCACATTACTACCGCTTTATTCTCCTTCCTTGTAAGGGGAGAAGACACGCTGAAGCTGTGGGGACCAGTGGTGGCTGCTGCTTTCTCCCCCCCACCCCCTTGCCCAGCCCCAACTTGAGACCATGGGAGAAGGAAATTGATGAGGATGGTTTCATTCCCTCCTGGTGCAGCTCATAATTGTTTTAGAAATGTTTAATTGCCCTTGAATCCACTCTCTGATTTGGGAAATATTTATAATAATAGCTAACAAGAACAATATTTACTCTTTTTATGGCACTTTAAAATTTGTGACACTCCTTTCACATATTATCTCATTTGATAATAGGCCGTAAGGCACACAAGGGGGCCCATGAACCCATCTCTGGTGCTGTTGCTCTGGGGTTGATTTCTTTTTGTAAGACTGCTCCTCCTGCTTGGTACTGATGCAAGATGGACCTGAATGGCCTGGGGGCCCATGTTGAACAGGATTCCTGAGCTGGCTCTAGAACAGAATTGGGACTCTCAGGCAGGCACAGAACAAGCTCAGACCCTTCATGGGGGAGGAAGGGAGCTAACTTCTGCTCAATTGTCATCAAACACATCAGATTCACCTCAGTCTTGCTTGGTCCCATCTTTGGGTGCATCTCTCCTTGTGTCCCTCAGGTGTCAGTAGCAGGACACAAAGGGCTCTGTCTCACCTCATTCACCTGGTTCTGACTCAGATGGAGGTAGATGGAAGCTCTCCCAGTTCCACATCTGACCCTTCCCCAAGGTTTCTAAGGACAGCAGCTGACACCAGTTTCTAAGGCCCACAGCACCTGAACCTCCCTAAAGTACAATGTGGGTGCAGCGCATAAGGAAACTGACCTTGACTTTCTGGGAAGATCAGGGAATACCCAGAAAGCCTCTGAGAGCAGAGGGAAGAGGAAAGTGGGGGCAGTGATCTCCACAGGGACCCCTGAATGACAGATCCTCTAAACTCTCCTACCCCATGCTCCTCACTTGACTGAACACCTTCTAAAAACCCCCTACACAGATGGCCAGGGACCTCCTAAACACACACACACACACACACACACACACACACACACACACACACACGCTTAGCTTCAAAGCTGAGGAGGCAGTGTTTCAGGGGCAGATGGACCTCTTCTGAGCAAAGCAGAGGAAAGTGGAGAGCACTGGCTTTGGAGTCAAATGATGTTACTGGCATTTCCCTTTATTACTTACTATACGTGAAGCATTAAGCAAGTCCTTTAACCTCTGGCCCTAAATTTTTTTGCCTGTGAAACAGGGTGGTTAGAATGGATCATCTGTAAGTCCCTTTTTAGCTCTGGGGTTCTGTGATTTTTTCCTTTCTTGGGAAACATCCCACCCAGATCATTGGCCCTGTCATGTAAGTTGTTGCAAGACTTTTCAGGGTCTTTGCTAACTACTGCCCAAATAAGCCAGCATAGGATACAGATAGGTAAACCGCACACCAGTTTATTTCCCTATTCCAGTGTGATGCACTTATCAGTAAGTGATGGACATGTGTCTCACAATCTCACAAATCACACATATGTATATATGTGTATGTATGTATACATGCATGTATTTGTGTATATATGTAGTTGTATATGCACACACACATAAACATATACATATGTATTCCCTCTCCTGAGCCATTTAGCACAGAGAGAGTAACACAATAAACCAAGTGTTTCTTACAAAGTAGTTTTGGCTAAAATCTAACAGGGCTGGCAGACAAGAAAATGCATCTCTTCAGATAAGAAAAAGGATGTTTAAGTTGTTACAAAGGAAAGAATGCATCAGAGCCTAGGCATTTACACTGGATTAGAGGAAACAGTTTCTTCTTTATCAGTCAGTTAATCAACATTTGTTAAGCCCCTAGTCCAGGCTCTTTTGGATTGGATAAAGAGAAAAGGATCAATTCCTGGCACTATTCCAAGAATCTCAAGAATTTTCTTGTGTAATTGTAAAGTAATTGGGAGAGAGGTAGCAGTCAGCACTGTTACAGAAGCATCTGGCAGAAAGGGTTAGATTTACAATAACAGCAAATACAGGGGGAAATGGACAGTGACCTTCTCCCCCAAATCCGCTTTCCACAGAACTCTGCTGATCTCCAACCCCTGACTCAAAGCTGCGTGATCACTCTCTCTAAGCCTCATTTTCCTTCTTTGCAAATGAGGAAAACAATAGCTGAACTGGCGACGTCACGGGGCTGTGGGGAGGAAAATAACTTTTTAGGAGACTGACTTGTATCCTGTCCAGCTGCCAACGCTCCAAAGCCACCCATTTAACTGACCAGAATTCGCCCCTCTCCCCCCAAAACTTCTGCACCAATTCCCGTCTCACTGAGCTTTACTGTTGAATTTTGGATGTTCTTGGTTGAACAGAGAGTTTTCCCTTTTGATTTTTGCTCATTTTCCAGCCTATTTCTTGCCTTTAGATTTTATATTATGTATAACCTATCGCAAACTGCTTGTCTTCTCAAGGAGGGGAGGGGAGAGAGGCAGGAAGGGAATTTGGAAATCAAAATTTTAAGAAAGAAATCTTAAAAATTTTTATATGGAACTGGAAAAAATGTGTAAAAACAACCTTACATTAAACTTGGGCTTTGCTCCTGGGATGGAGGGGGCACTGTCCTAAGCTTCAGGTTTTTCATTCTACTGTCTTCAGTGCTAGTTCTGGGGGTCTGTAAGTTTTCAGTGCTTCTGAAGAGGTATGATCTAAGGAGAGGTGTGGCCACTGCTCTCCTGGTCTGTGCTGTTTGTTACCCAGGAAGGGACCTTGTTCCCCTGTAGCCACAAGTTCTAGAGCTCCTCTTGACCCTGGAACTGTGACCTGGAATCACCTCTGGGCAATATAACAGGGTCCTAAACCCAGTGTCAGCAAAAGGTTCCTAGTAATCTCTTTCTGATCAGTTGTCTGACCCCCTTACCATCTGTGGGTCAAAGTTTCCCTAAGCTTCCACTGCTGTTATTATAGGCACCTCCAAGACCTGATATTGCTGTTGGAGCTGTGGGATGACCACTGCCCCAGAGTCACAGACCTTTACTGCTCACTTTCTAAGTTATCTTGGTCTGGAAAAAGTCTCATCCTGACCTTTTGTTGACTCTATAACTCTAGAATTTGATCCAAGGCATTATTTTCAAAGTAATTTGGAGGGAATGTTGGGAGAGTCTAACTCAGTGCTTTCTCTGCTCTGCTATCTTGGCTCTGCCTCCCAGACCTTTTGCTTTCAGAACCTCCATCCACACTATTAGTGCAATGGATTCCTACTTTCTTTAGCTTTCTACCCATTCTTCTCTCATCCCTGTTTTCTAAAACTTTCTCTTTTCCTTTTTTTTCTCTTTTTATAAAGTTCCTTCTGTTTTTTTCCTTCTCTCTACAAAAGTGGTTCTCAGGAGTGCCATGGTCTTTGGTTCTGTGGAAATCTGGATTGTTTAGGGGTCCTTTACAAAGGGCACCTTTAGTGAACCTGGTAATGAGGGACAGTCTTGGTTTGAAAGTCCTACCCACAGCACCAATCATTCATTTCTCTATCTTCTAGTTCTTCAAGACTAGTGTTTAGCATGGGCAGTTGCCAATAATTGAAAATTCTGTTTTAATCTGGCCACATTCATTTCCCACAATTATCTAAGTACTGATTTCAGCTCAAACTGACCCTTACCATTTGAGTTTTGGAAATTTTCTTTTGAATGTGCGCTTTTCCCATATTCCAAGCTTTTAACAGATTACCAGGTGGGATTTGGTAGAAGGTTTTCTCTGTGTCAATCCCAAATAGAGACTAGTATCTCTCTGCCTTCTGGCAACCTAATGTTGGGCAAGACCATCTACTCACCAGGATGCCTTTTCTCCCTGTGAGTCACTCTTTTTCTTTGTGCAGAAATGAGAAAGAATCTGTTTGGCTTTAGAACCTATTTCTCCTTATCCCTCCTGCATTTGGGAAATTTAATACTCTGACCACTTCGTGGCTCATTAACCTCTGAGAGAGTTCAATCTGACATACTGTTGGACAAGTGTCTGAGGGTAGACTGTGGAGTTGGATGGTGAAATCACCCAGTGGTAGCCATACCAGAGAGTGAATCCTTTCTGTTTGCCATAAGTGTTAAAAAAAATAATCTTGGTTAAGGACTCATCCAAGTCAATTAAGGTAAATTCGTGAGACAAGACAAAAGTTGTTTGTTTTGTAAGCACAGCAAGACAACCTTGGTGTGAGGAAACTGAGGCAAACAGTTCAGTGACTTGCCCAATGTTACACAGTTAATGAGAAGCTGGATTTGTACACAGATCTTCCTGACTTCCAACACTCTATCCTGTGCCATCTCATTCTCCCAGCTATGAGAAGTCAGAAAAAGGCCTCCTTTCCAAAATAATAAAGAACCATAAGATGTATAAGAAAAATAGCAATTGTCCAACTGATAAATGGTCAAAGGATATGACCAGACATTTTTCTAAATAACAAATTCAAACTATGAGTAGCCATGTAAAAATACTCCAAAATCACTAATAATTACAGAAATACAAATTAAAACAGATCTGTGGTTCCACCTCACACTTCTCAGATTGCTAAGATTGACCCCCAAAAGAAAACGACAAATGTTGGAAGGTGTGTGGGAGAAACAGACACATTAATGCATTGTTGGTAGAGATGGGAATTGGTTCAGCCTCCTGGGAAAGCACTTTGGAACTATGTTCCCAAAGTTACTAAACTGTGCATATCCTTTGGCACAGGAGGCTCTATCCCACCACTGGCTTCTATCCCAAAGAGATCAAAGGAAGAGAAAAAGGACTTATACATACAAATATTTTTAGCATCTCTTTTTGTAGTAGCAAAAGTGTTAGAAACTAAGGGAGTTCCCATCAATTGAATGCATGTATGTATGTATGTAATATGAATGTAATGGGACAGCATTGTGTTGTAGGAAGTGATGAAAGTGATGGTTTCAGAAGAATCCTGGGAAGGTTTGTACGAATTGATGCAGAGTGAGTACACAGAATGAAGTCAACAAAGTAACAGTATTATAAAAATGAATGACTTGGGAAGAACCAGTCAAGATTCCAGATAGCTCATGAGGAAACAAGCCACCCATTCCCTAGAAGATGAATGAGGGGATGCAGAATGAGGCATACAGGTTTACACAGACAGTGTGGAAATTTGTTTTGCTTAATGGTGAATGTGATGAATATTTGTTAAAAGGTTGTTCCCTCCCCCCACATTTTGTCAAAGGGAAAGTAAGGGAGGAAATAAATAGCTGTAATTTGGGGAAAAAATTAAATAAAAAGAAAGGATGGCATACTGATATTGATCTGGTCTCAGGGAGATCTTTTTCTATCCTTAAAGAGAGCGGTTAAGGAAGGAACTGAGTAGCAAACATTCTGAAATATCAATACAAAACTGCATTCAGACGTATCATGGTTATCTTCATTCCATCTTCCCATAAACAGTACCTTGGGCTCACCTTGGAGGAGGGATTTACATGAGGGCATGGGGGACCTTGCTAGATTATCTCTTTTAGTTGAAATGCTTGGATTTAGTATAATGTTAAATTCAATACAATTGTTTCTGGAAAACTGAGACCTACAGATAATTCAGAGCACAGGATTAATATTTTTCTTCCATAGAGGCATTATTCTCTTTGCAGAAGACATCATATAAGTTTCAAAGTGGAAGGGATGGTACCATCAACATTTCTAAAGTGCTGACTAATCCTTATTGTGCTTGATTCTGGAATAGATACAAAATTTAGGTGAAAATCTCAGTTCTTAGCCTAAAGAAGCTGAAATACAAATGGGAAATCTGACACCAACACAGTGGCGCTAGACATAGCAGGATAATGTTCTCCCAGAGTCATAAAATGAAGGGCTATGTGGGGTCCAGGGGAGAAACTGAATCAGTTATTCAATATTTGTTTGATAGCTAATAAATGAATGAATGAAAAATCATTTCTTAAGTGACTACTGTATGCAAAGCACTTTGTGTTGGAAGGACAAATAAATACCTTCCCCAAAGCAGCTCACATTCTAATGGGAGAAGACAATAAATCTAGACATATACATACACATGTCTATGCACAGCACTCACGGAGGAATCACCCATGGAGGCAGTGCCTAGGAGGAGTTCCTGATCACAGGTGAGACAACACCTCTGCTGGGGACCAGGGAAGGAGAGGGAAGGAGCTTGGGGGAATTCCAGCTGAGATACAGATGAGGGAATCAACACAAGGATCAGGAGGAAGGAGACCAGTCCCAGGGGGCCTGTTTCATAGACAGTCTCTGCAGACCTGGCCAGAGGAATCTTACCTGAGCCAAAGTCTGAGGGGGGAGTAGTGCTGAAAGTTATGATGATTCAGTATTCCACTCTTCCTATCTGTGCTTACCAACCAATGTTGTAGGAGGTTCCGGTGGGGAAGAAAACCTCAAGTCTGCAGCTTTTTGCATTACCTGTCCTTCATCATGTACCCCACTTGCTCTTCCTACCTTGGGGAGGAACAGATCCAACCTCTTCTCCTGAGATATACGTATCTAAATTGTCTTAAAGTTAGCTATAAAAGTTATCCCTCAACCTTAAAACCATGGCTGATCTTCAGTGATGCACCTGCCAGTGGCTTGCTGCTGAATCCAGCCAACATCTGCTCAATGTACTCCTGTCAGTGTTGTGCCTATGGGACAGTGGGCAGCAACACGATGTGGACCGTCCTAGGGTTCTCAGAGCAGGCCCTCAGCTACACTTGGTACAGAAACACAGCAGAGGTCCCCAACACTATCATTAGTTACTGTGTTCTTACGGGAGTGCAGACAACAGATATCTGGAAGATTGTGCTCCCCAATGACTCCCTGCTCATTATCTCCAGGGAGATAATCAGCCTCGGTGGCACTGGCCTCCGCACTGTGGAAATTGTTGATCCTGGATGTCAGATAGTAGGGACAGAAGGAACACAAG
Source organism: Bettongia penicillata ogilbyi (assembly GCA_023548195.1). Lineage (NCBI taxonomy): Eukaryota > Metazoa > Chordata > Mammalia > Diprotodontia > Potoroidae > Bettongia > Bettongia penicillata. Next base: position 4,016,938 of record JAJHZJ010000310.1, on the reverse strand, counting down.
TAGCAGCATAGGGTAAATGTTGTCATTCCCATGGGCCATTGTCACTCAAGTATCCTGGCTCTGTATGGGGTGAGAGCCTTCCCTAAGTTCCTTACTCAGGGAGCAGGGGGAATGCAAAACACGATTCATGCCCACAGAAAGAAGCTCAAGGATGGGAGAATTTCTAAACCCAGACCTGGGTTATCAGTCACAGAGAGCACATTAGAGTGCAGAGGTCTCTAGCTGTTTAAGCCCCAAGGACACAGGGGACAAAATGGTTTCTCTCTCCCAGCTGGGTTCATAGAGTACCTGGCTGGCTGTTTCCTGGTGGGCTAAATTGTCTTGGCCACCAGGCCCTAGCCACCCAGACAATTGACAGCATCAGGAGCAGTCTAAAAGAGATTAGCCCCAGGGAACATCTGGAGGTCCAGTTCAGGCAGGGCCAAGGTGGGCTGACAAGACCAACTTTGCCTCACATTTGCTTAATGAACCTTTGCAATCCTAGCTTGGTCCCAAAGGTATATATCCCAATTAACCCCTTTGAAGCTACTACTTAACTCAAAGAAGTCTGAGGGCGGGAGGGATAAAGAAGGTGTTGGAGGAGGGGGATTAATTTGACCCTGACTCATTTTCTCTTACACTGTCCAAGCCCCAAATCTAGATAGAAGAGAGACTGTGAGCCCAGGAATCCTTGAGGGATAAAGGTGGGATAGAAGTGGGAATCAGCATATGGGGGGTAATTTCCTTCTTCCTCCCAGCTTTCTCAAGCCATACTGTGAAACTAGAAGGGGCCACTGAGGGCTGAGAATGGCACCTGACTGCTCTAGTTGCGCCTGAGGCAGGTAACCTGGTACTGAAGTTCACCTGCCTCAAGATAGTTAAAAGACTATGAGGAAGGGGGAGCATTGCTGGGGGTGGGGACAGTCACTGACACTCCCTTTCCACCTTGGCCCAGCAGACCTTGAGCCCAGACTCTCCACTGCCCAAGAACCAGAAGCTGGTTACCTGGGTGCCCAGGACTGCCTGGATGCCTGCTCATCCTGAGTTCCCAGGGCTGGAAGGGGGACCTCTGAGGGAGGATACGTATATCTCCTCCATGTTCTAGAGGAAAGGCCAAGACAGAGGGGCCCAGACTTCCGTGAAGGGACAGGTTGGGACAGAAGGTCACAGGTCCTTCTGGGGTCTAAGCTGGAGGAGGAGGAGAGAAATTCAACGTGGGGAGCAAGGAGGCCATCTGGGGTTCCCAACTGGGGAGGCGTTCCCAACAAGGAGAGATTTCCAGTTGGGGAATGGATCAGCAATTTGTTGTCATTCGATCATTTGTCATGTCTGACTTGTCATGACCCCATTTGCACTTTTCCTGGCAGAGATACTGGAGTGCTAGTTTGTTCTCCAGGACATTTTACAGATGAGGAAACTCAGGCAAACAAACTGAAGTGATTTTTCCGTGATCACCCAGCTAGGAGGTGTTTGAGACCAGTTTTAGACTCAGGAAGATGAGTCTTCCTAATTCCAGGCCCAGTACTCTATCCATTGCATCACCAAGGATTTGCAGTAACTAGCATTTATATAGTTCTTCTATAATATACTCAATATATACTCTCTATATATCATAATGCATTTGATTCTCACAAAACCACATGATGTTGGTGCTATTTTTGTAAATGAGAACAATGAGACTGAGAGAAGATGAGTGACTTGCCCAGAGTCACATAGCTAGTAAGTATCTGAGGCAGGGTTTGAATTCAGGTCTTCCTGACCATATTCACCATTCCATCCACTGCATACCCTAGATCCCTTCTACCACGGAAGGTTACTTCAGGAGAAAGTGACCTCCTCAGCATTGGGAATCTTCAAGCAGAGACTAGATGACCATTTGCCAGGGATGTTTGAGTGAGGATCCCTCATCAAGTTTAGGTTGGACAACATGACCTCTAAGGCCCAGAAGAAAAGACTTGAAGAGGCCCCTGGAAGATTTCTAGCTCTGAGGTGGTATGGTCTATGGGGGAGGGGTGACAGCCCAGTACATCCAGGGCTTTCTTCCATGGTCTGCCTTCTGGAAATGGTCCTAGGCACCTGTCTGCAGCAGGAGGTATTCAATGGTTACAGGTGAGAGGCAGGAGCTGTTGTTAGGGGAAGGCCCTGCTCGTCATCGGCAATGGCCTTCCTGTGTCCTGAGAAGAGGATATGGTTGGAGGAAGGACCTAGGAGTTATCATTCCATTGATTTAGAAGCATTTATTAGGCATCTACTATGTGCAAAGGCATTGGATTGAGCATGGGGCGCAAAAGGCAAAATAAATGAGTCACTGTTCTCAAGGAGCATGCATTCTACCAAAGAAACATGTATATATGGATGTAGAATAAATATAGGAAATAGTCCTATACTGATAGTTTCCTGGTAGAGGGAATTCCTGAGGAGGGAACCCCACCTCCCCACACCAATGCAGGCTGGTCCTTGTCCTCCAACCCTGGTCTTAAAGAGTTCTCTTGGATACTGGAGGTGGGAGTGGTGTGTGTGTGTGTGTGTGTGTGTGTGTGTGTGTGTGTGTGTGTGTGTGTGTGTGTGTGTGAGTCTTACCCAGTATTAAGTAGCTGGTATGTGTCTGAGGCAGAACTAGCACCCGGGTCCCCTTAGCTCTAAGGCAGGCCCTTTACTCAAATACAAGGTCATTAGGGAGGGAAGGCACAGGCAGATGATGGCATCAGGAAAGGTTTCTTGTTAAAGGAGCATATTGAAGGAAAGAGGAGCTCTATGAGGATGAGGGCAGGAGGAGGGCGTCCCAGGCTGGGGGGCACAGTTCTTCCCTCAGGACAGGACACTGTACCAGTTGGGACCTGGGAAGGAAGCTCAGCCCACAGAACGCTCTGAAGAGCTTGGGAAGAAACAGGGTATGAACAGGACCCAAGGATAGAAGTTGAGACAACTAGATTGTAGGGCTGCCTCAGTTCCCCTGCAGAGTCCTCTCAGGCTGGAGGCTGTAAAGAATTGGGCCCTTCACCAGACACAAGGTGAGCTGAGCTCTCCCAGGGCCTCCAGGTCCTTCTAGAGGACTAGGGCCAAGGAAGGAAGTGAGCTCTAGACCTGGGTCAGGAGGTCTGGATGCAAAATCCAGCTCCAGCATTTACTGTGTGTCCTCAGTTGAGTCGCCTCATCTGTAAAATGAGGTTACTAATCCCAGCCTTACAGTCTTCTCTGGATGTCCTGAGGAAAGACCATTCAAGTGTGATAGAAGTGAGAATCATTACTCCTTGGATGTTTCATTAGCTGCTCCTTCTACTCAAATCAATTCAACAAATGAATTGGGCAGCTAGGTGGCCCAGTGCTGGACCTGGGTAAAGGGCTGTAAGATAATTTGCAGAGGGGACTGTCAGTTGTGGCAGGGGACATGAGGAAAGGCATGAACTGAGCCTGGCAGGAAGAGGGTTTCTGCAGGGATCCTTCAGTGTAAATGTAGGGAGGGGTATGACGGTAGGTCAATAAGGAAGAAAGGATGCCTAGACTCTAGTAAATTCTCTGTCAGATATGGTTTGTGATGGAAGTCAAGTATGCTGAAACATTGACAGTCTAAAGGGGAGTGATGTGAAATGCCATTGGGAGGAGGCTGTGCTGGCCTGAGCCATCCAGGGTGGAGTGAGAAAGACCACGGAGGCACTTGCTCTCCCCACAGCCCCCACTCTCACCCTGCTTTCTACCATGATTCCCTGAGACCAGAAGGACTCTTATCTGGTTTTGTTTTTTTCTGTGTCACCACAAAGAACATGAGATCTCTGGCTGCTGGAATTCCCGCCCTTCCCTTGCTACTAATGGTGCTGAATAGCTCTTGCCTCCATGAGTAATTTCCTCCTTGCCTTAGTTTCCTTTCTTCTTGCTAGCTAACCTTTCTGATGCTTCCTGGGAATCTTACTGGTCACACTCAGTGCTCTGGGTCACCAGGGCAGGGAATGTCCATGATGACTGAACTTCCAAGGAAATCTTAGACCCCCAGTTGATGCCCCTCCTCTGCTGTAACATGGAGCTGCCCTTGGGCTGATTAGGGCTGGCCCTTTGGCCAAGATTTGGCCCTAGATTTGGAAGGAGCCTTGGGGACTGGCTAGTTCAGCCCTGAGTTACTGGAGATTCTGTACTTTCCTTCATATCTCTGGGACATCTTATATTTTTTTTAAAAAAAATTACTTCCATTTCATCATATGCAAGGGAAAAGACAGTTGTATAGTGAAAGAGCAACAGATTAATTCACAGGAAGACCTGAAAATAAGACCTTTCTCTGAAACTTCTAACTTCTGTAGCAATGGGCTGTTCTCTGAAGGTCTGAACCTGGAGCAACTTCCTAAGAGGGAAAGAGGTTTGACCTTGGAGTCAGAGGCCCTGGGTTCAAATCGAGATCTGCTGTTTGATGGTTGTTTGGTCAAAGACAAGTCACCACAAGGGGCCTCAGTTTTCTCCTTTAACAATGAGGGCATTGACCTAGATCAGGGGTTCTTAGATTTCAAGGAATCTAGAAACATAGATGTGAAAAAATAACATCTTTATTTTCACTAACTTCTGGTTTCCTTTGTAATCCTTTATATTTCATTCTATGAATTTAAAACCATGATTCTGAGAAGGGTCTATAGGCTTCCCCAGACTGACTGTCCAAGGGACCTGTGAGCTAAAGGTGGAGAGCTAGCAGTTCTGATGATCTCTAAGGTCCCCATCAACTCTAAAGATGTTACTCTATAACCCTATAAATCATGGTCTAAGGCTTGGAGGTGGCAGAGCATGGGGCACATCTCCTAGGCAGATAGTCATCGAGTTTGGTCAGAGAATTTAAGATGGGTGGAAAAGAGTGGGATGAGATAAGGCTGCAGAGGAAAGGTGACTCAAGGGGGTGCAGGACTCCTATTCTCAGTCTCAGTACTGATCACTGTGTCTTGGGAAGGGCTCCCAAGCTTCTCACTTAAGCTCATTCTCCATGGGCAGGATCTGTATGTTTGATGACTTCTCATATTTTTCTTGAGGTTCCATTCCCCTCTCTAACATCTTTTTGTGCTTGACCACTGGATAAGACCCGATGCCCTGGGTCATCAAGCTCTCTTTCCAGATCTTACAGAATGGTCATTACCTCTTCTCCATTTTCTGGATAATGCTCTCAAACCTAGGTCTGGAGGTCCTTGGTCAAGATGGTCATGAACTGCTCTAGGACCAGTAGCTCTAGGATCTGCTCTTTTGTGTGCATCTCTGTTCTAAAGCCGAGATGGCAAAGCTGACAGAGGGGTTCAGGGCTTCACAGGGTCCTGGAGAATCTTGGTACCCAAACTGCCTGAACTTCTGACAAAAGATCTCTGGATCATGGCAGCTGTTTCACTGGACACTAGAGCCCTGTCCATAGGTTCTGTCAACCAGACTGAAACTGGTTTCTAACCTGTGTGTGGCCAGAGTCAAACAGAGCAGATCAGATACAGGAGAGTCAGGACACAAACAGCTTAATTTTAAAATGAGGAAATGCTTGCAGATGGAAGTCCTCTGAGGAGGAGGCTTAACATGCTGGGGCAAAGGCAGGGCTTTATATATACAAGTGGGCTGGACCACAACATAATCATTCTTAGCTGTTCCCCTGTCAGGCTCATGAGTGGACAATGCTCACATTCCTGGGTCCTCTGGCAACAGTGTACAAGGTTATTTTCACACAGACACAAACAGAACCAGAATTATTGCGATGGGAACGAGAGTGCAGCACCTAGTTCCATTCACTTAGCTGTTACAAGAAATACGGGTTGTGAGTATGTCAACAGGTGTGATGGATGGCTCTGAGGTCCCTGAAAGATAGCAGGAGCTCCAGCTCAACAGTTATTGACTGATATGAAACAAACTCCTCAGTGAGCACCTGGTGCTGGTCAAAGTCATACAGTTTGTCTGTGAGTGAGACCATCCAGAGCTCAAAGGATTGTTGTTATGCCAAGCTGTGCCCTGGCACAGCCTGTTTGCTGGGCCTTAGCCCTAAGAAACTGTTTTTCCAAATATCCGTTTTGGCCAAAAGGAGGAATTTGAAAGAACCCTTATAGCCAGTAAAGGAGAGGCAGGTATAAGCCAAAATGCCATGAGAGTCCAGTTGGACCAGGACAAACATTATTCCCAGTGGGTTGGTTCCTTGAGGTGACCTATTAGGGAAGTGTGTCCCAGGTGTCATTCTAGCCATTGTTTGCTCACAGGCAGAAAAGGGAGGGAGTGACACAAAAGGACAAATACCTACATGTACTTGAATGGTGATTGGGTGGTTGGGCACATGAAAAGGAAAAGGAAAAAATACATATGTTATATATGTATATACACACAGATATATACACACAGATATATACACACATGTGTACAAACTACACACACACACACATATATATATATATATATAAACTGCATGTTTATAAATTACTTATATAAACAGTATATGCAGCCCTCATCTGGAATCTTGGGACAGATGTGTCCTCTGGATGTTGGCTGCTTCTGGGTCTGTACTAGATGAACCCTGAGGTGCCTGGAGGGTTCTACCATCCACTCAGGAGCAGGGGTTTTCTTCAGATGATCCAGGAGTTCATACCCAGAAGTTTGTCAGCTGTGGGAATAGTCAGAAGGATCTGGTAGGGGCTCTTGGAGAAAACTCCTGGCATCAGTCTTTGAACCTCAGTTTCTGATCAGTATAGCATAGGTCCTTCATTAAGAGTCCTTAAACACACATAGAAGTGGTCCAGTTTCCCAGCTATGCAGGGTTAGGTTCAAACAAAGCAACAAAATTATTACCACAATTCCCATCATTGAAGAATTATATTGTCACGTACACACCAAACTACTTAGAGGGCTCACAATGGACAAGTTCTGAGAAGGGTAATTTACATGTCACCAAGGCAACCAAGAGAACATCAAGGTTAATCAGCTCCACCTAACAGAGCTAACCCTAATGGAACACTCTCAGCCTGTGGTGGGGCCAAAGTCAGAACAGAGCTGGTAAGAGCCTTCTGGTTTGTGGAGGCTGGAGCCAAACAGAGCAGGCAGGAACTGTTGAGTAGGGGAACAGAGTATGCAGAGAGGACAGTCCCAGATGTTTCATGCAGTATCTGGTCCCTAGATATACTTCCTCAAGATGGTACACTTTATCCTCAGGACAATCTAAAGGGGACTCTGCTTCTCTGGTTCTTAATCTAGAGGTTCCTAGATAATTCTAGGTCTCCAACTCTGAAACTTCAGAGAATTTCAGTTTATATATCATTTGCTCTTTCTATTCTTACCTAAATTCTGCACTTGATGTAAGAATTTTTTAAAAATTAATGAAGGTCTAACTGAAAATGAACTCTTCTGCCTTTTAAATTATCAGACAGGTGCTTAAAAAATAATGTCACTTTCTTTATCATTATCAATAAAATTTATGAGTAAAATCCAATTAATCCTTAAAAAATCCTTGACACTTATTACCAAAAGATACTTAAAGCCTGAATTTTCATGAAAGACAAATATCTGTATGTAGTTCTTAAGAGAAAAGAGTCTAATCCTGTTGCTTTTTCAACATTTTCTATTCCATTTCATTAGAAAGCTTTCACATTACATCTTTGTCCTCTTATCTTGCCCAATCATCTCCTCCTTAGGAGGATATCATACCTATATTGTAATTTGACCACAAATATAGGTTAAACTTGTAAGATGTTCCTATTGATGGATCCTAATGAATCCTATTATAGTGACTCAGAAATGTTCCAGTGTTAGTCTATTGTTTAATGGATTTAGTGGTATACTTACAAAAACTTCTTGATTGTAGAAATTGCTATAAAAGAAAGAAGTGACATGGTTATAAGAATGTCATATAACATAACAAGAGGAAAAACTTCCTTAACTCTGTTTTGTTGCAGGCTTGAATCCTATTTGATGGTCAGTTGGGTAGTCACAGGGCATCAAAAGCAAGGCTCAGGATTAACCAGGTGGGAATGTTCCTTTTCAGAAAGGAAGTAGCACAATGGGGAAATAGAGTCAGGAGGATCCTACCTAGGCCATGTGCAAGGCTGACTCCAAAACTTTTCTCAGGCACAGATATCCCACTTTAGTAGTTCCCAAACCACAGTACATGCCATTTCCTACCATTGGCTTCAAGACAATTTAGACAAATATTTCTATAATCAAAGCTCAGAACAATAGTAACTTACAGTCCCAGGAATTTTTACCTTAAATAGCAAAATTTCACTAACTACAATTTAGGGCTTGAATATCTTTTCCTGACGTTTTCCTAACAGTTTCATTAGTCATTTTCTTATAAATTAAAACCACCCATTCGGGGATTTCGGGCATACAGGAAATACCTGAAACGACTCATTATTAATATGTTGAAGTTACATATATAAGCCACCTTATACACTTTCATAATAGTCAAGATTTTCAAATGAAAATTTGCTATTACAGTAAGTATTATTGTTATTAGTAATATTATTATTATCTGTTTTATAATAAAATAGACCTCATTAAATATTAAAGTTGTCAAACATCTATTTTTTATCTTATTCTTTTAAAAGCCCAGTTCATGTGTAAACAGCATCCAGATTAAAAGGGAAGTTTCTGTCTAACAGCATTTCTGGTTTACAGTGTTCTCTCAAATTTCACAATATAGAGTTAGAAATACAATTTAAAAATAAATTAATGGTACAAACAATAAATTTCAGATGACATAAATTTCATTTCCAGATTATCACATATAAAAATCATTGATCTTGTTACTTATTACATTTTCTGTTGTCCTAAGCTTTTAACTGCTTGTCTAAGTGGGAGTCAACAGGAGGTTTTCTATGTGCTGATCCTATATAGATACTGGTAACTTCTTGTCTTGTGGCAACCTAGTGTGGGACAAGGCCATCTACTTATCACTGCTCCTTTTCTTCTTGCATAAATAAGAAAGGAAGAGTTTTCAGCTCAGGCTCTATTTCTCCTTATCCTTCTTGATTTTGGACAGCATAATTCTCTGACCATTTCATGGCTGACCAGCCACTGAGAGTGTTTATTCTGATCTGCTATTGAACAAAAATCTGAGTGCCATCTATGGAGTTGAATGGTGAGCTCACCCAGTGATACCATGCCAGAGAGTGATCTTTTCATGGTTTCTATGATTGTTAAAAAGAAATGTTGGCTCAGGTCTTGCCCTGATCAATTAAGGGAAATTTAGGAAAAGGAATTTACTGAGGAAATCAAGGCAACCTAGAGGCAGGCAGATTCAACCTGTAAGTTGATTTTATGGACAAGAGATAAAACAATTTTCATTTGAGGGTGAGATGATCCTGATTGAAACACATGAGGAAGTGGAATTACTGTCACCTCAGTTCCTCTCCTATTGGAGCACTTTTGGGAGATGGGTTTAACATTGAGGAGATGGAATTAATCCTGAGCAGAAGTTGAGCCGTACAGTCAAAACGTTAAACAAGGTTAGAAGATGGGTGTGTCACTCAGATTAAATTGTACTGAAGTAACTGATTTTACACACCTCTTGGAAAAGAAAAAAAAGCTGGAGCACAAGTTGAATTCAATTTACTGGAAGAGATGAAGCAAGAGATGGAGAAAGAGCTAAAAATTAAAGTATAAGTGAAATGAGAGAAATAGAGGAAAGAAATAGAAAATAAACAAAAAAAGAAACAAAATAAACAAGAATGCTAGGGGAAGAAATAGAAATGAAGTTAGAGCTACAGAAGGAAGGATTGGAAATTCCTGGCACAAGAGATACAAGCTTTACTCAAGCAACAGACTTCTTGAAAATTAGAATGGAACGAATAGAAACTAATGACTTCAGAAGATAACAAAAAATATTACAATAAGGTCAAAAGAAGAAAAAAATGGAAGTATAACTGAAAAGCAGATCAGGGAAAAATAACTAAAGAATAATTTGGACTACCTGAATGCTATGACCAAAAAAAGAGACTGAAATCTTCATTTCAAGAAGTTAGAAAAGGAAACTTCCCAGGTGTGTTAGAACTAGAAGACAAAGTAAAAATAAAAAGAATCCAACTGTGACCTCCTGAAAGAAATCCTAAAATTAAAATTTTCAGATACATTATACGAAACTCAAAGCTTCTAGGTCAAAGAAAAAATGTTATAAATAGCCAGGAGGAAAGAATTCAAATACCAGTAAGCCATAGCCAAGAGCACACAAGATTTGGCAGCCACCACTACAACAAAGCACAGGAAAGCAAAAGATACAAGCTTACACCTTAGAAGAAAATCCTCAACAAAACAGGATGTGGTACTATAGGAGCAGAAGAGACAAACTTTTAATGAAGTAGAGGCAGGTCTTCAACATATTCTTGATGAAAATACCAGAACTGAGTAGAAACTTTGAAATGCAAACAAAGGAATCCATAGAAACACAAAAAGGGGACAAGAAATTTGATCAACACAGTGACTAACCACAATTTCGGAGCTGTTAGCAGCATTGGGAGATGGAATTAGTCCTTAGGAGATAAGATAATAAGGAAACTTGCTGTCTACTGCCTGACAGAGAGGGGATGCACTCAAGAGTGCAGACTGAAACATTTTTTTTCCCTTGACTTGGCCAATGCAAGAATTTGTTTTAGTTACATGTATTAGAAGAGTGTATTTTTTTTTTTTGGTCTTTTTTTCAATGGGAGGGGGAGGTAGAAGGAAAAAAAATGTTGGAGGGGCTCTGGGAGAAACGAACATATTCATGCATTGCTTGTAGAGATGTGAGTTGGCCCAGTCATGTAGGAAAGCAGGTTGGAACTATGTCTCCAAAGTTACTAAATTGTGTATATCCTTTGACACAATGATACCACTACTGGCCTCCATTCCAAAGAGATCAAAGGAAGACAAAAAGTACTGATATATACGATATATTTGTAGCAGCTCTTTTTGTGGTGGCAAAAGCATGGAAAACTCAGGGAGTTTGGGTGGGGGAGAGAGCTAATGCCTGTGGGCAGGAAAGGCTCATGGAGGACATGGTACCTGAGCTGGAAGGGGCAGCTGGGTGGTGCAGTGGATAGAGTACTAGTACAGGAGTCAGGAGGGCCTGAGTTCAAATCTCACCTTAGACACTTGACACTCACTAGCTGTGTGACCTTGGGCAAGTCATTTAACCCCAATTGCCTCCTCCTGGATCATCTCCAGTCATCCTGATCAATATCTGGTCACTGGATTCAGATGGCTCTGGAGGAGAAGTGAGGCTGGTGACCTGCACAGCCCTCCCTCACTCAAAACAAAGTCAAGTGCAAGTCATGTCATTATTTCTCTGATGGCATGGTCTTCTTTGGCAACAAAGGATGAACACATACACCTGAGCTGAATCCTGAAGGAAGCCTCAGGTTCTAGAAGGCACAGATCTAAGGAAGAAGCCTATGCCAAACACTGGAGTGCATTCACGCAAAGGCAGTCAAGAGAGACAGGGAATGTCGGGAAGGGGGACTGGTTGGGGACAGGGGAAAAGTTTGGCTGCATGGAAAGTGCTTGAGGAAAAGTGAGAGAAAACAGCACTAGAAAGGGAGACATCAGTCAGATAGTAGAGAACTCCCAGAAAGGACAGAGGGGTATATGGTTAATCCTAGAGACAACAAGGGGCCCTGGAGACCTTTCAGTAGCCACTGTCAGACCTGTGGCATCTGTGGGGAGAAAAGAGAGAGAGAGAATGAAGGCAGGGAGAATGATTAGGAGGTTGTCCAGGAAAGAAGTGATGAGACCCTGAATGGGAAAGAGGTGGGATGAGAACAGAGAAGAATCTGGACAAGAAAGATGTTGTTGAGATTAAGGTGACAAAATTCAATACAGAGAGAATATTATCCAGGGAGAGAAAAGGGTCAAGGACAGCTCCAAGATCATGAAACTGGATGACTGTAAGGGTGGGAGCACTTTAATAAAAAAATGGGCAAGTTTGGAGGGGGAAGGGATGACATCCTTACTGATAGGGAGAGCAGGGGTCTTATCTTATTTGGTGTCCTAGACCCCTTAGCTAGTCTGTCTGAAGGAGCCTCTGGACACCTGCTCAAGATGATGTGTTTAAAAGCATTAAATAAAAGGTGTAGAATTACAAAAATTCCCCACTATATTGAAATAGTTATCAAAATAAATTTATGAATCCCAAGTGAAATATACCTATAAGAGGTTTCTTGAAAGGAAAGACATTTGATTTAGTTTTGAAGAGGGGTGAGAATTCAACAAGCAAATGGGGCACTAAAAAGGCCTTTCAGGCATTATTATTCAGGCATTTTTTCAGTTCTGTCATACTCTTCTTGTCCCCATTTTGAGATTTCCTTAGAAAAGATAGAGGAATGATTTGCCATTTCCAGATGAGGAAACTGGGGAAACAGGGCAAAGTGACTTGGCAAAGATCACACAGCTAGGAAGTATTTGAGGCCAGATTTGAACTCAGGAAGATGAGTCTTCTCTGCTCAGGGCTGTATCTACTTTGCCACCTAGATGCCCTTATTCCAGGCATAGGGAAAAGTACACATAAAAGCCTGGAGGCTGGAGGATCCAGTGGTGTTTCTAGTAGGTTATGGAGCATGTAGAGTAGTATATACAGGGTCATATAGATAGTAGCTTCCCTTGATTAGGGCTTAGAGTGTATAGAAGACAATAGGGGAAGATGAGGTACATAAAATAAGCTGGTGCCAGATTATGAGGAGCTTTGAAAGCCTGTGGACTACTTTTGATGAGACAGCATGGCAGGATAGTTACATCACCAGACATGGAGTTAAGAAAAGCTGGGATCAAAATTCTCCTAAAACACTGAGTATCTGGGTGACCTTGGATGAGTCAGTTAACTTCTCTTGACCCTAATTTCCTCATCTGTAAAATGGGGGTAATAATATCCACTTTACTGGATAGCTGTGAGAATCCAATGAGATATTCCATGTGGAGCCCTTTGCAAACCTTAGAGCCCTCTCTAAATATTGGCCATTATGATCACTCCAAGGACATTTTAGTATAATGTGGTCATTTTGCTGATGAGGAAACTGAGTCCCAGAGAGATGAAACAATGCGCCTGAACACATAAAGTGGGTAAATAGCAGAGTCTGGACTCTAGCCCTAGTCTCCAATGTCCAAGATTGGTGCTCAGGACTAAGCCAGTCTTTCTTCTCTAGGAAAGATCTAGTGTGGAGTCAACTTTCTCAGGAATGTGAAGGAGGATTTATTTCCAACCTTGATTTTTGTAGAAACTGATTGTGCAAAGGGAACCAGGACTTTGCACACTGATACCAAATCCATCTCCCAGAAAGAATCCATGCTTGGGAAAACTAACATAGTATCTGGCATGTGTTCATTCACAGAACCATGAGGTGGCAGCACAGAGACACAAGGGACCCGAAATGCCTAGAATTACAGAGTATAAAGAACTAAGCTCTAACTGAATGTGGCTCCCCACTGCAGGCTCTGCTTGGATACTTCCAGTGATGGGAAACTCACCACTTCATAAAACAACTCAATCCATACTGGACAGCTGATTGTTGGGAAGTTTGTGCTGAGCTAAAGTTATTAGAATTTCCTAGAGCTTTAGCCTTCGTTTTCCCTCCTGGGGCCAAACAGAACCAGTCTGATAGACTTTCCCCCAGTACTGTCCTTCAGAAATTTGCAGATAGTGACCATACCCCTTAGGTTCTAGTTTCTCCAGTTATTTCAATGGTTCTTTCTCAGATCACATAATTTCATCTCCCTTCTCATTCTGGTCACCTCCTCTGGGTGACACCTCACTCTTCTTTAAAAGTGAAACCTGTGACTGGACACAAGACTCCACTAGGGTATGAACAGAGTGAAGTAAATCCATGACCTCCCTCCCACTGGACTGTGAACACCCCCAGCAGCAACCTGAGATCTTCCATGAAGTCATGAGGAGGTGGCCCAGGGTCCTATATGGTTACACCAGCAAAGCAGAAGCCAAGAGATGGAAAAGAGATTATGGTCCTAGGGACAGACCGTATTTCTCTTGTATGAGGACTAGCCCAACCAAATCAAAGATGCTTATTGCAGGACAATCACATACTGATAGATCACTTAACCACAGCAATGCTCAGAAAGTCTGATAAGGAATAGAGAGAGGGTTGGAAATCTGCATCAGTGGAGGGATTTTCCACACTAAGAGCATTATGAATCCATGAATTATTGAAGCAAGGTTAGATTAATTTTTCTTTTGGCTGCCTCATCACAAGCTGTATTACAGCCAAGACCGGGAAAAGGCAGTCCCATCCAATAGTCAATAATAACAAAATAAATAAATAATAGCAACTAATAAACTATGGGATGAGAAATAGGCTCCTGTGGTTCCTGTTGGCTTCACTGGCCAAGAATAATCCATCTTTCTGGGGTTAGATGCCCGTGGAGTTCAGTTCTGCTGCCTGATAGTCTCAACTGAACAAGGTTCCTGAACTAGATCTAGAGCAGGACAAAGGATGTCATGCAAGCCCTACATGAACTCAAAGCCTTGGTGGGTGAAGATGCAGAAAGATGGATTATTCTTGGCCAGTGAAGCCAACAGGAACCACAGGAGCCTATTTCTCATCCCATAGTTTATTAGTTGCTATTATTTATTTATTTTGTTAATCTGCCCAGCTGTGATCAGGCACAAATCAGATTTTAATCGATCTCTTCCTGTAGTTCTCCTTGGGTCCTCCAGGTGGCGCTAGCAGGATGTAAATGGCTCTGTCCTATTATCCTGTTAAGCAGGTTCCCCTGGGAGACGGATGAAGGAATTTCCAACACTAGAACTCTCTGAGAAGCCTCTAATGGCAGTAGACCCATGACAGATGTAAGGGCACTTGAGCCTCCTTAGAGAAGAGGACAAATCCCTCGGAAAATGGACCTAAGCTTCCTGGAGAGATCAGGGAATATGCAGGAATGAGGCTTAGACTTATAGAGCTCAGTGTTTGGGAGACTCCAAAGGAAAGTGTGGGAGAGAAGTATTTGACTGTCCACCAAACTGGAGGTCTACAGAGCTGTTGTGCTCACCTCATTGTTGTATGCCTGTGAAACCTGGACAGTCTACCAGCACCATGCCAGGAAACTGCATTGCTTTCAACTGAATTGTCTTAGGAAGATTCTGAAGATCACCTGACAGGATAAGGTACCAGACATTGAGGTCCTTTCTCATCCATACAACAGAGACAATAACAAACCCTGCCTCATAGGGAAGTTGTGATGATATAATGAAATAATAGGAAAGGATTCACAAACCTTAAAGCACTATATAAATATAAGCTACTGAATATCTATTATTGACTATTAGGTGGAATATTGTGCTGCCATAAGAAATAACAAAAATGAAAAATTCAGAGACACTAGGAAGGCTTATTCATTGGTGAAGAGTCCTACAATGATGGATGCAGGAAACACAAAGGTAAAGATGAACATTGTGTAATTATAATTACCAAACTTGGACCCACAGAGGAGTAGTAGGTCAGTCCAAAAGTGCTAAGTGCCTACTATGTGCTTGGTACTGTATTGAGAGCTGGGGATAGAAAAGAGACAAATAACAATCCCTGTCCTCAAGGAGCTTTCAGTGGAGTGGAGAAGACAACAAGCGAACAATTGTGTATATACAGGAAAAAAAATAATTAACAGAAGGAAGGCAGTAGAATGAAGAGGGGTTGGAGCAGGCTTCCAGTGAAAGATGAAGTTTTAGTTGGGACTGAAAGGAAGCTGGAAAGGTCAGTAATCAGAATAGAGGAGGAGAAAGATCTCCAGATATGGAGGACAGAGGGAGAGAAGGCTGGAACCTGAGAAATGGGCATCTTTCTTATAGAACAACCAGGAGGACAGCGTCACTGGATGGAAGAGTACAGGGTGGGGCAGAAGGTGTAAGAAGACTGGAATGGTGGGGGAGGAGTGTATAGGTGATAGGGAGCCAGTAGAATTTGGTTGGTGGTTGTCCTTTGGGCACTGAAGAGGACCAGAGTGACATCACTTCATCAAGGTCAAGGTCCATTGTGTCCAACTGCGGCTGATTAGACAGATACAAGCTCAGAGTGCTTTACCACAGAGGGCAGACACAAATAGCCTATATGAATATTTGGAGTGAAGATGGCTGTAAATTTGTGCATCTCCTGTTTCTTTTGAGCTACAGACTTTCTGCCTCATATACACACATAAAAGTGTGTATAGAATGAATATACTATTAGACACAAATATGTGTACATATACATGTACATGTACACACACATATATGTAAAATCATTCTATATATACTTCTATTTGTCATTCCTTTCTCTGGGTGCAAGTAGCATCTTCCTTCATAGGTAGATCTAATCTCCTTAGTTTTTATATTGAAAGACTTCTTCTCTCATCTCATTGCAGAGAAAGGTATGGATAAGCTCCTCTGTTACTGCATAAGGGTAGAGTTGACAGAGGATTAGCAATATTCAAAGTACCCATTCTTGTCCTGCCCAATCATCCTGGGAATTCAGATGCTGGTGCTGTGGTTGGTGAAGCCAGCAAAGAACATGTTGATGTTGGATGTATCATTGAAACCTGTCAGTTGACAGGCATTGTCCAGACCCCTTTAGGGTCATAGGCTCAATTGTGATATTTATGTCATTTATTCAGTCTCTCAGTGGCTTCCTCAATAAACTTTAGGCCATCCTCATCTCTCATGGCCTTGGTCCTAAATTTAGTATTACAACCAACCCCATCAACCTCTTCAGTTGTGTATAAAATAAGCAAAATTAACATGTTCTGTCATCTCAGACAGTATTTAGTTTGGTTACCTGTGTTACTCATATTTTTAGCAAGACAAGTGATCAAATCAACAAGTATTTATTTAAGTACCTACTATGTGCCAGGTTAAACATGGGAAATATGAAGAAAGGCAAAATAAATTAAATTGAAAGTGCCTCACTGGCTGGGCATAAACATCATCATGTAGATATGGTTTTGATATGATTTTTACTATAAAAAGGAGGGGTCTAAAGAAAAGTGGTGTACTGGCCATCTGTTCTTGTGTTTGTCTCTACATTTCCTGCTCTACCATCTGCTTGTTCAAAGAGGTGACAGGGGACCCACAATTGAGCCTATGACCCCAAAGGGGGTCTGTTGATCTTTGTTTCTCTGTATTTTCTCTGAAGTTCAGGGTGCTTTTTTAGTTTCCCTGAACTAGGTGAATGATATATGTGTTTGATTAAAGTGATTATTGGTGCACAAAATGTGCTTTCCTTTTAGAAATGCAGATCTAAGAACCTGTACAGCAGGCCCTCCTATATATGCTGGGATTCTTGCTGATACACCCCTAAATATACCCAAATTCAGAATTTGAATCTGAGGGCAGTTAGAGAACACCAAAGCAAAATCATCAGTAAACCCAATTTCTTCAATTCTCCCTGAGTCACCATCTCCTCAACTTTACACACTCCTCTGATGGCCTCCCTTCAGATCACAACCTTCTCTATATTGTCTGTTGGACAATAAACCCATGACCAGACAAAAAGCTATATTAAAGCCTTCCTCACTTAGGAGGGAGCTCAGAGGCTGATCTCCCGCTTGCTGGCATACCTTAAGAGATCAGAGTCCCCTCCATGCCACACAAGGTGTACACCAAGTAAAGACTCAGTAGATGGAGCCAAACCTAGATGTATACAAATAATCTCCTTATAAATGTCAGTTTTGATCCAGTGCCTCAATAGAAATACACAAAAAGTACTTGAGGTCTATTAATGGGCAGGGAAGATCTAATTAACATTACATTCCACCCCAAGATCTTTCTTGACTATAACATAGGCAACGTGTATCAGAATAGGCATTAACATTTCTAAAGTAAATACATAATTTATTAAGTAAATAATTTCTTAAGTAAATACATAATTGGCACAAAATAAACACATCTTGAACTTTACATTTACAGAATGCATAACATAACGTCATTCTTTGGGGGTCAGTCTTGGAAGAGTGAGCACCCAGCTCCTCCTCCCTCAATCCAAAACAAATCTCCAAATAAAGTCCTCCTTGGAGGTGTGTCCTTCTCCCCACACCGCCCTTGCAGGCACTCTCAGGAGCAGGCTGTAGCGAGTCAAATCCCAGTTTTAACAATGTTCCTGCTTCGAAGTCCTGAGGGGTGGCTGGGCAGCAAAGCCACCACAGTGGGGTCCTTGGGGGTACATGGCACTTTCCTCCACCCACCACAGGAAACTCCACCCCTTGGGTCCCAGATTGTCCCAGGAGAATGCTACGAAAACATTATGATCAGACACCAATCGTTCTTCTTGGGAGACCCTGGCCCCAAGATCTGTCTCTTCCTGTAGATTTCCTTTGTCCTCCAGGTGGCACTAGCAGGAAACAAATAGTTCTGTCCTAGTATCCCATCAACTTGATGGGAGGGAGAAAGGGAGACAGGAGGTCCCTCAGTCCCACACCAGTTCTCTGTTTTTAAAATATTCTTTGTTTATTTAATGAATTAGTATTTTATTTTCCCATAATTACATGCAAAATAATCTCTAACTTTCTTTTTTCTAAATTTTGAGCTCCACATTTTCACCCACCCTTCCCCCTATTGACAAGCAATTTGATATGTTATACATGCAGAGTCATACAAAACGTATTTCCAATTTAGTCATGTTATCAGAGCAAGCACAGACAAAAAATACACAGAAAGATAAAGAAAAGAAAACATGCTTTGTTTTGCATTCAGGCTTCATCAGTTCTTTCTCTGGAGGGAGATAATGGTTTTCATCATAAGTCCTTTGAAAATGTCTTGGATCATGGTATTGCTGAGAGTAGCTAAGTCATTCACGTTTGACCATCTTACAATATTGCTATTACTGTGTACAAAATGCTTCCTTGGTTCTGCTTCTCTCACACTTCATGCAAAATCTTTCCCGGGTATTCTGAGAGAATCTTGCTCATCATTTTTTGGGGGCAGCTAGGTGGTGCAGTGGATAGAGCACCAGTGCAGGAGTCAGGAGGGCCTGAGTTCAAATCTCACCTTAGACACTTGACACTCACTAGCTGTGTGACCTTGGGCAAATCACTTGACCCCAATTGCCTCATCCTGGGTCATCTCCAGTCATCCTGATGAATATCTGGTCACTGGATTCAGATGGCTCTGGAGGAGAAGTGAGGCTGGTGACCTGCACAGCCCTCCCTCACTCAAAACAAAGTCAAGTGCAAGTCATGTCATTATTTCTCTGATGGCATGGTCTTCTTTGGCAACGAAGGATGAACACATGCTCATCATTTCATGTAGTACAATGGTATTCCATCACAATCATATACAATAACTTGTTTAGCCATTCCCCTATTGATGGACATTTCCTCAATTTCCAATTCTTTGCTGCCATCAAAAGAGCCATTGAAAAAGCTGCCATTGAAAAAAGACCAATATTTTTGTACATATAGGTCCTTTTCCTTTTAAAAAAAAATCTTTGGGATATATACCTAGTAGTGGTATTATTTTCTCAAAAGTTATACATGCTTTGGGAACAGTTCCAAAATTCTCTACAGAATGGTCAAATCCGTATACAACTATACCAACAGCCTCACCAGACGTTTTAAAGAAAGCCGCAAGAACCGAAAGGATAGCTAGGTAGTGCAGCAGATAGAGTGCTGGGTCTGGAGTCAGGAAGATCTGAGTTCAAGACTGGCCACAGACACTTACTGTGTGACCCTGGACAAGTCACTTAGCCCTTGTTTGCCTTCTTTCCTTTATCTATAAAATGAGTTGGAGAAGAAAATGGCAAACCCATTAGTATCTTTGCCAAGAGAACCTCAAATGTGGTCACCAAGAGTCAGAGAAGACCAACCACAAAGAATGGGATGTAAAGGCATCTGAGCCTCCCTAGAGCAACGTGCCCAGCCCTTGGAAAATGAACCTCAGCTTCCTGGAGAGATCAGAGACTACACAGGAATCCAGGTTCAGCCTCACAGAGCAGAGAGAAGAGGAAGGAGTCAGAGGGAAGACCACCGAGTTACACTCAATGACTCTGCAACAAATGGACTTGTCCAGCCAAGACCCTATTGAGGTCGTCTGTATAGAGAGAGCAATGAGCTATGTTCTCCCCTAGAGGTACATACTCAAAGAGTCCCATAACTGAGTTTGGGATGTACCTGAAGCAGAATTTGTAGTCAGAAGATCTGTATTTGAACCTTGCCACCTCCAGGATAGGAAGGAAAATACAGATGTGGTTTTGGGTAGGAAAGAGGTGGTGATGGGGAACGTGAGCGGAGGTGGTGATAGAAAGTTAGAGAAAGCCTGCCGGGAGCAGAGCGCGCACCCGGCGACACCGGCGGTGGCGCGGGGTGAACTGGTCTCCCCTTCTCCCCCTAGTGCGCTCCCCCTAGTGCGCTCTCCCGCCTTCCTCTTCACAATAGTGCCTTCGACCCCGGGTCAGTCAGGAGAGAGAGACTCCGCGGCGCGGCGTCCGCTGCGGGGCCTCAGCCCTGCGGGAGCCACGGTCAGAGCAGGAACATCCGAAACCTACGAGAGCTCCATCTAGTAGTCAGGACAAAATCTCCCGGCATACTTCAGCCATGGCTAAACCCCAGATGGTTGTAGCACCTGTGTTAATGTCGAAGTCATCCAGCACATCATCCGTGGACGCCTCAGAATTTTATTCATCTGGCTACACTTCAAATTTTACAGATCCTTCCTATGAAGATGGATATGATGGTCATCCTACAGAATTTGTACAGGAGTTTTTGAATCACCTTACAGAACAGCCGGGAAGTTTTGAAACTGAAATTGATCAATTTGCTGAGACTCTTACAGGTTGGGTCACTACTGACGAAGCTGTGCAAGACCTGGTGGAACTCATCTACAGCAGGCTACGACTGTACCACACTTCTCTTACACGGGAGCCAGACTCTGTAATTATTTGTATCTACATCTAACCATTAGTCCACAAAGTGGAAATTTCCAGCGGTTAGTACTTCAGAGATGTCCTCTGTATGAAAATGAAGATCAGGCTGCAAAAGGAGATGACGCTACCAGAAAACGTTGTCATTCCTTTGTGCTCCTCTTGGGTGAACTTTACCTTAACCTGGAGATTAAGGGAACAAAGGAGCAGGTTACAAGAGCGGATATTCTTCAGCTTGGTCTTCGAGAATTACTGAATGCCTTTTTTTCTAATCCTGTGGACAGCAATTTAATCAGGCAGTAAAACTATTAAAGTTGACAGGGTCAGTTTTGGAAGATGCATGAAAGGAAAAAGGAAAGACAGATATGGAAGAAGTGATTGAGAGAATTGAAAATGCTCTCCTAGATGCAACTTGCAGCAGAGATGTAAAACAAATGCTTTTGAAGCTAGTAGAACTCCGATCTAGTAACTGGGGTAGAGTTCATGCCACTTCAACATACAGAGAAGCAACACCTGCAAATGATCCTAATTATTTTATGAATGAACCAACATTTTATACATCTGATGAAATTTAACTGCTGCTGATTCAGGTTATCAAGAAAAATATCAGAAGTTACTTGACAGAGGGAATTTCTTCCCAGATTATGAAGAAAATGGAACAGATTTATCAGGGTTTGGAGATCAGTATGTTTCATTTGTAGCTGATTTTTTTTCCTATAAAACATCTCTCTATGGCAGAGCTTCCTTAAAATATTCCATCATTTTTATGAAAAACATTTTCCTAGATGAATTTGTTGTCAAAAAATTAAATGTTGAGGAGCCATATATTTTGATTACTTACAGTTGTATTTGTTTGCATTTTGGTATTTGGCACATGGCAATTTAAAAAATTTTATGAATCATAATCATGAAAAAAGCTTTAGCATTCAGAGTTTGAAATTTTGATGTTACATATGCAAACTAAATACTACTTAGCTTACCAGGGTCTTTAAAAATTATTAGTTTGTGGGAAAAAATTGACACCTAAAGCACTTTATAGGAGAAAGCTCAAACCATAGTGTTTCTGTGATAAAATTATTTCAAGAACAAAGTCAAGCATACATTTTCTGCTACTTTGGCAGCTTTTTCTTTTTTTTCAGTTTTGGATCAACAGGCTTAATTTTTTCAAATCACTAACTTGATTATCCTCCAGAAAAGAACTGGACCATTGTCTTTTGATTTAATTTGTGTCAGTTTTATTTTGTAGTATTGGAAATTTTGTACTTGAGAATTTTAACAGGTGTATTCACCTATGACTTAAAATTCTGGGTTGTTTTTCTTTCTGTTTTATAATTTTTAAAGAGATTCATTTCCCTCTAATCCTTAATTTTAGTTTGGTTCTATGCTGATAAGTAATTTAAGTAAATTGCCTACCAAACTTGAACCAGTACTTATTTTCAACTTCCTAAAAGTAGGTAAAATCAAAAACTTATGTGTAAAAATATTGTAAATATGCATGTAGATAGTTCTGTTAATAATGCACTGTAACACATTTGGAACATTTATTTGTGTCAGTTAATGCAGCTAGCTTTCTGACTAAATTTTCTGCCTGTTTATTTGTTGAACATAGTAGTTTAAAATGATTTTTTTTTTAGTAAAGAACTTGAGTTTCTTTATTTTTTTGTTTTTGTTTTTTATTATTTCCCTAAACTAAAGATGTCTCTGATTTAGTCTCAGTAATTAATTCAGTCAATTGTTTCCATACTAATTGCTTTTACCTCACTTTGTAATATGTCCAATTTTTCTCCCCATCACTCCCCTCCACCCACTTCCTAATACCTTGTATTCTGATTACTCCTTCCCTCAGTGTACTCTCCCTTCTATCACATCCCACCCTCCTGTTACCCCATTTTCTCTCTTTCCTTGTAGGGCAAGATAAATTTCTATACCCCATTCCCTGTATTTCTTATTACCTGATTATATGCAAGAGAAATTCTCAACATGCATTGCTAATACTTTGAATTCCAACTTCTCTCCCTCCCCCTCCCTTCCCCAACCCCACTGAGGAGGTAAGCAATTCAATACAGGCTAAATATGCATCATTTTGCAAAAGACTTCCATAATATTCATGTTGTGTCATACTAATTATATTGCCCTTTCTCCTACTCTATCCTCCCTTATTATTTCCCTCCACAATTGACCTTGTCCCTTCTTGAAAGTGTTTATTTCTAGTAACTCCCTTCTCCCATTTGCCCTCCCTTCTATCATTCCCCTCATCCCACTTGTTGCCTCCTCCCCTACTTTCCTGTGGTGTGATATAAATTTTTATATCAAATTTAGTGAGCATGTTATTCCCTCCTTCAGCCACATGTGGAGAGAATAGCTTCATTTCTTCCCTCTCCCCTTCTCCCTTTTCTCCTCCATTGAACAAGATTTTTCTTTTCTCTTTTATGAGTTATAGCCTGCCCTGTTCCATTTTTCCTTTTCTCTTCTCAGTATTTTCCTCCATCACCCCTTAATTTTTATTTTAGTTTATTTTATCTTTTTGCATGTGGATATCATCTCTTTTGATTCAACATACCCTGTACTTTCTGTCTATATATGTGGATGTGTGTGTGTGTATGTGTGTGTGTATGTACCATCTCTCCATTTACCCAAATACTGAGAAAAGATTCAAGAGTTATAAATATTTTATTTCCATATAGTAATGTAAACAGTTCAACTTTAGAGAGTCTTTTATGGTTTTTCTTTCCTGTTTACCTTTTCATGCTTCTCTTGAATCTTGCATTGTAAAGTCAAATTTTCTATACAGATCTGGTCTTTTCCTCAACATGAATGATTGAAAGTCCTCTACATCATTGAATGACCATTTATTCCCTTGAAGGATTATACTCAGATTTGCTGGGTAGGTGATTCTTGGTTTCAATCCCAGTTCCTTTGACTTCTGGAATATCCCATGCCAAGTCCTTTGATCCCTTATCCCTTAATATTGAAGCTTCCAGATCCTGTGTTATCCTGATTGTATTTCCACAATACTCAAATTGTTTCTTTCTAACTGCTTGTATTATTTTCTCCTTGATCTGGGAATTCTGAAATTTGACCACAATGTTCCTAGGAGTTTCTCTGTTTGGGTCTCTTTCATGAGGTGATTGGTGGATTCTTTCAATATTTATGTTGCCCTCTAGTTCTAGAATATCAGGGCAGTTTTCCTTGATAATTTCATGGAAGATAATGTCTAGGCTCTCTTTTTTGATCATGGCTTTCAGGTAGTCCCATAATTGTTAAATTGTTTCTCCTGGATCTATTTTCCAGGTCAGTTGATTTTCCAAAGAGATGTTTCACATTATCTTCTATTTTTTCAAACTTTTGGTTTTGTTTACTAACTGCTTGGTTTATCTCATAGTCATTCATTGCCCTGAAGTCAATTCTATCTTTCAACAAATTATTTTGTTCGGTGAGCTTTTGAACCTTCTCCATTTGGATAATTCTGCTTTTTAAAGCCTCCCTCTCTTCATTGGCTTTTTGGACCTCTTTTTCCAGTTGAGTTATCCTCTTTTAAAGCTGTTATTTTCCTCAGCATTTTTTTGGTTCTCCTTTAGTAAGCTGCTAACTTGTTTTTTAAGGTCTTCTATTGCCTGAGCCTAGTTTAAGTTCCCTTTGGAGGCCCTGGAGGCAGAGGCCTTGATTTCCTGTGACAGTATGCCTTGTTCTTTCTCATCTGAAAGGATTGGGGGAGACACCTGTTCCCCAAGAAAGTAACCTTCTATGGTCTTATTTTTTCCCCTTTTTTGAGCATTTTCCCAGTCAGTTACTTGACTTCTGAGTTTCCTCTCCAGAACCACCTTGCCTCCAGTTCTGCCAAGCCAGTGCTGGGAACTGAGATTCAGATCAGCTGCTCTAAACCCTCAGGGGCTTTAGGTAGGGGCAGGGATGCTATTCAGTGTGAGATTAAGATCAGCTGCTCAGGTGGGGGCAGGGCTGCCACACAGGGCTCAGCTCCCTCAGGGGATATAGGATGAGACCTTCAACAATGGATATGGCCTACTGCATGCTTTAGGAGCCCCTGTTCAATGCTGCCTCCACTGCTGCCACCTGGGGAGGCCTGAGTTATGGGGACACCCTGCTCCCTTCTTGGCCAGCTGAAAAGACCCTCTCACTGACCTTTGGTACCTGTGGGTTGAGGGATCTGCAGTGCTGTTGGAGATTCAGTCCCTGAAGCCTGCTCAGATCTGCTCCTCTTGATGGGCTTTAGGGTTTTGTTTCTGAGCTGCTGTGTTGTTTCCCTCAAGGAACACTAGGTCTCTGGAATGCTGGAATTCCCTTCTTTTTCCTTATGTGATCCATGAGGAGTTTGTTTCTTGTACTCTCCTCCTCCCTTTCTTTTTCCTCTCTTCTTTTTTTTAATAGTTGAGAGCTTTTAGCTTGAATTACAGTGCTAGTTTGTTGAAATGAAAACTGAAAACAAGTATACAAAACAGTCGATTACTATGTGTATTGAAAGCAGTAAAAGTTTCCACAACACCAAACAAACTAGTTCTGAGTTTTTCCCAAGATAAAGTGTCAGTGTTTATCAAAATAGAAAAGAAAAAAAAGTAAAGTTTTATTTAGATGGAAAAATCTGACCCTTGTAGTAATGCCTCATTACTGGTCTTTTCCTAGTAGTAATGGACATTTCACATATATATGGATAAGGAGATTATTCCAAAACAGGGCAAAATACTTGGAGTATGGAATGACTCCCCAAGCTCTCATGCTGACTTTATTTTCTTTCAAAACCTAGACACCACAGAGAAATGCCTGGTGTGCTTGACTGTGTTTTTGAAATATCTCCAGCCAAACTTTTGGGCTAATATAGGCTATGTTTACTGTGCTTAGTTCAAACAGAAACACCATACATACATGCTTGCCCAAAATTAAAAGACCAGTTTTTTGTTGTCCAAATACATCAGAAACCTCTTTTCAATGTTTATGGGGGCCAAGACTCAAAACGACTGGAAATAAAATTCCTAGATGAAAGACAAAGACCCCTGAGGTAAATGAGGCAGGCTTATCATTTATCTTATGATCCTTGAAGGAAGCAGATGTGCTGCATCCAAAGAACACATACACACCTACAGAAGCAAGAGCAAGCTAATGTATTGGATCCCAAAACTCAAAGTCCCTCCCTCTTTTCTTCATTGGCTGAGTACTTGGAGGTGTACAACTTCCTGGTATGCCTACTTCATGTTACCCCCTTGATATGTTGCCACTCCCCCCACATATATTGCATGTGCATTTAAATGAGCTTTAGCTCCTTGTCCCCCCAGGACAGGTTAATATTCATGAAGCAGTTAAGCATGCTTCCTGAAGGCCCACCTGACCTATTTACCTTGTCCTAACCACAAACTTGGTTGAGACTCGTTTCTGGTGATTGGTTTTCTGTTTTTCTCCTTATTCTGAGAATTGTTTTTACAGTTTTTCATGCAAAAAAAAAACATGAAAGAAAATCCCCCTTTCCTTCATCTCTGTGAAAACATGATCTTCATATCTCACAAACCTTACTCCCATCAGAATTGGTTCAAAGAGGGAATAATGTGCTCAGAAGTGGAAGAAATGTTTGAAGAAGAGACTAGAAAGAAAGATAAGGAGGAAAAAATAGAATGGAGAGAAATCTTTGGGTTTCTATTCAGTCATGTCTGTTGTGTTCCACTTTTCATGACTCCATTTAACATTTTTTTTTGGCAAAGATACTTTGGTGGTTTTTAATTTCCTTCCCCAGCTCATTTACAGATGAAGAACTGAGGCAAACAGGGTTAAGTGACTTCCCCAAGGTCACACAGCCACATACAGGTGTTTGAAGCTAGTTTTGAACTCATGAAGATGAGTATTCCTGACTTCCTGTCCAGTACTTTATCCTTTGCATCACCTAGCTTCCTTTCCTGTGTCTACAGTACTTCAGAATTTACAAATATGAATCAAGGCAGTAGTGCATTCATAGTTTATATGCCCTTGGTAGAGTAGATGTTCCTGAGGGTGTCAATAAATACTGATTGGCTAACAATGAATGAGATATGGACTTATTCTAATGAGGGGCTGTGGGATGTGATTAATTATGTCACTCATTCCCAGAGAATCCTCAGCAAGACAGGTTGATGAACTTCTTCACTTCTCAGCACCAGTGTGATGTCCGTGCATCCCATGTGAGTGGTAGTGTAAACATGGCTACTGGGGGAGCTCCCAATCTTCCAGGGCCCAAACCCACCCACATAATGTGCCTTGGGGGAAGCCTCAGAGCCAAGCTTTCCATTCTAACCTTAGTTCAAATTTAGCAGCTGCTCCTTCAGTGGATGACTTCTGCTCAGGGGGTCCCAGTTCACATTGTCCTAACTGGCTGAGGCTAGGGCCAGGCCTGTTGAATGTGCTTTGAGCAGAGGAGAAGACCCAGGTGTGTCACTCCTCATGGTGCCAACATTAGGTGGAAAGGAAGTTGAACTTCTGAGAAGCAGCCAATGTGTACCTGTCCTCTCTGAGGGAGGGGAGGGGCTTGACTGGGAAGCCTTGGGGAGGTAAGAAGGTGAGCCTCCCTCCTCCACTTCCCTTGGGTTAGTAGAAATGAGGTAGAGATGAGTTTTGAGGCTGGAAACTTACAGCTTGAAATAACCGGGGATGGATCATAATAAATAACTCCATGGTTCAGGTCATTCCATTTTGATTTCAAACGATGTTACCAATCACTGGGGACAGAGCCATGATGGCAGGTGGTTTCTGGGTATCGATGTACATGAAGATATCAGTCTGCAAGGCACAGATCAGGATCAGCGTGCGGCACACTGCACAGAAGAGGAAGATATACCCTGAGGGCCCTTCCAACTCATGGAATCTATGAACCACAGACTCTAGGAGCTGGAAAGGACCCATGTACTCTAACTTGTACCTAGAACACAGACCCTCTTCTCTAAGCCATTTCTTAGCCAATGATCATCCAGCCTATATTTGAAGACCTTCAGCAACAGGGAACTCAAGCCACCTCCTAAGGTAATCCATTCAACTTTTAAATAGTTTTCTGTTTTTAAGGGAGGTACTTGTCCTTTTACAAAAATGAAATCTTTTTTTTTTTTTTTTTGCGAGGGGGGAATTCTGGACCATACTGTGGGCCTCAGTCTGCTTCCATGACTGAGTCCTCTTGTTCTGGACATGCTACTGGAGCAGGGAGGATCTATACCATACTTTTGTATGCTTTAATACAGAGAATAGGACCTTGTACCGGGCGAGTGGTTGATGAATATAGGTTGACTCAGGTCAGTTAGAGAAGTAGTCTCTTAAGGAATGGATGGAGGTGTGGAGTGATGAGAAGAGGGTCAGTACGTGGGGAGGGGCAGAACACTGAGGACCCAGTGCGAGTCCTAGCCCAGCTTCTGATCAGTCTCAGTTTTCTCTGCAGCCAAATGAGGATAAGACTCATTCTATGGGGCCAAATGAGAGAGGGCCCTCCTTTGTAGACAATAAAATGAGAGGTGTATGTAAATGCTTATCATTATTATCATCTATTTCTCTCTACCCAATTTGTATTGACAGAATCATCCCCTAGTGGGAGGGGGTTAAAGCTTACCCTGTTTGGGGAGCTGTCAGAGTAAGTCTGACCTGGGGAAGCAGAGAGACAGAAGTTAGAAATCAGCAGCAGGTCTGTCCTGGCAGTGAGCAGAGGGAGCCCACATCATCCTCTTCCTCATTTCTTGCCCTGGCTCAGAATTCTTACCTTCTTCCCAGAGGAAGAAAAAAAGAAGGAAAAGGCTGTGTGTGGGGGAGAGACTAGGGATTACAGAATGGCCATCAACTCCAAAGGAAATGCTTCCTTAGTGTTCAGAAGCCTTAGCCCCAAAGGATTTGCATGGAGAGGTGCCTTGTTAGCCCATTTCAGATTTTCCCCCACTCCATAAAAGTCTCTGTGTAATTCTAATGTCCCCCCTAGATAGATTCCTCAATAGTAATTTCAAGTGGTAGTAGTAATTTCCAGTCAAGAGGAGGGGCAGGAGGATCCCAGATCACTCACAGGAAAAGTCACCAAAGCAGGACACCCACAGGCCATGTGCAGTGCCCTGAACAAGGGGAAGGAATAAGGCCAAGGACATGGCTCCTGGAAACAGGTCCCTGTGCTGCAGCCCTAACTTGGCCAGCTTGGGATGAATGCTCTGCTGGCCTGTGGCTCAGAGAAGTGTCAAGGTTTCTCTCTTCAGAGCTGAGAGGGGACACTCCCAGGTTCCTTTCGCAAGTTAGATCAGGAGGGACTTGGTCTTAGGGAGACAATGGTCCCAAAAGGAGGGAAGTCTCAGAAAATGATGCTGGAGGAATCTTTCAGGGCAAGAGGACCCCAGGAGAACCATGAAATAGGTTGCTCAGTGCCTTTACTTACTGTGGTTGGGTGCTGAGGATTTGTTCTCTGTAAGATGATGTTCACCGGCCCTGGAAAAATATCAGACATGATGTGAATGAGATCTCCATCAGAGCAACTGAGCTCTCTGAGCCAGAAGGGACACTTGGAGCACAGAGACTTGTCTTTGGATCCCCTTAGATTTCTAAACTCCCCTGGGTCTCTAGGCTCCTTTTCCCTATGTCAGAGCTCATCCCTGAAACACAACCACCACACTGTTAGTTCCTTCACCTCTAGGTGCTATGATTCTCCTTTTCAGTCAATTTATGCAGTGTGAGTCTCAGTGGTCTTTTCCCTCACTTGGCTTCTCACTAGACTGTGCTGCCCCTTTCTGTCTTTACCTCTTCCTTCTTGGACCTCAGCCCCTTTGATTGAGGGTCTGAGAAAAGTGGTTAATTGTAATCCAGACCCCAGTGGGGAAGTGAACACCCATTTCCAAGAGGCAATTAAGTGTGCGGGATGGGGCAGAATGGAAGCCCAGAGGAGATAACCCAAGGAAATTCATGCTGAAAGGGAGGAGTTGGGGAAAGAGAAGTAGACAAATTTCAGAAGGGGCTACAGAAGAACATCCTAGTCTCTCTGCTCCATTCTGGGAGACAGACTAGGAGGGAAGAAATCCAGAGGAAGCATCATTCTACCCTCTAGTGTTTCTGAAGAACCGAAAATAGATGAAGGTCCCAGTGAAAATCACTCCAGCCAGGAATGCAATCACAATGCCAGTGGTAGCTCCTCCAGAGAGTGAGGAGCCATTACCTCCTCCTGGAGACTTTTCCTCAGTGGACAGAGAAGAGAGAAAGAACCTTGAGTGCTTTTCAGGGATCTCAACAATTCAGTGCCTAGCACTTGTTCACAGTGCCTGTCCCTCTGGAAATACTTAGGAAATGCTTGCTGATCAATGAAGCTGACTTGGCCTTTGTTCCTCAGAGCCTGGATGTTCATATTGTGGGGTGTCTGGCAAATATTTGGAAACACCTAAATTTGGGGCAACTGCTTCAATCTCTACATACTCAGTCTCTGGAATGCCAACTTCCTGTCTACCTTGTGCCACTGCTCTTCTCTTTTTCTGGTAATGCCACCACCCATCTCACAAGAACCTAGGTTCACAGTGGAAAACATCTTTGACTTTCATTCTCCTTTAAACCTCACCTCTAATCAATTTCTGTGATAGTTTCCGTTATGATATGGTTGTTTCTGTTGATTCTGCTAGGACGGTATCTCTCACATCTCCCCTCTTCTCAGCTTCTACTCCCCCTCAGATTTATTCTTCCAGATTATAGCAATGATTCTTCTAACCAGTGTTTCTGCTTCTAGGGCCTCTCATTTCCCTAATTCATTCTTCATACCAATATCCAAATCTAATTCTTCTTAAATTCCATCTTAAAATAATATTTAAAATTATATAAAATTATTTATGTACTATACACATTAAAATCATAATAAATTATTATATCACAATTCTAGGAATTTTAAAAATTAAAAATATTTTCACTTTTCCCTTCACAAACCTTTAAAGGAGTATCTCTCACATCCATCCCTGGAAAGCAAGTGCACTGGAACAGAAAGAGCTCTGGGTTTGGAATCTGGAGACCTGGATTAGAATTCTGGTCCTGTCACATGCAAGCTGTGGGATCTTGGGCAAGCTCCTTCTCTTCTTTGAGCATCAATTTCCCAGTCTATAAAATAATGGTGTGTGGAGTAGCTGATCTGTCTTTAACACTCATCCTGGCTTTAATACTGTGAATTTACTTTTCTTTCTCTCCCCTCTATCCTGGCCAAATTCAAACCTTCATTATTTTCCATCTGAATTTTCTCAATAGCCTCCTTACTGATTCCTTACTGGTCTTCCTGCCTCCAGTGTTTCTTCTAATTCATGTCTTCATGTACTTTTCATTTGTATTTTCTGTTCTTCATGTATTGTCATTGATGATAATGATTACCATCTGCTATAGGATAGGCTAAGGTTTGTTCATGGAAATTGGCTGATTTACTCTGTGCAAGAGAAGAAATGCCAAAAAACTGCTCTATGCAATCTGGATTTGCCTCACAGACCTTTGCCTACACGTTCTTTCGAATTATATTATTTAGTTTATAATTTTCAATCTTTCCATCATCAGAGGTAGCTCATATCTAACTTTTATACAGTTCTACTCAAGTCCTTAAGCTCTTTCTCTTCTTATATTGGTCATATTTGTAACAGGTCTAAAAAGGGATATTAAGGTCCCTTATTATTCTAGTTTTATTCTGTCTTTCAGCATTTGTTTAATTTTTAAAAACGTTATGCTGATTGGTTTATATTCATTGTTATGTTGATTCAATAATTTTTTCTCTGTGGAAACTTTCAGTAGTTTCCTGCTTATTTTTCTTTTATTAATCATATCCATTTCTGCTATTAGCTTTTCTCAGATCATGACTGCTACTGTATGTTTTTCAGTTCATCTGAAACATAACAGCCATATCTCTAGCTCAATATTTTAACCTTGTGAATCTTTATATTTTAAGTGTCTTTCTTATGGATGATAACTTATTTGGGTTTTGCTTTTTAATACACTACTAAATTCTTCTGTTTTATGGGTGTGTCATTCTAATTTACATTCTGCTATAGTCATTCACTGTGTATTTCCCTCCTTGTTCTCTTCCATACTTTTCCCTCTCTTTACTCACTGTACACTCTATAAAGAAGAGGGAATAATGTTTGAAAGTGTTCTATTTCATTAAAGATCCATTTCTTTCTCCTTGAGGATTTCACTCATTTTTGGGATGTGTGTGTTACTCATGATTATAAATCTATATTTTTGCCTTTTGAAATATCATATTCCTGTATCTTCACTCCCTCACTCTGATAGCTCCCTAATTTTTTGTGATCATACCGTAACTCTTTGGTAATTGAACATTTTGTTTTTACATGTTTCCAGTATTTTTCTTTGACTTGGAAGTTCTAGATTTTGGTTATGATGTTCTCACAATGATTCATTTAGGATTTTTTATCGAGGAAAATTTTTTTTCTATTCTCATTTTGCCTTCCGGTTCTAGTTGTGCTGGACAGTTTTCTTTCATGATTTTCATTTTAGTTAACTGTATGCAGAGGATGGAAAAGTGAATGTTGTGCTCAGGAAGACCTGAATTTGAATCCTTCATCAGCTACTGACTGACTGTGACTCTGGCCAAACTACTGAATCTATCTTGGTCTCATTTTCATTTACAAAAAAATGTGCCTATGTCACAGGGTCTTTATGAGAATTAAATGACACATATAGAACAGATTGCACATCTTCAGGCATTACATAACAGGTGTTGTTAATCCAGAGTCAGCTAGGTGGCACAGTGGAAAGAGCACCAGACCTGAAGTCATAAAGACTCATCTTTCTGAGTTCAAACCTGACCTCAGATGCTTACAAGCTGTGTGACCCTAGTCAAGTTACAACCCTGTTTGCCTGTTTCCTCTTCTAAAAAATGAGTTGGAGAAGGAAATGGCAAACCACTCCAATATCTTGGCTAAGAAAACCCCAAATGGGGTCAAAATGAACCAGACACAACTGAAACAACTGAACAACAACAAATTGTTAACTCCATTCCCCAATGGGAAAGCTTTTCTTGTTGAGAAAGTTGTTCCTGTTTGGAGTCCCAAATGACCTCTTTGCTCCCCATACTGAATTTAATTTGTCTTCTCCCCATCCAACTGAGACCTCAGCAGGATCTATGAACCTTTGTCCCAGTGTATTCCCATGGAGAAGCCTGGGCCCATGTCTTGGTCTTTTCCTTTAAACAGTGGAGGTAATAAAGGTGTTCTCCCTCTGGGGTCCCCTCCCAGCCCTGGGAGCCTTAGGATGAACAGGCGTCCGGGTGGTCCAAGGCCCTGAAGCAGCCAGACTTCTGGCTCTTGGGGAGTGGGGAGTCTGGGCTCAAGCTCTGCTGGACTCAGATGAAGAGGGATTGTCAGTGATTGTCCCCAACCCTAACAATGCTCCCCCTGCCTCATGAATTTTTTAATGACTTGAAGCAGGTGAACTTCAGTACTGTGTCCTTCCTCAGGCACAACTGGAAGGGGCCATGTACCATTCTGAGCCCTTCCTAGTTTCACAGTATGGCCTGGAAAAGGTGGCAGGAATAAGGATATTACCCCCAAATACTGACTGCCCCCTCCCAATTACCTTTATCCCCCAAGGATTCCTGGGCTGACAGCATTTCTAAAGGACTTTATCTAGGATTGAGATTTGGACAATATGGGAGAAAATTAGTCAGTATCAAGCTGACACCCCTCTTCCAACACTTTTCTTTATCCCTTCTGTCTTTAGACTTCCTAGAGTTAACTAATAGCCTTGAAGGGGCTCTGGGGTTAGCTAACCTCCTCAATGGGATGTAGGCCCTTGGGGACAAATCTGAATTGCAAAGGATCCCTGGACAAAAGTGAGGTAGAGCTCCCTTTGTCAACCTACCTCGGCCCTGCCTGAACTGGCTCTCCAGATGTTTCCTGGGGCTCATTCCCCTGGTTTGTTCTTGGTGTTGCCCTTTGTCTTGGAGGCTAGGTGCAGGGTGGTCAACACATTCTAGCCCACCAGGGAACAGCTCAGCTGGTGCTCTGTTAACCCAGCAAAGAGGAAGGAGAAGCCCTTGTGTCCTCTGTGTCCATGACACCTCAGCAGCTAGGGACATTTCAGTTCAAATGTGGTCTCTGTGACCCATTACTCAGGTCTGAGTTTGGGGGTTCTCAACTCCTTGGGCTCAGTCTTGTGGGGTGGGTCATGTTCTGCATTCTCCCTGGTCCCTGGGCAAAAAACTCAGGGGAGGTCTCTCATCCCAGAGTGTAGTTATTGGGGTGACTGTATGGCCCATGGGAAGTGCAGCACTTAACCATACAATGTTAATTGCGTTTCATTTGTTTTAATTATCTGGTAAATGGAATCAACAATTTCTACAATAAATGTACAATATGTACAATCTACAATATGTCACTGAGGCTGAGGTTGGAGATGAGCAGGGAGCCATTGAAGAACACTGTCTTCCAGATATCTCTTTCTGTCTGCCCTCTAGTAAGAACATGGTAGCTAATGATACTGTTGGAGGGTTCTATTGTGTTTCTGTACCAAGTATAGCTGAGAGTTTGCTCTGAAAAACCCTGGATGGTTAAGATCATACTGCCTCCCACTGTGCAGATGTTGACTGGCTCCAGCAGCTGAGGATGGAGCCTGAGGAGGGAGGAAAGAGGCAGAGGTCAGTCGAGTCCCTCTGAACTCCTGACGGGCCCAGGTCACCATACCCAGGGTAAAGGTTGGGGCTGCTAAGACTCCAAATTCTGCTATAGGTCATGAGGAGTATTTGGAGGGGATTCATGTAGCTGCACATCCATCTCTCTGTCTCAGTCTCTGCAGGAGATTTGATCTCTTCTGGCCTGAAATACAAGGAGGATCTTTCCCAGTAAACCCTGTGTGCATTTTAAGACTGACAGAGTTTGGCTCACTACTGGCTTGGTGTTCCATGTAAACACAATTTAAGAGAGGTAAATGAACTGTCCAGGGTCAGAGCTGGGGTCTAAACCCAAGTCTCCTATGACTGTAAATAATGGGTCCCTTAACCTCTTCAGAAGTGGCTCAGTTCTGGGGCTTGCCATTGCTCCGTGTCTCAAGGATGCAGACTGATGGCCCTAAGATGCTACTTCCCCGACTGTCTCTGGTTCAGGGAAGACTTCTCTGTCCAGGTCTGCAGAGACTGTGTCTGGGACAGATCCCCTGGGACTGCTGTCCTTCCTTCTGATCCTTTTCATGATTCACTTGTCTATATCTGGTTCAAAATTCCCCAAGCTCCCTCTTTTCCACTGGGCTCCAGCATAGCTTGTATCTCATCTGTGATCAGAAGCACCTTCCAGGGACAGCCCCCACTGTGGGGAGCTTGTGAGAAGCTCTCCATCATTCTGTGATCACCTCTTGTTGCTCTAGAAGACAGTGGATTCCCCAATCACCAATATGTCTTTGCAGGCAGAATGGATTGCTCCCTAGATGACCCTGAATTAAGGTTTCCTCGAACTCTGAGTCTCAGCTCCTGTTATGGGCTCCCTCAGTGCCCTCTTTCTTCCCAGGATCTTCAGAGCTTCCTCAGGGCTGAGCTTCCTTCCCAGGTCCCAGCTTCAACAGTGTTCTGCACTGAGGAGAGCCATGCCCCTAATCCAGCTCGGGATAACTTTCTCCTGCTCTCCCCCTCACAGAGCTCCTCTCTTGCTTCAAACACGACTTCTGCCAGGGTGGCATCCCCCAAATGCCATCATCTGCCAGTGCCCTCCCTGCCTAATGGCAGTGGGAGTCAGCAAGAATTGGCTGCTTGTTTTGCCTCAGGCACATAGCACGTGTTTACTATTGGACAAGTCTCTTTCCCTTGTCAGTGCCCACGAGAACTCTAAGATCAGGATTTGTGGACAAGCTGCTAGACGGCATTGGTGGAGAGGCTGCCTGCGCTAGGAATTCCCGTTATCTAGGAAATCATTAGTCTAGGACTGCTTCCTAGTCTCCCTGCATTTTTTACAAGCCCTGTTATAGTTTTTCCAGGGTAGAATGCAGATTTCTTGAGAATAGTAAATCACTTATTGTGTCTTTTATGCCCAGACCCCAATCCAGTGTCTTTAAAATTAGAAGAAACATTGTGGAGGGAAACCAGAGCACAGGAGAGGAAGGGAGAAAGTGAGTGAAGCGGAGAAGTGCACCTTATTTGGTGTCGGGGGTGACTGGGTGCAGGAAGAGCGGAGAGGCAACGTTCACTCTACAGCGGGGCTGCTGTAGGGGAAGCTGGTAGGGCAGGAAAATATCCAAGCGACTTCCCAGAACTTCTTTAGAATCTGAGAGGACCTTGTAAGGGATGACTCTGGGTTCCTTTAATCGCCAGTAACAGCAGCCCCTAGAGCAGCCTCTAGTAGACAGTTTAAGAGCAGCTTTACCCCCGCCTCCACATCAACCCTTAATCGAGGTACCTTAAAGAAGCCTCGAGAAGAGCATGGGCATCAGACCTTATAACAACCCTTACAGAAGCCCCGCAGTAGCCCTTTGAGGAGGTGGCGCGGTGATCTGAAAGGGAGCCTTTGAGAAGCTTCTTTTGGTTATCTGTCTTAGTGCTCTCTGTGTGTCCCCTCACAGCCTCCCTTAGAAGATTCCGTACCGCAGCCTTTACAGTCGCTCCTATAAAAACCCTTAACAGCAGCTCGGACAGTAGACCCTACAGCTGGACTTACAACTTGCCTTAACAACACTCTCTACAGCAGCGCTTCTGACCGACCTCAAGACAACCCTTACAGAAGTCCCGGCAGAAGCGCGTACATCCGCCCTTGTAACAAACCTTACAGCAGCCCCGCAGCTGCCCTGAAGAACAGGAAGAGACCCGGGATTTTGAAGGGGTCCTTTGGGCTCGGAAATCTGGGTTGTCAGTATGAGTCAGTTATGTGAATGTGACATCCTCGAGACAACTGAAATACCAAGAAAATGTCAGCGCGACTTCCAAGAAGTCATTGAGATTCCAAGCACCGTTCTAAAGGTTTAGAGTAGGTAAGTGGAGTTGCCTTTTCAGCAACCTCTAGAGTACACCCGACAGCAGCCCTTAGAGGTGGAGGAGGCCCCGTGGTCCAAAAGAACGTCTTTGAGAAACTTCCTTTGATTACTTGACTTAGTTTAGTGTTCTCTGTGTGTCCCCTTGCAGCAGCCTTTAGAAGAGCCGGTACCGCAGTCACTCCAGTAGGTCGTACTACCACACTTAAATGAAACTCCTACAGTAGCGACTACAGCAGGACTCACAAGTTCCCTTAACATCAATCTTTATAGCACCCCTTATACCAAGCTTTAGAGCAACCCTTACAAATGTCCTGAAAGTAATCTTTAGAGTTGCCCTTATCACTGCCCTTAAAAGCAGGCCCTTAGAGCAATCCTGCAACATACCTTACAGGAACAGTTAGAGCAGCCCTGACTGCAACCCTTACACCAGGAGATGGGGTCCTGGTCTGAAAGTGTGCCTTTGAGAAACTTCTTTTGGCTGCCGATCGTTAGGTCGTGTCCTCTGTGTGTCACCTCACAGCAGCCCTGATAACTACTTTTACAAGCACCCCTAATGTAGCCTCTCATTGTAGCCCATATAAGAAAACTCACAGTAGTCCCTACAGGAGCTCCTAAAGCAGCCCTTATAAGGACCCTTACCGAAGCCCTCACAGAAAACATTTCAGGCACCCAAATAACTGCCCTTAACAGCAGTCCCAACTACAACCCTTACAACAAACCTTACTGAAGCCCCTCTAGCACCCAATGTAAGAAGGCTTACAGCAGCCCTAACAGCAATCCTTAATGGAGAATGTGGCATTGTGGTTTCAAAGGAAGTGTTTGATAAACTGCTTTTGGCTGTCCATCTTTAGTGTCCTCTGTGTGTCACCTTACAGCAGTCCTTATGAGAGCCCCTACTGCTGCCACTACAGCAGCTCTTACAAAAACCCTTACCAGTAGCTCTGAGAGTAGCCCCTACAGCAGGACTTACAATTTCCCTTAACAACAGTCCCTACAGCAGTGCTTGCAGCAGACCTCAATACAACCCTTACTGTAGAGGCCACTGCATCTAGTACATTAGTGGTTAAAACAACCCTTACAGCAGTGGGACAGCAGCTCCTGGGTGGTCCTTGAGGTGGACTGTATAACTGTCCTAACCACAGCCCAGCAGCAGTCCAACACCAGCTCTTACTGGAGCCATGCAGCAGCCCCGAAGAGCAAGAAGTGACCTCCCGTTCTGAAGGGGCCCAATAGGCTCAGAAATTTTGACTGTCAATATGAGTCAGCTATGTAAATGTAATGTTGTGGAGAGAACTGAAACACCGTGAAAATGTCAATATGAAGACTTCTGGGAGCCAAGATGGTGGAGTGCTTGGTAATTGCTATCTCCCTATGCCTTGTTGACCCTGAAGAGCTCAGAGAATATCACCCCAAGAAAAATCCTGGAATAGTGGGAGCAGCACAAGAGGAAAACAATCTCTTAGCCTATGAGGCTAGGAAAATCACTAAAGAGGGTCCCTCTTGCTGTGGCTGAAGGGGACCAGTGCAGGATCAGAGCTGCCCAGACAGCCCCACCTCAGCAAACCAAGAGAAGATCCTGGACCCAGGGGGGTGAAGCCCACAACCACCAACACCAGGACCCCAGGCATCCCTCAGCACCCCAGGGGAATCAGGAAGACACTAGTACAGATGGGATCACCAATCACTGAGCTTGCTCTAGCTCAGCAGAGGAGACCTTCTGTGGTCAGACCACCCCTTCCCCACACATAATGCAGCTAGATCCAGTGTAACTCCAGGGAAACCCAAAAAGACTCCATCTGGCCTCTGCTTTCCAACACCAGCAAGCTCAGCAAAAGGTAAGCTGCAGCATTTTAACTTCTAGCTGAAAGAACCAGAGGCCACAACACACAAAGCCTCAAATTTTGGGCACAAGAACTGTGGGACAGAGACCCTTATGCCCCAGATGCAGAGATCTACTTTAAAAGCCAGGAAAAGGGTGATCATCATGAGTTAGAAGTAAAGCAGAAAAGACCATAGCATCTTTCTACAGGAACAAGGACCAAAACACAAATACCAAAGAGATCAGTATTGGGGCTGCACTACCATCTGAAACTTCAAAAGGAAATATGAACTGATCTGAAGCACAAAGAGTATTCTTGAAAGAACTCAGGAATAATTTTAAAAGCCAAATTAGATAAACAGAGGAAAAATTGAACAATGATTTTAAAATATGAAAAAAGAAATCACAAAAGAATTTAAAAGGAAAATTGGACAAATGAAAAAGAAAGTAAATGTCAATGAGACTTCTGGGAAGCAAGGGATAGAATAGGTATGTGGAGTTGCCTTCACAGCAGCCTTTGTTGCAGCCTGGACAGTGGCCCTTAGAGGAGGAGGCAGGGTCATGGTCCAAAAGGGCACTGCCAAGAAACTTCTTTTAGTTGTCTGTTTCAAGTTAGTGTTGTTCTCTGTGTGTTCCCTTAGAGCTGCCCTTAGGAGAGCTCCTACCATGTTTTGATATACTTCTATTGGGTGCCTATATTTAGTTGGTGTCCTCTGTGCATCACTTTACAGCACCCTTGGTAGCAGCTTTTACAATCACTACAGTAGTCCTTATAGCAGCTGCCAGAAGCCCCTGAAGTATTCCCCTACAGCAGCCCTTATGAGAACCCTTATGAGTATACCTTATGAGTACCTTGACAGAGTACCTTATAACAACACTTACAGTAGCCCTTATTACAGGCGTTAAAATAGGAGATGGCATTGTGTTATGATAGGGAGCCTTTCAGAAATAACTGTTGGCTTCGTATCTTTAGTTGGTGTTCTCTGTGTGTCACCTTACAGCAGCCATGATGAAAACCGGAGCCGCAAGCCCTCCAGCAGCTCTAACAAAAACCTGTAATGGCATCTCTGACAGGAGCCCCTACTGCATGACTTGCAACTTCCCTTAAAAACAGTTGCTTCAGTAGCATTTGCGTCACATCCTATTGCAACCCTTACAGAAGCCCTGCCAGCAATTTGTACATACCCCCTTCTAACAAACCTTCAGGACCAGGACAGCAGCCTGAGAGCAGTACTTGTGGCAGTACTTTAAACAACCCTAACAGCAGCCTGGGAGCAGCTTGTAACAGCAGGAAATGGCATTTCGTTTTGAACGGGATCTTTAAGCCGGGACGTTTGGCTATGAGTTATCTCTGTTATTGTCCCGTGGTCGAGAGAACTGACAAGCCATTAAAATCTCAAGAAGATATCCGAGAAACCTTTTAGAATTCGAGCGTCTCTCTGAAGGGATAGTGTAGACACGTGGAGTACTGTTTACAGCAGCCTTTAGAGCAGCCCCTGCACAAACCTTTAGAGGAGGAGGTGTCCTTGCGCTCTGAAAGGGCACCTTTGAGAAACTTCTTTTGGCTGCCAATCTTTAGTTAGTGTCCTCAGTGTGTTACGTTTGTACCTGACTCATACTACAGCCCTTACAGTGGCTCCTAAAAAAAAAAAAATCCTTAGGAGCAGCTCTTACAGTTTCGCCTAAAGCAAGATTCAACTTCCCTTCACATCAGTCCCTTTCAGAACTCTTATAGCGGCCCTTGTATGAAGCCTTAGAGCAGCTCCTATAGAAGTCCCTCAAGCAGCCCTTAGAGCAACCTTACAGCATTCCTTGGAAGAACCCTTACACTTGTCCTGACGGCAACCCTTACACCAGGAGGTGGCATTGTAGTCTGAAAGGGCGCCTTTGAGCAATTTCTTTTGGTTGCGCATCATTAGGTAGTGTCCTCTGGGTGTTACCTTACGGCAGCCCTTATTACCGCACCTACAGTAACCCCTCCAGCAGCTCTTACAAAAGCTCTTAACAGTAGCTCCCACAGTAGCCCTCAAGGCAAGAATTTGGATTTCCCTGAAGAACAGTCCCTACTGCAGCCTTTAC
The DNA here is from genome assembly GCA_023548195.1 of Bettongia penicillata ogilbyi. NCBI lineage: Eukaryota > Metazoa > Chordata > Mammalia > Diprotodontia > Potoroidae > Bettongia > Bettongia penicillata. The sequence continues at coordinate 3,976,372 of JAJHZJ010000310.1, read as the reverse complement.
AGCATCCTGTAAAGCTTTGGGTGGCATCTTGGTGCAAGAGGGAGCCTTTGAGTGACTTCTTTTGGGTGCCTATCTTCAGTTGATGTCCTCAGTGCGTCACCTTACCTCAGCTCTGATGAGAGCCACTACCACAGGCCCTCCAGCACCTCTTAGAAAACCTGCAATGGCAGCTCGGACAGGAGCCCCGGCAGCATGACTTACAACTTCCTTTAAGAACAGGCCCTTCAGGAGCGCTTGCGTCAGATCTTATTGCAACCCTTAGAGATGCCTTGGGAGCAGCGTGTACATCCTCTCTTCTAACAAACGTTACAGGACCCAGACAGCAGCCAGAGAGAAGTACTGGCGGCAGCCTTTGGAACAACCATAACAGAAGCCTGCGAGCAGACAGTAACAGCCGGAAGTGACCACTTGTTTTGAAGGGAATGTTTAAGCTGGGACTTTAGGCTCTCAGTCATCTACGTAAATGTCCCGTGGTCTAGAGAACTGACATGCAATGTACATCACAAGGGGATATCCGAGCGTCTCGAATTTGAGAACTCGAGTGTCTCTCTGAGGGGATACCGTAGACAGGTGGAGTCCGCTTTATAGCAGCCTTTAGAGCAGCCGGTGCAGGAGCACTTAGAGGAGGAGGTGTCCTTGCGTTCTGAAAGGGCGCCTTTGAGAACCTTCTTTTGGCTGCCAATCATTAGTTAGTGTCCTCAGTGTGCTATCTTACAGCAGCCCCTATAACAGCCCCTACTGTAGCCCCTCAAGCAGTCCTTACCTAAATTCTTAATAAAAACTGCAACAGTAGCACCGAAGTCAGGTATTGTCTTCCCTGAAAGACCGGCCCTATTGAAGCGGACACAGCAGCGCTGTTTAAGATCGCTTACAGCAGCCTCTGCAGAAGCTCTAAGACAATTCTTACAACAGACCTACTCACTTAATATGAGGTAATGCTCACTCAGGGTATAGGCCTCACTTCTTTAAGAAATGAGTTAAGGGTTGATCCCTTTCATTAACAAAAGAAAACAAAAAAATAAAGATGTAAAGGGAAGACCCTCAGGGTTGCTGCAGTCAGGAAGAGATAAGTTTGAATCCTATATTAAGCTCTTACTAGCTTTGTGACCTTGGGCAAGTCACTTAACTTATGATTGCTTAGGAGACCACTAGTTGATTCAGTGGCTGAAGTTCTGGATCTATGTAAGAAAGATTCTAACTCTGAATATTCACTGACTCTGGGCAAATCACTTAAGCTCTGTTTGACTCAATTTCTTCTTTTTTTAAAAAAAATTATTTATTTTTATTTTTTTGGTGTTCTACAATCACTTCCTTAAAATTAAGATTTTTATCCCCCCTGCCTTCCCACCTTTCCCCCACTCCTCCTCTCCTCCTCTCCGTCCCCGCAATGGCATACAATTCTGTATAGGTTCTACGAATACTTTTCTATTGAGTACATTTTCACAATAATCATGTTATGTAGTCGAACTAAAATAAATGGAAGAAGTCATACAACAAATCAAAGCAAAATACACTAAAACCTACACATATACAAACATGATCTGCTACATTTTGTGAATGACTTCCATATTTCTTTCTTTGGTGTGGAAGACATTTTGTGTTAGAATACCACCATTGGGATTTTTTTTTTAGTAAGTTCTTGCGTTATTACGAAGTTCCAAGTCTACCAGAAAAAACTCTCACACACTGTGGTCGTTGCTGTGTACAATGTTCTCCTGGTTCTGCTCCTTTCACTCAGCATCAGATCATATAAGTCCTTCCAGGCCTCCCTGAAGTCTTCTTGTTCATCATTTCTTATGGTGCAATAGTACCCCATTACATTCGTATACCATAATTTATTCAGCCATTCCCCAATTGATGGGCATCCCCTTGATTTCCAGTTCTTGGCAACCACAAAGAGTGCTGCTATAAATATTTTTGTACATGTGGGACCCTTTCCCATTTTTATGATCTCTTGGGGATACAGTCCTAGTAGTGATATTACTGGGTCAAAGGGTATGCACATTTTTGTAGCCTTTTGGGCATAGTTCCAAACCGTTCTCCAGAAGGGTTGGATGAGCTCACAGCTCCACCAACAATGAATTAGTGTTCCAACTCTCCCACATCCTCTCCAGCATTTATCATTTTCTTGTTCTGTCATATTTGCCAATCTTATAGGTGTGATGTGGTACCTCAGAGGTGTTTTGATTTGCCTCTCTCTAATCAGTAGTGATTTAGAGCACATTTTCATATGATTATGGATATCTTTAATTTCTTCCCCTGAAAATTGCCTGTTCATATCCTTTGACCATTTATCAATTGGGGAATGACTTGTATGGTTGTACATTTGAGTCAGTTCTCTATATATTCTAGAAATGAGGCCTTTATCCCTGAACTTAGCCATAAAATTTTTTCCCAATTTACTATATCCCTCCGAATTTTGGTCGCATTGGGTTTGGTTGTGCAAAAACTTTTCAGTTTAATGTAATCAAAATTATCCATCTTGCATTTCATAATGCTTTCTATCACTTCTTTAGTGAAAAATTCTTCCCCTCTCCATAAATCTGATAAATATACTATTCCTTGCTCCTCCAGTTTATTCATGGTATCGATCTTTATACCTAAATCATGTACCCATTTGGACTTTAATCTTGTGTACGGTGTCAGGCATGGGTCTATACCTAATTTCTGCCACACTGTTAACCAGTTTTCCCAGCAATTTTTGTTAAACAGTGAATTCTTATCCCAGAAGCTGGGGTCTTTGGGTTTATCAAACAGGAGGTTGCTATATTCCTTGCTTACTGTGTCTTGAGTGCTAAGTCTATTCCATTTGTCTACCCCTCTATTTCTTAGCCAATACCAAGTGGTTTTGATAATTGCTGCTTTATAGTACAATTTGAGGTCTGGCAGAGCTAGGCCACCTTCCCAGGCATTTCTTTTCATTAGTCCCTTTGATATTCTGGACCTTTTGTTCTTCCAGATGAATTTTGATATTATTTTATCCAGCTCCAGAAAATAATTATCTGATAGTTTAATTGGTATGGCACTAAATAAGTATATTAATTTAGGTAGAATTGTCATTTTTATTATATTAGCTCGGCCTACCCATGAACAACTGATGTTTTTCCACTTACTTAAATCTGACTTTATTTGTGCAAAAAGTGTCTTGTAATTGTGTTCATATAATCCCTGGGTTTGTTTTGGCAGGTAAACTCCTAAGTATTTTATAGTGTCTACTCTAGCTTTAAATGGGATTTCTCTTTCTATCTCTTGGTGCTGGACTTTGTTGCTAATATATAGGAATGCAAAAGATTTGTGTGGGTTTATTTTGTAACCTGCAACTTTGCCAAAGTTGTTTACTATTTCAAGTAGTTTTTTACTTGAATCTCTAGGATTCTCTAAGTGTATCATCATATCATCTGCAAAGAGTAATAACTTCGTTTCTTCTTTGGCTATTTTTATTCCTTCAATTTCTTTATCTTGTCTAATTGCTACAGCTAACATTTCTAGTACCATATTGAATAATAGTGGTGATGATGGACATCCTTGTTTCACCCCTGACCTTATTGGAAATGCATCTAGCTTATCTCCATTGCATATAATGCTTGCTGAAGGTTTTAGGTACTGCTTATTATTTTATGGAAAGTTCCCTTTATTCCTATGTTCTCCAGTGTTTTTTTTTTTTTATAACGAATGCTTTGTTGTTTTTTTTTTTAATTTATTTATTTATTTAATTTTTTTACATTCATTTTCACAAATTTTTGGGTTCCAAATTTTCTCCCCTTTTATCCCCTCCCCCCACCCCAATACCCCAAGCAATCTAATTTTCCCTATCTCCAATCTGCCCTCTCTTCTGTCATCTCTCCCTTCTCTTGTCTCCTTCTCTTTTCTCCTGTAGGGCCAGATGACTTTCTATTCCTCCTTAACTGTATGTCTTCTTTCCTAGTTACAACAACAATATTAAACAGTTGTTCCTAAAACTTTGAGTTCCAAATTCTCCTCATCCCTCCCTCCCCACCCATTCCCTTTGGGACAGCAGGCAATTCAATATAGGCCATATCTGTGTAGTTTTGCCAATGACCTCCCTGATAGTCGTGTTGTGTAGGACTAACTGGATTACCATCCCTCCTAACCTGCCCCTCCTTGTTTCTCTTCTGTCTTTTGATCCTGTCCCTCCCCAAGCGTTGACTTCAAATTGCTCCCTCCTCCCTTTGCCCTCCCTTCCATCATCCCCCCCCTTGCAATACCTCTTTCTCCCCCACTTTCTTATACTGTAAGATAGGTTTTCATACCAAAATGAGTGTGCATTTCACTCCTTCGTTTAATCAAATGTGATGAGGGTAAACTTCTTGTTTTTTTTTTCTCAACTCTCCTCTTTTTCCCTCCACTAAGAAAAACTCCTACCTGCCTCTTAAATGACATATAGTTACCCCCTTCCCTTTCCCTCCCCCTACATTTCTCTCTCACCATTTACCCTAGTTTCTTTTAAGGTATGGTCCCATCCTATTCATTTCAATCTGTGCTCTCTATCTCTGTATGTGTGTGCATGTGTGTATGTGTGTGCATGTGTGTACATGTGTATGTGTGGTCCCACCAACTACCCAGATACTGAAAAGTTTTAAGAGTTACAAATATTGTCTTTCCATGTAGGAATGTAAACAGTTCACTCATGGTAAGTCCCTTAAGACTTCTCTTTGCTGTTTACTTTTTCATGCTTCTTCTCATTCTTGTGTTTGAAAGTCAAATTTTCTTTTCAGCTCTGGTTTTTTCATCAAGAATGATTGAAAGTCCTCTGTTTCATTGAAAGACCATATTTTCCCTTGAAGTATTATACTCAGTTTAGCTGGGTAGGTGATTCTTGGTTTGAGTCCTAGTTCCTTTGCCTTCTGGAATATCCTATTCCACGCCCTTCGATCCCTTAATGTAGAAGCTGCTAGATCTTGGGTTATCCTGATTGTATTTCCACAGTACTGGAATTGTTTCTTTCTAGCTGCTTGTAAGATATTTTCCTTGAGCTGGGAGTTCTGGAATTTGGCCACAATGTTCCTAGGAGTTTCTCTTTTTGGATCTCTTTCAGGTGGTGATCGATGGATTCTTTCAATACTTATTTTGCCCTCTGGTTCTAGAATGTCAGGGCAGTTTTCCTTGATAATTTCATGGAAGATGATGTCTAGGCTCTTTTTTTGATCATGATTTTCAGGTAGTCCCATAATTTTTAAATTGTCTCTCCTGGATCTATTTTCCAGGTCAGTTGTTTTTCCCATGAGATATTTCACATTCTCTTCCATTTTTTCGTTCTTTTGGTTTTGTTTGGTGATTTCTTGGTTTCTCATAAAGTCATTAGACTCCATCTGTTCCATTCTAATTTTGAGAGAACTATTAAATTCAGTGAGCTTTTGAGCCTCTTTTTCCATTTGGCTCATTCTGCTTTTGAAAGCATTCTTCTCCTCATTGGCTTTTTGAACCTCCTTTGCCAATTGGGTGAGCCTATTTTTCAAGGTGTTAATTTCCTCAGCATTTTTTTGGGTCTCCTTTACCAAGGTATTGACCTGTTTTTCATACTTTTGTTGCATCTCTGACATTTCTCTTCCCAGTTTTTCCTCCACCTGTCTGACTTGCTTTTCAAAATCCTTTTTGAGCTCTTCCAGGGCCTGAGCCCACCCACCACCCCCCTGGGGTGTCTGGGGCACTGAGGCCCCACCCTCCACGTCTTTCCCTGATGGCAAGAATACGTCCTCATCTTCGTCAGATCCGAAGGTCGGGATCATTTGCATTTGTTGGAAAAAACTCTCTAAAGTCTTATTTTTCTTCCCTTTTCTAGGCATTTTCCCAGCCAGTTACTTGACTTCTGAGATTCCTTTCCACCCCCCTGCCTGGATCCGCCCAGCTAGTGCTTGGCCTCTGAGATTTAAATGGGCTTTCCTCCTGCTGGCTGTCAATCAGTGAGCTTTAGTTCAGGTGCTGGGGTGGGGCCAGGGCTGCCTCCGAGACTCTGATCCCTCGGGGGCTTTATGCAGAGACTTTCAGGAATGGAGCGGGTGGGGGCAGGGTGGGGGGCCCGCCTCCCAATCTCAGCTCCCCTGGGGGTCCCGAGCAGAAGCCTTCAGCAACAGAGCGGGGTGGGGGCAGGGCCGTCTCCCAGGCTCAGCTCCGTCAGGTTTTATGCGGGAATCTTCCGTAATGAAGATCCTGCCTGCTGCTGGGGGATTCCTGAGTCCCGGGTCGCTGCCACCTCAGCCGCCACCCACACCTCTGCCTCCGCCGCTTCCTGCCCCCGTCCCTGCTGCCGCCGCTTCCTCCCAAGGGGGCCCGAGTCATGGAGACGCTCTGCTCCCCTCCCCTAGCGCAGCCTTCTTTCTCACTGACCTGTAGCTTCTGTGGGCGGAGGGACTTTCCCGGTTGCCGGAGCTTCCGTCTCTGAAGCCTGCTCGGATCAGCTTCTCTGGGGCCTCGGCCAGGGCAGCGCTGGGGGTCGGGTCCACTTTCCGGGGCACGCCGGACCCTGGGGACGGGTCTTCAGGGCTCCCTGGAACGGAAATCTCCTCCACTCTGCCTCTGCACACCTTGTATTCACCCAGAAGTTATGGGGGACTCTTTTTACATTAATTCTATGGGCTTTGGTTTCGGAGCTCGTAAACGTGCGTCCTTCTACTCCGCCATCTTGGCTCCGCCCTCTCCAGTGTTTTTAATAGGAATGGGTGTTGTATTTTTTCGAAAGCTTTGTCTGCATCTATTGAGATAATCATGTAGTTTTTGTTAGTTTTGTTGCTGATATGATCAATAATGCTAATAGTTTTCCAAATATTGAACCAGCCCTGCATTCCTGGTATGAAACCTACCTGATCATAATGTATTATTTTCGTGTAAGATGCTGTATTCGTTTTGCTAAAATCTTGTTTAAATTGTTTGCATCTATATTCATTAGAGAAATTGGTCTATAATTTTCTTTCTCTGTTTTGTCTCTTCCTGGTTTGGATATCAAAACCATATTTGTATCATAGAAAGTTTTTGGGAGGACGCCTTCCCCAATTTTCAAAAATAGTCTATATAGTATTGGAATCAACTGTTCTTTAAAGGTTTGATAGAATTCACTTGTGAATCCATCTGGTCCTGAAGATTTTTTCCTAGGGAGTTCATTGATGGCTTGTTCAATTTCTTTTTCTGAGATGGGGTTGTTTAAGTATTCAGCTTCCTCTTCTGTTAATCTGGGCAATTTGAATTTTTTAAAATATTCACCCATCTCATTTAGATTATCGAATTTGTGGGCATAAGGTTGGGCAAAGTAATTTCTAATTATTGTTTTAGTTTCCTCATCATTGGAGGTGAGTTCACCCCTTTCATTTTTAATATTAGTAATTTGACTTTCTTCTTTCTTTTTTTAAATCAAATTGACCAAAGGTTTATCAATTTTATTAGTTTTTTCATAAAACCAACTATTGGTTTTATTTATTAATTCAATAGTTTTCTTAATTTCAATTTTATTAATCTCTCCTTTGGTTTTCAGTATTTCTAATTTGGTATTTTCTTGGGGATTTGCAATTTGTTCTTTTTCTAGCTTTTTCAGCTGCATGCCCAAGTCATTGATCTCCTCTTTCTCTATTTTATCTATGTAGGCATTCAAAGATATAAAACTTCCCCTAAGAACTGCTTTTGCAGCATCCCATAAGATTTGGTAGGTTGTCTCATTATTGTCATTCTCTTGAATGAAGTTGTTGATTGTTTCCGTGATTTCTTCTTTAACCCATTCCTTCTTTAGGATTAGATTATTTAGTTTCCAATTGATTTTTTCTTTATCTTTCCATGACCTTTTATTACATATAATTTTTATCGCATTATAATCTGAGAAGGATGCATTGATTATCTCTGCCTTTCTGCACTGGATTGTGAGATTTTTATGTCCTAGTACATGGTCAATTTTTGTAAATGTTCCATGTACCACTGAGAAAAAAGTATATTCCTTTCTATTCCCATTCAATTTTCTCCAAAGATCTATCTTATCTACCTTATCTAGAGTTTTGTTTACCTCCTTAACCTCTTTCTTGTTTATTTTGAGATTAGATTTATCAAGTTCAGAAAGAGGGAGTTTGAGGTCCCACAGTAATATAGTTTTGCTGTCAATTTCTTCCTTCAACTCCCCCAACCTCTCCTCTAAGAATCTGGATGCTATACCACTTGGTAATATACATGTTTAGCAATGATATTGCTTCATTGTCTATGGTACCTTTTAGCAGGATATAGTTTCCATTATTATCCCTTTTGATTAGATCTATTTCTGCTTTTGCTTTGTCTGAGATTAGGATTGCTACTCCTGCCTTTCTTACATCAACTGAAGCATAATATATTCTGCTCCATCCTTTGACCTTTATCCTATGTATATCCCCCCATTTCAAATGTGTTTCTTGTAAGCAGCATATTGTTGGATTATGGCTTTTAATCCATTTTACTATCCGTCTCCATTTTATGGGAGAATTCATTCCATTCACATTCACAGTTATGATTGCAATCTGTGTATTTCCCTCCATCTTCTTTCCCCCAATTTGTGCTTTTAGCTCTCCTGTCTCCCTTTCCCTCCTCAATAGTATTCACTTTTCACCACCTCCTCCTGCTGCCTTCCCCTCCTTCTTTTAGGCCCCCTCCCTTTTACTCCCCTTTACTCTTATTGCTTCTTCCCTCCCTTTTAGCCTCCCTCCCCTTTCTTCTCCCTTCCTCTCCTACTGCTTATAGAGCTAGTTAGGATTATCTGCTTAAGTTTATTGTTCCGTCCTTCAAACAAATCAGATGAGAGCACCTCTCACACAATGCTCATCTCCCTCCCCTCTTTCCCTCTACTACAATTTTGTACTTCTTCTTGTGATGTAATTTGCCATTTTCTGCTTCCTCCTTTTCACACCTCCTATTACAATCCCTTTTCATACTTAAATCATATTTTTTATCATGATATCATTTACTTTACACCCGCTCCCCCATGCATATCCCTTTTATATTTCATAATAGCCGCACAATTCTCAAGATTCACAGGTATCATCTTCCCTTATAGGGAGGTAAAGAGTTTGCCCTAATTGAGTAACAAGTTGTTCCCCGCCCCCCATTTACCTTTTTATGATTCTCTTGAGACCTGCATTTGAAAATCGAATTGTTAATTAAGTTCTGACATTTTAGTCAGGAAGTTCTGGAAATCCCTTACTTCATTGAATGACTTTCTCCTTGCCTGAAATGTTATGCTGAACTTTGCTGGGTAGTTGATCCTTGGTTGTAGTCCCAACTCCTTTGCCTTATGGAATATTGGGATCCAATTCTTTTGATCTTTTAATGTAGAATTTTAATGTAGAAGCTGCAAGGTCATGTGTAATCCTGACTGTATCTCCTTGATATTTAAATTGTTTCTTTCTGGCTGGTTGTAATATTTTCTCCTTCACTTGATTGCTCTGGAATTTAGCAACTATATTTCTTGGGGTTTTGAGTTTGGGATCCCTTTCAGGAGGGTAACGGTGGATTCTTTTGATGACGATTTTGCCCTCTGAATCTAGTACTTCTGGGAAGTTTTCCTTGATGATTTCCTGGAAGATATTGTCCAGGCTCTTTTCTTCATCATGGGTTTCTGGCAGGCCTATAATTCTTAAGTTTTCTCTTCTGGATCTATTTTCCAGGTCAGTTGTTTTTCCAATTAGATATTTTACATTTTCTTCTATCTTTTCATTCTTTAGATTTTGTTTAACCAATTCTTGCTGTCTCATTGAGTCATTAGTTTCTACTTGCCCAATTCTAATCTTTATCAAATTGTTTTCTTCCGTTAACTTTTGCATCTCCTTTTCCATCTGCCCAATTTTTCCTTTTAAGGAGCTATTTTCCCCAGTTAATTTTTGTACTTCCTTTTCCATTTGCCCTTTTAGGAAGTTATTTTTTCCAATTAATTTTTGAACTTCCTTTTCCATTTGTTCAATTTTCCTTTTCAAAGTGATGTTCTCATCAGTGAATTCTTTCTTAATAATTTTAAACTCATTGGCCAGTTTATCTTCTATTTCCTTCTTCAGATGTTCCAGGAGAGCTGCTTGTGCTTGCAAGCAGTTCATAGTCCCTTCTGAAGTTTCAGATGGAAGTACAGACTCAGCTCTGACCTCTTTGGTATTTGTGTTTTGGTCCTTATCCCCATAGAAAGATTCTATTGCTCTTTTGGCCCTCTGCTTTTTCTTGTTCATGATATTGGTTTGAGTGTTGTGGCTTGTGGTTCTTTCAGTCAGAAGCTAGAGAACTTTTTGCTGAGCTGATGTGTAAAAAAGCTAAAAGCAGGTTTTTGTTTGGTGTTTCCCCAATCATCCCTGGGTTTAGCTTGTTAAGTGTGGGGGAGGGGTGGTCTGGTCACAGGAGATCTCCTCAGCTGAACTGAGGCAAAGGCAAGCTCAGGGGCTGGTAATCCCAGCTGCCCTATTGTTTTCTGATTCCCCTGGACAGCTGAGGCATGCCTAGATGCTAATGAGTGTTCCCACCCCTCCTGGGGCTCCTCTCCTGCCAATGAGGCTTGCCTGGGTCCTAGTGCAAGTTTTGTCTGCCCTGGGTCCTCTGTCCTTCCAGTTTGCCTCTGCCACTGTAGAAGGAATTCCCTCTTAGCTATTTTCCTCGCCTCAGGTGTTATGAGACTATTGGCCTCCTTCTGCTGTTCTGCTGGTCTAGGATTTTTCTGGGGAAATATTTTATGGTTCTTTCATGGTCATCAAGGGGGGAGGAGAGATTATTTATTTGTTTTAAGTTTTCAACATTCATTTCCACAAAATTTTGAGTTCTAAATTTCCTCCCCATCTCCCCCTTCTCCCCTCAAGACACTAAGCATTCAAATTACCCCTATCACCAATCTGCCCTTCCTTCTAACATCCCTCCCTTCCCCTATTCCAATCTTCTCTTTTGTCCTGTAGGGCAAGAGAAATTTCTATACCCTATTACCTGTATCTTCTTATTTCCTAGTTATATGCAAGAACAATACTCAACAGTTATTTCTAAAACTTTGAGTTCCAACTTCTCTTCCTTCCTCCCTTCCCATCCATACACATTGGGAAGGCAAGCAATTCAATATAGGCCATATTTGTGTAGCTTTGCAAATGACTTCCATAATAGTTGTGTTGTGTAAGACTAACTATATTTCCCTCCACCCTATCCTGTCCCCCATTATTTCTATTCTCTCTTTTGACCCTGCCATTCCCCAAGAGTGTAGACTTCTAATTGCTCCCTCTTCCCATTGCCCTCCCTTCCATCATCCCCCACCCTGCCTATTCCCTTCTCCCCCCTTTCCTGTATTGTAAGATAGTTTCTCATACAAAAAGGAGTGTGCATTTTATTCCTTCCTTGAGTCAAATGTGATGAGAGTAAGCTTCATATTTTCTCTCCCACCTCCCCCTTTTCCCTCCATTGAAAAGTCTTTTTCTTGCATCTTTTATGAGAGATAATTAACCCCATTCCATTTCTCCCTCTCTCCTCCCAATATATTCCTCTCTCACCGCTTAATTTCATTTTTAAAAATATGATCCCACCCTACTCAACTCACTCTGTTCTCTCTCTCTGTTTGTGTTTGTGTGTGTGTGTGTATGTGTGAGTGTGTGTGTGTGTGTGTGTGTGTGAGTAATCCCACCAATAACCCAGATACTGAAAAAAGTTTCAAGAGTTACAAATATTGTCTTTCCATGTGGGAATGTAAACAGTTCAACTTTAGTAAGTCCCTTATGATTTCTCTTTCCTATTTACCTTTTCATGCTTCTCTTAATTCTTGTGTTTGAAAGCCAAATTTTCTTTTCATCAAAAATACTTGAAAGTCCTCTATTTCCTTGAAAGATCAGTTTCCCCCTGAAGTTTTTGCTGGGTAGGTGATTCTTGGTTTTAGTCCTAGTTCCTTTGAATTCTGGAATATCATATTCCTCACCCTTCTGTCCCGTAATGTAGAAGCTGCTAGATCTTGTGTTATTCTGATTGTATTTCCATAATACTCATATTGTTTCTTTGTAGATGCTTGCAATATTTTCTCCTTGACCTGGTAACTCTGGAATTTGGTTACAATGTTCCTAGGAGTTTCTCTTTTTGGATCTCTTTCAGGAGGTGATCAGTGGATTCCTTGAATATTTATTTTGCCCCCTGATTCTAGACTATCAGGGCATTTTTCCTTGATAATTTCATGAAAATTGATATCTAGGCTCTATTTTTGGTCATGGGTTTCAGGTAGTCCCATAATTTTTAAATTGTCTCTCCTGGATCTCTTTTCCAGGTCAGTTGTTTTTCCAATGAAATATTTCACATTATCTTCCATTTTTTCATTCTTTTGGATTTGTTTTGTGATTTCTTGGTTTCAAATAAAGTCATTAGCCTCCATCTGCTTCATTCTAATTTTTAAAGAACTATTTTCTTCAGTGAGATTTTGAACCTCCTTTTCCATTTGGCTAATTCTGCTTTTTAAAACATTCTTCTCCTCATTGGCTTTTTGAACCTCTTTTGCCCATTGAGTTAACCTATTTTTAAAGGTGTTATTTTCTTCAGCATTTTTTCTATCTCTTTTAGCAAATTGTTGACTCTCTTTTCATGATTTTCTTGCATCTCTCTCATTTCTCTTCCCAGTTTTTCCTCCACCTTTCTTACTTGATTTTCAAAATTCTTTTTGAGCTCTTTCATGGCCTGATACCACTGAATATTTATTTTGGATGTTTGGGATAGAGAAGCCTTGACTTTTATGTCTTTCCTTGATGGTAAGCATTGTTCTTACTCATCCAAAAGATGGGAGAAGTTATCTGTTCACCAAGAAAGTAACCTTCTATAGTCTTATATTTTCCCCCTTTTTTGGAATTTTCTCAACCAGTTACTTGACTTTTGGGTCCTTTGTTAAGAGCAGGGTATACTCTTGGTATCTGTAAGGACTCAGTTCCTCCAATGTGGCACAATCAAGTGTGTACACTGCTCTGGGAGCAACCAGAAATTTTTGTGCACAGAATCTGAGTAGTAGAGTTTCCTCTCCACAGTCACCTGGCCTCCACTTCCACCAAGCCAGCACTGGGGGCTGAGATTCAAATAAGCTTCGGGGGCAGGGACCATTCAGTATGAGATAAATATCAGGTGCTTAAATCCCCCAGGAGCATTAGGTGGGGGCAAGGCCACTACACAAGGCTGAGGTAAGAATCAACTGCTCAGTGCCCTGAGGAGTTTTACAATCCAACAATGGATGCAGGCTGCAGTAGGGGCTGCTGTGGGAACTGCTGCTGCCAGCTAGATGTGGCCTCTGCCTCCGACACCTGAGGCCAGAGCTATTCGAAGGGCCTTCTCCCTTCTCCACCAGCTGAAAGAACCCTCTCACTGACCTTTGGCGCCTGTGGGTTGAGGGATCTGCAAACCAGTGCTACTGCAGCTGGGAATTCCACCCCTAAGCCTGCTGGCATCCTCCTCTGCCTCATGGCCAAGCCTGGGCTGAGCTCCACTCTGTGTCTGCTGCCACAGACATTTCCTGTTGGCCTTTCTGGTCACCATGGGCTAGAAATCTCCACTCCATTGTTCTGTGGTTTCTGCTGCTCTAGAATTTGTTGAGAGTCTTTCTTTAAAGGTATTTTATGGGTTGTGGGGGAAGAGCTAGTGACTAAAGTGGGAATGGGAGTCAAGCATTCATGAAGTGCCTACTGCATGCTTGGCACATGATAGCTGCTATCTACACACTGTTATTTTCCTCCGATAATATTTAATATAAATTTTGGACCTTAATAAGGGCCAAAGTTTGAATTAAGAAGAGTCTGGACCTAATAGTCTCCTTTATTATCTTAAGTAAACTCAAGAGAATGCCTTTTGGTGTCAGCAAGCAAAAGGGATTTCTTTACCAGACCCTTCTCCTGGCATCTTAGTGATAAGGAAAAACACAGATGTTCTGGGTTGTAATTCCAATTTTGTCAACTCTGTTAAAGATAACCTTTCTTGTGTCCACAACTTCAAGGGGCTGTTTAGGATAGGATGTCTATCACCAGAATAATGGGATTTTCTCCTTATCTTTTGTCCCAGAGATAAACTACAGAAAAGAGACTCACACAGCTGGGGACCATAAAACTCAATTGACATTGCTTTGTCAATTGTCTTGTCTTACTAAATTGATGATTGGTTCAACTAAGAGAGTTTCTTTCTCACAGCAAAATGTATAAAAAACAGAAGATTTCTGTACCAGACAAGCAGATTTGATCCTGACTCTGTAGTGCTATGTAACTGCTATCTTTATGGGGATTTGTTTAATTAATTAAATCATAAAATATATGCATTTAGCCTATTGCTTTTTCTAGGTCAACATTTCATTATAATGATTAATGTTCTCATCAAGCACTGTGTTAAATACCATATTATCTAATTTATCCTCTTGGGAAGTAGGGGCTTATTCTTTCCATTTTTACAGTGCAGGAAACTGAGGCAGACAGTGGCTAAGTTACTTGTCCAGGGTCATAGGGCTAGTAAGTGTCTGAGTCTTTCTGAATCCAGGCCCAGTGCCCTCCCTTTCCACCAGGGCTCCTCCTGCCTCTCACCAGTCATCTCATTCTAATCCAGGGATCCTTAATCTGGAGTCTGTGAACTTTATTTTTAAAAGATTTTACAGTTGTATTTCAGTAGAATTGTTTCCTTTGAATTCCTATAGATTTTCTTTTCTGCATTTAAAAGCAGGGGACCCTGGGCTCCCCCAACTTGACTGCCCCAGGACTCTTTGATACAAAAGAAAGGGAATCCCCGCTGTCTTGCCTCATTCTCTATTCCTCAGTTATTCCCTTATTTGACTCAGCTCCTAACTAACTGTGATTCCAGGAAGTAGTTAATGCACATATTATGATTCTGGGCCTTATTTCCTCTACTGACCCTTACCTCCTCTGGGCCTCAGTTTTCCCATCTGCAAAATGAGGGAGCAGGAGTAACTGGCTGCTAGGTCCCTTTCATCATCAAGTGTGTGATAATCCCCAGGATACTGACACCCAACTTTATGAAGAAGATAATGGAGGCTCAAAGAGAGGATGAGATTGTTCAGACAGAGAATGAATTCTCCTATTCCAAAACCTGAGCTCTCTCCCTCTGTGCCTGATGGTCCTTGTAGGCATTTCCAAGACCAGGCACCTGAGGGCTCAGAGGAGGCAGAGGTCAGAAGACACTATATCTTCATGTGGAAGGGTCTTCTCCATCATCTAATGCACCTCCTTATTTTTCTGATGAGAAAAACGGTGACTCCCTGGGGTCAAGTGGCTCATACAAGGTGCATTGGATAACCATTAACAGACCTGGGGTTGAAACCCAGGCATTCTGGCTCTGAAGCCAGGCCTCCCTTCAGCACACCCCACATTCTCTGAGGATGTTGTATCCCTATAGACATGGGAGTGATTGGCAGAGGGAGAGTCCAGAGGTCAGAGTCACTTTCCTTTGGATTCCCCCTTCCTTAGGTGCCTCAGGGAAGCCCTGGGGGCCCATGGAGCTTCATTGGCAAACCCAGCCTCCTTTCCAAATCAGTGCCCCTGCCAGGGGTGGGCTCCCTTTGTAGGGGTTGGCCTTGCTCCCTTCCACAAACCTCCCCTGGAGAGGAGCATTGACAGGCTACCTCATGGGGAGACCTAGGACATCCACAGTGCCTGACTTGGGGTGTGAGAGGTGTGAGCTCCCACAAGCTCCCTGAAGTTTTGAGCATTATTCACTATTCCTGGTCAAATTAAATGACACTTGTAAAGCATTTAACATGGTGCCTGCACACAGTAGGCACTCAATAAATGTTTGTTCCCTTCCTCCTTTCTCTAGTGCAGCATTTGGTCCTCCTTTGATCAGCTGGGGATACAAAGAGGTCAACAGATACTCTCTGTCTCAGGATAGACACTGCAGCATCCTCTAAGGGCTCAGTAGCCTTGGCTTGGATGAGACTCAGGGTAGGCCGACAGTCTGCCCCTGTCTGAGCAGCACAGAACCTGAGATGGGAAGGGCACCTGGCCTAAGATCCCTCAACATGCCTGATCGATGGTCATGAAGTCTCTGCTCATCCATGACCTTATCAGTATTCAGGCCTCTGTTTCCCTGGTGGAAAGCTCTCCTTTAGGCTGTGTGACATTGTCCCCCTGGGACATCCCCACTTGGATACTAGCTCTCCCCTAGAGAACCGTATAGAACATCACTGACCTGCTTCCCTAGAAGGGCCCTTAAGTGGGCAGTCAGGACTTGAGTTGTGTTGGGCCTGGTTGGAAAGGGAGTGTCAGTGACTGTCCCCACCTCCAGCAATGTTCCCTTCTGCCTTAGGGACTTTTAAATGTCTTGGGGCAGGTGAACTTCAGGACTAGGTTGCCTGCCTCAGGCACAACTGTAGGGGCCAGGTACCCTATCCTGAGGCCTCAGTGGACCTCCTAATTTCATAATATGAACTGATAAAGCTGGGAGCAAGAAGGAAGTTCCTCCCGCAAAAAAATTCTGACTGTCCTCTCCCAACCACCCTGATATCCCAAGGAAATCTGGGCTCACAGCTTCTCTAAATAACTCTATCTAGATTTGGGGCTTGGACAATATAAGACAAAATGAGCCAGTGCCAAGATGATCCCCCTTCTCCAGCACCTTCTATGTTCCTCTTCCTCTCAGACTTCCTAGAGCTAATTAGGAGCCTCAAAGGGGCTCTGAGCTAAGTCTATTCCCAACTAGGATGTAGGCACTGGGGACAAGGAGGCCTAGGATTACAAGGAATCCCTGGTCAAGTCAGCCTACCTTGACCTTGCCTGACCGGGTCCTAATCTCTCCTAACCTGCTGCTGCTGTTGCCAGTAGTCTTGTTCTGCCTTCTCCTGCTCGCTTTGCAAGGGGGTTAGGGGAGGGCTCTAAGCACAGACTGAGGAAGGGGATTAGAGGGATGGTGTGGGTCATGGGAAGGGCAGCGCTTACCATACACAGCCAAACATCCTTGCGCTTTTACTATCAGGCCACTTGTGAAGTCAAAAAACTGTACAATGTAGTAATCAGTGTCATTGAGGATGAGGTTGGAGATGAGCAGGGAGCCCTTGGAGAACACCTTCAGTCGATTATCTGCTTGTGTGTGCTGTCCACTACAAACATGATAGAAAATGATCTGGTTGGGGAAGTCTAATACGCTTCTGTACCAAGTGTAGCTGAGAGACTTCTCTGACAAGCTCTGGATGTCCAAGAGGATGCTGCTGCCCACTGTTCCATAGGATGGATTTGGCACAACCTTGATGGAAACACTTTGGGCATATGTTGGTTGGATCCAGCAGCTGAGGATGGAGGCAGAGGTCAGCAGGGTGCCCCTGCCCTCCTGTGGGGCTCAGGCCACTGACATGTACCCAACCAAACAGAGGGTGCTAGTAAGCCTGCCCAAGGATCTGCTAGGGGCTCAAAGGGGTGTTTGTGAAGGGAATTCATGGGCCTTAGCTTCAGTGTCAGTTCCAGTCTCTGCAGGAGTTCTGAGAGTTTAGTCAGTCACACATTTTAAGCTCCTGCTATGGACTTGATTCAGAAAGGAACTGCTAGAATGGAGAGACACTGAAGGGAGAAAGAAATCAATAAAGTGGGGTGCTGAAGATCGAAATCAGATCTTAGACCTGGATACAAACTTACAGATCAGTGAACCCAACACTGCATTTGCAGATGAGGAAATAGTGGGTCCCATAGTATAGTCAATGTGACCAGCATTCACTGGGAAATAACAGAGACAGTATTTGATCCCAGCTTTTCAGACCAAAAACCAGGCAGGGTCTTTCCCACTAAACCCTGGGTGCTGACAGTGTAGCTCCCAATCAGCCCTGGGAGGAAGCTGGTGTTCCAGGTTTTGTTTGTGTTTGTCCTTTGTTGCCAAAGAAGACCATGCCATCAGAAAATGATTGTTTTCAGTGAAGGAGGGCTGTGCAGGTCACCAGCCTCACTTCTCCTCCAGAGCCATCTGAATCCAGTGACCAGATATTCCTCAGGAGACTGGAGATGACCCAGGATGAGGCAATTGGGGTTAAGTGACTTGCCCAAGGTCACACAGCTAGTGAGTGTCAAGTGTCTGAGGTGAGATTTGAACTCAAGTCCTCCTGACTCTTGAACTGGTGCTCTATCCTGCACCACCTAGCTACCCCTGGTGTTCCAGGTAGACACAAGCTAAGAGGGGTAAGTGAGCTGTCCATGGTCTCACAGTTAGCAAGCATCAGAGCTGGGATCCACACCCAAGTCTCCTCTGACAGTAAAGACTAACTTAACGTCTTCAGAGCCTGCTCAGCTCCACGACTGGACCTTCCCCAGAGTCTCGGGACTGTGGGCTGGTAACCCTGAGCTGCTCCTTCCCCTTTGCCCCTGCCTCAGGAAAGACACCCTTGGCCAAGAGCTCAGAGACTGTCTCTGGGACAGACCCCCTAGGACTGCTCTCCTACCTTCCGGTCCTTATGTTGATTGACTTCTCTCTCTCTGGGCTAGGATTCCCAAAGCTCTCCCTGCTCCCCTGGGTCCCAACAGAGCCAGTGTCTCACCCAAGAGCAGTAGCACCTTCCAGGGATTGCCCCTACTGTGGGCAGCTTGCGAGGGACTCTCCATTGTTCTCTGCAGTCCACTGTGTGTGGTCACCTCTCTCCTTTTCCAGAATCTCTGCCTTCCCCTCTTGAGCTGTGTCTTCCTTTACAGAACTTAAGTGCAGCACCTAGAGGTGTCCTTGTTGGGGACCAGACTCAAGGCTGTCCCTGCATGGAACCAGACCTGTGTCCGCTCTGTCTCCTTCTTCTTCCCTAGATGACTGAAGTCTCTCCCTTCAGGGCTTCAATTCCTCTGTTTTCCATGATCATTTGAATCCCACAGGGCAGGGACTTGGCCTCTCACTTTCTCCTTACTCCCCTTTCTTCCCCTCCAAATTTCTGTGGTTTCCTGCTTCTCACAGGGAGCCCCTCCTTTGCATAAATCCTTCCCATTGTCCATGGAGAAGTGCTTGTGTTCCCAAGGGGACCAGCAGTCACTCAGTATTACCTGCTGTGAATTTCTACTTCCACTTGACTTTATTCCTTCTTTCCCATTCAGACAAGAGACTATTTAGACTCCTCAAAGGACCAGGTCATGGTGGGCAGAGACAGTGGGCATGGATCCCCATTCTGTGTTTCTAGCACCATCCTGTCTCTTATCAGGACAGGGAAGAGGACCCTGGGTTTTTCTCATGCACTTTACTGGGTCCAATGGGGCTGGGGAAAGGCAATAGCGAATGATGCACATAGGGGTGGTGTACCCTATAACAGGAGCAGATAGGTCATCTTTTAGTACCACAACCACTACCACCCTCTTCTCTAGCTGAATGACTTAGTCAATAAAAAGGCTAGATTTGGAGACAAGAAGACAGGAGACAGTCTTCACTTCTCTATTTTGGAGGGAGAGGGATTAGACCTGGATGCTTCAGAGCCCTTAAACCAGAGACACTGTCTAGAAACACATGGAAAAAAATGGAGTGGCAGCAAGGAGGACAGAGAGAGGGCATTAACTGTAGATTCAAAAAGAGATGGGAAAGAACTGTCAGTCTCCTCATGGGTTATAGAAAGAGAAAGCAGGTGAGGGGGAAAGACCTTTAGAACAGATCTGGGCCACAGACAGAGCGAATGGGAGAACCTTCAGGTGAAGGAGCTGAGGATGGGGAGAAGGATCCTTCTTCAGGTCAAAGGTCTCAGAGAAGGACAAGGGTGCAAGAGCCCTGGGAGAAGACAGGAAGCCTGGGAGGATCCACAGGTGTCAGGTCTGCTCTGATGATCCCTCAAGGCTCAGAAAGTTCTGTTCCTCTGTCTGGGAGGGTCTTTCTCATGTATCTGTTCTTTCCTAAAGTCCAGAGAATGCCACCTTCCAGAGAAGTCATTCAGGCTCCAAGGCGGTAGGTAAAGACACCAAGCAATGAAAGCTGCAGCCAGTCAGGGCCTTAGGCCATAGGGCTCTAACCAGAGACTCCTTTTTTGTCTCTGCAAGGAGAAGGGAAGAAGAATTTCTCCAATGAGGGTTAACTCCTTTCTGTTTTGCTTTGAGGAAGATGACTAAAATTCGGTTCCTTCAGTCCTCCTGTGCTCCATTCAGTGTAAACATTGTTCATTCATGTGTACACTCATTAGGCACTGACAAAGACCCTCAAGTTAGAGGATTCAGAGTTGAGAGACTATTTGTATATGACCTAGAAATGGTGACTCTCAGATCTCCACTCCCTGGTCCATTATTCTGCTGACATTCTGACCCTGGGCTTCAGGGACCTTGGGAAGGATGACGTTGGGAAAAAAGCTTTGTGTCTCAGTTTCCTCTTTGGCAGAGAGGAAGGACCAGGTTAGCTGGCCTCAGGAGCCTCTTAGACCACGATGTTCTTGTGATCACTCTTTAGATGCAAAGTGGTTTTTAAGCCCAGGATGACTTATTTTTATTTTTACCATAGCCTGCCATGGCCAAAGAACTCATAACCAGAAGGCCAACCTATTGGTGATGAACCCCCCCATACTTAGTGGTGCCTTCCTCCAGAAATCAGATTAGTCTGTTGAGATAATTTTACTAGAAGCCCTTCTAGAATGGGGGAACAAAATCAAGGCTGCACCTCTAGGTCACAGCCATGCCGAGAGGAGTCCCCAGAGCCAGGCGTTGTGATCCCAATGACACATGCCTTGTCCTCAGTGAGTTTACATTCCCCTATAGTTTCTCTGTTCTCACCATCAAAGCAGAGTCAATGAGGAGTGCAGATGTTAAGATGAGGCCCATTTAGAGACAGAATCTAGAGGCCCAGGTTCCTAGAACCAAAGTCCCAGATGCTTAGAGCTCAGTGTCTGCAGAACCCATCATGAAATCACAGCAACCCAGAACCTCAGAACCCTAGATCAGAGACAGCCTGAAAGTGTCCACACTGAGCATTTCTCTCTCTTCCTCCATCACAAATGCTCTCCCTCCTCTTCTTCAACCTCTGGCTTCCTTGATTTCCTTCAGGTTCCAGCTAACATCCTTCATTCCCTCTCCTCAGCCCTGTTGGACCCTCTCAGAAGCCCCAGTAAAGTGCAAGGGTCCTCTTCCCTGTCCTGATAAAAGACAGGATGCTCCCTATACATCCTAATTCTAAAGCCTGACCTCTCAATTGTCTCCAATTATCCTGTCCCCATCTTATTTGCACCTAGTTGTTTGCAAGAGGCCTCACCCTTTAGAAGGTAAGATCTTTGAAGGTCAAGACTGTCTTTGCTTTCCCCCACTTGTTAGCCCAGTGCCTGACACACAGTAGGTACTTAATAAATGCTTACTGACTGACTTTCCGTGGGAGATGTGGAGAGGAGGAACTCCCTCTGTGGTCTCCTCATCTTCTGACAGGGAGAGTGGTGGAGGGAAGAAGATGAAATCAGGCCCCCATGGATTTCAGGCCCAGGATACACAGAGGAAATCAGTCTGGGTTTCTCCCCTTCCATGGGAGGATACCACCTTGTATATAACCTGGGCAGGCTTCAGGCACTTTCATGGACCTGAGGGGCTGGATGGTCACTGGAGCTCCTGATGAGATGGAGAGTGTGTGAAGGAGGTAAGAGCATGTGTGCACCATCCCTAGAATTTGCAGAAATCTGGGGGGCCACTCTGCAGAAGAGAAGCCTTTTGGAGGGGATGTGGTAGGAGGTGAGGACTCGAAAATGGTCTTTGGGGGGAGGTCATGAGGTCAAGGGATTTGATTTATCTTCCTCAGCCCCAGAAGCCATAGTTGGGAGCAAGGAATAGAATTCTGTGTGGGGTACATTAAATTAGGGCAGCCAGGTGGCTCTAGGAGTCAGAAGATAGAGAGTCAGAAAGATTTAATTTCCATGAGATTAAATCTGACCTCAGGCACTTACTAGCTGTGTAACCTTGGGCAAGTCAGTTAACCCTGTTTGCCTCAGTTTCCTTTTCTGTAAAATGAAGGAATGTAAAATGGAGAAGGAAATGGCAAACTGCCTCATTATCTTTGTCAAGAAAACCACAAATGGGTTAATGAAGGTTAGGACATGACTGAAATGACTGAATAGCAAGAAAGGTTCTAAGATCCTTAGACTCCATGGTTTTGATGATAAGAATCTATGGAACCAGGGATCTTAGGTTCTGAACAGCACAATCTCTGACTCGGCCAAGATCATGAAAAATTCCACCACCATTTGAACTCTGTTTACTCTATGGGTTCAAGACATTCCAAATGGAAGCCATCATCTCCTCCCTAAACCTGCCCATGCTCCACACTACTCTATTTCTGTGGAGGAAAGCAGCATCCTCCCATCCCCCCAAGTTTGTCTCTTCAGAGGCTGCCTTTAGTCTTTCCTCTGTCTCACCCCAATCTCATGTCTAATTCATTCCCAAACCTTGACCTTTCTACCCCTATAGCTTTTCTGATATCCATCCCCTCTTATCTCCTCACAATCACCACTATGTTTCAGGCATCTATCATTGTTTGCCTGAACAATGACCTCCTAAGCAGTCTTCCTGTCTCTAGTCTCTTGGTTCTCCAACCCATCCTCCACGCACTTGCCAAGTGGTATTACTAAAGCTCGGGAATGATGACATCATTTCCATTTGACATTTAGTCTTTCATAATCATTTTTCCATGCAGTATTTTCCAGTCCAACTAGATGAGTAATTTTTGTGAATATATGATACTCCATCTCCTACCTCTATGGCTTTGTACAGGCTGTCCCATCTACTAGGAATTCTCTTCCTGCTTATTTCCAAGTTCCCCTTGGAGTCAGTCAGTGGGTTGACATTCCTTCAACCAGCCTTTATCATTGTTTGTTTGTGTGTGGTTTGTCCTTCCTTCTGAAAGAGGACCATGACATCAAGGAGTTGGTGACATGATTGGCAATTGACTTTGATTTGAGTGAGGAAGGGCTGTGCAAAGTCACCAGCTTCACTTTCTCCTCCAGAGTCATCTGAGTTTAGTGGCCAAATATCTGTCAGAACTACTGGAGATGGCCCAGGATGTGTGAGACGTTGGCCCTTTTAAGGGTGGTCTTATTAAGTTCTCATTTTGAGTGACTAAATTGCCCATTCAGTTTATAGTCCTCTTTAAGAAATGAATCAAGGAATGTCCCCTTCAATTAAAAAAAAAATCAGAGTTGAAGAGGAAGACCTTCAAGATTTCTAACCAGAGGAGAAACAGTTGTTATTTAACTTCACTTCAAGCCAGGAGGGTCCAGAAATAACAATTAATCACCTGGTGCTTAGGCAGGGACCTATTGTTGTCCAATTCCTGAGCTCCAGAGTGAATTGGGCTTAAGGCTTGGTCTTTGTAAAAGAAATCTAGCCAGTAAACCCCAAATTAGCCAGGTAGCTTTCGGTCATCAAAAATTTCCATTGCTTGGGACAAGGTAAGGAAAAAGGAGAGGTAGGGCAGGGAGAGGAGGGGAGAGAACTACAATATTCATATGATCAAGTTGCATAATATTTGCTAAGTCCTTATCTCAGTTCCTGGTTCAAGGTTAGGGCTTTATCAATGCCTACTCCTCCTAAGTGATGGAGAAACATTTCATTCAAAAAGCTTACATTCCATGCTAATAACTATGTACATACACTCAAAGGAGACAGAAGGAGATTTGGTAGGGAGGAATTTCCCAGGCCCCTTCAAGCCAGAGCTGATGCCCCCTCTTAAAACTTCAAAACCAGTGTTGAGAAGTTGGAGCTCATAGTCTAAGTCAGGTGTTTTAGAGACATATAATAACAGGCCATCATTATCTCCATCATCCCATCTCCTCTTTATAAGGACAGCAAGATTTCCATTTTGAAAAGCACTTTATATATGCTATCTCATTGGATGCAAATAAATACCCCGGGAGGTCTGAGGCAAAAGTTCTTTTCTGATCAGATGAACTGGGGTCAGCATCCTGCAGGAGATATCCCTTGCTTTGGGCTTCCATGGAAGAATACAATTTTAACAGACAAAAAAGGACCAGAAAGAGGTTCTTGGAATGAGAAAAGAGCTGGAAAAAAGGCTTTGAGGAGGGAGATTACTTCATATGCTTAAGGAGGAAATGTTGTCTGGTTTGGCCAGATGGGAATGTGATAAGATTGGCCTAGAAATTGAGTGACACCTGATCGTGGGATGTTCAAGGCCAGGCCTTCAGGGATCATAATTACGTCTCACCTGGGAAACAATATCAGAGCTGAGGGTAGAATATTTGGCCAGAAAAAAGGATGATTTCTCATCCACAGGATATCTCATGCTGAAAGGTCTCAAGAATTCTGGGCCCATTTCTTCTTCATTTTCATCCAGTAGGGCAGAAAGTCTGGGGTTTATGTAAAATTGAATAGTGTGGGAGACATAATTCCAAATTGTTCTCCATAGTCTCTGGTCCTATTCATAGCTTCACTAATAGTCTATACCTGTCTTTCTCTGTATACAGTACAACAGTATATACCTGCCCTCCCACATCTGTCATTATTTTTTTTGCCACTAATATAAGATACAAAGTCAAAATTGTATTAATTCTAATTTTTCTGATTATTAATAATTTCAAGGAATTTTAGTCTAACTCCAGCAGCTTGCAGTTACTGCTCCAGGTAACTCCATGACTAGCCATTTCTGACAAAGTGCCAACCTGCATTGGAAGAAGAAATTTTTTCACTCAGAATTTCCCCCACTCATGAAATTTTTGGTCTAGGGCCTCTTACTATTTTCCTTACATTCATTCTACGTTAATGTAGGTATTTATAAATATCTATAAAATATATGCCAGTATACATGCACACATATATGTATATAAACACACACATACACATGACCCAACCATCATTATCTTGAAGGACTCTGGGGCTCTTGTCTGGTCCAGGGTTATTAATAGACCATCCCAAGGATCTTGCTTTATCTTGTAATGTTTCTCTTTAGGAGTCATGCTTCAACAATATAAGAAAAAATTCAGCAGTATCAGACTGATAGTACCAGTGGCACAGTCCATGTTTGAGAGTGCAGATTGGGATATTACTGATTCAGTCCAGACCTTTCTTTTTCCTGACTGCTTGCTGCTGCCTGCTCTTTGGCCTAGAGAAGGTCTGATAATCAAGTTCAAAGGACCTAGCTACCTTCTGTACCACAAACAGCTGAGAGCCTCCTCTGAGAACCCCAGGAGGGTCAAGATGAGTTTGCTACCCACTGTCCCAATGGTAGACTTGGCACAAGAATTGTGGGAGCATGTTGAGCAGATGTCAGGTGGAGGCTATAAGGGGAGGAAGAAGGCAGAGGTCAGCAGGATGTCCTGGTCTTCCTGTGTGACCCAGGCCACAAAATGTCCCCAGAATATGTGTGGGAGCTGCTAAGCCAGCCTCATGGTCCTCTGGGGTCTGTCTGTTTTTTGAAGGGAATGGATATAAGTAGTCATTTATCCCTGAGTCCCAGTCTCTAAAGGCTATCTGAGTCTAGTGTGTATCAAAATTTAAGCTCCTTGAAGTACTGGATTCAGAAAAAAAACCTGCCAATGAGCTAGCCAAGTCATTGAAGGGAGAAATGAGTCAATAAAGTAGTGTGGGGGCAGCTGGATGGAGGAGTGAATAGAGCACCAACCCTGGAGTCGGGAGGACATGAGTTCAAATCTAGCCTCAGACACTTCATACTTACCAGCTGTATGACCTTGGGCAAGTCACTTAACTCCCCGTCCAAAAAGAAATAAAGTAGTGTGACTGAGACCAGAATGTCCTTAGTGGTGAACAGGACCGTGGAGATCACAAAATTAAATACCTTCAATTTGCAGATGGGACACAGATAAAGCAAGTGACATGACTGTTATTAAATACTAAATAAGAGAGGCAGCATTTTGACTCAGATCTTCTGGTTCCAAACCAAGAAGGGTCTTTCTCACAGTTGGTTGTTCTTCACTCTAAATGAGGACCCACCCAAACGACAGCACTTTGTTAGAGTCAAGGTAAAGCATGTCCGCCTGTGACTGACCAGACTAAGAGGAGCTTGGAACGCTCTGCCACAGGTGATGCACAAATAATCCACTTCAACTCTTGGGGTGGATTCTCTAAACCTGAGCACCTTGCATTTCTTTTGAGCTACTTCACTTCTGTTCTGTTCACAGAGCACCTTCTTAGATGAGGGCAGGCCATGCTGGGTGTCTCCCAAGTCACACAATCAATTTCAAAATTCTTCAGAGAGACCTTGAAGGTGGCACTGTATGGCTACTTCTGACCATCATGTGAGCACTTTCCTTGTGCAAATACTGCTTTGAATAGGCTTTTAGGCAAGAGAAGCGTTGGGTTCAAAAGTGACCAGCCCATTAGATCTGTGCTCTCTGCAGTAGATATTGAGTGCATGGCAGTTCAGCTCAAGAAAGGACACCAGTGTCCACAATATGATCCTGCCAGGTGATCTTCAGAATCTTCCCGAGACAATTTCAATTACAGCAACTTAAAGACTGAAAGAGTTTTGCTGCCCAAGAGCCCAGGAGGAAAATAGTGTTGCAGATGAACACAAGCTAACAGAGGTAAGGGAGCTGTCCATGGTCACAGAGCTAGCAAACATCTGGACTGGTATCCAAATTCAGGACTCCTCTAATTGCTGAAAGTCCATTGTATCTTCACAGAATTCTCAGTTTTATTGGATTGAACACTGACCTGAGTCACAGGATAGTGGACTGATGGCCCTGAGCTGCTACTTTCTCTACTGACCCAGGGTCAGGGAAGACTCTCCTGAACGCATCTACATGGACTGCCTGTGGGACATAATTCCCTCTGGATGGTCTCCCTTCTCCTGGTCCTTAGTGAGTTGTCTATTTTGGGGTCAGAATCCCCCAAGATTCCCCACCTCCCCTGGTCCCCAGCAGTTCTAGTAACTTACCTGTGATCAGGAGGAATTTTCAGGGGTTGCCTGCATGATAGGGAGCTTCTGAGGGCTGCTCCATCAGTCTATGCTTTCCACTGCAGAGCTGTGTGATCACCTCTCTTCTTGCCAGGAATCTCTGCCTTCTCTTCCTGTACTGAGCCCAAGTGCAGACCCTGGAGTGGTCCCTGCTGGTGATCAGACTCAGGGCTGTCTTTGTCTGGGAGTCCTGGTCTGCTTTATGTCCCTCTTCTTCTCTAGCAGTGTGGAGCGCTTTGTCTCTTCAGGGTTTGAGGTATCTATTTATCTCAGCAAGGATCACATATGCCCTATAAGGCCAGGACTTTATCTCTTTCTCTTCCTTCCCCTCTTCTCTATTTTCTCCCCTGCCACCTTCTGTACTTACCTGTCTCCCAGTCCTCCCAGGTTGAGGGTAACCTACAGACCTCAAATCTGTTGCTTTGAATATGGATCACAGCAACATGTTCCAAATCCTCAAAGACATGGGAGGACCAGATCATCTGATTTGTCTCCCAAGGAGCCTGTATGTGGGTCAAGAAACAATGCCTAGAACTGAACATTGAACAATTGATTCACTTAAGATGATAAAAGGAATGCAACAGAGTTACATAGAGTCACATTACTTATTTAACTTATGTGTAGAGTATGACATGCAAAATTCCAGGTTGGACAAATCATAATCTGGAATTAAAGTGACCAGGACAAATATCAATGACCTCAGATGTGCAAATAATACCAGCCAGAAAGGGAAGAATTAAGAAGCCTTTTTAATATGGTGAAAGAGGGGAGAATAAAAGCTGCCTTGAAGCTTAACATAAAAAACCCCGCAAAACTCTGTGACCATGGCAACTGGTCCCATCACTTTTTGGCAAATAGAGAAGGCTCTATTTGCCAGATTTTATCTTCTTGGACTCAAAGATCATTGCAGATGGAGACTAGAATCATTAAATCAAAAGGAATTTGCTCCTTAGGGGGAAAACTTGGCAGATCCATACAGCGGAACCATCACTTGCTGACAAATTTCCATATAGTCAAGGCTATGTTCTTTCTCTCTTTTTTGTTTTTAATAGCAATGTATGGCCATGAGAATTGGACTGTGAGGAAAGCTGAGCACTGCAGAATCGATGCTTTTGAATTGTGGTGCTGCAGAGGGCTTTTGATTGTCTCTTGAACAGCACAAAGATCAAATGTGTCAATACTTACAGGCATTAGCATATGCTACTCACTGGAAGGTCAAATAGTGAAACTGAAGTTTAAATACTTGGGCCATGGAATGAGAAGTCAGAACTCATTTGAAAATTTCCTGATGTTGGGAAAGATTGAAGGCAAAAGGAAAAGGGAAAAGCAGAGGATGAGATGGATGGAGAGTGTCATGGAAGAGTTTGAGAGATGGTGGCGGACAGAAAGCCCTGGTGTGCTATGGTCCATGGGGTCACAAAGATTTGGACACAACTGAGCAACAACCACAACAGAGACGCTCTGGTTCTACAACCTCATTTGACAGTGGAAGAAAGAGACTCAAGAGAGTAGTCAGTTGCCCAGAGTCCCACAGAGTGGAAAACAAGAAAGTTGGGATTCAGATGCAGGTCTTCTGGTCTCAGATCCAGTGCTGTACCTTTCTCTGCCTCAGGCACAACTCAGGCTCAGCTATGGGATTTTTCAAATATGTACATCTGGGAGAGGACATATCTCATTGTTCAATCCATCTAGAAGGCTTCAAAGGGATGTCCTTTGGGTATAGGGGTTTTGAGGCCATGTGTTGCAGTACCATTAGGAAAAAATTGATGATGAGCACCTCCTTCTATTCTCCACTCTGTTTTGTGAGGACAAATCTTGATTTTCTTGTATTTCCTGAAACCCCTGGGAAGCAGCTGTACATTCCCCAAGGCTATGCCAATTGCCCCTCTGGTCAAGGTGTTGGAGGTATATTTCACCAGCCACTTTTGAAGTCATGATATACCTCTAAGTATTTCTGAGGCTTTCTGGATGTCTTACCTTCATTGCTTGTCTGGTCACTGTATGAATTGGTCTCCCTGTTCTGCTCTCTTCAATCTCTGTCATTGACATTTTTCCTTCCGTGTTTGTCTGAATCCATCAAATTCACCTTTGTTATGACATGATAAAATTCCATGGCATTCATATTTCACAGTTTATTAATCCATGTCCCAATGAATGAATGCCTAGTTCATTTCCAGTTCTTTGCTACAACAAATATACTGCTATAAATACTCATGTACTGATGGCTGCTTTCTTTTTGTTCTTGACCCCTTTGGGATACTTGTCTGATAGTGTACAAATCCTTCTATCATTCATGACTGAGGGGGCTAGAAAGCAGTTAGTGGCTATTTTCTCTCAGGGATAGAGATGATAGGCATCTAGCATTGTTTCTCACATGTTCCCACCACTGTACTCCCCATTAGCTATCAGACAGAAATACAGTTATTGTTAGGAAAGGTATTTACTGCAAAGGAATAGTGAGAGCAATTGGTACAAAACATCCCCTCTCAAACCCAAATTTGGGGTGCAGTCTCCTATACACAGAGCTTCCTTTAAAGGTATGGGTACCAACCTCAAATGAAATAGTCCTGAGAGGCCTGGATTGAGGGTGCCAGTAGCTAAGCCATGCCCCGCCTGCTCCAGACCCTGGAAGTCCTTTTTTTCTTTTGTGAATTACTCCATGAGGAGAGCTCACTATTGGGCTCTAAGAATCGCTGCCATTAGGGCTCATCCCTAACACTTATTTCTCCCATCAGCAGTCCTGCAGCTACCACTGTCCTTCTGTGACTCGCTTTCTTCATAATCCATTGCCATCAGACACTTCTGAATCTGTTGGACCAAGATGATCTGGTCCATCTTTGAAATGTTGTTTAGAGTCAAAGCTTCCTGCTTCCATGGAACCTCAGGAGCATAAGAGCATGGACTCTTTGACTCTGAGAATCACAGCATCTGAGGACCACACAGATAAGCTGAACACCTGAGTTCAATAGGAATAAACATGGAAGTTTCCAAGAGGATTTTTACTTGGATAAAGGTGATAAAGAAGACAGAAAAATACAGAGTTACTGAAAATATTGAAACACTTGGGGACCAACAGAGTATGCATCCAAATTCATTCCACAGGGTGCCTTGGCTTCTAACCAGTTCAGGAACATGTAACTCTGGCTTCCTTCATTCCTCTCAGTCCTCTCTGGAAGGTCTCGGTGCCTCTGGAGCCCTAGAAGCCTTCCCTCTCTCCATATTCAGCCTCTTTCTCTCTCTCTGGGTTGATCAACATGGTTGATCTGTTGATCCAGATGTCTTAGTTTTCTCCCCTGAGAAAAAAAGGGAGACAGAAGGGTTGTTACAACATCCCTATGGACTTTTCTCTCTTCTTTGGATTTGAAGATTCTTCCTGGGATTGATCTTGGCCTAAATATGCACTCTGGTGACGTCCAATGCCTGCAGACAGAGAGAAGAGATGTCACTGACATCTTAGAATAGAGGTTGGGACTAGGAGGACCCTTCCCTCTCCAAACCTTGCCTCCACTTCCCTCCATCCTGGCCCTCTTCTGTTCCCTGTCCCATCAAGAACAAGAAGTCCATCCTCAACCAGCATTTTGACCTCTCCCTTGGTCCCTAAGAAAGGCCTGGCTCTTCCTTTTGCATATACCTGATAAGGACTCTCGGATGGAAGTTCCTGAAAAGCAAGGGAGGAGACCATGTCCTGTGGAGGTGGAAACAATAGCTAGTAAAAGCCTCCAAAAGCAGAGTTGGAAAGGAATTTAGGACAGAGAATGCTTGATTTAGATGGAACTTTGGATATGTCACAATTAGAAGGGGTCTTGGAGATATCATAAGCATGGATCCCCTAAGTTAGAAGGGACCTCAGATGAAGATCTAATCTGAGCCAGACCCTAACAGCAATGTCCTCTACAGCTCATGTGACAAGTGGTCATCCAGTCTTTCTTGGAGGCTCCCAGTGTGGAGGAGGACTTCGTGTCCTAGGTAGGCCATTCCACCCTCATCCATTCAATAAACACTTATTCAGCACCTACTGTGCGCAAAATGTGGTGCCAAAAATTCTGGGAAGATTTACCTTTTTCCTGCCTTGAACTCTTGCTATTAAAAACCCCTCTATCCTGAGTGGTTGTGGACTCAGTAGCTGCCCCCTAGTCAAATGCTAGCCTGTAGCCATGAGTCGTTTCCTTCCTAGACTGCTCTTCACCAACTGCCATGATTGAGCCACAAAACAAACTCCCCAGTGTTTGAGTCTTTCAGTCCTGAAACAGCCAGCCTGGTACCCCTAAACCCTAACGCTCCCTTTTCTCTTGCCTTCCAGTTCTGGAACGATAATCACATCAGCTCTGCCTGGAATTCAGATTCCATTTACCATCCCTGTAATTCCCCAGAGCAAAATATGGAAAGCATTTCTTGATATGTGAAATTTCTCTCAATGGAAACATACTCTCATTGTGATTGTGGGCACTTTTACATGTACTCATAATACTTTTTAAACCCTGTATATGATTTGAATATGAATCATTCACTGAATGATTTTTTTTAATTTAGTCATTCCTTTATCCATGGGAAGAACAGAGAAGGCTGAGATGGTGAAGCAGTGAAGATGATAACTCTTCTGAGAGGAAACCTTTACTAAACAAACAATCAAATACCAAATGTATAAAAAAGGGCATGAGCATTAGGAAGCATCAAGGCTGGAGTATTCAGTTCAAGGGCGAGGACTTGAACTAAACTGGGCAGGAGGGTCAGGTTTCAGTGAGAATGAGGTGAGGTGGGAGCACCTTCGAGGCATGGAACATGGCCTGAACAGAGGCTCCAGAGAGCAGGTAGTGTACTTGGAACAATAGAAGGGCTGATTAGATTGAACCTTTGAGTACAGGAAGGACAATAAAGTCTCATAAATCTGGAGACCATGACCTCAGAACATCCAAGATGGAATGGCTAATGGGTAAAGTCTTGACCTGGAAGTCAGGAAGAGCTTAAGTCTGGCCTCTGACACAATCAGTCCTTAAGGACCTGACCAAGTCCCTTAAATTGCTAGCAGATATCTCAGATAATAGGCTGCCTATCATCATTGGGAATGTGAGTTCCCCACACCAATTAAATCAGCAAGTGGACCCAAACAGACACACCAGGCATGGTTACAGTTTCTTTTCCACAAAATAGGGAGCCACTGAGCTGTCTTGATTCAGGAAGGAAGTTGGTTTAACCTCTGCCTTGGTACACTTTGCCATTTGTCTGTGATTTCTATCATGCTTTTTTGAGTTCAGTTGAAGCATAATAAATTTTGCTATAGCCCTGTATTTTATCTCTCTGAATCTCGATATCCACATGTGTTCCTTATAAACAATAGATTACTTGGGTCTTTCCAATCCACACTGCCAACTTTTTTATGGGTCAGTTAATCTAATTCATGTTAAAAGTTATAACAATGAATTGTGTATTTTCCTCTCTCTTGTTTTCTTATTCTGTTTTCTCTCTTTGCTCACTGTCTCCTCTGTGTAGAAGAGGAGAGAGTGAGACAGAGACCCAGAGAGACAGAGAGATGGAGATATGTTTGACAGTTTTCTATTTCATTAAAGGTGCATCCCCATCCTTATGTTAAACACAATTTTTCATTCTTGGTGGTAAGGCTATATTTTTGGGTTTGGGAATATCATACTTCAATACCGCAACACCTTTGTAATGATAACCTTTTTAAAGGTTAAGTTTTATATGATCACTGCTCTGATTCCTTGTTGATTCAGGACAAGAAAGTGAGGTTGGTGACCTTGCACAGCCCTCCCTCACTCAAATCAAACACAACTTCAAGTCATGTCATCATCTTGATGTCATGGTCCTCTTTGAGAACAAAGGACAAACACAACCTGTGAGTGAGTAGTAGCTCCTCTCCTCCTCCCTCCTTCCCTCTCCTCTGCTATTCCACCCAGGGGAAGGTACATTCCAAGCCCAAAAGGTGCCTTTTTTCCTCTGGGTTTACTGGTTACATTTCTTGCTCCAAGATCAGGCCTTACACCCAATTCACTCTGGACCTCGTAGACTGGACAACAAGTCCCCACCTACCTAGCACAGAGTGTATATAATTGCTAAATAGTAATTGTTTCTCTTTTACCCAGGAGCCCTGAGGATCTTTCTCTCCCACTTTGATTTTTTTTTCTTTTGTTTAACGGGGCCATCCTTTGAGTAACTAATTAGAAAGCCTATTCATTGAATGGTTGTATCTCACTCAAAGTGAGAATGTGATAGGACCTTATCCTGAAAGGGCTAGGGTCTCACATTGCATCGTGGGCCATCTCCAGCCGTCCTGATGAATATCAGGCCGCTGCACCCGGATGGCTCAGGAGAAGAAAGTGAGGTTGGTGACCTTGCACAGCCCTCCCTCTCTTAAATCAAAGACAATCGCAAATCATGTCATCATTTTGATGTCATGGTCCTCTTTGAAGATGAAGGACAAACACAACAACTTGAACAATTTCATTCTGGATTTTCATAAATTTTTTCTTTGACCTGGGAACTCTGGATTTTTGCTATGATATTCCTGGAAGTTTTCCTTAGAAATTTTTCTTTTCAGGAGCAGAATTTTTACTGTTTTCACTTTGCCTTCTGTTGTCATACTTCTGGACAGTTTTCTTTCATAATTTCTAGAAATTTGATGTTCAAACCTTTCTTTCTCTCTTTCTTTTTTGGGAGGAGGTAGGTTGAGACATTTCTGATGTCTCCATAATCTCTATACCATGAGCGTTGTTATAGTTTTGGCTTTTAGGTACCATATATTTTCTTCTATTTTTTCAGTTTTTGGACTTTGTTTTAATTTTTTCACTGTCTTGTGGATTGCTTAACTTCTGAGTGGTTCATTTACATTTTTAGTACATCTTTTATTTGGGTAACTTTTGAACCTCTTGTAATGAGATGTTGATTCTCCTTTGAAGTCTTCCATAGACAGGATAGAGTTCTGGACCTGAAATCAGAAAGGCCTCAACCCAAATCAAACTTCAGATATTGCCATCTCTATGACATAAGCGACGTAAGCTCTGTTTGCCTTAGCTTCCTCATCTACAAAATGGGGACAAGAAGAGCACTGACCTCCCAGGGTTATTGCGAGGATAAAATGAGGTAATATTTGTGCAGAGCTTTGTAAACTTTAAAGTCCTATGTGAAAACTATTTATAAAATAATTTGAAACTCTTAAAAAACTGTGGCTTCATTTCTTCCGGGAAGATTTATTAACCCTGAGTTCAAATTATATATTTCCTTTGAACTTTTGCTTGCAGATATTTTGGATTACATTTTCCCCATAGGTTTGTATCTTGGCCATTCTTGTCTACATAATGAGAGTAATTTTTTGGCTTATTGACTCTTTTAGAATTGCTTCCTGAATTTCTTCTTCCTGCTAGGATCAGACCTGGCACTCTTCTGTAAGGAACATCTGGGACTTATTTGGTCTTGCTTTATGGTCTTGGGTATCTTTCTCTAGTTTCTCAGTGTTATACTCTTCAAGAGTATCAGGAGTGGCTCAAGATGGGGACCTGCTAACTTTCAGTGTGCCCCAAACAACCTTGTGTGGAGAGAATTCTGATCATTGCCCTCTTTGCCTGAGTTTTAGAAGTGCTTGCCTTAGATCTGAGTCTTGGCAACACTATGCAGACTTGGCCCTAGTTGGAGATTTGTAGACTCCTGTTGGCCACAGCCTCTTTGAGCAAGCTGCAAGATTGATAGGAATAGAATTGCAGGTTTCCTCTCATTCTGAGCTCTCTGCCCTGGTTCCTCAGTGGCACGTCTCAAACTCAGATGCAAATCAGTTCCTTTCCCATTACACAACCTCAGGCCCACAGCTGCTCCCACTCTTTGGCGTAGGTCCCTTCCTCAGTCAACACTGATTCTGTGGCCTAGCTCTGTATCCAGACTGCAGGGCTACTAGTGGGCACCTCTTCTTATTCCTATAATGTTCCAGGTTAATCTCTGCTGGATCTCTCACCATTTCTTCCCCAAGTTCACAGCCTAAGGCTGTCATTCAGTCTCTGATCTTCTTGTCACATGCTAGTGTGGTTAGTCTACATGCACAGATTTGGGTCTTTATGGCTATGATGACCTGGGCAGGAAAAATGACTCAGCCTTGGCTGTGATGAGACCCAGAGTAGGCCAACAGTCTACTACTATCTCAGCAGCAGGGAACCAGAGATGACTGGGGGCACCTGGCCCAAGATCCCTGAACATGCCTGATCAATGGGTCATGCACACTCTGCTTTTCTGTCATTTTATCAGTGTTCAGGTCTTTGTTTCCCTGGTGGACATCTCTGCTTGTGAAATCTCCCTTAGGCTGTATGACATTGGTTTCCCTGTGACATCCCCCCTCTGGAACCATATAGAGGAATGCTGACCTGTTACCACACAAGGGCCCTTCAGGGTCCTGAGAACTGCTTTCTTGTGCCCTCCCTACTTGGACCAATCCCTCCAGCTATGACTGAGTCATGACATTCTTGTCTGATGCTTCAAATGGTTGTGATTTGCAGGTCTTTCCTCTACCCCATAGTTGTCTGTCCCCCTAAGCAAATGGACATCGTGAACCTCTGACACTGAAAAATCTGTTTCCTGGCCCACCTTGGGATCATGGACCTCTACTCCCTTGGAAAAGGCCATCATCCTTTGATAGAGGATTCATTAGTGTCATGGGGACTCTCCTTGCATAGGAGAATCCTGGGTCATCTTCCTGGCTCAATGAGACCCTGATGATCAGCTTCATGACTGGGGTCTTTTGAGGTGCCCAGATCTGAACATAGCATTTTTTCCTGATGTGATATGTCCCTCCCAGAGCTCAGAAGAATGCCTGTTTCCCTGGCTCCAGACAGTATACTCCTATTACTGAAACTCAAGATCAAGTGAGCTTTTAGTTCAACCAATTCCTGAATCTTTTCCACACCAAATGCTGTCAGGTGTTGTATCCCAGCTTTTGTATTTAGTGAATCACAGAGTATCTCATGATTTGGAAGAGTGGGTCATATAGCCCAGTCCAATCTAATCTTTGTTTGGAGACCTTTACTGAAGAGGAGCCTCCTATCTTCTAAATCTACTTAGGTTAGAGTGGTGAAACAGGGGTAATTCTACCTGCCCTATCACATAAATCATATTTCTCCTTCCTTTATGTAGGGGAAGGCCTCTGGGGATGAGGAGATCTCTACTTGCGTGGTGTACTTTGAGGCAGGTCAGTTTTAGAAGCTTGTCATGGTAGTGACAAGACATAGTCTGCCTTCCTTTAACGTAAACTTGATGTTCTGCATTATGTAAAATGCCTTGTCCATTGGAAGACTCTGGACCTGACAGATCAGTGACTACTGTCATTTTTGATATCTTATTGAAAGACAATCCTAGAATCTTATAGCTCAAAAGGACCAACTGATACATGAGTGGGAATCCCTTTTACATCCTAAAGAACAAGTACCATTCATCCCCTGCTGGAATAAACTAAGGCAATCGAGAACAGAATATCTCTGAAGGCAGCCAACTCCTCACTGAGTGATTGTGTCATCCCCTAATCTCTTTTCTAGTTCTTTCAAACGAT
This sequence comes from Bettongia penicillata ogilbyi, assembly GCA_023548195.1. Taxonomy (NCBI): domain Eukaryota; kingdom Metazoa; phylum Chordata; class Mammalia; order Diprotodontia; family Potoroidae; genus Bettongia; species Bettongia penicillata. The sequence goes on along the minus strand of JAJHZJ010000310.1, from coordinate 3,940,077 downwards.
CTCTAAATCATATGCTTTCCAGGTCCCCAACCACCCTGTTTTCCTTTCTCTTGTCAAACTTTAGATAGCTCCATTCTGAAATGCAACCAAATGTGATGTTCCTGCTGACTGTCTACCTCCAGGACATGCCCCAAGCTCTGTTACCTCCAGAACTTGGATCACAGTTCCAAGGGTTATTGGGTAAGCACTTTAGGTCTGGCAGGGACTTCAGAGATCATCTGGACTCTCAGCTCCTCAGGTTCTTTGTCTCCTGAATTCCTTGGGAAGTCAGTCTGAAGCCTATGGACCTTTTCTCAGAATCACGATTGGAAGGGATGGCCAATAAGGACAGAGGAGGACAGGGCAAGGAACCAACTCCTCATGGGTCAGGAGCCATTCAGAACCATCAGGAGTAGGAGAAGGGAGGGAATCCCAGCAGCCCAGAGACTTGATGCTCCTTGAGAAAGACAACATTGCTTCTCAGTAGCAATCTCATAAGCCAACAGCCCACAATGATTTCTAGGGGATCCCTGTAGAAGGCTGGGTGGGAGCAAGTCTTATCTAGGTGTTCCCTGTTCCTTCACCTTGCGTGGCTCAGGCCAACACAGCCTCCTCCTGGCTGGATTTTACACCACTTATCTTTAGACTCACAATGTTTCAGCACAAGACTTCCATCACAAGCCATACCTGAAAGAATTTACTAGAGTCTAGGTAATCTTTGTCATTTATTGACCTGCCATCATCCCCCTTCACACATTTACATTCTAGGTACCCTGCAGAAATCCTCTTCCTTCCATCACCCCCAAGAAGCTTTTTTCATGTTGTCTGCTCCAAGTGACAGCTCCATTCTCAAATTATCCTTGAACTTTTTTTTTGTGATTCACTCTATGCATAGGTCAGCCTAGCTGTCCAATTCATGTGTTAGTCAGAATTGAGTAAGAGGAGCACCTAATGGAGCCTCCAAGGAGTAGTAATCATTCCATCTCTATCATACTTAAAGGGTCTTTCCTCAGAACAGCCAGAGAATCAAGGAATGCTGGGATTCATATCCCAAATTTTACAGGTGAGGAAGTGGAGAATCACTGAGTTGAGGTCATATAGCAAATGCTAGAGCTGAGTTAAGGAGTCAGAACTCCTGAACCCAGGTTCAGAGCTCTCTTCTATCCTTGGTCCCATCCCACTAACAGAAGTTGGAAGCCCTGGGAGAGCTCAGCTCACCTTGTGTCTGGTGAAGGTCCCAATCCTTTGCTTCTTCCAGGCTTGAGAAGTCTCTGCAGGGGAACTGAGGCAACCTTGGCCCCACAAGAGTTCCTTGTCTCAGCTTGGGGTTCCCTTGGTGCCATCTTTATTGCCAGGTTCCTCAGAGAGTCCAGTAGGCTAAGCTTCCTGCCCAGGTTCCACCTGCAACAGTTTCCTGTGCTGAGGAGGGAAATCATACCACCAAGCCTGCCATGCCCTTTTCCTGCTAATTCTCATCTTACTTTCAAGATGCCCCTTTAAAAGGACCTTCCCTCAGAATCTTTTTCCTGATGCCATCATCTGCTGTGTTCTCCCTACCCAGAGGGCCTGCCTGGGAGCCAGGGGACTTGGGTGCTAGTTCTGCCTCAGGTACACTGTTTAATACTGGGCAAGCTGCATCCCCCACTTAGTGCCCAAGAGAACTCTTTAAGAGCAGGATTTTTACACAAGGTCCCAACCTACCTTGATATAGGGGGTACCACTCCCAGGAATTGTCTCTAGCCAGAAATCATCAGTCTAAGGCTCAGCCCTTTTCTTGTATTTGTTCCACATAAATGTATACATGTTACATGTTACCCCAATTGAAAAAAACTTCTTGAGGTTAGTGGTTCATTTCTTTCTTTGCCATTTATGCCCAGTCCTCCACCCAATGGCTTTGCTGTAGTAGGTGCCTAATAAATGCTAGTGGTTGAACAGATTAATGATTCCTAGGTCCTTTCTCCCACCATATTCTCTGCTCAGAAGCTGAGGGACAGGAAGTCCCCTGTGGATGACCAGCAGGCCCTCCACTAACACTGGCCCCTGCCTCAGCATTGAATGCATCCTGCCACAGATAGATGCCTAGGACAATTTCCAGAAGGCACACCATGGAAGAAAGCCCCAGGATATACTTAACTGTCACCCCTGCCCCACAAGCTCAGAACTAGAAATCCCCCAGAGGCCTCTGGGATTCTTTGCTTCAGACCCTCAGAGATCATCTTGTCCACTCCATGCCTGGTGAAGGGTCCCCACTCAGACACCCCTGACAAATGTCTGCTTGAAGATTCCCAATGTTGGGAAGCTCACTCTCTCCTGAGGTAACCCTCCATGGTAAGAAGCATCTAAGGTATGATGTGATGGAATGATGGATGTGGGAGTCTGGAAGACCTGACATTGAATCCTGCCCCAGCTACAGACTAGCTGTGCGACTGGCCAAGTCACTCAGTCTCTCACAGGATCATTTTGCTCATTTCCACAAAAATCACGAACATCACAGGTTATGTGACAGGACCAAATAAAATATGTTACATCAAGTGCTTTTCTCACCTCCAGGCACTATATAAATGATAGCTCTCATTAACCGTTCCCCAACTGGAAATCCCAGCTTGTTGGCAAAGTCAGTCCAGTTGGGAATCTCAGATGTCCTCTTTGCTCCCCACATTGAATTTCTCTTCTTCTCCTCCAGCTGAGACCTCAGCAGGAGTTGTGACCCTCTGTCCCAGCCTGCCCCTTCAAAGCAGCCTGCACCCCTCTGCCTTGACTTTTCCTCTAGAACATGGAGGAAATACAGGTATCCTCCCTCAGGGCTCCTCTACCAACCCTGGGAATCTCAGGATGAACAGGCATCCAGGTGGTCCCAGGTATCCACACACCCAGACTTCTGGTTCTTGGGGAGCAGGGAGTCTAGACATGAGCTCTGCTGGGCCCAGATGGAAAGGGAGTGTCAGTGACCTTCTCCACCCTCAGCAAAGTTTCTTTCTGTCCCATGGATTTTTACCTATCTTGGAGCAGGTGACCTCCAGGTTGCTTGCCTCAGACACCATTCTTATCCCTGAGCAACCTCTCCTAGTTTCACAGTATGTCCTGGGAAAGCTAGGAGGCAGGAGATTACCCTCCAAATTCTGACTGCTCTCCCAACCACCTTTCTCTCTCAAGGACTCCTGGGCCCAAAGACTCTCTAAAAGATCCTTTCTAAGCTTGGGACTTGGACAATGTAAGAGAAAACAAGTCAGTGTCAATCTGATGCCCCTCCTCCACCACCCTTCTTTGTCCCTTCTGCCCTCAGACTTCCTAGAGTTAATTAGGAGCCTCTAAGGGACTCTGAGTTTAGCCCATCTCCTCATTGGGATGTAGGCCTTGGGGACAAAGATAGGATTGTAAAGATTCTTTTGTTAAATAGGAGGCAGAGTTACTTTTGTCAGCCTACCTTGGCCCTGCCTGACCTGGGTCTCCAGGGGCTCCCTGGGCTAATGTCTCCTAGCCTTCTCTTGGTGTTGTCAGGAATCTTATTCTGTATTCTCCTTCTCCCTGGGCACAGAGCTTAGGGGAGGGCTCTCACCTAACAAGGGCAGGTAATGGAGGGACAGCATGGCCCCTGAGAAGGGCAGCACTTACCATACATGACTAAATGTCCTGATGCTGTTACTTTACTTTTGCCTGACCAATGAATAAGTTCTACAAAGTAGTCATTAGTGTCGCTGAGGGTGAGGTCAGAGATGAGCAGGGAGCCATTGGAGAACACCTTCAGCTGCCTATGTAGAGGTGTTTGCTTTCCAGAAGGAATAACATAGGCAACAACTGGATTAGAACCTTCTCTTGTCTTTCTGAACCAATAATAGACAAGAGGCTGCTCTGAAACCCCCTGGATGTCCAAGAGGATGCTGCTGCCCACTATCCCATAGGGTGAATTTGGCACAACATGGACAGAGTCACTTTGAGCAGATGTTGACTGGATCCAGCAGCTAAGGATAGAGGTTGAAAGGGGAGGATGGAGGCAGAGGTGAGCAGGGTGCCCCTGCCCTCCTAAGGGGCCTGGGTCACTGAGATGTACTTAACATAAGAGAGGAGCCTGCTAAACTGGTCTCAGGGTCTGCTAGGGGTTCAGTGGGGTGTGTTTGAAGGGGATTCATGTGCCTAAGCATCAATCTGTCAGTCTCTTCACTGGTTCTGAGAGTTTGCTCTGTAACATATTTTATATGTTACAGAGCATGGACTTGATTTATAAAGAAACCTGATAGTGTGGAAGGCAAGACACTGAAGGGAGAAACGAATCACTAAAGTGTTGCAGCTGAAGAAAGAAATGAGATCTTACACCTGAAAGAACCCTAGAGATTACTGAGTCAAACACCCTCAATTTACAGATGAGGAAATTGAAGCCCACTCAATGTAATCAATGTGACCAATATTAAATAGCAAATAGGAAATGCAACATTTGAACCAAGATCTTCTGGCCCAAAGACAGGCAAGGGCTTTCCCAGTAATCCCTGAGTGAAATTTTAGGCTAACAGAGTTTAGTTCCCAAACACCCTGGGAAGAAGGGGAACACAGGCTGAGGGGATAAGTGAGCTGTCCATGGTCACACAGCTGAGAAATGTTTGAGGTAGGATCCACACCCAAGTCTCCTCTGACTGTAAAGAGGAACAGCCTCTTCAGAGGTTACTCAGCTTCAGCACTGAATGTTGCCCTGACTCTCAGGAATATGAACTGTTAAAGCTGAGCTACTACTCCCTGCTCTGTCCCTGGCTCAGGAAAGACACCCCTGGCCACGTCTATAGAGATTGACTGTGGGACAGACCCCAAGGGACTGCTCTCCTACCTCCTGCTCCTTATGTTGATTGACTTGCCTTTGTCTGGGCTGGAATCACCCAAGTTCCTTCTGCTCCCCTGGGCTCCAGCAGAGCTGGTGTCTCATCTGTGAGCAGCAGAACCTTCCAAGGGCTGCCCTTACTGTGGGGAGCTTGTGAGGGGCTCTCCATTTATCTGTGCTCTTCCCTGTGTGTGACCACCTCTCTCACTTTGCCAGGAATCTCAGTCTTTTCCTCCTGGACTGTGTCTTCCTTTACAGAGCCTAAGTGCATACCCTGGAGGTTTCCTTCCTGGGGACCAGAGTCAAGGCTGTTCCTGTGTGTAACCTAGACTTTTGTCTGCTCTGTCTCCTTCTCCTTCCCTAGAGAACTAGGGTCTCTCCAGGGCTTAACCTCCTCTATCTGCCAAGTTGACATGGGCCCTACTGATAAGGGAGTTGACCTCTGACTTTCTCCTTCCTCCTATTTCCCCATTTTTCTTCTCATCCCAACTTCTGTGGTTTCCTGCCTCTCTCAGGAACCCCTGCACAGATCCCTCCCACTGTCTATGGAGAAGTGGTTCTGTCCCCAAGGGGAACATGGTTCACTCCGTATTACGCACTGTTGATTTGTATTTCCACCTGACTTCTTCTTTATTTTCCTCCCTGAGAGATACTTTCAAATCCTAAATGAGTGCAGAGAATGGTGGGTGGAGGAATGCTCATGGATCCCTGTTCTAAGGTTCTAGGACCCAGACTACTCAGCATCCCCTCCTTTATCAGAACAGGGGAGAGGACCCTGGGCATTTCTCAAGTTTTTCACTGGGGCTTCTGGGAGGGCCCAAGAAAGCTTCAGAGAGGGAATAGACGGTGATGCAGACTAGAGTGGCCTCCTCTATAGCAAGAAAAGATAAAGTGCATCTTCATCTACCTCTACCACTTGCCTTGCCAGTTTGGTGGTTCAGTTGATGTAAGGCTGGGTTTGGAGACAAAAAGATGGGAAACTGTCTTCACATCCTCATGGAGGTTGTGGGGAGGACTAGACCTGGACTTTTTACAGCCCCAAACCAAAGAGAAACTGTCTAGGAAGAGATGGAAGGAATGGAAATGTAACAAGGAGGACAGAGAGAGGGCACTGACAGTAGATTCAAAGAGACATGGGAAGAGCGGTCAACCTCCTCACGGGTTTCAAAAAGACAGAGCAGATGAGGGGGAAAGGCTTTTGGGACAGGACTGGCCAGAGACAGCATGGAAGGGAGAGAGAAGGAGCTGAGGATGGGGAGAAGGATCCTTCTTCAGGCCAAAGGTGTCAGAGATGGGCAAGGAGCTGAGAACCCATGAAAGTTGAAGGAATCCAAGGAAAAGTCTCAGGTCTGCTCTGATGCTCCCTCCAGGGTCAGAAAGCTCTGTTCCTCTGCTGGGGAGGGTCATTACCAATTGTCTGTTCTTTCCTAAGGACCAGAAAATGCTACATTCCAGAGAAGAACCATTCAGGGCCCAGGATAGTAAGTAAAGGCACAAAGCAATAAAACCTGCAGCCAGTCAGGGTCTTAGACATAGGACTCCAACCAGAGACTCCTTTATTCTCCTTTTGCAAGGAGAAGGTAAGAGAAATTCCTCCAAAGAGGGCCAACTCTCTTCTCTTTTCTCCTTTAGGAGGAAGAAAGAGACTGATATAATTCTGCTGCTCCTGCCATCCTGCACTCCATTCAGTGTAAACAGTGTTCATTAGCATGAGTGCTCATTAGGCACTGTCAGTGATCCTCAAGTGAGAGGATTCAGAATTGAGGGACTCATCATGCGTGGCCTAGAGATGGGGACTCTCAAGGTCTCCATTCCCCATTTCATTAGTGTGCTCCCATTTTGACCCTGGGATGATCTTGGGAAAAGAGCTTTTTGCCTCAACTTCCTCTCTATAAAGAAGAAGGACCAGGTGAGCTGGCCTCAGGAGTCTCTTCCAACATGTTCATGTGATTGCTCCTTAGATGCAAGGTGGCTTTTAACCACAGGATGACTCAGAGTCACAGGCGGCTGATTTTATTTTCACTGTGGCCTGCCATGGCCAAAGAAGCCATCGCCAAAAGGCTTAGCTAGTGTTGATGAGCCCACCTGCTTTTAGTGGTGTCTTTCTCCAGAAATCAGATTAGTCTGTTGAGGGGAATTTACTGGAAGCCCTTCCAGAATGAGACAAACTTCCAAGGCTGCCATCACTGCTGTGCAGCCTTTAGCACCTCTGGATTACAGCCATGCCTAGATGAGTCCTCAGAGTGAGGCGTTGTAATCCAAACAACACTTTTGATACCCTCAGTGAGCTTACATTCCCCTGTAGCTTCTCTCTTCTCACCATCAAGGCAGAGTCCAAGAGCAGTGGAGGTGACAAGATGGGACCCATTTAGAAACAGATTCCAGAGGCCCAGGATCCTAGAACCAAAGTTCCAGAAACTTAAAGTCCAGGGTCTGCAGAACCCATCATGAAATCACAGTACCCCAGAACCTCAGAACCCTGGATAAGGGAGAACCCGAAAGTGTCCACACCGAACATTTCCTCTGTCTCTTCTCTTATCACAAATACTCTCCCTTCTCATCTTTAGCCTCTGGTTTCCCTGTTTTCCTTCTGATTCCAGTTAACATCCTTCTTCTCCTAGAAGACTCTCCCACTTGATCCTAATTCTAATGTCTGCCCTCTCTTTTTTGTCTCCACTTATCTTGTCTCCATCTTATTTCTACAGTTGTGTGCAAGTGGATTCACCCTTGAGAGTGTAAGCTCTTTGAAGCCAGAGACTGTCTTTTGCTTTCCTCAAGTTCTTAGCACCATGCCTGGCACACAATAGGTACTTAATGCTTACTGAATGACTCTCTGTGGGAGACATGGGGAGGAGCAATTTCCCCTGTGACCTCCTCATCTGTTTTCATGGAGAGAGGTAGACAGGAGGAGGAGGAATCAGGCCCCCAAGAATTTCAGATCCAGGATACACTGAGGATAACAGTCCACATTTCTCCCGTTCCAGGCAAGGATACCACCTTACATAATAAGAACACTGATCTGGACATGCTTCAGGCACTTTGATGTAGCTGTGTTGTTGGATGGTTACTGAAGCTCCCTGATGAGATGGAGAGTGTGGGAGGGAGGGTAAGAAGAAGGATGTATGATCCCTGGCATTTTGAAAAGATTTGGCTTGGGGCCAGTCTGCAGCAGAGCAGCCTTTTGGAGGAGATGTGGTGGGAGGTTGGGACCCAATAGCAGTCTTTAGGTGGAGGTCATGTGTGGGGACAATTTGATTGCCCTTTCTTGGCTACAGAGGGGCACAATTGGAAGCATGGAATAGAATTTTGAGTGGGGTACATTAAATTGGGGCAACCAGGTGGCCCCATAGTGCATAGAGTCTTTGGCACTGGAATAAAAAAACTGAGTTTCCATGAAATCAAATATCACCTCAGACACTTACTAGCTTGGTGATCCTGGGCAAGTTACCTGCCCCTGTTTATCTCAGTTTCCTTATCTGTAAAATGAACTGGAGAAGGAAATGGTAACAAGTCTCATTATCTTTGTCAAAAAAAACCACAGATGGGTTAATGCAGGGTAGGACAGGACTGAAATGCCTAAATAACAACAAAGATTCTAAGATTCTTAGATTCCATGTTCTTGTGATACTAAGAATCTATGGAGCCAGGGACCTTAGGTTCTGAACAACACAGTCTTACTTGACCAAGATCATCTCTGAGGTCTCCATCAATGGAAATTTTTCACTGTCATTTGAGCTCTCTTTGTCCATTCTAAGGGGTCAACATATTCAAAATGGAAGCCATCATCTCCTCCGTAAACCTGTCTCTATCTCTGTGAAAGAAAGTAGCATCCTCCCATTCCCCCAAGTTTGTCTCTTCAGAGGCAGCCTTCAAAATTTCCCTGGCCTCATACTCCATCCCATGTCCAATTCATTGCCAGACCTTGTCCATTCTACCTCCATAGCATTTTTGTTATCTATCCCCTCCAATCAACTCACATGATCACCAGTGTGTTCCAGGCATCTATCACTGTTTGCCTGAACATTGACCTCCTAATTTGTCTTCCTGGCTCTAGTCTCTTGGTTTTCCAACTCACCCTCCACACACTTGCCAAGTTGATGTTCCCAAAGCTCAGGACTGATGACATTCTTCTGCTCAAGAGGTGTCTCCTTCTAGCCTTTAGATTAAAAGACAGACTCCTCTGTTTGACATTTAAAGGCTTCCACAAGTGTTCCTTTTACATGCAGTATTTTACAGTCGAACTAGATGAGCAATTGTCCTAAATACATGGTACTCCATCTATCCATTGCAGCTTTGCACAGGCTCTTTCCTCTACCTGGAATGCCCTCAGGCTGGCAGGCATCATAACTGAATCTCAAATATGAGACAATGACAGAATATATCATCAGGAATAAGGAAGATTTCTAATAGACAGGAATCTCAGACTGAAACATATCAGTGAGTCTGGCCCCATTTATTCTTCACTTAAATTTGTGCATGTCTCTCCTGGTTTTTCTGAGAGAATTCTGCCCATCATTTCTTGTAGTACAGTAGTATTCCATCATAATCACATACTACCATTCTCCAACTGAGGGTCATGTATCAGTTTCAAATTCTTTGCCCATAGAAAAAAGTTGCAATAAATATTTTGTTCAAATAGGTTCTTTTAATTTTTGTTTTTCATTCATTTTTGAATATAGACCTTGTGGTGGTATAGCTCTGTCAAAGGATATGCATGATTTTATAGCCCTTGTGTATAGTTCCACATTGCTCTACACAGTGTTCAAATCAGTTCACAACTCTACAAGTGCCTTAATGTCTGATCTTTTCCCCATCTCCTTCATAATTTCTGTCCTACTAGTCAGTCTAAAGGGTATTAGGTAGCACTTCAGAATAGTTTTAATTTGCATTTCTCCAATCAATCCTGATTTAGATTTTTTTCATATGTCTATAGATAGCTTTGATTACATTGTCTGAAAACCGGTCAAATTTTTCATCATCTATCATTTGGAGAATGGTTCTTATTTTGATAACTTTGACTCATTTCTTCATACATTTGAGAAATGAGGACTTTATTGGAGAAACGTGCTTGAAAATATTTTTTACATTTATGAGTGCTACACTTATCCTTACATCGTATTCCCCTCTTTATTTATTATTCTCTCTCCTTTCACCCTGTCTCTCCTCAAAAGTATTTGGCTTCTGACTCTCCCCTCCCCAGTCTTCCCTCCCTTCTCTCAGTTCTTCTCTCCTAATCCCCTTCTCCTTCTGCTTTCCTACAGGGTAAGAGAGGTTCCTATACCCAATTGAGTGTGTATGTTATTTCTCCTTTGAGCATTCTGGCATTTCTATGTTTTATGAGCAGTCATGATCCCCAACTCACAAATATCCTCAAATGGAATTGATCTGCAAAGTTTGGATTATGGCACAGGCTGCACTTGAGGACCTAGAGGGCTACATGTGGTCTCGAGGCTTCAGGTTCCCCAAACTTGATCTGATTGATCCTTGATGTCATGTTGTCTAGCGTCATAGATTGATCATTCCATGGAAACTTAGAAGCAGAAGAGCATAGACCCTTTGATTCTGAGAATCTCAACATCTTGGGACCATGCAGGTGAGATGGACCATCTTACATCTGAGGAATAAGTATGAAAGTGTCCAGAAGGACTTTTACATGGATAAAGGGTACAAAGAAGACAGAAAAATAATGATTTTTAAAATATTGAAGCACTTGGGGACCAACAGAGTATGCACCCAAACTCATTCCACAGGGTACCTTGGTTCTAACCATTTCAGGCACACACAGGTCTGCCTTCTTTCATCACTTTCAGTCCTCCCTGAGTAGTCTGGGTGTCTGTGTGTCCCTAGAAGCCTTCCCTCTCCCCACATTCAGCCTCATTCTTTCTCTCCCTGTTGATTTTTCCCACTGATCCAGATGTCTCAGTTTTCTCCCCTGAGAAAGGCCACTGAATCCTCCTTAATGAAGGGAAATAGAAGGACTGTCACAATATAGGTGGGGACTTTTGCCTCTCCCTTAGGGTTGAGGGTTCTTCGAGGAAACAATCTTTTCATAAACATCCACTCTCCTGATGTCTAGTACCTGCAGATAGACAGAAGAGATGTCACTAGCATCTCAGAATACAGATTGGGACTAGGAGGACTCTTCCCTCTCCAAATCCTACCTCTACTTCCCTCCATCCTGACCCTATTCTGTTCCTTCTCCCATCAGCAACAAGACATCCATCCTCAACCCTAATTTTGATCTCTCTTTTAGTCTATGAATGAAGCTTGACCCCCTCCTCTTCCTCATACCTGATAGGATCTCTCAGATGGGACTTCAGAAAAAGCAGGGGATGAACCCAGGTCCTGTGGAGGGGGAAACAACAGCTAGTCAAAACCTCTAAATGCAGAGTTGGAAAGGACTTTAGGACAGAGAATGCTTGATCTAGAAGGAACCTTGTGATATGTGACTATCAGGTCTTAGAGATGTCATAGGCATGGATCCCCTGAGTTAGAGGGGACCTCAGAGAAGATCTGGAACTCATGTGACAAGTGGCCATCCAGCCTTTCTTGGAGACTCCCAGTGTGGAAAATGTCACCTAAATGTCCCAGGTAGACCATTCCACCTGCATCAATTCAACAAACACTTATTTAGGATCCCCTGAGGTGGAAACCATCGTGTCAGAAGTCCTGTAAATACTTATCCTTTTCCTTGCTGGAACTCTTGCTATTAAAAACCTCCCTTTAAGCCATTAATGTGTCCCTATGTGGCTACATTTTCTCAATGTCTGGAATTTTCCTCAGTGTAAATATTGTTGGCAATGAGCACTTTTATATGTATTAGTAAATTCTTCACTTATCAGAGTGCTTGTTACACAGAAAACAGTAAAGAGGATTTGAATATGAATCCTTCACTAGTGAATAATTTTTCTATTCTTTTATTCATGAGAATGAAAGACATGACTAAGATAAAATAGTCTTGCAGTCAAGGAGCAAACTCTACTGGAAGGAAGCCATGAGCAGACAATAAATCCAAACAGATAAGAACGAGCAGAGAGAGGGCAGAAGCAGTAAAAGGAGCAGGGCAGCCTCCTGTTGGGGTTGACACTTGAGCTGAACTAGGCAGGAGGGTCAGGAATGCATAAGAAGGAAGTAAAGAGGGAGCACCTTCCGGGAATGAAACAAAGCCTGAACAGGAACCCAGAGAGGCCAGGTGGAAGGTGGCATCCTTGGAACAAAACTGGGGCTAATTAGATTGAACCTTTGAATTGAGGAAGGACAATAAAGTGTAATAAACCTGGGGACCATGACCCAAGAGCCATCCAAGGAGCAGCGGATAGTAGGTAAAGACTTGACCTGGAATTCAGGAGGAGCACATTTCAGGTCTGGCTTCTGACACAAGCTGATTTTAAGAACTTTATGGTTTCAATGCCTAGCAGATCTCTAAGACTGATGCCTATCAACATTGAGAATGGGAGTTTCCCACATCAATGAAATCAGAAAGAGAACCCAAACAAACCAGAGGGCGGTTATAGATTCTTTTTCTGGCAATAGGGAGCCACTGAGACTTCTTGATTCAGGAAGTTACTCAGTAAGATCTCTGCCCAGCGACATGTTTACCAGTTTTGTGGAGGAGAAGGGAGATCCTTGTGCTTGGGACACCAATGATGAAGCAGTTGCAGTATTTGAGGACTGAGATAATGATGTCTTGAACTAGATTATTGTCATGTTTAGGAGAAGAGAAGGGGAAGGTGGGAAAAGAAGACTTGACATCTCATGTCTGGCAAGATTACCTGACATCAAGCTTCAATTCTTCCCTCCAAATTCCCTTAATTGTTCCCTATGCTCCTCTGTGGGGCCAAGGGGAGTCAGTCTGCACCCTTTCCCACAAGCCATGCCTCCAAAGAGTTATCAGGCCCCCATTTGCCACTGCATCCTCTCCCAAAGTCTTTTCTTCAAACTGGCCAACCAGATCTCTTCACACTGGGAATGCTCACCCTTCTTTTTACCCTCTTTTAGACACTTCACAGCTCATCAGGGTGATCTAATGATCCTATAATCTCTCAGATACATTAAAAGCCCACTACTCAAGACTGAGAAGAATCACTAGATCAGAGCAAAGGGGGCCTTTCCATTCCCTGACAGACATCCAAAAGTGCTAGAAGTGAGTGAAGGAGACTTTATGTCCCTACCTGTGCAGACAGAGCTGAGCCTTTTGGGAAAACAAGGTCTGCATACAGGATATTGTCCTCACCTGGAAGAAGAGAAACCCAGACAGAAGATTTCATTGGTGTATCGAAGCCTGAATTTCATGAAGGACTGACTTTTCCTCCTCCTTCCCCTACTCATTCTTCAAACATATATAGAGTACACAGGAGAATTGCTTCCTCTCCATCTCCCCCACAGAGGGTCAGTCAACAAACATTCATTTAGTTTCTATGGTGCTGTGCTGAGCAATGGGCAAACAAAGAAAAGGAGGGGACAATCCCTGCCTTCAAGGGGATTATAGTCTAAAGGATGAGACAAGGTGCAAACTGTGTGTAAGGAAGAAATAGACAGGATGAATTTAGGAGATAATCAAGAGAGCGAAGGAACTACAATTGAAGGGAATGATGACAGGCTTCTTGTGGAAACTGTGATCTTATCTGGCACTCTAAGGAAGCCTGAAGACAAGGAGGTGAAGAAAAGGAGGCAGAAGCTTCCATGTATGCGGTACAGAATGAGAAAATGCCCAGTGAAGGACTTCGAGGATCCCCTTCATCTAGGGTCCTTCTAAGATTTCATGATGGGATGTGTATGTTCAGATTTGTTAAGACTTCCAGGTCTTTAGTTCCAAGAGCTAGACTTCTAGAGTCTGACTCTAGATGAGCCCTGTCTTATCTCTGGATCTCTCTTGATGGACAAAACAGAGATACTACCAGAGAGCATAAACTCAGTGAGAACAAGGAAGGTGACATTTTGATCAAAAAGCCTGGCTCTGGTGACTCATCAAGGCAAGGAGGTGACCCAGAGTTGCCAAAGCCTATGCCCCCAGGATGGCAACCCTGGAAGTTTCCTCTGTTGTGAAAGGTTTTCTATTGCCAATATGGAGAGGCTCACACTCAACAGATTGGTCATGTGGGAATGAGTTCTTCGGCTCTGGCAGCCCAGGGTGAAAATAAAACAGCACACAATGACTCTAATCTTGTACTTAAAAGCCAGCTTGTCTTTGAGTCATTGTTTGGAAGTTGAGATTTTGAAGTAGAAGTGACCATGAAGGCCAACTACTCTAGTCTTTTCTCTATACCTAAGGAAATTGTGGCATAGGGGCATTCTCCCAGGGCTACACAGGTGTTAAGCAGAGTCAGAAAGTGATCAGAGGAGTAGACATGGGAGTGGCCAATGTTGAGAGTCACTATGCCTAGTCCCTGCACAAAGAGCAACTTGACTCTTTCCTAAATATGAGGTGTTTTGACAGTGCCTAATGGGAGTACATGCTAATGAATACTGTTGAAAATGAATCAAATAGAGGACTTTTATCAGAGTTGGATTATATGAGGCTTCATGGTCTTCCCATCAACAAGAAGACAAAGGAGTAGGCCCTCATTAGCAGGATAGCTTATAGGTTCTCCTTGAAATAAAGGGACTGTGGTGGGAGCCATACTTCCCAAGGACACCATTAGTCACTGGTTTCATTGCTTGGTGCTGTTACTTACCATGTTTTCGTGTTGAAGGGTTCCCCTCTGAAAGTTGCTGTTTGCTAGCCCTTAAAAAAGAATAGACATGTGGGACTGAGATTCACATGCTAAGTGAAAGATTTCCCTGAGCTGGAAGGGACCATTGGAGCAGAGTTAAGGCTTGCCTTTGCATACCTTCAGGCATTCTACCTCATTGCTCAATAAAGCTTCCTCACTGTTAGTTTCTTCAACTACAGTTAGTAACAGAGTCCTATTCATCATGTCCATGAAGTCTGGATCAGCCTCAGTGGGGGCTCCCTCATTTGGGCTTTCCTTAGACTGTGAGTAGTAACCTATCTTTTTCTCTCCATAGCCCTTTCCATTTTTTTCTTTGTGCCTTCTTGGACCCCTTCTTTGTGGATCTGGAAAAATGGTTATATCTAGTTCCTACCCCAACGGGAAATTGATCACCTGTTTCCAAGAGGCAATCAAGTGTAAGGGCTGGATAAGATGAAAGCTCAGAGAAAGAAGTTAACTAAGGGAATTGGTGCAGAGAAAATAGGAGTTTGGAAAGGGAGGTAGATCAGGTAAAGAAATGTGTACAGGGTGCAGAAAATCATGATGGTTCCTCTGCCCTATTCATAGAGAGAAACAAAGAGAGAGCAAAAACAGAGGAAGTATCATTCTACCCTCCAGTCTTTCTGAAGAACAGGAAACAGATGAGGGCCCCAATAAGAGCCACTCCAGCCAGGACTCCAATCACAGTCCTAGCAAAGTCCACTCCAGAGAATGAGGACCCATGACCTTCTCCTGGAGACTCTTCTCCTGTAGACAGAGAAGGGAAAAAGAACCTTCAGTGTTTCTGAGCAGTCTCCAATATGAAGTGCCTATACTTGTACTCAGTGCTTGGAACTCTACGATTAGTTAGGCAATGCTTGATGACTGAGGAAGCCAACTTGGCATTTGTTCCTCACAACCTGGAAATCTCCTTGGCAAAATCATATTGCCCAATGTCTCACAAAAAACTGGGAACCCAGAATATTAGCCAAGCACACCAAACTCTACATACCCAACCTCTGAACTCATGATTTCCTCCCCACATTGTGCTCACTGTCCTTCTCTATTTATATTGATGGCACCACCAACATCTCTGTCATCCAGGTTTAAAGTGGCAAACATTTTCAACCCCATTCATTTAAATCTCACATGTATACAATTTCTGCGACATTCTCCCTAACGATATGTCTCTTTTGGTTCTATTTGGACAATATTTCTCACATCAACACTGTCAACTCAGCTTCTTCCAGATTATGCCCATAGTTTTCTGATTGGTGTTCCTGCCTCTGGTCTCTGACCTCTTTAATTCATCTTTTATACCATTGTCTAAAATATTGTCTTCCTTAGATACCATCTGGATGATGTCACTTTTTTTTCCTCAAAAATTTTTAAATGAGTATCTCTCATATTTTTCCTTATAAGGTCATGCACTGGAACAGAAAAAGCCAGGGGATTGGAATCTGGAGACCTGAATGAGAATCCTTGTCCTGTCACAAGCTCCCTATGGGATCCTCAAGTTCCTTCTCTTCTCTGGACGTTTCCCAATCAATAAAATAATTCCGTATGCACAAGATGATCTATCTGTAATATTCATTCCAGCTTTAAATCTTGTGAGCTTACTTTTCTCTCTTCCCACTACAACACCAAATTCAAGTCCTCATCATTTTTCATCTGACTATTGTCAATAGCCTCCTTACTGTTCTTCCTGCACCTAGTCTTTCTTCGATTTTTCCCCTTTATCTTTGTATTTCAAGTACTCTATGTATTGTCATTAATGATAATGATTACCTTCTGCTACAGTTTAAGCTAAGTTTTGGTATCAGAGATGGAATCACTCACTGAACAAGAAGGGAAATGAGAAAATGGTCTTTGATCAGTCAGTTCTTTGTAAATACACTTCGAACTTAGTTGATTATTTTTTATCTTCTCTCCCCAGGTTCTTTGTTAAATATTAATTTTTTATATTTGGATCAATATAAGATGTATTTGATGCTTCTCTTTTTGTATTTGTATTTTATGCCTTAATGAAGGGTCAGTTTTTGTAAAATTTTCACTTGCCACTGAGAAATATGTATATTCTTTTCTATTCCTATTTAATAATCACCAGAGAGCTATCATGCTAGTTTTTTCCTTAATTTTTTTCTATATTATGCAACTTGATGCAAATTCATTGTTCTAGTCAAACAATAGTTTATTGTTTAATGTACCTTTAACCGTAATTCAATTTCCCTGCTTATTTTTTTATCAGGTTAATTTTTGGTGATTTCTTTTCTCATATCATAATTACTACTGTGTTTTTTTGAGTTCAGGGAAGCATAACATTCTTCTCTAGCCTCTTCATTTTAACTTGGTGAATCTTTATATTTAAAATGTGTTCCTAATAGACACATATTGTGTTATTTTTGTTTTCTAATCCACTCTGCTAATCTCTTCTGTTTTATGGGTGAGTTAATGTAGTTTACATTCACAGTTATAATCATGGTGTATTTTCCTCCTTCTTTTCCCTCTAATTGCACACTCTTTTCTCTAAAAAGAACAGGGAAGTTAGAGAGGACAACATTTGGAAGGCTTCTACTTCATTAAATCTCCATTTCCCTTCCCACAGGAAGGATGATATGTATTTTGTTGGATAAGTTACACTGAATGGGAAGCCTATGATTTTGCATTTTGTAATATTATATTCCATTACGTTATAATGACAGCTGCCAAATTTTATGTGATCTTCACTGTGACTCCTTGATACTTGAATGGCATTTTTTAGATAATCAAAGCATTTTTTTCTTTGACCTAAAAAACTTGGATTTTGCTTTTAATATTCTTGGGAGTTTTAATAGAGGCTATTTTTTCAGAAGGAGAATGTCTTTCACTTTGCCTTCTGGTTGCCATACTTCTGGATTCTTTTCTTTCATGATTTCTTGAAACCTGAAGTCCAAATCCTTTTTTGCTCATTTCTTTCAGATTTCTCCTCCATTTATTTTCCAGGTAGCTTTTTTTGCTTTAAAAAGATATTTTATATAATCATCACATTACCATCATCTTCTTCTTCTTTTTCAGTATTTGGACTTTGTTTTAATATTATTTTTGTTGTCTCATGGGCTTATTAATTTCTATTTGTTTTATTCTAAATTTCAGAGTCTATTACTTATGTAACTTTTGAACCTCTGGTATTAAACTTTCAATTTTTCTTTTAAGTCTTTTCTCTACAGTTAGGAAATTAGAGTGAATCAAGAACTGGACCTGAAGTCAGGAGGGCCTACAACAATTCCAGTCTCAGACACACACTTGCTGTGTGATCCTAGACAACTTGCTTAAACTCTGTTTGCCTCAGTTTTCTCATCTGTAACATGAGAATAAAAAATGACCTCCTAGGTTCTTGTGAGGTTTAAATGACATAATACTTGCAAAGTGCTTTCTAAAATTTAAAATGCTATATGCTATAAATATTATTTGTTAAATAATTTTAAACTCTTAAAAACTATTATTATTATCTCTTCTAAAAATTCAAGTTTACCTTGGATCCAAGCTATATTTTTTATCTGAGACTTTGCTTCTAAGTGTTTTGGAGTAACTTTCCCTCCTGGGTCTGTATTTTTGGCATTCCTTTTTCAATGACAGCTTTTTTTAGGGTAGCATTTCTGATTTATTCAATATCATATCCTTCTTATTGAATTGGTACTTTATTATTAGGGCCAGCCTCTGTACCCTTCTGGAAGGAAGGTCTGAGCCTCATTTGGTTTTGTTTTGTATTCGCTGGTATCTTGTTGCTGCTTCCTTGGGGTATTCATAGTATGTTCTTTAAGGATATGAGGAGTGGCTCAGGATGGGGATCTGCTAACTTTCACTCAGTCCAAAGCCATCAGATCTAGACAGAAGTCTGATCACTTCCCTGCTTGTCTGAGTTTGAAAAGCTGTTTCCTTAGGTTTGGGTTTTAGCAACACTCCTGCAGACTTTTCCCTGGTTGGGGTTTCATAGACTGTTGTTGATCACAGCTCCTGCCAACCAGCTAAAAGACTTTGTTGCTATAGAATTACAGGTTTCCTTTTATTCTGAGCTTCCTGCCCTACTTACTTATCTGTAAACCTCAGCCCCATATACAGGATGAAACTCCAGCTTCTTGTTCACTGTACAGTCTCAGGTCCACAACTACTCTCAGCCCTCAGCACAGGTCTCTGCTTCAGCACTGAATCTGTGACCTAGCTCCGGGGCTCGTCTGACTGCTCCCTGCCCAGTGCCAGGCCATCTCTGCTGAAATCCTGACTACTTACTCCCCCAAGTACACAACCTGGGGGCATCATATAATCTCTAGTCTTCTTGTCACCCTCCTGGTTGGTACATGTGCCTGGACTTTGGTCTTTGTAACTATGCTGAACGGAGCAGGAAAAATCACTCTGCATTTTTCTTTGGTCTTTTGCTCTTTTGAGACCTTTGTTGGAATGGCTGTGGAGGAGAGCTGGGCTGGAGGGTTTCTTTCTCTTCTTCCTTCTGCTACCTTGCATGATCTGTCAGTGAAAAAAATATTCTACAAATGTACTTGTATAATAACTCCTGCCCACTCACAGCTCTGTTTCCTGTAGTCTCATCACCTTAGCTTGGGGCTGAGGCCAGTTTTACTGGAATTTTAGATCCCTCCAATTTTTACACATTCAGGTTGTTTGGACCAAGTCACAAATGAACTTAAACAAACTCTGAGTCTTGACTGTCATGTTTAGTCTTACAGGTCTATCCAGTATTGATGAATGACACATACCACCCAGAAATGTGTGGAATCCTCTCTTCTTCTCTGCTAATTCACTTTCAGGGATTCCACTTTACCTACTGAGTAACCTTTGGTGCTCTGAGTCTGGCATTCAATGCTTTTTACAAAATGTCAGCACCTTTCTGTAATATTTCTCCTGGCCATGCATTATCTGGCCAAATTGCATTGCTGTACATTCTGCTCACAGATACATATTTTAGTTTCCATTCTCTGACCCTTGACTCCATCCATTTCTCCATAGTAATAGAAGATTCTCCCCTTTGACCTTTTAAACTGCACTCATTCTGTAAACCATGTTAAAGTGATAGCTCTTCTACAAAACCTGACCTGACTTCTGCGCACCTCCTTCCTGAAATGGTCTTTTCCTACACGTCTACAACATTTTGTTTTGCAGTCATACTCTATGCATGCACATCATGTAATATTGTGCATTATTTAACTGTGTTTGGGGTCTGATCTTCCTACTTGATTGTAAGGTCCCTGAAAATAGGAAATGGAGTCTTAGATAAATCTTATGTTTCCCTCTGTGCCTGGCACAGTGCGCTGCAGGTGTGCACCTAAATGTGTATCACATCCTGGATGAACTTGTATTGTACATGACTGTTTCTAGAATTATTTCAGGAAAAAGGGAGGCTAGTTACAATAGGCAGGACAGAATAGCAGTCAATGAATTGATATTCATTGCAAGTCTGCCCACATTCCATAGAATCAGGTTCTTCTTTTCCATATCCTCTCCCAATTCACTATGAAAAATTGCTCTCCTCCATGGGCCTGAGCACCTGCTCCTGGAATCCCTTCTTTGGTCAACCCAAAAATATTATTCTCTGAGGGAAGAGAAAGACTACTTACCAACCACCCTGATGGTGATATCCTTAGACACTGACAACTCAGTCACGTTGTTCCATGCCAAACATGTATACTTTCCCGAATCTTTCCCAAGTACATTTTGGATAGTGTATGTGTTATCAGAGAAGTTAGAGTTCACAGTGCCATTGACTAGCCATTCATACTGTGCAGGTGGGTAAGACTCAACCTGACACACTAAGATCAGTGGATTTTTGAACGTGACCTGAATCTCATCTCCTACAGAGTCTGGAGAAAACACGATATGGTCTGGTCCATCTGTGAAAAGAAGAAAGAGAGAGATGAGATGTGAGTCATTGTTGGGGAAAGAATTGGAGAAGGAGGAGACTCAGAGTCACTCACAGTTCACAGTCAGGGTAAGGGGGTCACTTCTTTTGGCATTTATTGGAGTCCAGACTTCACATTGATAGGACCCTGCATCCTCCCTCCTCACATTCCTGGTGGTGAGGGTCTGGTTGTTCTCAGACAGGTATTTCCTCTCTTTGAGTGACAGGGGCTCATTACTGAAGAACCACAGAATGCTCATCCCGTCATGTTTTGTGATACATGTGAACACCAAAGTGCTATGCTCCAGGACGTTGGTACCATTGGCACTGATGGTAGGTTTGGACACTGCTTCTGTAGGAGGAAAAGAAGAGAGTGTTGTATGAAGGACTGGCCTGTGTCTTCACCAGGTCATGTCTCCCAAAGCCCAAGCCCAAACACTTCCATTTCAGACATACAGCAATGGTCCCTGGCCCCATGGGCAGGGAGATGCCCCCTGGTTCTATAGTTGTGAGGGTAAGGAAGGTGAGCGGGAAGCCCAGGGGACAAAGTGCTATGTCCTGGGCCAACCTTTCCTTCACACAGGTCCTGGGACATGCAAACCTAGTGACTAAGGTGGGGATGGGAATCAAGTATTTATAAAGTGCCTACTACAAGCCTGGCACATGATAGGTGCTTTCTACACCCTGTTATTTTCCTCATTATTATAACTCTTTTTGTCGAGCACTGTGTTAAATATCATATTATCTAATTGATCCTCTTGGAAAGTAGGGGCTTATTCTTTCCACTTTAACAGTTCAGGAAACTGAGGCAGACAGTGGCTAAGTGACTTGTCCAGGGTCACACAGCTAGCAACTGCAACTGTCTGAGTCTTTCTGAATTGAGGTCCAGTGCCCTCCCTATCCACCAGGGCTCTTCCTGCCTCTCATCAGTCATCTCATTCTAATCCAGGGTCCTTAACCTGGAGTCCGTGAACTTCTTTTAAAAAAGATTTTACAATTGTATTTCAGTAGAATTGTTTCCTTTGAATTCTTACAGATTTCTTTTCTGCATTTAAAAGTATCCTTCTGAGAAGGGGACCCTGGGCTCCCCCAACCTGACTGCCCCAGGACTCTTTGATACAAAAGAAAGGGAATCCCTCCCCCCCACCCTTCTCGCATCATTCTCTGTTTCCTAGTTATTCCCTTATTTGACTCAGCTCTTAACCAACTGTGGTTCCAGGAAGTAATTAATGTACATATTATGATTCTGGGCCTTACTTCCTCTCCGTATTCTGACTCTTGCCTCCTCTGGGCCTCAGTTTCCCCATCTGTAAAATGAGGGAGCAATAGTAACTGTCTTCTAGGTTCCTTTCATCAAGTATGTGATACCCCCCAGGATCCTGGCACCCAACTCTACAAAGAAGATACTGGAGGCTCAAAGAGATGATGATGTTCAGACAGAGAGTGACTTCTCCTACTCCAGCCCCAAGCTCTCTCCTGCAGCTGATGGTCCTTTTGGGCATTTTTCAGACCAGGCACCTGAAGGTTCAGAGCTGGCAGAGATCAGAGGACCCTGGTTTTCCATCTGGAAGCATCTTCTCCATCATCTCATGCACCCACTTATTTTTCTGATGATAAAAACAGTGACTGCCCAGGGCCAAGTAACTCCTACAAGGTCCACTGGATAACAATAACAGACCTGTGGTTGTAACCCGGGGGTTCTGGCTCTGAAGCCAGGCTCCCTTCAGCACATCCCACATTCTCTCAGGATGTTGTCTCCCAATAGATATGGGAGCGATTGGCGGAGGGACAGTCCTGAGATCAGAGTCGTTCTCCTTTGGGTACCCCTTACCTCTGGTGTCTTGGGGAGGAGAGCCCTGGGGGCCCATGGACCTTCATTGACAAACAGCCTCCTTTCCAAATCAGAGCCCCTGCTAAGGGTGGGCTCCCTTTGGGGGATAGTGTAGCCGTAATCCCTTCCACAAACCTCCTCTCTAGAGGAGCACAGACAGGGCACCTCATGGGGAGACCCAGGACATCCACAGGGCCTGGCTTGGGGTATGAAAGGCTTGGGCTCCCACAGACTCCCTGCAGATTTGAGCCTTATGCACTATCCCTGGTCAAATGAGATGACATTTGTAAAGAACTTAGGATGATGCCAGCACACAGTAGGCACTCAAAAAATCCTTGTTCTCTTCTTCCTCCCCCTAGTGCAACTTTTGTTTCTCCTTTGACCAACTGGGAACACAAAGAGGTCAGCAGAAGCTCTCTGCCCCAGGAGAGACACTGCAGCATCCCCTAAGGACTCAATAGCTTTGGCTTGAATGAGACCCAGGGTAGACCAATAGTGTGCCTCTGTCTGAGCAGCAGAGAACCAAAGATGACAGGAGGCACCTGGCCCAAGATCCCTCAACATGCCTGATCAATGGTCATGGAGTCTCTGCTCATCCGTGACCTTATCAGTATTCAGGCCTCTGTTTCCCTGGTGGAAAGCTCTACTGGTAAACTCTCCCTTAGGCTGTGTGACATTGTCCCCCTGGGATATCCCCACTTGGGTACTAGCTCTTCCCTGGGGAACCATAGAGCATCACTGACCTGCTTCCCTACAAGGGCCTTTAAGTGGGCAGTCAGGACTTGAGTTGTGCTGTGCTAGC
The DNA here is from genome assembly GCA_023548195.1 of Bettongia penicillata ogilbyi. NCBI lineage: Eukaryota > Metazoa > Chordata > Mammalia > Diprotodontia > Potoroidae > Bettongia > Bettongia penicillata. Next base: position 3,917,082 of record JAJHZJ010000310.1, on the reverse strand, counting down.
TGGAAAGGGAGTGTCAGTGACTGTCCCCACCTCTGGCAATGTTCCCTTCTGCCTCAGGGACTTTTAAATGTCTTAGGGCAGGTGAACTTCAGGACCAGGTTGCCTGCCTCAGGCACAACTGTAGCAGCCAGGTACTCCATCCTGAGGCCTCAGTGGCCCTCCTAATTTCATAATATGAACTGAGAAACCTGGGAGCAAGAAGGACGTTCCCCTCAAAAAAATTTCTGACTGCCCCTTCTCAAACAACCTGATCTCCCAAGGATGTCTAGGCTCACAATTTTTCTAAAGAATTCTGTCTAGATCTGCACTTGGATAATAGAAGAGAAAATGAGTCAGTGTCCATCTGTTCCCCCTCCTCCAGCACCTTCTATGTCCCTCTTCCTCTCAGAATTCCTAGAGCTAATTAGGAGCCTCTAAGGGACTCTGAGCTAAGCCCATCCCCCACTGGGATGCAGGCCTTGGGGACAAAGCTAGGATTACAAAGGATCCCTGGTCAAGTCAGCCTACCTTGGCCCTGCCTGACCTGGACCTCCCCAACTCCCTGGTCTAATCTCTCCCAGCCTTCTGCTGGTGATGCCAGGAGTCTTGTTCTGCATTTTCTTGCTCCCTGGACAAGGGGCTTAGGGGAGTCTCTCCACTCAGACTGAAGGAGGGATTGGAGGGATAGTGTGGGCCATGGGAAGGGCAACACTTACCATACACTGCTAAATGTGCTCGTGCTGTTACTATCTGGGCGCTTGCCAACTTAATAAATTGTACAATGTAGTCATCAGCGTCACTGAGGGTGAGGTTGGAGATGAGCAGTGAGCCATTGGAGAACACCTTCAGTCGATTATTTGTTGGTGTCCGCTGTTCATTAGCAACATGGTAGAGAACAATCTGGTTGGAGGGGTCTACTTCTCTTCTGTACCAAGTATAGCTGGGAGGCTGCTCTGAGGACCCTTGGATGTCCAAGATGACGCTGCTGCCCTCTGTTCCATTGGGTGGGTTTGGCACAACACTGACAGAATCACTTTGAGCAGATGTTGGCTGGATCCAGCAGCTGAGGATGGAGACTGAGAGGGGAGAAGGAGACAGAAGTCAGCAGGGTTCCCCTGCGCTCTTGAGGGGCCCGGGTAACTGAGCTGTTCCAGAGTAAAGGAAGTGGACTGCTGAGCCTGCTCCAGAGTCTTCTGGGGGCTCAATGGGGTGTATCTGAAGGGGATTCAAGTGCTTATTCATCAATGTGTCACTCCCCGTCTCCGCAGTTCTGAGAGTTTAGTCTGTAACATATTTTAAGCTCCCTTCATGGACTTGATTCAGACAGGATCTGCCAGTGTGGGAGGCAAGACACTGAAAGGAGAAAGGAATCACTAAAGTGTTGTGGTTGAAGATAGAGATCAGATCTTACACCTGCATAGAACCTTACAGATCAGTGAGCCAATCACCCTCCATTCACTGATGAGGAAACTGAGAACCAATAGCACAATCGATGTGACACAGCATTAAATAGGAAATAGAACAGGCAACATTTTTTTCAGTTTTTCAGACCAAAAACCAGGCAGGACCTTTCCCACTAAACCCTGGGTGCATTTTAAGGCTGACAGTGTAGCTCCCAAGCTGCCCTGGGAGGAAGGTGATATTTCAGGCAGACACAAGCTAAGAGGGGTAAGTGAGCTGTCCATGGTCTCACACCCAGCAAACATCAGAGTTGGGATACACATCCAGCTCTTCTCTGACTGTAGAGACTAACTTAGCCTCTTCAGAGCCTGCTCAGCTCCACGACTGAACCTTGTCTTGAGTCTCAGGAATATCCACTGTTAACCCTGAGTTGCTATTTCCCCTTTGCCCCTGTCTCAGGAAAGACTCCCCTGGCCATGTGCACAGAAACTGTCTCTGGGAAAGACCCCCTGGAAACGGTCACACAAGCTCCCTCTTCTACACCGGCTCCAGAAGAGCTGGTGTCTTACCTGTGAGCAGGAACACCTTCCAGGGGCTGCCCCCACTATGGGAAGCTTGTAACAACCTCTCCATTGGTCTCTGCTGTCTGCTGTCTGTGACCACCTTGGTTTGCTTGGGCAGAATCTCTGCCTTCCCCTACTGAAAATGTCTTTCGTTTACAGAGCCTAAGTGTGTTCCCTGGAGCTGTCTCTTCTGGTGTCCAGACTGAAGGCTGTCACTGCATGTAACCCAGAGCTATTTCTACTGTCTGCTTCTCCTTCCCCAGATGACTAAGGTCTCTTTCCTCAGGGCTTCAATTCCTCTATCTGCCCTGTTCACATTGGCCCCACAAGGCAGGGACTTGGCCTCTGACTTTCTCCTTACTCTCCTTTCTTCCTCTTTCTTCCCCTCCCAGTGTCTGTGGTTTCTTACCTCTCCCAGGGAGCTCAGATGCACAGATCCTCCCCTGCACAGATCCCTCTTCTTGTCCATGGAGAAGTGGTTCTGTCCTCAAGGGCACCAAGGGTCACTCAGTATTACCTACTGTGGATTTCTGCTTCCACTTGACTTTATTCCTTCTCTCCCTTCCAAATGAGAGGGTCTTTAGAACCTTCAAAGAGCCAGGGAATGGTGGGCATGGATCCCTCTTTTGGGTTTCCAGGACCATCCCCTCTCTTATCAGGCCAGGGGAGAGGACCCTGGGCTTTTCTCATGTACTTTTAAAAATATATTTATTGGTTAGTGTGTTTCAGACACTGTGTCTCAAGGACCTCACAATCTAATGAAAGAGTGAAAAACAAAAGAAATATATACTAAGAAGTTCCATATTTGATACATTTTTTTGTTGTCCAGTACTTTCAATTGTGTTTAACTCTTTGTGACCCAATTTGGAGTTTCTATGGCAAAAATACTGGAATGGGTTACCATTTCCTTCTCCAGATCATTTTACTGATGAAGAACCTAAGGGAAATAAAGTTAAATGCCTAGCCTGGAGTCACACAGCTAATAATGTCTGAAGCCAGACTTGAACTCAGGTCTTTCTGACTCTAGGATCAGTTCTCTGGACACTGGCTCTGGCCAGTCCAATGTACCATCTAGCTGCCTCAGTCACAGGATTTTAGAAGGGCTGCTGTTTTCTCAATTTTCAAAGAGCAAATATATTTCGCAAAATCCATGTTGGTAAGCTTGACTTTGGTTTCTTAAACAAGTATAGTACTTATCCTTAAAGAGAGGGTGAGCATCAAGAAAGAGAACAAGTATATTAAAGAGGTGGCATGGTGTCATCAAGGTGAAACCATGCCAGACTAACCTCTTTTCCTGTATTAGAGGGTTGCTAAACTAGCTAATTAATTATATCAGAAATATATTAGTGTATATATTTTATAAAAAATTTTTTAAAATTATAAGTGTATTAAAGGTAAGGACTGTCTTTTGATTTTTTTGAATATTCAGTTCTTAGCACAGTGGTGCCACATGGCAGGTGCTTAGTAATAGTTTTTGATAATTAGATTGATGAACCTGCTAACCCAATTAGACTATCTCATTTATTTTTCTCATTCCCTTCATCTCCTATGAAAACACATTCCAATATAAATAAGTCTGGGACAATTAACCAGTGATTATAATGGTTCCCAGTAGTCATTAAAAAATCCTAAGCTTTGTTCAGTATCTTCTATATTTTCCCATCATCACAAGGATATCCACTAGATAATACTTTATTTTCATCACAGCAAGTCAAAAAAATTTTACCGAGGTAAAGAAGGGATATAATCAGCATTTGGAAATAAAATGACCATGATGATTAAAAAAAAATTGAGTCTTGGAATGGAGTCAAGATGGCAGAGTAGAAAGACATACATATAACTAGCTCTTCCCATGCAGCCCATAAAATACCTGTAAAGAAAGACTCTCAACAAATTCTAGAGCAGCAGAGTGGAGAACAAGAGAGTGGAGGAGATTTCCAGCCCAGGGTGACCTGAAAGACCGACGGGAAACATCTGTCACACTGGATGCAGAGCAGAGCCCAGCCCAGCCTTGGCCTCTGGGAGGAGGATGTGAGCAGCCCTTGGGGGTGGAATCTCCAGTCGCAGTAGCAGCACTTCGCAGATACCCCAACCCACAGGTGCCAAAGATCAGTGACAGGTTTTTTCAGGTAGATGAGAAGAGAGAAGGACCTTCCCATGGCTCTGGCATCAGGCAGCGGCCACAGAGGCCACACTGAGCAGGCAGCAACAGTTCCCTCAGCAGCCCCTACAGCAGCCTGCATCCATTGCTCCATCGTAAAACCCCTGGGGGCACTGAGCAGCTGATTCTTACCTCAGCCCTGTGTAGAGCCCAGCAGCAGCCGATCTTTATCTCATACTTAATGACACCCCTGCCCCCCCCAGCTTATCTGAATCTCAGCCCCCACTGCTGGCTTGGTGGAACTGGAGGTGAGGTGGTTGGGCAGAGGAAACTCTACTAAGATTCTGGGCACAAAAATCGCTGCTTGCACGTAGGTCAGTGTACAGTTCTGCTTCTCCAGTGCTCTTGCACTTCATTCAGTGTAAACAGTGTTCATGACCATGTACACTCATAGGCACTGTCAACAACCCTCAAGTTTGAAGATTCAGAGTTGAGCAACTACATGTGTATGGCCTAGAAATGGTGACTCCCAAACTCTCTGCTCCCCATGTCATCATCCTGCTGACATTCTGACCTTGGGCTTCAGACCTGTGTGACTGTGGGAAAAGAGCCTTGTGCCTCAGCTTCCTCTTTGGCAGAGAGGAAGGACCAGGTTAGCTGGCCTCAGGAATCTCTTAGACCATGATGTTCTTGTGATCACTCCTTAGATGTAAAGTGGCTTTTAAGCACAGGATGACTTATTTTTATTTTTACCATAGCCTGCTATGGCCAAAGAACTCATAACCAGAAGGCCAAACTATTGATGATGAGCCTCCCAATACTTAGTGGTGCCTTCCTCCAGAAATCAGATCAGTCTGTTGAGTGACTTTTACTAGAAGCCCTCCCAGAATGGGGAAACCTTCCAAGGCTTCTATCCCTGCTGTGCAGCCTTTGGCACCTCTGGGTCACAGCCATGCCTCTATGAGCTCTCAGACCCAAGCGTTGAGATCCAAATGACACATTCCTTGTCCTCAGTGAACTTCCATTCCCCTATAGCTTCTCTATTGTCATCACTAAAGCAGAATCAGTGAGAAGTGGAGGTGATGAGGCCCATTTCGAGACAGAATCCAGAAACCCAGGCTCCTAGAACCAAAGCCCCAGAGGCTTCAACTTTAGTATCTTCAAAGCCCATCATGAAATCATAGCACCCCAGAACCTCAGAACCCTGGATAAGGCACAACCTGAAAGTATCCACACTGAGCATTTTCTGTCTGTTCCCCTATCACACAAGTTTCCTTCAGGTTCCAGCTAATATCTCCTTCCCCTAGAAGACTCTCACTATCCATCCTAATTCTAAAGCATGCCCACTCTTAATTGACTCCAATTATCCTGTCTCCATCTTGTTTGCACTTAGCTGTTTGCAAGTAGCCTCACCCTTTAGAGGACTAGATCCTTGAAGGCCTAGATTGTCTGTGCTTTCCTCCACTTCATAACACAGGGATTGGCATACAGTAGGCACTTAATAAATGCTTACTGACTGACTTTCTGTGGGGGACATGGGGAGGAGGAACTTTCCCTGTGGCCTCCTCATCTGTTTGCATGGAGAGTGGTGGGGGAAGAAGGTGAAATCAGGCCCCCATGGATTTCAGGCCCAGGACACACAGAGGGAATCAGTCTGGGTTTCTCTCATTCCAGGGGAGGATATCACCTTGTATCTAAGAAGATGATTTGACCTGAACATGCTTCAGGCACTTTGATGGACCTGAGGGGGTAGCTGATCACTGGAGCTCCTGATGAGGTGGAAATTGTGTGAAGGAGGGCAAAAAGGAGGGTACACAGTCCCTGACACTTTGAAGAGATCTGATTGGGGGCCACTCTGCATCAGAGAAGCCTTTTGGAGGGGATGTGGTAGGAGATGAGGACTCAAAAATGATCTTTGAGGGGAGGTCATGTGGGGGAGGGATTTGTTTTATCTTCCTCAGCCCAGAGGGCACAATTGGGAACAAGAAATAGAATTTTGAGTGTATATTAAATTGGGCAGCCAGGTGGCATGATAGTGCATAGAGTGAGTGGTCCAAGAGTCAGAAAGATTTAATTTCCATGAGATCAAATCTGATCTCAGACGCATACTAACTGTGTGAACCTGAGCAAGTCACTTACCCCTGTTTGCCTCGGTTTCCTTATCTGTGAAATGAACTGGAGAAGCAAATGGCAAACTGCCTCATTAGCTTTGTCAAGAAAACCACAAATGGGTTAACGAAGGCTAGGACATGACCGAAATGACTGAATAAAAGCAAAGATTCTAATATGCTTAGACTCCATGGTTTGGGGATAAGAATTTATGGAGCCAGGGATCTTAGGTTCTGAACAACACGATCTGACTTGGCCACGATCATCTCAGAAGTCTTCACCAATGAAAAACTACACCCCCATTTGGCCTCTATCTGTCCACTCTTTAGGTTGAACACAGTTCAATGGAAGCCATCATCTCCTCCCTAAACCTGCCCATGCTCCACACTACTGTACTTCTGTGAAGGAAAGCAGCACCCTCCCATTCCCCCAAGTTTGTCTCTTCAGAGGCTGCCTTCAGTCTTTTCTCTGCCTCATCCTCCATCCCATGTCTAATTCCATTCTCACCCTATAGCTTTTCTGATATCCATCCCCTCTTGTCTCCTCACAATCACCACTATGTTTCAGGCATCTATCATTGTCTGCCTGAGCAGTCTTCCTGTCTCTAGACTCTTGGTTCTCCAACCCATCCTCCACACACTTGCCAAGCGGACATTCCTAAAGCTCAGGTCCTCTGCTCAAGAAGTGGCTCCCTCTTACCTTTAGGGGAAAAGACAGACTCTTCTGTTTGACATTTAGTCTTCACAATTGTTGCTTTTCCAGGCAATTTTCCAGTCCAACTAGATGAGTAATTGTTCTGACTACATGATACTCTTTCTCCCACCTCTGTGACTCTGCACGGGCTGCCCCTCCACCTACAATCCTCTTCCTGCTTATTTCCAAGCTCCCCTTGGAATTATTCAGCGGATTGACGTTCAGTCAACCAGGCTTTATCATTGTTCGATTGAGTGTGGTTTGTCCTTCCTTCTCAAAGCAGATCATGACATCAAGGAGTTGGTGCCATGATTTGCAATTGCCTTTGATTTGAATGAGGAAGGGCTGTGCAAAATCACCAGCCTCACTTTCTCCTCCAGAGCCATCTGGGTCCAGTGGCCAAATATCTGTCAGGATTACTGGAGATGGCCCAGGATGCAGTGTGAGACCTGGGTCCTTTTAGGAGGTGTCTTTTCAAGTTCTCACTTTGAGTGAAGCAAGGTCCATTCAGTGAATAGACCTCTTTAAGAAGTGAATCAAGTGATGACGTCTTCAATTAAAAAAAATCAAACACCCTCAGGGTTACTGACCAGAGGAGAAGCAGCTTCTATGTACATTCACTCTGAGCCAGGAGGGTCCAAAAACAACCAATAACCAAAATAACGACTTGATGCGTAGGAAGGCACCTATTATCCAATCCATGAGCTCCAGAGTGAATTGGGTTTAAGGCTTGGTATTTGATAAAGAAATCTAGCCAGCAAACTCCAAATTAACTAGGAGGGCAGGGGAGGGGAGAGGAGGGAAAGGGAGAGGACAGGAGGGGAAGTGAGAGAAAAGGAGGAGAGAGGAGAGGAAGAAGACAGGAAGAGAAGGGAGAAGAGAGGAGGGGAAGCAAGAGGAGAGGAGAGGAGCAGAAGTGAAAGGAGAGGAGGGGAAGAGAGAGGAAAGAAGGGGAAGTGAGGAGAGGGGAGGAGAGAGGGAGAGGACAGGAGGGGAAGAGAAGGGAGAAGAGGGGAAGGGAAAGGAGAGGATGGGAAGGGAGAGAAGAGGAGGGGAAGGGAAGAGAGAGGAAAGGAGGCGAGGGGAGAGAACTACGACAATCATATGATCAAGTGAGAGTATTTGCTAAATCCTTATCTCAGTTCCTTGTTCAAGGTAAGCGCTTTATCAATGTCTACTCCTCCTAAATGCTGGAAAGACATTTCATTCAAGAAGCTTATATTCCAGCCTAATAACTACATTCCAGCAAGATGTACTCAGAGGAGACAGAAGGAGATGTGGCAGGGAGAGATGTCCCAGGCACCCTCAAGCCAGAGCTGGTACTCCCGCTTAACTTTTCTTATCTAGTCTTAAGAAATTGGAGCTCATAGTCTAAGTCAGGTGTTTTAGAGACATATAATAACAAGCCATCATTATCCCCATCATCCACCTCCTCCTCATAATGATAGCAAGATTCCCGTTTTGGAAAGCACTTTACATATGCTATCAAATTGAATGCAAATAAATGCCTTGGGAGGTTTGAGGTAAAAGATCTTTTCTGATCAGAAGGACTGAGGTCAGCATCCTGCTGGGCTTTCTTGGAGGGATAGAATTTTAACAGACCAAAAGGGAGAGGAAGGAGTTTCTGGAGATGAGGAAAGAGCTGGAGCAAAGGCGTAGAGGAGGGAGATTACTTCATATGTTTGAGGAGGAAAAGTTGTCTGGTTTGTCCAGATGAGAATGTGATAAAATTGGCCTAGAAATGGAGAGTGACACCTGATTGTGGGATTTTTGAACACAGGCTCTCAGGGATCACAATTAGGTCTCACATGGGAAATAATATCAAAGCTGAGGGTAGAATATTTGTCCAGGAATAAGGATGATTTTTCATCCACAGGAAATCTCATGCTGAAAGGTCTCAGGGAGCCTGGATCCATTTATTGTTCACTTTCAGCCAACAGGGCAGACAGTCTGGGCTTGATTTTTTAGTTAACAGAGGTTATAAAAAAATATGTGGGAGACATAATTCCAATTTACTTTCCATAGTCTCTGGTCTTTTTCATAGCTTCACTAAGAGTCTATACCTGTCTTTCTCAGTACACAATTTAACAGTATATATCTGCCTCTCCCACATCTGTCATTATTTTTTTTGCCACTAATATAACATACAAAGTCAGAATTGTATTAATTCCAATTTTTCTGATTATTAGAAATTTCAAGCAATTTTACTCTAACTCTTGGTAGCTTGGAATTACTGCTCCAGGTAGCTCTCTATGACTAGTCATTTCAGACGAACTGCCAACCTACGTTGGAAGAAGGAATTTCTTCACTCAGAATTTCTCCCACCCATGAAATCTTTGGTCTAGGGGCTCTTGCTGTTTTCCTTATGTTCATTCTACATTAACGTAGGTATTTATAAATATCTATAAAACATATGTCTGTGTACATGTATACAAACACACACACATACACATGACCCACCCATCATTACCTTGGAAGGATTGTAGGGCTTTTGTCTGGTCCAGGGGTATTAATAGACCATCCCAAGGATCTTGCATTATCTTGTAATATTTCTCTTTAGGACTTATGCTTCAATAATATAAGAAAAAATTCGACAGTACCAGACTGATAACCCCAATGGCACAGTCCATATTTGGGAGTTTAGGTTGGGATGCTACTGATTCAGTCCAGACCCTTCTTTTTCCTGCCTGCTTGCTGGTTCCTGCTCTTAGCCTAGAGAAGATCTGATAATCAAGTTGAAAGGACCTAGCTACCTTCTGTACCACAAACATCTGAGAGCCTCCTCTGAGAACCCCAGGAGGGTCAAGGTGAGCTTGCTACCCACTCTCCCAATGGTAGACTTGGCCCAAGACTGGTGGGAGCACATTGAGTAGATGTCAGGTGGATCCAGGAGGTAAGGGTGAGGGTTGTAAGGGGAGGAAGAAGGCAGAGGTCAGCAGGATGCCCTTGCCTTCCTGTGTGATCCAGATGAGAGAGTTGTCTCCAGAGTTTGGGTGGGAGGTGCTAGGTCAGTATCAGGGTCTGCTGGGGGGCTCAGTGGGGTGTGTTTGAAGGGGATTCATGTACCTAAGCATCAATCTGTCAATGTCTTCATTGGTTCTGACAGCTCAGTCTGTAATATATTTTAAGCTACCTCTATGGTCTTGATTTATAAAGAAACCTGGCAGTGTGGAAGGCAAGACACTGAAGGGAGGAATGAATCAATTAAGTGTTGAACTTGAAGAAAGAAATCAGATCTTACACCTAGATAGAACCTTAGAGTCAGGCACCCTCAATTTGCAGATGGGGAAATAGAAGCCCAATTAATGTAATCAATGTGACCAGTATTAAATAGGAAGTAGCAACTGCAGCATTTGACCCAAGATTTTCTGGTCCAGACACAGGGAAGGGCTGTCCCACTAAACCTTGGGTGCATTTTAAGACTGACAGAGTTTAGCTCCCAAACAGCCTGAGAAGAAGGGGAACAGGCTGAGGGTAAGTGAGCTGTCCATATTAGAGGTGGGATTCACACCCAGGTCTCCTCTTACTGTAAAGACTAACTTAGCCTCTTCAGAGGTTGCTCAGCTCCAGGACTGAATGTTGCCTTCACTCTCGGGAATATAGACTGATAACCCTGAGCTGACTACAGAAAGACACCTCTGGCCAAGTCTACAGAGACTGGTTCTGTGACAAACCCTATGAGACTAATCTCGTTGCTCCTGGTCCTTATGTTAATGGACTTGTCTGGCCTGGAATCACCCAAGCTCCACCTGCTCCCCCTGGACTCCAGTAGAGCTGGGGTCTCTTCCAGTGGCTGGCCCCACTGTGGGCAGCTTGTGAAGGGCTCTCCATTTGTCTCTGCTGTTAATTGTATGTGACTATCTCTCTCAGCTTGCCAGGAATGTCAGTCTTTTCCTCGTGGGCTGTGTCTTCCCTTTACAGAGCCCAAGTGCAGACCCTGGGAGTGTCCTTCCTGGGGACCAGAGTCAAAGCTGTTCCTGCATGTAGCCTAGACCCATGTCTGCTCTGCCTCCTTCTCCTTCCCTAGAGGACTAAGGTCTCTCTTTTCAGGGCTTCATGTCATCTATCTGCCAAGTTGACATGGGCCCTACTGACAAGGGGCTTGGCCTCTGAATTTCTCTTTCTTCCTCTTTCCTCCTCTTTCTTCTTTTCCCAACTCCTGAGATTTCCTGCCTCTCCCATGGAGCCCCTCACCTGCACATATCACTCCCACGGTCAATGAGGAAGTGGTTCTGTCCCCAGGGGAAACGTGGTTCACTCAGTATCACGTACTGTTGATTTCTACTTCCACCTGACTTCTTCCTTATTTACCTCCCAATGAGAAACTTTCAAGCCCTAAATGCACAGAGGATGGTGGGTGGAGGCAATACAGATCCCAATTCTAAGGTTCTAGAACCCAGACTACTCAGCTTCCCCTCTCTTATCACGACAGGGGAGACTTTTCTCAAGCATTTCACTGGTGCTTCTGGGAGAGTCCAATAAATCTGGGGAGACAGAATAGAGGGTAATGCAGACTAGAGTGGTCTTCTCTATAGCAGAAAAAGAGTGCATCTCCCTCTTCCACCACCACCTCCCTTCCCAATTTGTTGAGTCAGTTGATGGAAGGCTGCATTTGGAGACAAAAAGATAGAAAATTGTCTTTATTTCCATATTGGGGTGGGAGGACTAGACTTGGGCTTTTCACAGCCCCAAACCAAAGAGACCCTGTCTAGGAAGAGATGGAAAGAGTGGAAAGGCAGCAAGGAGGATAGGGAGAGAGCACTGGCAGTAGATTCAAAGAGAGATGGGGAAGAGTTGTCAGCTTTCACATGAGCTATAGAAAGAGAGAGCAGGTGAGAGGTAAAGACCTTTGGGACTGAACTGGCCCTGAAACAGTATGGAAGGGAGAGAGAACCTCAGTGTGAAAGAGTTGAGGATGGGGAGAAGGGTCCTTCTTCCAAAGACCTCAGAGTGGAACAAGGAGCTGAGAGCCCTGTGAGAATATTGAAAGCTTGAGGAGATGCAAAGAGAAGTCTTAGGTCTGTTCTGATGATCCCTCCAGACTCAGAAAGCTCTGATCCTCTGCCTGTGAGGGTCATTCCCAGATGTCTTTTCTTTCCTAAGGTTCAGAGAATGCCACCTTCCAGAGAAGAACCATCACTACTCAAGATAGTAAAGGTACCAAGCAATGAAAGCAGCAGTCTGTTAGGGCCTTAGGATACAAGGCTCCAACCAGAGATTCCTTGTTTTGTCTCTGCAAGAAGGTAAGAAGTATTCCTTCAATGAGGGCCAACTCTCTTCTGTTTTCTTTATTAGGAAGAAGTCAATGACTGACACAATTCTGCTCCTCCAGTCTTCCTGCACCCCACTCAATTTCAAGTGTTCATTAGTATGTATGCTCATTAGGCACTGTCAACGACCCTCCAGTCAGAGGATTCAGAACTGACTCATTGTGCATGGTCTGGACATGGTGACTCTCAAGCTCTCCAATGCCTATTCCCTTATTCTGCTCACCTTCTGACTCTGGGCTTTAGACCTGTATAACCTTGGGGAAAAAGCTTTGTCCCTCAGGTTCCTCTTCTGTAGAGGGAAAGGACTAGGTTAGCTTACCACGAAGTCTTTTCCAACGTATTCTAGTGATCACTTATTAGATGCAAGGTGGCTTTTGAACACAGGATTACTTGTAGTCATGAATGGCTATTTTTGTTTTCATCATGGTCTGCCATGGCCAAAGAACCCATCACCAAAAGACCAAGCCCACCTGCAATTAGTGTTGCCTTTCTCCTGAAACCAGATATAGCCTGTTGAGGGGATGTTACTAGAAGCACTTCTGGAATGGGGAATCTTCCAGGGCTGCTATCACTGCTGTATAGCCTTTGGCACTTGTGGGTCACAGTCATTCCTAGATAAGGTAACAGAACCAAGTGTTGCCATCCAAATGTCACATTCCTTGTCCTCAGTGTGATTACATTTCCCTATAGCTTCTCTGTTCCCACCATCAAGGCAGAGACCAAGAGGAGAGGAAGTGATAAGATGAAGCACATTTGGAGACAGACTCTAGAGGACTAGCTTCCTAGAACCAAAGCCCTAGAAACCTTAAAATCCAATGTCTCCAGGGCCAATCATGAAATTATAGCACCCCAGAACCTAAGAACGCTGGGTAAGAGGCAAACTGAAAGTGTCCACACTTAGCATTTCCTCTGTTTCTTCCCTGGTCACAAATGTTCTCCCTTTTCATCTTCGGCTTCTGGTTTCCCAGGTTTTCTTCAGGTTCCAGTAATTGTCCACCTTCTCCTAGAAGACTTTCCCAGTCACCTTAATCCTAATGCCTGCCCTCTTTTAATTGTCTCCTATTATCCTCCCCACATTTCATTTGTACATCGTTGATTGCATGTGATCTCACCTTTTAGAGTATAGGGTCCTTGAAGGCAGAGACTGTCTTTTGCTTTCCTCCAGTTCTTAATGCAGTGCCTGGCACATAGTAGCCACTTAATAAATGCTTATTGACTGATGCTGTGTGGGGAATGATGGGGAGAAGGAACTTCCCTCGGGCCCTCCTCATCTGTTGTCAGGGAGAGAGGTATGGGGAAGAAGGTGAAATCAGGTCCCCATGGACTTCAGGCCCAGGATACAATGAGGACATCAGCCTACATTTCTCCCTTTCCAGAGAAGGATATCACCTTACATAAAAACACTGCTTGACCTGGTTATGCTTCAGGCCCTTTGATGTACCTGAGGGGTTGGATGATCATTCAAGCATCTTGATGAGATGGAGGGTGTCTGAGGAAGGGTAAGAAGAAGGGTTTACAATCTCTGCCATTTGAAGAGCTCTGTCTAGGGGTCAACCGACAGCAGAGTAGCTCATTGGAGGGGTTGTGGTGGTAGGTGCCGATCTGATAAACTGTCTTTAGGTGGAGGTAATGTGGGGGGGGGGTTGACTTACACGCCTTGGCTCCAGAGGGCACAACTGGCAGCAAGGAATAGAATTTGAACTGAGGTACATTAAATTGGGGCATCCAGGTGGCATTATAGCACATAAGGTTTGTGATACTGGAATAAAAAACTTAGGTTCCATGAGATCAAATTAGCCCTCAGACACTCACTAGCTCTGTGATGCTGGGCAAGTCACTTACCCCTGTTTGCCTCATTTTTCTTATCTGTAAAATGAACTGGAGAAGACATGGCAAACTGCCTCATTATCCTTATCAAAAAAACCACAAATGGGAAAAGAAGGGGGATGGAGTCAAGATGGCAGAGTGAGAGTACGTACCCACCTAACCTCTAAGACAAACTCCTTCAGATACCTCTAAAAAGAGAATTTGAACAAATTTTGGAGTGTCAGAATGTGCTAGGAGACAGAGTGTGGCAGATTTCCTTTCCAGGACTGCCTGGAAGGTCCACAGGAAGGATCTGTTGCACAGAGACACACACAGCACACAGATTGCACCAGCGCAGAACCAGCCATAGCAAAGCTGAGCAGGAAGCACTGGGTGGTCTGAAGCTGAAGAAGTAGTGGGGATTCACAAACATATTAGCCCAGGATGGGAGTCCAGTGTAACTGAGTGAGAGGGAAATGCAGAACTCCAGGTAATAGCAGAAGCTGCTCCTGAGACCAGCCTACAGGTTAAATGTCTGTAAGTCACCTATTTGAACTTTCAGGAGCCAAGATGGCAGAGTGATCTGTAAGTGCTCTATCCCTCCCCTTCTTCACCTTGAAAAACCCAGAGAATTCAGGAAAAATCCTGGAATAGTGGGATCAGAAAAGTGCAAAGGGTAGTCCCTCTTGCTTTGGCTGAAGGGAACCAGTTCAGGATGAGAGCTGTGCCAGACAGACCCACCTCAGCAAACCAGGAGGAGATACTGAGCACCAAAGTATAGGGGGAATCCTTAAGCACCAACACCAGGACACCAGGCATGCCTTAGCACAGCCAGGGGAATCAGAAAGACACTAGTGTAGAAGGGGCTTGACCAACTGCTAAGTCTTCATGTGTTCTAGCTCAGAAGAGGAGACCTCCTGTGGCCAGACCATCCCTCCCCCACACCTCCTGCAGCAAGCTCCAGGGTAGCTCTGGGGGAACTCAGAAACACTTTACCTGGCCTCTGCTTTGGCACACAAGCCAGCTCAGCACCAGGTAAGCTCCAGCATTCTAGCTTGTAGCTGAAAGAACCAGAGACCATAATACACAAAGTCTGAAGTTCTAAGAACAAGAACCATGGGACAGAGCCCCCAGTGGCCCAGAAGCAGAGATCCACTCTAAAAGCCAAGAAAAAGGCAATCATCATGAGCAGGAAGCAGACCAGAAAAGAAAAGACTGTACAATCTTTCTATGGGGCAAGGACCAAAACACAAATACTGAAGAGATCAGCATTGAGACTATACTCCCATCTGAAAACTCAGAAGGGAATATGAACTGGTCTCAAGCCCAAAGAGCATTTTTGGAAGAGGTCAAGAAGGATTTTACAAGCCAAATTAGAGAGGTAGAAAAAATTTGGCCAATGACTTTAAAAATATGAAAAAAGAATTCATGGAAGAATTTAAAAAGAAAATTGAACAAATGAATAAAGAGATATAAAACCCAATTGGAACAATTGGACAAATAGAAAAGGAAATGCCAAAGTTAGCTGAAGAAAACAATCTCTTAAAAATAGAATTAGAAAAGTAGAAGCTAATGACTCCATGAGACATTAAGAATCAATCAAACAGAATCTAAAGAATGAAAAAATAGAAGAAAATGTAACATAACTCACTGGAAAAACAACTGACCTGGCATATATATCCAGGAAAGAGAATTTAAGAATTATTGGTCTACTGGAAAGTCATGATGAAAAAAAGAGCCTTGAAAATATTTTCTAAGAAATCATCAAGAAAAATTGCTCTGGGGTCCTCGATCCAGAGAGCAAAATAGTCATTGAAAGAATCCATCTAAACTTCCTGAAAGAGATCCCAAACTGAAAGCTCCAAGAATTATCCTTGCCTAATTCCAGAACTATCAGCTTATGGATAGAATATTGCAAGCAGCTAGAAAGAAACAACTCAAATATTGAGGAACTACAGTCAGGATCACAGGGGACCTTGCATCTTCTATATTGAAAGATCAGAGGAACTTGAATATGACATTTCATAAGGCAAAGGAGCTTGGACTACAAGCAAAAATAGGTTACACAGCAAAACTGAGCATAATATCAGGCAAGGAGACTGATATTCAATGAAATAAGGTATTTCCAGACCTCCCTGCTGAAAAGGCCAGAGCTCAGTAGAAAATTTGTTCTTTAAATACAAGTCTAAAGAGAGGCATAAAAAGGTAAACAGGGGAAAAAATAAAACTACAAATGGGTTAAAGAAGTGTAGGACATGATTGAAATGCTTAGACAACAACTAAGATTCTAAGATTCTTGGATTCCATGGTCTTGAGACACTAAAAATCTATGGTGCCAGGGATCTTAGAGAGATTCAACTGAACCCTCCTTAAGCAAGGGAAACAGAAAGGCTCTCACAACACCCTAGGAATTTCCCCTCTTCCTTGGATTTGAGGACTCTTCCAGGGATTGATCTTGTCATAAACATCCACTTGGGTTATGTCCAATGCCTTTAGATAGAGAGAAAAGAAGTCACTGATATCCCAGAACAGAAGATGGAAAGAGGAGGACACTTCCCTCCCCAAACCTTGCCTCCACTTCCCGTCATTCTGGCCCTGTTCTGTTCCCTCTCCCATCAGCAACAAGAAGTCCTTCCTCAACCAGCATTTTGACCTGTCCCTTGGTTCCTGAGAGAGACCTGATCCCTCCTTGTGCACATACCTGATAGGGACTCTCAGATGGGACTTCTGAAAAAGCAGGAGAGGAACACAGGCCCTGTGGAGGGGGAAACAACAGCTAGTAAAAATCTACAAAAACCAGAATTGGAAACGAATTTAGGAAAGAGAACGCCTCATGTAGAAGAAACCTTGTGATATGTAAAAATCAGATGGAGTCTTAAAGATGTCATGGTCATGGATCCCCTGAGTTAGAAGGCATGTCAGAGAACATTTTGACCTAGTCTTTAACATCAATGTCTTCTACAGCTCCTGTGACAAATGGTCATCCAGTCTTCCTTGGATACTCCCAGTGTGGAGGAGGATACATGTCACTCACTGTTAGCCCATTTCACCTGTATCCAATCAACAAACACTTAGGAAGTGCCCACTACGTGCCAGATATGGTGCCATAAATCCTAGGAAGGCTCATTCTTTTCCTTCCTGGAATTCCTGCTATAAAATACCTCTCTGTCCTGAGTCATGGTTGTGTCAGCAGCAGCCCACAAACTAAACCTTAGGCTCTAGCCATGAATGACTTCCCAGACTGCTGCTCACCAGCGGTTATCATTGATCCACAAAATAAGTCTTTCCAATAATTGACTCTTTGAGTTCTGGAACTCCTAGCCTGGGCACCCCCACTCTAATCCTCCCTTCTCTCTTGCATTCCTGTTCTGGAACCATAATCACATCCACTCTGGCCTGACTTCTGATTCCATTTACCATCCCAATAATTTCCCTAAGCAAAATGTCCATATCTGACAACCATTTTTCAACATGTGGAATCTCCTCCAATTTCAACATAATTTCATGTGGACAATGAGCACTTTTACATGCATTAGTAAAGTCTTCACTTGGCAGAGTGCTTCTCACACAGTCAGCACTGAATAGGAATCATTCATTGAATGATTGAATTTTTTTATTCATTCATTCCAACAACATGGGATGAACAGACAAGACTGACACAGTCTTGCAGTCAAGGAGCTAATATTCTGTTGGGAGAGAACCATTAGTAAAGACACAATCAGGTATTAAACACATAGAGAAGAATGTCAAGAGAGAAGCAGGGCAGGCTCCTGTTGAGGTTGGCACTTGAGAAGAATAGGCGGGAGGGTCAGAATTCCATGGGAAGGAGGTGAGGAGGGAGCGCTTTTCAGGAATGGGACATTGCCTAGACAGAAGCCCAGAGAGGGCAGGTGGAAGGGGGTGTCCTTGGAACAACAGAGGGGCTGATTAGATTGAACCTTTGAGTGGAGGAAGGACAATAAAGTGAATAAATGTGGAAACAGTGACCTTAGATGCATCCAAGGAGCAGGGGCCAGTAGGTAAAGACTTGGCTGGGAAATCAGGAGGAGCAGATTTCAGATCTAGCCTCTGCCAGAAATTGGTATTAAGCACTTGGTCAAGTCCCTTATGGTTTCAATGATTAGCAGATGTCTAAGATTATAGACTGCCTAAGAACATTGAAAATGGGAGTTCCCTACATCAATAAAGTCAGCAAGTGGACAAAAATAAATAAACCAGGAGGAGTTACAATTTCTTTTCCTGGAAATAGGGAGCCACTTAACCTTTTTGATTTAGGAAGGGACATGGTCAAGGCTGTGCCTGCTGTATGGAGAAGAGGGGAGACCCTGGAGCTTGGGACACCAATGTGGAAGTGGTTGCAGTAGTCCAGTTGAGTTGATGATGTCTTGAACTGGAGCATTGTTATGTTTGAGAGGAGAGATGGGGGTGTTGGGGAAAAAACACTTGGCATCTCATTTCTACCAAGACTTCCTGACATCCAGCCTGAATTGACCCCTCTAGGGACCTCTTTGCTCCCTATTGTGTCCTATGGGACCAAGGAGAGTCAATCTAATATCTCCCCCATATGTCATGCCTCCAAAGAGTGATCAGGTCCCCATTTGCTACCACATTCTCTCCCAAAGTCTTCTCTTCTCCAGGCTGGTCCCTAACCAGATCTCTTCACAAGGCTAGGGAATGTCCACTTTCTTTTCAGCCTCCTTCAGACACTCCATATCTCATCAACATGCTCTAGTGATCCTGCAATCTCACAGGAACATTAAAGGCCTGAGACACATGACAGAAGAATCTCCAGATCAGCAGAACGAGGCTTCTTTCTACTCCCTGACAGACACCCCAAAGTGCTGGAAGTGAGTGAAGGAGACCTTCTGTCCCTACCTGTGGTGACACAGTCGAGCCTTTTGGGAAAACAGTGTTTTCATACAGGATGGTATCCTTACCTGGAGGGAGAGAAACCCAGAAAAAAGATTTGATTGGGGTATCCTGAGCCTGGATTCTTTGAAGGACTGACTCTTCTCCCCAGCCTTACTCTCCAAGCAGATGAAGAGGATATTCCTTTCTCCCCATCTCCCTCAAAGAGGGTCATTCATTTCCTATCATGTGGCAGGTGCTGTGCTAAGCATTGGGCAAACAAAGAAAAGTAGAAGACAATCCCTGCCCTCAAGGAGATTATAGTTTAAAAGAGACAACTTGCAAACTGTGTGCAAACAAGATGTATGGGAGAAATAATCAAGAGAAGGAAGGCACTAGAATTGAAGGGAATGAGGCGAGGCTTCTTATGGAAGCTGTGATCTTAGCTGTCACTCTAAGGAAGCCTGGAGGTGCAGAGGAGGAGGGAGAACCTTCCAGGAATGGGGGACACAATGAGAAAATGCCTAGTGAAGGAATTCCTGGATCTCCTTCATCTAGAGCTCTGAACTTCTGGACTTCTAAGATTTCCCGATGGGATGTGCACATTCAGATTTGTTCAGATTTCCAGGTCTTTGATTCTCAGAGCTGGACTTCTAGAGTCTGACTCTAGATGGGCCTTGTCTATCACCTCCTCTCATCTATAAATATGTCTTGATGGACAGAACAGAGAAACTTCCAGAGAATATAAGCTCCATGAGGACAAAGAAGGTTTTATTTTAACCACAAAGCCTGGCTGTGGTGACTCATCAAGGCAAGGAGGCTACCCAGAGGTGCCAAAGCCTGTGCCCCCATTATGGCAGCTCTGGATGGTTCCTCTGTTGCAGAAGGACTTCTTTCACTAACTATAGAGAACCTCATGCTCAGTAAATTATCGGACATTTCGGGATGAGATTTTGGGCACTGGTAGCCCATGTTGAAAATAAAACAACACAAAATGACTAATTTGTGCTCAAAAGTCAGTTTGCATTTGAGCAGTGATTTAGAAGAAGAGATGTTGATGTAGAAGTGACCATGGATGTTGGCTGCTCCAGCCCTCTCTCCATGCATGAGAGTGTGGCATAGAGACATTGCCCCCAGGGTCAGTCAGAATGGGAGCAGAGAAGTAGAAAAGTGAGTGGATAGTGCTGAATGTCACCATCCCTAGGTCCAGCACCAAGAACAACTTAACTCTTACTCCTCTAAATATGAAGGACTTTGACAGTGCCAAATGAAGGCACATGTTAATAAATGCTATTTAAAATGAATTTAATGGAGGACTCTTCTCAGAGTTAAATTGAATGAGGCTTCATGACAGAAAGAAACAAAGGGAGGTTGCTCTCATCAGGACAACTCATAGGTTCTCCTTGAAGTAAAGGGGACTGTGGTTGGAGCCATACCTTCCAGGCCAACAATGGCACAGGTTTCATTGCTTGGTGTTTTGACTTACCATGTTTGGGGGTTGAAGAGTTCTTCTCTGAAAGGTGCTGTTTGCTGGCCCTTAAGAAAAAACATGCATGAAATACTCACATTCACAAGCTAAGTAAAAGATTTCCCTGAGCTGGAAGGGATCATTGGAGAAGTCAAGGCTTGTCTTTGGTTATCTGCAGTCTCTGCACTGTTAGGTTCTTCACCTACAGGTGGTGTTAGTCTCCTACTCAGCTTGTCCATGAAGTCTGGATCTGCCTCAGTGGCCTTTTCCCTCACTTGTTCTCTCCCTAGGTTTTCAGTAATAACTATCTCCTTTCTCTCTGCATCCCTTTCTATTCTTTCCCTCTCGGACTTCTTGGACTTCAGTCCCTTTGAGCATCTGGAAAAATGGTTATACCTAGTTTCCACCCCAATGGGAAAGTGAACACCTGTTTCCAAGAGGTAATCAAGTGTGAGGGATAAGATAAAATGTGAGCCCAGGGAAGTAAGCTACCCAAGGGAATTAGTACTGAAAAGTAAGAGTTTGGAAAGGGAGGTCGATCAGGTATAAAAGAAGATAGAAGATGAAGAAAACCACGCTGATATTGAAACAGAATCAGAGGGATGGCAACCATTGGAAGCATTATTTTACCTTCCAGTCTTTCTGAAGAACAGGAAATAGATGAGGGCCCCAGTGAGAGCCACTCCAGCCAGGACTCCAATCACAATGCCAGCCATGGCCCCTCCAGAGATCGAGGAGCCATTACCTACAGTTTCTGTTATGCACAGAGAAGAGAGAAAGAACCTTGAGTGTTTTTGAGCCTAGCACTTGGGCTCAGTGCCTGGCACTCTGGAAATACTTAATAAATGCTTGTTGATCAAGGAATTCAACTTGGCCTTTGTTCCTCTGACCCTGGGTATCTCCTTGACAAGATCACATTGTAGGATGTTGGCAAAGATCTGGAAACACCTGAACTTTGGGCAAGTACGTCAAACTCTACGTGTCCAGTTTCTTAACTCATGACTTCCTTCCCACATTGTGCCCACTTCCCTTCTCTGTTTCTGTTGATGGTGCCACTGACCTCCCAGCCACCCAGGTTCAAATTGACAAACATCCTTGACCTTCTCTCTCCTTCAAACCTCACATCTGATCAGTAGCTATGATATTCTTCCTAATGTTATGGTTCTTTGTGTTGATTCTGCTTGGACAGCATCTCTCACATCTACTTCCTCCTTTCAACTTCTGTTCCAGACCCCCGATCTCTTCTTTTCCAGATAATGGCAAAATTTTCTGCTCAGTGTTCCTGCCTTTGATTTCTCAGTCCCTTCATTCATCGCTTATACCCCTGTCTAAACATAATCTTCCTTAAATTCCATCCTAATGATGTCGTTTTTCCTTTCAAAAACCTTTAAATGAGTCTCTCACATTTATCTTTGAAAGGCAGAGCATTGGAACAGAAAGAGCTTGGGGTTTGGAATCTGGAGACTCAGAAACCTGACCCTGTCCCTTGCTCACTGTTGAATCTTGGTCAAATTCTTTCCCTTCTCTGAACATTGATTTCCCAATCATAAAATAATGCAGTGTACACTAGATGATCTCACTGTAATACTCATCCCACCTTTACATCCTGTGACCTTACATTTCTCTCCCTCCTCACCACCCTGACCAAATTTAAGCCCCCATCATTTTTCATCTGAATTTTTTCAATAACCATCTTACTGGTCTTCCTGCCTCTAGTCTATTTGTAATTCGTATCCCTTACCTTTGTATTTCAAGTGCTCTATGTATTATCAGTGATGATAATAATTACCTTCTGCTAACAAATGGGCCAAGGTTTGGTAATGAAAATAAGATCACTTACTCTGGACAAGAGGAAAAATGACAAAACAGTTCTTGATCAACCAGTTCTTTAGTATTAAGTCTATAATTTAGTCGGTCATTTTCAATTTTTCTTCCTAGGTTCTTTATTTTACATAATTTTTATGATATTGTGATCAGTATAAGACATATTAATTTTTTGTGTACACTTTTGAGGTTTAATGCCACACTTAGTTGAGAAACATATATATATATGTATATTTTATATATATATATGTTTCAATAGTTACCAGAGATCTATTATATTATCTTTTCCTTTAAGTATTTAGATGTTATACGACTTGGTGCAAATTCATTGTTGCATTCATAGGATAATTCACTTTTCCGTGTTATCTTTTAGCATAATTCAGTTTCTCTGCTTAACTTTTTAAAATAAAGTCCATTTTTGCTGTTAGCTATCTGAGATTGTGAATACCACTATGATTTTTTCGGTTCAGGTGAAGCATAATGGCCTTTATTAAGTGACTACTGTGTGTGCTCGTCACTGTACTAAGTGCTATACAGGTATGATTTCCTTTGAACTTACTAACTCTTGAGGAAACCATTCTACTTTGGGACAGCTCTGTTTATTAGGGAGTTTTCCATTGAAGTCCAGTATGTCCAGTTGTACGGGACATTTGAGGCCATTGTGCCTTCTCTCCATTTGCCTCTCTGTGCTCCTGGTTATCCTCTCTGAGGTCAGATGGAACACATCTAATTCTTCCCTGGAAGAGTTCAGCAAACTGCTATCACGTGTCTAGCCTTCTCTTCCCCAAGTTATCCTAAGTTCCCTCAGTTGGTCCACCAATCATACGAACACCAGGCCCTTCACCAACCTGGTTGCCTTACTCTGGACACTCTGCAGTGTCTCAATGTCCTTTGTAAACTGTGTCTTCTAGAAACAAATACAATACTCTGAGTGCCATTGGATAGTCTGGAAGGACAGTTATCTCCTTATTCTTGGAAGTGAAGATGCCTTAACTATAGTAGGTTTTTTAGCTGTCTTATCACCTCACTGACCAAAGTATTAAGCTTATGGTCCACTCAGCCCCCCCAGGTCTTTTTCAGATGATCAGCTGTCTCATCATTGCTTTCTGTGTTCATGTGATGATTCCATGTTTCATGGGAGCTCAGTCTCTTTTTAAGCATTCTAACATTGTATTCAATAGTCAGTGTCCTGTCTGCCTCCAATCTCCTCTTGTCCAAGTCAACTATCCTTATTTACTTTACCTGTTTTTCCTATGGTTTGGTGAACAGTAATTTACCCACCTGGACCAATTGTTGTTTATGCTTTTGACTCTTTGAAACCAAGGACAGGACCTGACATGGATCTCCAACAAGTTTCAGCTGATCACATTTCTTTCACCAGATCAGCTTGCTGAGATGTTTCTGGATTCTCATTGGTCCCTGAATATAGTCACTTTTCTTTCAGCTTTTTCTTCTTTATTAAATCTATTAAATCTAAAATTATGCTTTCAGTCTGTATAATTATTAGAACATACAACTCCTTGCATACATTATCTCATTTGACCCAAGTCATTGACAAGAATATCTACTAGCACAAGGTCAATAACGGAAACCTCAGAAGATTTGGATGAACTGATTCAGAATTAAGTGACTTGAACCAAGATAATAATTTATAGAGTAACTACAATAAAGGCAAAGCATTTTGAAAGACTCAAGACTCTAATCAATGAAGTGACCAATCAGGATTCTCAAAGACACACGATGAAATAAGCTCCTCCCTTCCTACTTATTGTAGGTCATGGACCCAGGTAGGGAAATTTGGGGGTATAGCCAATATGACATTTAGTTTTCTTGATTGTCCATATCTGTCACAAGGATTTTCTTTATCTTTAGTGGGGTGGGCAAGAAGTAGAAGGGAGAGAAAATAGATTTGGGTTAACTAAAAAAAATTAAGAAAAAAGGTAAATTTAAGCCACAGGCACCAAATGCACACCTGCAATATTCCTGAGTGAAATGTGAACCAGAGTAAAATGCAATTGGGAAATATTTAACCAGACAAAAATGTAATAATGTGAAATTAATATTACATTCAAAACGTAAGTCAATATGTGGGCCTCAGGGATCCTTCGGTTCAGATTTAGGCCAAGAAGAGTCATCCTTCCTCCAAGGCATATCCTGCTTCCATCTGACTTTCCCAGGGTCAGATCCCCACCCATAATTCGACCTCGTTCTCCCCGCTCTCCATTCCACCTGCCCCAGACTTATCTCCTTCCAACACAACACATACAGGGGCAGGAAGTTGTGGGTGTGTAACAACAAAACTCCATGAATCTTAACAGGGCTGAGAAAGAAAAGGAAACTGAGGCCACAGAAGAAGTCTCTAGGGACCTGCTACACACCAGTGCGATTCAGAAGGCAGAGGGCCTGTCATCTCTACATGTGAGTGAGACACAATATTAACCCAGAAGCCATTGTCCACAGAGCACATACGGAGTATCAGGTGAGCTGCCAGACCAGGGAACTTGGGCAGTCTTGAGATTCCAGACCCAGGCACCTGATGATAAGGCTATTTGACTCTCCCTGCATAAGAGCCTAGGCATGTCTCTGCGTGATACTGCATGTCACAAAGAAGGAACACATAGATGCAGAGCTGAGTCTCTTGCATGTGAAACAAGAAAAAGTTGAAATTCCCCTTCCTAGCCTCTGAATTTCCCTTCCAAAGAGGATCAGTCAACCCTCTTACAGGATCAGAACTTACATTCCAACCAAGGCCCCCATGCAGGCCCATAGCACCAAGTGAGACAGACCGAAGGAAAGACCACAGGGTCCAGGGACAGTCATTGAAGCTGTGGCCCTAGAACTTGGGGTAGAATGAGAGGTGTGCCTCTGGGACAGAAGAGAATGGAGATGAGGAGGAGGAGAATGACAACAAAAACTCATGCATTTTGTGCCTAAAATGTAAAAAGGACTTTCTTGACCACAGAATCTTGTGCTTTGGGCAGTGAATGAGTATCCAGCCTTCCAGAGGAAGAGACTGAGGCTCATAATGGAGGAGGGACACCTGGGTGCACAGGTAGATGATAGAGTCAGGTCTCCAGCCCAAGTTTCACAATTCTGACCTCAGAGCTCCTTCCACAACAGTATGTAGTATCAAAGGGCCCAGGGGGAAGAATGCCACTAACCTTTGTTTCTTTCATGCAAGGGAAGGGGAGAGCCCAACAAAAAGCTGAAGACCAGGTCCATCTACTCACCAGAGATTGTGATATTGATGTCTTTGCTTCTAGACAGGCCACAGGCTGAATTAGATGCATTACAGGTATAGGTTCCAGTGTGATTCAGAGACACATCAGGAATAGAGAGCTGGGGTGTAAATGTCATCTGAACTCCATTGAAAAGCCAAGTGTACTGGGCAGGTGGGTTAGAATCAGCAGAGCAGGACAACTCAAGCGTTGCTCCTACAGGGTAAATAGGGTCTATGGGGACAATCATGGGGGTGTCCGGGCCATCTGGAGCAAAGAGAATGAGTCCATATTAAGATAAAGGCAGAGAGAAGGGAAATTTGCTGTTCTATAACCCATCACCGGGGACCATTGTGTCTCTCTGACCCTCCTTGGAGCTGGACATTCACAGCTCATCCTCCACCTTTCAGGTTTCAACCTGAGATCCCTTAACTTGGAAGGTCTTAAGGCCTTCCCTGCCTCAGCACCCTGGCTGGCCAGCTCCATCATAGATGGGAAAGCATCATGGCCAGTGTGGTCTCCCAAAGCTCAAGAGAGATAGGAACCTGAAAGATCTGATCTTTAGGACTCAGGCAAGTGACTGAATGAGCCTGACCTCTGGGAACACACCACCAGACTATGAGCATGCACCACATAGAAAGAGAATTTACTCACAAGTAATATTGAGGGTGAATGGTTCACTCCTATTTCTACTAACTGGGTTCCAGATTTCACACTCGTAGGGTCCTTGGTCTTCCCTTGTGACATTGACTATAGTGAGTGTCCTGTTATCCCGGGACAGCACTATCCTATCACCAACTGGGGAGCTTTGATGTATGAACCAAACCAGGTGTGTGCCATTTTGACTTTCATACTGGCATGTCAAGGAGACAGTGTCCTTGTTCTCCACTGGGGTCATGTTGGTGTTAATGATGGTAGGCTTGCATAGTAGTCCTGTGCAGAAAATAGACAGAAAATGGTGATTTGCTTCCTTTTCTTACCCTTCCAATCAAACATCTGGTTTGGAATTACCTCCCTATGACCTTGGCAAAGAGGGAGGTCTTGGAAGATGAGGCCAAGAACCTGTGATCTCATTGGCATGGACTGCTGTCTGTGATGCAGGTCACTGCTTTTTCAGGCCTTAGGAGGGCTGAAACATCTTGAGTTTCTGTGGCTAACAACCATATTCACCTCAATCCCAAGTCCTTGGAGCTGAATGTTTCCAGTATGAGAGTCTGGTCCAGAAATGACAGGTTCCCACGGCTATTACCTTAGCTGTATTTGAGGCCTTTCTAGATTGGCAAGACCTGGGAGAGTTTATGCTCTCTTGGCCCAGATGTCAAGAAGCCAGGGTCACCTCCACACCTTGAGATATTGGTGAAGGTCAGAGGACAAGCTAGAGGCATCACCTTAACTCCAAAGGAAAGGGAGAGATTGGAAATAGATCAGGAGAAGCAGAGGACGCTGGGATTAATCTTCTAATTTTACAGATGAAATTATGGAGAATCACAGAACTGAGGTGACTCATCTGAGGACATATAGTAAATGCTGGAGCTGGGATATGAATCTAGACCTTCTGATCTCAGGTCCAGACCTCTCCTCTATCCTTGGTTACAGTCCTTTAGCAGAAGCTAGAAACCTTGGGAGAGCCCAGGTCATCTTGTGTCTTGTGAAGGCCCTGATCTTTTCTGCCTCCATGCTTGAGAAGACTCTGCAGGGGAACTGAGGCAGCCTTGGACCAATAGAAGTTCCTTTCCTTAATTCCTGTCTCTGGAGTTCCCATGGTTCCCTCTTTCTTTCCAGGCTCAACAAAGAGTCCAGTGGGCTGAGCTTCTTTCTCATGTCCCCTCTGCTACAGTGTCCTGTGCTGAGGAGGAGAGCCATGCCTGCTGGCCTGGGATGCCCTCCTCCTACGCTCTGCCTCATAGACCCAGGCTTTCCTTCCCGAAGGCCCTGAAATAGCACCTATCAAGGAACCTTTCCTGATGCCATCATCTGCTAGTGCCCATCCTACATAATAACCTTGTATTTGTCTAGAGGACCTGCCAGTGAGCCAAATAGATCTAGGTGCTAGTTTTCTCTCAAGCACATGGTTTAATGCTGGGTGAACTGCTTCACCCTTAGTACTGAAAAGAATTTTCAAAGACCAGGATTTTCAGACAAGGTGCCAGCCTGCTATGGTGGAGGCATTGTCTCCCCCAGGCATTGGCTTTAGCCAGAAATCATCAGTCCAGGACTGACCCCTCTTCTTTCACTTATTCCAATACACGTATGCTTGTGCCCCAACACAAAGCATTCTCCTTGAGGTTAGTGGCTCTTTTTTCTCCTTTTATGCCTAGTCCTAAGCCCAGGGCCTTTGCATGTAGTAGGAGCTTAATAAATATTTCTAGTTCCACAGATTTGTGATTCTCAGGTGCTTCTTCCCATAATATCCACTGTCTAGGAATTGAGTGACAGCAAGACCACTGAAGATGACCAGCAGGGCCCTGCCATAAAACTGGCTCCTGCCTCTCACCTGTAACCATTGAGTACATCCTGCCACAGACAGATGCCTAGCACAATTTCCAAAGGTAGACACTGGAAGAAAGCCCTGGTGTGCTAGACTGTCACTCCTCCCCCACAGGCCACACCACCTCAGAGTTAGAAATGCCCCAGAGTCCTCTAGGAGTCTTTGCTTCAGATGATCAGAGGTCATCCTGTCCAATCCTGGCCTGATGAGGAATCCCCCTTCAAACATCCCTGGTAAATGGTCATCTAACCTCTGTTTGAAGATTCCCAGTGCTCTGGAGGTCACTCTCTCCTGAGGAAACCCTCCATGGTATGAGGGATCTAGGGTATACAGATGATGGAATATGGTGATCAGGAAGGCCTGAAATCAATTCTGCCTCAGCTACAGACTAGCTGCATGACTATAGCCAAGTCATTGTATCTCTCTCAGGATAATTTCCCTCATTTACACAAATAATGCCATCATTGCAGGGTGTTTGAGTGAAGCAAACAAAATGTGATACGAAGAGGACGTTGTCCACCTCAAGGCATTATATAAATAGTAGCTCTTGTTAACCATTCCCCAAATGAAAATCTCTCCTTGTTGGGAAAGTTGTCCCAGTTGGGAGCCCTAGATGGCCTTTTTGCTCCCCACATAGAATTTCTCTTCTCCTCCTCCAGCTGAGACCCCAGCAGGAGCTATGACCCTTTGTCCCAGTCTACCCCTTCAAAGCAGCCTGAGCCCCTCTGCCTTGACTTTCTTCTAGAACATAGAGGAAATATAGGTATCCTCCCTCTTGGACCCCTCCCAGCTCTGGGAGTCTCAAGATGAACCTACAACCAGGTGGTCCCAGGCACCTGGGAACCCAGGTCTCTGGGTTTTGGGAAGAGGGGAGTCTGGACATTAACTCTGCTGGGTCCAGGTGGAAAGGGGGGCAGTGACTGCCCCCACCCACAGCAATGCTCCCCTTGCCTCATGTACTTTTAACTATCTTGGGGCAGGTGAACTTCGGGACCAGGTTTCCTGCCTCAGGCAGAACTGGAGCGGCCAGTTGCCCCCTGTTGAGGCCTCAGTGGCTCCTCCAGACTTCATAGTAGAGATTGAGAAAGCTAAGCGGAGGAATCAAATTATGCCCCCCCCCACCCCTCCAAAGACTGACTGTCCCTCCCAACCACCCTGATCTGCCAATGACATCTGGGCTCACAGTCTCTCTAAAGGACTCTATTTAGATTTGGGGCAAGAACAGGATAAGAGAAAATGAGTCAGTATCAAACTGACCCCTTTTCCTCCAGAATCTTCTTTGTTCCTCCTGCTCTGAGACATTCTAGTCTTAATTAGGAGCCTCTAAAGGTCTCTGAACTTTGCTCAATCACTCATTGGGATGTAGGCCTTGGGGGAAATCTAGGATAACAAAGGATTCCTGGTGAAGTCAGGCCCTACTTTGGCCCTGCCTGACCTGGGCCTCTAGGTGCTTCCTGGGCTAATCTCTTCTAGTCTACTGTTGGTGCTGCTAGGAATCTTGTTCTGCATTCTCTGGCTCCCTGGGCAAGGGACTTGGGGGAGTGCTCCAAGCCCAGACTGAGGGAGGGAATTGGAGTGATAGTGTGGGTCATGGGAAGAGCAACACTTACCATACACGACCAAAGGTCCTTGTGCTGTTACTATTAGGACACTAACAGAATTAATAAATTGTACAGTGTAGTTATCAGTGTCATTGAGGCAGAGGTTGGAGATGAGCAGGGAGCCATTGGAGAATACATTCAGCCGACTGTCTGCTGCTGTCAGCTTTCTATTACCAACCTGGTAGAAAGCAATCTGGTTGGAGGGGTCTACTTCCCTTCTGTACCAAGTGTAGCTGAGAGGCTGCTCTGAGGATCCCTGGATGTCCAAGATGATGCAACTGCCCACTGTCCCATAGGGTGGGTTTGGCACAACACTAACACTTTGGGCAGATGTTGTCTGGATCCAGCAGCTGAGAATAGAGGCTGATGGGAGAGGAAGGAGGCAGAGGTCAGCAGGGTCTCCCTGCCCACCTAAGGGGCCCAGGTCCCTGAGATATCCTCAGCTAAAGAGAGGGGGCTATTAAGCCTGCCCTGGGGTCTCCTGGGGGCTCAATGGGGGGTTTTTGAAGGGAATTCATGTGCCTCTGCATCAATTATCAGTCCCAGTCTCTATAGGAGCTTTGAGAGTTTAATCTTTAACATATTTTAAGCTCCTGCCATGGATTTGATTCACAAAGGACCTGCCAGTGTGGAAGGAAAGACACTGGAAGGAGAAAGGAATCAATACAGTGTTGGGGTTGAAGATAGAAATCAGATCTTAGACCTGGAGAAAACCTTAAAGATCACTGAGTCAAACACCCTCAATTACAGATGAGGAAATTAAGGCCCACATATTATAATCGATGTGACCAGTATTCACTAAGAAATAGAAGAGGCTATGTTAGAACCCAGCCTTTCAGACCAAAAACCATGCAGGGCCTTTCCCACTAAACCCTGGGTGTATTTTGTGGCTGCCAAGGTAACTCCCAAGCAGCCCTGGGAGGAAGACAGTATTCAGGTAGACACAAGCTAAGAGAGGGGTAAGTGAGCTGTCCGTGGTCACACAGTTAGTAAACAGAGATGCCACCCACACCAGTTCTCCTCTGATTGTAAAGCCTCCCTGAGAATCTTCAGAAATTACACAGCTCCAGTACTGGACCATTCCATAAGTCTCAGGAATATGAACTGGTAACCCTGAGCTGCTATTTCCCCTCTGCCCCCTAACTCAGTAAATCCCCCCTTGACCAAGTCTACAGAGACTATCTCTTGAACAGACCCCCAGGGACTTGTTTCCTCCCTCGTAGTCCTTACATTGATGGTTATTGTCTCTGTCTGAGACTAGAATCTGGGTTAGAATCACACAGCTCCCCCCTGCTCCCCTGGGCTCCAACAGAGCTGGTGTCTCACCTGTGAGCAGGAGACTCTTCCAGAGGCTGCCCCCACTGTGGAGAGTTTCTGAGGGACTCTCCATTTCTCTCTGCTGTCCACTGTGTGTGACCTCCTTTCTCAGTTTGCCTGAAAAATCGATCTTCCCCTCCAGAACTGTGTTTTCCATTTATAGAGTCTAAGTCCATTCCCTAGAAGTGTCTCTGCTGGTGTCCAGACTCAAGGCTGTCCCTGCATAAAACCCAGGGATATGTCGGTTCTGTATGCTTCTCCTTCCCTAGATGACTGAGGTCTCTATCTTCAGGACTTCAATTCTTCTATCTGCCATGATCACATGGGCCCCATAGGACAGGGACTTGGCCTCTGACTTTATCCTCCCTCTCCTTTCTTCCTCTTTCTTCCCCTCCCAGTTTCTGTGGTTTCTTGCCTCTCCCCAGGAACCCCTCCCTTGCACAGATTCCTTCCCCAGACCATGGAGAAATGATTCTGTCCCCATGGGAACCAAGGGTCACTCAGTATTACTTACTGTAGATCTCTACTTCCACATGACCTTCCTTCTTTCCCTTACAGAAAAGAGACTCTTTAGACCCCTCAATGAACCAGAGAATGGTGGGCAGAGACAATGGGATAGAATCCTATTCTAGGTTTCTAGGACCATCCCCTCTCTTATCAGGTCAGGGGAGAGGATCTTAGGCTTTTTTCAAGCACTTTACTGGGGCTCTGGAAGTGTCCCATGGGGCAGGAGAGAAGGAATAGTGGATGATGGAGACTAGAGTTGTGTACTCTATAGCAAGAATAAATAGGGGGTATCTTCCACTCCCAATATCACCCACCTCCCCAGCTGGATGGCTCAGGTGATGAAAGGGCAGATTTGGAGATAAGAAGACAGGAAACAGTCTTCACTTCCCTATCTTGGAGGGAAAGGGATTAGACCTGGAAGTTTCATAACCCCTAAACCAAAGAGAGACTGTCTAGGACCAGAGGGAAAAAATGGAGAGGCAACAAGGAGTACAGGGAGAGGACACTGGCAGTAGATTCAAAGAGAGATGGGAAAGAGCTGTAAGCCTCCTCATGGCTTGTAGAAAGAGAGAGCAAGTGAGGGGGAAAGGCCTTTGGGACAGGATTGAACTATATACAGTGTGACTGGGAGAGAGAACCTTCAGGTGAAGGAGCTGAGGATGAGGAGAAGCATCCTTCTTCAGGCCAAAGACCTCAGAGAGGGACAAGGAGCTGAGAACCCTGGGAAAGACATGAAGTCTGAGGGGATCCAAAGAGGAGTCTTGGATCTGTTCTAATCATCCCTCCAGACTCAGAAAGCTCTGTTCCTCTTCCTAGGAGGGTCATTCCCACATGTATGTTCCTTCTTAAGTTCCAGAAAATGCCATCTTCCAGAGGAGGACCATTCAGTGTCCAAGACAGTAAGTGAAAGCACCAAGCAATGAGAGCTGCAGCCAGCCAGGGCCTCCTTAGGTCAAGGGCTCCAACAAGAGACTCCATTTTGGTCTTTTCAGGGAGAAGGTAAGAGCAATTCCTCCAATGAGAGTCAACCATCCTTTGTATGGTTTATGAGGAAGATGATCAAGACTGATATAATTTATTGTGTCAAGATATTTGGGGACACCCTGCTTCCCAGAGCTGAGGCTCAGCATGCTACCTGTATCCTGAGTTTGGTATCACAACAATCTTTTTGATCTGGATGATCTCACCCCCTGGAAAAGTATTTGATTTTGACCAGCACCAGGTGCTCACTGAGGGATTTTTGTTTCATATTGGTCAATAATTGTGGAGTTGGAGCTCCCCTTATTTCCCAAGGACCTGAGAGCCATCCATCACACTTCCTGACATGTTCACAATCCTTGTTTCTTGCAGCAGCTAAGTAAACTGAACCTGTTACTGCTTTCCTGTCCCTGCCACGCTAACTTTGCTTCTGTACCTCACTGTGAGACAATCAACTTGGAGACTGTTTCCACAGGACCAAAGAATGTGAGCATTGTCTGTAGAGCCTGCTGTAGGAGAAGCTACACAAGACTTAAGAATGATTTAGTCCAACACATTTGTAGCATTTTTTATCCCAGCATGTTAAGCCATCTTGGGGGGGGGGGTGGGGGTGCACTGAGGAGGGTTGGAAGCTTCTACTTGTAATCATTTTCCTCACTATGAAATTAATTCAGCTCCTGTTTAATCCTTAACACACCTGTCTCTGACCTCTCTATTTGGCTCCAGCCACTCCCAGGTTAGAGGTTGGTTTTGGTCCATTTGACATTAACTGGTGTCAGAAGTAGGATTGTACACAGAATTTGGTCATTAGACTGTCCAGTACCAGTGGGAGTGGACTAGAAACCACCAGAGATTTATTTCTTTGGAGTCTGATCCTCCTTGTGTGATGAGCCTTCCACCTTTTGTTCTTGCTCCATTCTCCTGCTTTATCCATTGATTGAACTCACCCTTCTTGCCTCTCTTGCCTCACCCTGAAGCCTCTCCCTCAATCTAATTCTGGTAAGGACATCCTGTGCTCACCTCTGTTCTCTATGCAACTCTGTAAATTGGTTTCTGTATGCCTTGGTTTTGAGTTATTTTCTGCATGCCTCAGCACCATGTGCCTCCTCTAAATCATTGTTCCTGCATGTTCTGCTTGCCTCCAGCCTTGGCAGGCCACGAAGCTCTTACCAGCTCCACTGTCACTTCAGCCCCCTCTACACCTCAGACTAAAAGAATATTTGGTTATCTCGGTGAATGGCACACCTTTATCTTTTTGCCCCTCTGCATGCCTCTGGTCTCTGTGTGCTTGTTTTTTTAGTGCACATCTAAGACTCTGTGTACTCTGAGTCAACCAGGAAAAATCAGATTTGTGTGCTTTTTTTTGTGTGTATCACTTGTCATTTTGTCTCTAACTTTGTATGATGTAGAATGCCAGTGTTGTGTTTGTGTTGTGAGCTAGGTTCAGGTACCTTGAAAGATTTAAAATGCAGCCAACCAGAAACACCCCTAAATGCAGTAGCTAGAGTTTAGAACAGTGGGAAACATGAATAAACTCTCATAGTTGAAACCCTTGTCCCAGTAAGAAGGACTAACTACCACTTTAGACTTTCTGCAGGTGATTAGATTATAAGAAAAGATAAAAAACCCTGTAAGACACTTTTTTTCTGTCATTGACCAAGTCAGAATTGTAGAAATAAAGTCAGATAATAAAAATTGTAGAACCATTAAAAATGACTTAGCAGATTCTGGAGGTTTGGGAGTTAATCATTGAGGAGACTGGAAATTAATCATTTTAAGGTCACAAGAGGGAACTCCTAAGGCTTTGAATTAATTCCAGGAATTCATTCCTTTCTGAAATATCTTAGTAAATTTGGGATACCAATCTGTAAGGTTTTTAAGGGAAAATAAGAATTACATCTTCTAAAAGGCTTTTTAAAAATTTCAAAAAACAATTGACAAGACTAATAACTTCCTTGATCTAGGGCAATGAAGCAAAGCTAGTTAGTAGCAATGAGGGAGGAAAAAAATAAGTGAATGTCTTGAACCTGATAGCAACCTCTTCTTAACCCTTCCTTGGCTTTTCATTTTGATTGTACTTTGCTAATAATTTCCACCCACCTATCCCTAAACAAATTAAGCTATTTCTGATAAGCAACATTCTGTCACTAGGTTCTTCCTCCCCCTGAGACAGTAGGTAACAGAAGAGGATGAAACTAATCCCTGCATCCCTTCTGCACCACTAGGAAAGGAAAATATGGTCCCTTTAACCAACAGGAGACACAAACTGGGTGTTTGTTTCTACAATAAGAAACCTGGTCAATGGAAGTCAAAATGTAGAATGAAGTCTAGGGTAGATGCCAAAAATAGGAAAAGCACCCCAGAAAGTATTGAGGGGCTCTCACTATAGCCCTGATCACTGACCATGGCACAGCTCTGGGGAGAAATGGAAGAGGAGGGCTGGCACAAGGAGGAGAATATACAGTAAATCCCTCTTCCTTCACCACTCTCTTCCTCCAGAGCCATGAGTATCTTTCAGTTATGGAGTGATAACAAGAGCACTGAAGCCCAAGACTCTGTTAATTTCTCTCATCACAGATCTGATTAGGAAAAGAGAACAATGTAGGAAAATTTGAATTATGTTCTGCTCTACCTGGTGAAAGTAGGGGCAGCTGGCACAGCGAGGCCCCCATTGACAGTGGCCCTAGTGGTCCTGTGCCCCTAGGCAACCTGCAGCTTGCTTCTGTAGGACATCCTGCCCACCCTGTCCCAGCATCTGCACATCACCTCAGACCCAGCAGCACCTGCAGCTATTAGGGGTAAGGGATCAGGCCCCACAGCCAGCATTTGCCTTGCCCTGCCAACTAGAACTGCCACCAATGGGGAGATCTTGGCACCAGCTACTACAGCCCATAGGCTGTGCCCTCTGCCACATCCCCCCAAAACCCTACCAGGCCTAGCCTTCAGTATATCCCATCCAGTTCTTGCCTGGTCCAAGTTCCTGTTGCAGCATCTAGAGTGGCAGTAGAAAGTAGGGTAGCCAGCCTCCCTCTTTGGTTGAGGAGCCCACCCTTATCTATTTTGGTTACAGAACCTTATCACTTGGGCAATTTTAGGCAATTATCTCACCTCTGTTTGCCCCAATTTCATAATTTGTAAAGAGAACAGTAATAATGGTACCCACCTCCCAAACCTGTGGTTAGAGATCAAAATGACGCAATGATTTCAAATTTCTTAACAGAGTCACTGGCATATGCTCAATATTACATAATTATTTTTTCTCTAATTGAGTACAATTGTTCATAGCTGATAACTCTAAAGTAATTTAAGAATGTCAAAGGCATTTAGATAAATGAAAATTTGGAAACGCAATTGATGGCATCTGAAGGTTACTGTTTGTGTAATTGTTGCATTTCTCAATTGTCTTGGATGACCAAGTCTGCGTTGTGAAATTTGAGAGGCCACTGCAAACCATAAATGCAGTTAGACAAGACTTCCTTTTTAATCAGGATGGTGTTCCCATGAATTGGGCTTTTAAAAGGATGTGATAAAACACATAAAAACTGTGAAATATTTAATGAGGTATATTTTCCTATAAAACAGATAATTCTAATATAATTATATAATATATATTATATATAATAATAACAATAATAATATTTACTCTAACAGCAAATTTTGATTTCAAAATTCTTGACTTATGAAAAGTGTATGTGGAGGTTTAAACATGTAGTTTCAACATATTCATGATGAGATAATTATCAGGTACTTACTGTATATCTGAAGCCCCAGAATATGAGTATGTTTATCAGTAAAAATTAATGAAATGTTAACTGTTATAGAATCATTGGGCAAAATGTTCAGGCCCTAAGTTGGGGTTAGTCAAATTTTGCCAGTTAAGTTAAAATTTATGGGACTGTAGTTTACCACTGTTTTGACCTTTGTTTCCAGGGATAGTTGCCTGAATTGTCATAAAACTAATACTAAAAAATGGCATGTGCTGCAGTCTGCAATCTCTTAATGGAGGAAGATGTCAATGCCTGGGAAATGTTTTAGGGATAACCTCAGATATGGCCTAGGTAGGAGACCCCTGAGTCTATTTTACCATCATGCTATTTCCTTGTATGCCCCACAGGTTAATCCTGAGACTTCCTTCTGATACACTGTGACTACATGATTGGTTGTTAGATATGACTCATGCTTTGCATCAAACAGAGATAAGGGAATTTTCACTCCATTACAGTTTTATAACTATGTCCCTCTTTTTCTTTTCATGGCAAATTTACATAAGAAGTTTTGTAAGTATAATACTAAATCTATTTAATAATTTGTTTTTGTTTTGTTCTGGGTTCATCCTTTGTTTTCAAAGAAGACCATGACCTCAGAGAAATGATGACATGACTTGCACTTACTTGACTATTAAATAACAGATTGATATTGGAACATCTTAGAGTTACTATAATAGGATTAAAATATGAACATATTACAATTTTAACTTGTGCTTGTGGTCAGCTATAATAAAGGGATGATATCCTCCTAAAGGGGAAATGATGAAATAAGGGAAGAAGACAAAGAAGTAAGGTAAAAGTTGTCTAATTAAACAGAAGAATAAATTTTCAGAGACATAACAAGGTTAGACTCTTTTCTCTAAGAACTTTATACAGATGTTTATGATTGGCTTCCAGATTTACCTGTCATAGAATTTCAGGCTTCAAGTAAGGTTTGGTGATAAATTCTAAGGTTTTATTAATTAAGGATTAACTGGATTTAACACAAAAATAGTATTGATAATGATAAAGAAAGTGAAACTATTTTCCCATTTGTTAAAGTACATGTCTGATCATTTAAAAATGCAGAAGAATTCATTTGTCACACCGACCCTCATACATTTTTAAAAGATTCTTATATGAGGTGCAGGACTCAGGTAAAGACAGAAATAGCAGATGGTATATAAAATGAAATTCTCTGAAGTTTCAAAATGGGAGAACCAAATGTAAGTAATTGTACCAAATTATATTAAGTATCTGAGAGGGAGAACACCCTTTAGAGCTGTCCTTACAATAAAGTCTATTGTCCAAGAAAAGATATTTAAGGACTAAATAGCCATGGGATTAGAAATTTGCTGGTGAAATGCAATAGGATATGTTTTGATTTTCTTGGCTACTTTGGTGATTGTAAATTTCCCTTCTCAGTCCATTGTGAGCCCTTTGAGAAGCCTGATCTGTACCTGATTTCATGTAATTATCCAAAAAATTGCCAATCAGTCAGTCAAATCTGCATTGGCATTTTCTCCTCCTACATTCTTGGCCCCTACTCACTTTTCTGCATGCCAATTAGCAATGGCTAACAATGACTCCTGGGGTAACCTTTTCCAATAGGTTCCCTTGAGTGACTAACCCCCTGGGCAATAATATCCCCTGGCATCTTGGCTTATACCTGCCTCTCCTTAACTGGCCATAAGGGAAGGGATTATTTCAGAACCTCTGTCTTTGACCCAAAGGGAAAAATATCAAGATATTTGGAGATTCCCTGTTTTCCAGAATTAAGGTCCATCACTCAGGCAGTTCCCTGAGCTTGTCATAACAACAGTCTTTTGTGCTCTGCATGGTCTCATCCTCTGGCAAAGTATATGGCTTTGACTAGCACCAGGTGATCACTGAGGGATTTATGTTTCATGTTAATCAGTAACTATTTTCTGGAGCTCCCCCTATTTCCCAGAGACCTGAGAATCATTCATCACCCCACCTGACATGCTCACAATCGCTGTTTCTTGTACTATCCAAGTGAACAGAACTGGGTGCTGCACTCCTATTCCCGCAGCACTAGTTCTGGTTCTGTAGGTTTCTATGGACAATCTTCTTAGAAACTGTTCCCACAAGAAGTAGCAGTGCCCGCACTGTCCACACATGAACCTCCCATGGGAATACCAAGAATGACTGTGCCATGCGCCAGCCCACTTGTGCTTGTCCTAGCTTGTCTTTAACTTGTCCTAGCAAGTTAAGTGCTTTTGCCTGAGGGGTGAGGGGTGCTTCCACTTCCACTTCCAAACATTTTCCTCACTCTGAAATTGACTAAACTTTGGTTAAGTCCCTGGCACACTTGCCTCTGGCCTGCTCTGTTCAGCTTCAGCCATTTCCAAGTTAGAGTACAATTCTGTTCCAGTTGGCACGTGCCTGCAGTAGTCCTCTTCTCTATTCCATTTAGTATTTATTAGTATGTAAACTCATTGGGTACTGTCAAAGACCCTCAAATTTAGAGGATTCAGATTTAAGTGGCTATTCAGTCACCTAGAGATGATGACTCAACATTCTCCACTATCTCTCCCACTATTTTACTCACATTCTAAGTTTCTTATATATATGATTGGGGGAAGAGGCTTACACCTCAGTTTTCTCTTCTATAAAGAGAGAAGACTGGATTAACTTGCCTTGGAAATCCATTCTTCTCTGAGGGCTACTTAGATGCAAGATAACCTTTAAGCAAAAGATGATTTATAGTCACTGAGGGCTATTTTATAGCCAAAGAACTCATCACCAAAGGTCCAAATTACTGGTGATAAGCCTTCCTGCACTTAGGTGCTTTTCTCCAGAAGTCAGATGTTACCTGTTGAGGGGACTTTACTAGATTGCTTCCAGAATGGAGGAACCTACCAGGGCTGCCATCCCTGCTGCGCAGCCTTTCCCACTTCTGGGTCACAGCCACGCCTAGATGAGGCCTCAGACCAAGGTGTAGTGATCCAAATGACATATTCGTTGTCCTCAGTGAGCTTACATTCCCCTATACCTTCTCTGTTCTTATCATCAAGGCAGAGTCAAAGAGGAGTGGGTGTGATAAGATGGGGTCCATTTAAAGACAGAGTCCAGAGACCTAGACTCCTAGAACCAAAACCCCAGATGCTTAAAGCTCAGTGTCCTCAGAGCCCATCATGAAATCATAGCACCCCAGAACTTCAGAACCCTGGATAACAGACAGGCTAAAAGTGGTGACATTGAGCATTTGTTGTCTCTTCCACTGTCACAAATGCTCTCCCTCCTTGTCTTCAGCTTCTGATTTCCCAGGTTTCCTTCAAGTTCCAGCTAACACCCTCCTTTCCCTAGAAGACTCTCCCAATTGATTCTAATTCTAATGCCTGCCCTCTCTTGTCTCCAATCATGCTATCTCCATTTCCTTTGTACATAATTGATTGTAAGTGGTCTCACCCTTTAGGGGGTAAGGTCTTTGAAGGAAGAGACTGTCTTTTGCTTTGCTTTGGATAACTAATTCTTAAAAGTACAGTGCCTGGCACACAGTAAGTACATATGAAGGTGAGAGGTAACTCCAGCATGGAAAAATCAGATGGCCATATCTCAGTAAAATGTAATAGAAATGTAATAGAAAAGGACAAAGCAGGCTCAGAGCTATTTGCATTGTCTTTGCTCTATCCACATTAAGAATATTTATTGCCACACTTTTTCTTACAGAAAAGAATTAGAAAAAAAATAGATATCCATAAAATAGATCATGAATGACAGACTGTGCTTTGTGAACATACTGTAAAGTTATTTTGCCACAAGAAATGAGGAATACTGCATTCAGAGAAATAGGGAGAGATTTATATGAGCTGATGCTGAGTAAAACATAAACAGGGAGACCAATTTATACAATGGTTACAATAGTAGCAAGGTGGGAAAGAACTTCAGAAAAACTCCAGAACTTTGATGAAAGCATTGAGCATTTGATTTCAAAAGATGGATGATGAAACCTAGCTCCATTCCTTGGAGATGCGTGAACTTTCTCAGACACAGAAAATTATTATGATACATTTTTCTTGACTATACCTATTTGTTCCAGGGGAGGACTTTAACTGAGGGTGGAGAGGGAGAGACAGTAGTTACTGGGTACTTCATCTGGAAAACCAAATAATATCAGGAGAAAAAATGTGCATGCAAAGGAGGAAAGAGAGAGTCAGGGGAACAGAAAGAGAATGCTTTTGTTCTCCACCCTCCATCTGCAACTGGTGGGTTTCAACACTTGAACTGGATGTCCCTCCCAAGACAAACTGATCACATCAGATCTCATCACCTGCTGCCAGTGGAAGCCTGTGATATTCATCTTCCCACCTCCTTCAGACTCCTCTCCCACTTAGTTAGAGAGTTGAGACCGAAACTCGCTCCGGAAACCTCCCTTTTAAGGTGCAAAAATTGGATTTCTGATTCATTCCCCTTTCTATCTGAAAGGAAGAGAGACTCATAAAGATGCACATTTCTCTAAAGTGGTTAAAAAAAACTCCCATCACACAGTCCTGTGAGTGTGCAAGGTCAGTCAGTATTTCCCCAAAGACACCCAGGAAGAGGAAACTTGACACCCAGAGTGGTCAAGTGACTGGCCTTTGGTCATACAGCAAGCAACTGTGAACAAGGCATCCAAGTTTTAGTACATTAAGAAAAGGGCTAGAGGTTAGTGAAGTTTAGATGACAGGAAAAACAATTCTGGGTCAAGGGGTAAGATGCCCTGAAACCTGTCTCCCACCCCCAGGGAAGATGAAATCACAAGATCATTGGATTTAGTGGCCTTAGAAGTTGTAAGGAAAAGCAAAGTAAAATCTGTTGCTATTTCTGTTTTCCTAAAAGTGCCTC
The DNA here is from genome assembly GCA_023548195.1 of Bettongia penicillata ogilbyi. Taxonomy (NCBI): domain Eukaryota; kingdom Metazoa; phylum Chordata; class Mammalia; order Diprotodontia; family Potoroidae; genus Bettongia; species Bettongia penicillata. The sequence goes on along the minus strand of JAJHZJ010000310.1, from coordinate 3,876,317 downwards.
TCAATAATGTGATTTAGGAGAATCTTTCCTACCTATTGTCAGGCCTGGGAAAATTTGTAGGAAGGTCCATGTCTTTTGTTAATGAGGCACTGGTTATCAAGGAATGTGATGCCCTCTGACTCTAAAAAGTACGTAGAGACTCTGAGGTACTATTGTATTTTGGGGCTTATTGACTGGAAGTGTTTGTTTGGCCAGAAAAGGACTCTGGGAAGTTGCTAAGGATCCCCAGGGTTTTGAAAACCCAGATGTTGGTGCTTCCCTCTTGATAACTATGATCAGACAGTTGGACCTGTCTGTTGATTTGTGATATATGTATTTATAATGATCAGACAGAGGAAGCCATGTTTGTTAATCTTTAATTTATCTGTATTTTCTTTGAAGTTCAGGGTGCTGACTCCCTTGAAAGTGGTAAATGATGTATTTGCTTGGTCAAAGGAATGATATATGTGTTTGATTAATGTGATTGTTAACCCCTCAAAAGGTGCCTTTTCTTTTATGAATGCAGATCTAAGAACCTGTGATAGCAGGCCTCCCTCTGTATGTTGGGGTGCCTACTGATACAGAGGTGATCTGGTACAATAACTTCATTTGAAAGTAGAAGAAAGAGGTTCAAAGAGAGTAATGACCTGGTAAATGGTGGGTGGAGGGGAAGGAAGGAGCTAAAATGGTAGAGTGAAAAAGAGACCTTCCCGAGTTTCCCCTCCAAAGCCCTTAAAATACTCGTAAAAATGACTCTAAATAAATTCTAGAGCAACAGAAGCCACAAAATGACAGAGTGAAACAGATTTCCAGTGCAAGATAGCTTAGAAAGCTTACAAGAAGAGTCTATCACACTGGGATTGAAGCAGGACCCTGCATGAAAGAAGTAGACTTTAGGGAGTTCCATCATGAGCAGTTGCTGTGGTTTCTAGATTTCTCAACCCAAACACTAAGCTAGTTCTGGCAATGTGTGCCTCAACTTCATTGTCAATGTGTGCTTCCTTGGAAAGTACACTACCAAGGTAAGTGAATTTATCCACAGCATTCAAAATTTCTCCATTTGTTGTAATCAATGGTTCCACATATGGATAGTGTAGTGGTGGCTGGTGGAGCACCTGTGTTTTCTTGGTGTTAATTATTAGGCTAGGATGCAGAGCCAAGATGGATGATGGAGGAGAAAGACACATATACTCTAGCTCCTCCTCAACAGCCCCAAAAATACCTGTAAAAAGTGACTCAACAAATCCTAGAACAGCAGAAACCACAGAAAGAGAGAGTGAAAGAGATTTCCAGGTTAAGGTATCCTAGAAGGCTGACAGGAAAGGTCTATTACATGGGGCACAGAACAGAGAGTGGCCAAGCACCAGGAAGAATAGGACAAGAATAAAGCTGGGGGGGAGAAGAATCCCCAGCAGCACCAGCAGTTCTCAGATCTCTTAACCCACAAATGTCAAAGACAGCTTCAAAGGTCAGTGAGAGTTTTTTCACATAGGTGGCAAGAGAGCAGGGTCCTCCCTAAGCCCTGGCCCCAGACCATGGAGGCTGCAAAGGCAGCAACTTGTGGCAGCAGCAGTTGCAGTGTCCATTTGTGGAGCCCTCAGCCTAAAGCCCCTGGGGGAATTGAGCAGCTGATATGAATCTCTCAGCCTGAGAGTTAGGAGGAGTGCTTGCTTGCCAAGATGGAAGCTGTTGTGGAGAGGGAATTCTATTACTTGCAGATTCTAAGCAGAAAAGTTTTTGGTTGCTCCCAGATCAGTATGCAGGCCAGACGAAGAGTAAACTCCTCTCCCTTGATTGTGCCACCTTGGAGGAACTGAGAACTTACAGGTCCCCAGAGTATATCCTCCTCTTCACAAAGTACTCAAAAGTTAAGTAACTGGCTGGAAAAATGCCCCAAAAAGGGGAAAAAATGAGGCTGTAGAAGGTTACTTTCTTGGTGAACAGGTATTTCCTTCCATCCTTTCAGATGAGGAAAAACAAGGCTTACCTCCAAAATAAACATGCAATGGTTTCAGACCATGGAAGAGCTCAAAAAGATGTTGAAAATCAAGTAAGAGTGGTGACGGAAAAATTGCGAAGAGAAATGAGAGAGATGCAAGAAAACCATGAAAAGCTAGTCAACAGCTTGCTAAAGGAGACCCCCCCCCCCAAAAAAAAATTCTGAAGAAAATAACACCTTTAAAAATAGGCTAACTCAGTTAGCAAAAGAAGTCCAAAAAGCCAATGAGGAGAAGAAGGCTTTAAAAAAATAGAATTAGCCAAATGGAAAAGGAGATTCAAAAGCTCACTGAAGAAAATAGTTCTTTAAAAATTAGATTGGAGCAGATAGAAGCCAATGACTTTATGAGAAACTGAGAAATTACAAAATAAAACCAAAAAATGAAAAAATGGAAGATAATGTGAAACATCTCATTGGAAAATCAACTGACCTGAAAAATATATCCAGGAGAGACAATTTAAAAATTATGGGACTACCTGAAAGCCATGATCAAAAAAAGAGTCTAGACAACATCTTTCATGAAATTATCTAGGAAAACTGCCCTGATATTCTAGAACCAGAGGTTAAAATACATACTGAAAGAATCTCCAATCACCTCCTGAAAGATATCCAAAAAAAGAAACTCCTAGGAATATTGCAGCCAAATTCCAGAGTTCCCAGGTCAAGGAGAAAATACTGCAAGCAGCTAGAAAGAAACAATTTGAGTATTGTGGAAATACAATTAGGATAACACATGATCTAGCAGCTTCTACATGAAGGGATCAAAGAACTTGGAATGCTATAATCCAGAAGTCAAAGGAACTGGGATTAAAACCAAGAATCATCTACCCAGCAAAACTGAGTGTAACACTTCAGGGAGAAAATGGTCATTCAATGAAATAGAGAATGTTCAAGCATTCTTGATGAAAAGCCCAGGGCTGAATAGAAAATTTGTCTTTCAAATACAGAAATCAGGAGAAGCATGGAAAGGTAAACAGGAAAGAGAAATCATAAGGGACTTACTAAAGTTGAACTGTTTACATTCCTATATGGAAGGATAATATTCGTAACTCTTGGAGCTTTTTTCAGTATTTGGGGAGTTGGAGGGATTACACACACACACACACACACACACACACACACACACACACAGAGAGAGAGAGAGAACAGGGTGAGTTGAATAGGAAGACATCATATCTAAAAAATAAAATTAAGAGGTGAGATAGGAATATATTGGGAGGAGAAAGGGAGAAATGGAATGGGCCAAATTGTTTCTCATAAAAGAAGCAATAAAAATTTTTTTTCAATGGAGGGATAAAGGAGGGAGATGAGAGGGGAAAAGTGAAGCTTACTCCCATCACATTTGGCTCAAGGAAGGAATAACATGTACACTCAATTTGGTATGAAAACCTATCTTACAGTACAGGAAAGTAGAGTAGAAGAGGATAAGCAGGGTGGGGGGATGATGGAAGGGAGGGTAAATGGGAAGAGGGAGCAATTATAAGTAAACACTTTGGAGGAAGGACAATGTCAAAAGAGAGAACAGAAGAAATGGGGGACAGGATAGGATGAAGGGAAACATAGTTAGTCTTATACAACATGACTTTTATGGAAGTTGTTTGCAAAACTACACACATATAGCCTATTTTGAATTGCTTGCCTTCTCAGTGAGGATGGGTGGGGAAGGAGGAAGGGAGAGAAGCTGGAACTCAAAGTTTTAGGAACAAATGTTAAGAATTGTTTTTGCATACAACTGGGAAATAAGAACAGGTAATGGAGTGTAGAAATTAATCTTGCCCTACAAGTCAAGAGAGAATATAGAGATAAGAGAAGGGAGAGGTGTAAGAAGGAAGGGCATATTGGTGGAAGGGGCAATGAGAATGCTCACTGTTTTGTGGTGGGGAGGGGAGAGATGGGGAGAATATTTGGAATTCAAAATTTTTGTGGAAATGAATGTTGAAAACTGAAAATAAATAAACAAAAAAAATAAATTATTAGGCTAAAATTAGCACTGGTAGCAGAGAATTGATCCATACTTTGTTGTATCTCAGCTTCAGAGGTTGCATTGAGTGCACAATCATCTGCAAGCAGAAAAGTATGCACCAACACTCCCTCCACTTTGGTCTTGGCTTGTAGCCTTTGCAAATTGAAGAACTTACTATCAGTATGGTAGTTGACCTTAATGCCATGTTCATCCTCATTGAAAGCATTTGACAACATAGCTGAAAACATCATGCCAAAAAGCATGGGAGCAAGCAAACAGCCCTGTTTCACTCCATTGGTGACTGGAGAGCTTTGTCCGCTATTTAGAACCCGGGTAAACATTTATGTCATGACACTGACATACAATATTGATGAGCTTCTCCATGCAGCCAAATTTTGGCATGATTTTCCATAAGCCCTCGTGACTAGCAGTGTCAAAGGCCTCGGTCAGATCAGAACACATGGTGCACAGACCTCTGTTCTGCTTCTGGTATTTCTTCTGGAGTTATTGGGCAGCAAACACCATATGGACTGTTCCTCAGCCATTTATGAGGCCACACTGGCTCTCAGGTAGATGAACAACTTCCAGGAGGAGGATCAGTCTATTAAGGAGAACTCAAGCAAGAATTTTCCCAGCAATGACTAAGAGAGAGACCCTACTGTGATTGTCATAGGACAATCTATTCCTTTTACCTTTACAGAGATGGACAATGGAGATATCCTTCAACTCATATATATCTGTATATGTGTGTATGTATATATAATAAATATGTATATATGTGTGTGAGTGTGTGTATGTTTGTGTGTATGTGTCTGTGGGGGGAGAGAGAGAGAGAGAGAGAGAGAGAGAGAGAGAGAGAGAGAGAGAGAGAGAGAGAGAGAGAGAGGGCACAGGGTGAGCTGAATATGAAGGGAGAATACCTAAAAATGCAACTTTTGAGAAAAATGTACTGGGAGAAAGAGAAAGGTGGAGGAAGAATGTAGCAAATCACCTCACATAAAAGGGGCAAGGAATAACTTTTACAATGGAGGGGAAGAAGGGAGGAGATGAAGTGGAATAAGTGAGCCTTATTTTTATGAAATTTGGCTTAAAGAGGGAATAACACATACTCAATTGGATATGGAAATCTGCTTTACCCTGCAAGAAGGCAGAGGTGAAGGGGATAGGAGAGGGAGAATAGAAAGGACAACAAATTGGGGAAAGGGATAATCAGAAGGAAACACCATTGTGGGGGGAGAGGTCAAGGAAGAGAATGGAAAAAATGGAGGGCAAGACAGAACAGAAGAAAATGTGGTTAATCTTTTTTCCCCACTGTTTAAGAAATTTTTATTAAATTAGGAATTTTGTAATCCAAATTAAGTTTTCTTGTTCAGCTATCAATTCTGTTATCTAAAACACTGGTGATAATCTGAGCTTTTCCACAGTAAGGAATTACAAAATTAAAGAAAGAAATGCTTTAAATTTTTGTGCTGTGCTGAAAATTGTTTATCCCTGGGTCTACAAAACCTTAGTTTATTTTTATGTATCTTACAATTTGGGGATTTTTTTGTTTTTTTTCTTGTTTTTTGTTTTTAAATCAGTAAGTAATCTGGGACTAGCATTAAGTTTGCTAGACCTGGCATTTGCTCTGTACATCAGGTTCAAAGTTTCCTTTCCTTTTTAAATTTATTTTATATTTTGCATTGCTTTTTCACAATGTTTAAGTTTTTTGATGTTTAGATATTTTTCTTCAGTGAAGCAGAGGTTCCATTTTATGTTCCCTGATACTTTCTTCTGAACAGTTGGAATGCCAGTGGCACTGTTAACTGCCTTCTGGGCAGCTTCTTTAGCTTGGTGAACTTTCAGTAGGGCTGCAGCTTCATCAGCCTTAGAGTAAAGAGACTTAGGAGATTCAAGCACATGAAGAATCTCAGAGCTGTCAGTTTCTAGCAACATGCCAGTGATTTTCCCAGTCAGTGTAGGATACATGGCCTGAATGAGTGGAAACAGCCTTTCACCCAACATCTGCTTTTCTTCTTGAGGAGGGGCAGATGCCAATGTGGAAGCAGTTGAAGGTTCCTGACCTTGCCCATGAACAGCAGGCTTCTGCATGATAACCTGTGATTGTGCATTAAGATGCTGTTGAGGATTGGGAACACCTGCCGCATACTTATACTGTGGAACTGTGCAGACAGTAAGATTAGCTATGACAGCCGCTGCTGCAGGAAATGGACCCATTGTCTGAGTTGATGTATTTGCAACACACTGTGTTGACGTGACTCGTGGAACCTGTGAAGAAGCTGGTCTCATTGTACTAAATGGTGACCTAGGAGCTGCTGGGGGCACAGCACCAGGCATGTTCTGAAATGGATGAGGTCTGGTACTCTGAGAAGTCCACTGAAGACTTGGTCTGAGTTGAGCAATTTGGCTAGTGGTATAATATGTAGCATGGTTCTCAGTCTGAGGAATAGCTGCCATGAAGGAATGTGAAGGAGGCTGATAGGGGCTGATTACAGGTTTGGGCACAGCTCTGACACTTGCCATTCTCTGCATGTACTGCTTTATGAGGTGAATCTGCCACTCCTCTTTGCACCGGGCTAAAGCTACATACAATGGCTTAGTGGCAACAATCCTGCCATTCATTTCTGTGACTGCTTTGGTGGCTTCCTCTGGAGAAGAGAAAAATACACACCCAAACCCTTTGTTGTGTCCACCTTCTATCATCACCTTTGCACTAGTGATTGCATCAAATGGTGAGAATGCCTTTGGCAGGCATTCATCATCAATATCATCAGCAAATTTTTCACATACAGGTTAACACCCTGCTATCTGGTGATCCCATCCTGCTTCATTTGTTCAAATTTGCTCTTGAGTTCTGTATGGCTTTCCACTTTTTTCTGAGCTTGGCCAATATAAATTTGTTTCCCTCAGTTCTTTTCCATTCAAGTCATCTACAGATTTTTTTTTTTTTTTTTTTGCGTATCTTCATGTCTTTCAAAGCTCAAACAGCCAAAACCTTTGGATTTTCCATTTTCATCAGTCATTACTTTTACACTTAAAGAAGGTCCAAACTTGTTAAAGAGCTCTTTAAGTCTTTCATCATTCATGTCTTCACCAAAATTTTTGATGTAAACATGAGTGAACTCTTTTGCTCTAGCTTCAAGTTTTGCTTCTCTCTCTTTATGGGATTTAAATCGACCCACAAAGACTTTTTGATCATTAAGAAGCATTCTGTTCATTTTTCCAATAGCTCTTTCAGTAGCTTCTTGTATAGCCTTTTGACCCATTTTCATCACATACCACCTCACAAGAAAGGATGTTTCCAAAAGAAGAAAATACATCATACAATGCTTTATTATCAATAGATTTATCCAAATTTCTGATGAATATATTGCCCACATCACTTTTAGGTAGTGATGGATCACATTGAGATCACATGCTACACACTGACTTGCCCTTAATGACGTCAAACTTCATTGTATCTAATGCCTGCTCAGCGTCCACTGGCTGCTGGAAGTTGATATAGGTGTAGCCCAGGGAGCGGTAGGTGATCATCTTCCTGCAGACCCGGATGGAGAGGATGGGCCCGGCCGGGCTGAACTTCTCGGATGCAGATGACCCATGTAGAAAGAGGGCACAGGGTAGCTGGGGGCTCTGGCTCATCTGGGCGCCACCGCCCGAAGGGCCAGAAACCGCGAACTTTCTGTGGGAAGAGGTAGGGGAGTGTGGGGAGCTGGAGCCTGGAGGAGGAGAGTTGGGGAGGAAGGGAGAGAGTCCAAGAGCAAAGGGACAAAAATCAACCGGAATTGAAAACTACTCAACAGCCACGGAGTGGGCAAGGTCCGCCACTAGCTGTGGGTGCTGCTTGCTCAGGGACTGGCCCGGGAGCTGGCTGTGGTCCTGGCGGCGGGGAAGGCCTGTCTCTTCATTCCCTCTAGGAACTGCTGCCGGGCTGCGGGCCGAGGGTCGGTCTCGGGTGCTTCGCCGTGTTATTTTATGAAAGAGAAAAAAATAAAAGTCTCCGACGGAGGAGAAGAGAATTTTTTATGGTTTTGTTTGGGGGGGGTGTTAAAAAGATTTTTTTCTATTTTGTACATATTTTTTAATAATAGATGTGTGTTGGGGCGTCGGAGCACGCCCTCCGCGCTCACACCGGGGAGGAGCGTAGTTAGTCTTTTGCAACGTGACTGCTATGTAACTGTTTTGCATGGCTACACATATATGATTTATATAGAATTGTTTCTCAATAAGGGTGGGTAGGGATGGAGGAAGGAAGAGAATATGGAACTCAAAGATTTAAAAATGATTGTTTTTACATGCAACTGGGAAATAAGATGTATATGCAATGAAGTATAAGAATATATTTTACCCTATAGGAAAATGAAGGGAAGGGGATGGGACAAGGTGGGTGAAAAAAAGGAGGACAGATTGGGGGGGAGTGGTGGATTGAGTGCATGCTGTGCTGTGGCCGAGGGGGAGTGGGGGAGACATGTAGAAAATCTGAAATTCAAATTCTTGTGGAGGCGAATGTTGAAAATTGAAAAGTAAATAAATTATATATACATACATATATGAGTATAAATATATGCATGTATATCTATTTATACACACATATACATACATACATATTTAAAGAGACAGTAGTGACCTTCTCAGGGTCCCACAGGGAGGAAACAGAGAAACTGGGATTCAAATGCTGGTGGTCTGGTCCCAAATCCAGTTCTCTGCCTTCCTCTGCCTCAGACACAGTCCAGGTTCACCTAGGGGATTCTTAAAGTGTATAAGTCTGGGAGAGAACCCAGCTCCCTGCTCCATCTGTTTAGAAGGCTTCAATCAGCTGTCCTGTTGGGACAGTGTTTTGGGGAATACAGGCTTTGGGGGCTTGTGTGACAGTGTCACTAAGGATAAATTTGTGGTGTCCTCCTCCTTTTTCTCTTCCCTCTACTGTGGGAGACTAAAGCTGGATCCTTGTGTATCCCCTGATTTCCCTGGGAAGCTGAGGTCCATTCCCCAAGGGTTATGCCCATGGCCATCTGGCCAAGGGTGGGAGGTACATTTGATCAGTCATCTTTTCATTTTTTATATAATTAATTTATTTTTACTTTTCAACATTCATTTCCATAAGATGTTGAGTATTAAATTATCTTCCCCTCCCTCTGCTCCCCCCTTCCCAAGATGACATGCAATTTGATATAGCTTCTACTTACACATTTATATTAAACCTATTTTCATGTTAGTCATGATGTAAAGAAGAATTAGAATAGAATTAGAACTAATGGGGGGAACCACAAGAAAGAAGAAACAAAACAAAACAACAAAGGAAAAGGAGAGCAAATAGGATCTCTCCATCTGCATTCAGACTCCAAAGTTCTTGCTTGGGAAGTGCACGGCATTTTCTATCATGAGTCTTTTGAAATTGTCTTAGATTCTTGCTTTGCTGAGAAGAGCTAAGTCTATCAAAGTCAGTCATCGCACAATGTTGCTGTTACTGTGTACAGTGTTGTCCTTGTTCTCATTTCATTCAGAGTCTGTTCATATAAATCCCTTAAGGCTTTTCTGAAGTCCACATGATCATCATTCTTTTTTAAATTAATTTGTTGTCAGTTTTCTACAATCACTTTCATGTATCTTAGATTTTTTCCCCCTTCCTCCCCACTTTTGCTTCTCCCTCCCCCTTCCCTCATGGAGATGGCATGCAATCTTATACAGGCTCTACAATACATTCTTTCTAAATACATTTTCACCTTAGTCATGTTGCATAGAAGGGTTAAAATGAATGGGAGGAACCATTAAAACAAAACAAAACATAACACAAGAAAAAATGATCTGCTTCATTCTGAGATCCAATCCCATAGTTCTTTCTCTGGATGTGGAGGGCATTTTCCCTCAAGTCCAATGGGAATTTTTTAGGTCCTTGCATTGTTGTGAAGGGCTAAGTCTACCAGAAAAATTCCTTGCACACTGTGGTTGTTGGTGTGTACAAAGTTCTCCTGGTTCTGCTCTTTTCATTCAGCATCAATTCACATAAGTCCTTCCAGGTGTCCCTGGAATCTTCCTGTTCATCATTTTTATAGCACAGTAGTACATGATAGCAATCCACAGCCATTCCCCCCAACTGATGAGCATCTCCTCCATTTCCAATTCTTTGCCAGCACACAAAGAGCTGCTATAAATATTTTTGTACATGTGGATCCTTTTCCCATTGTTATAATTTCTTTGCATTAACCATCTTTTGAAGACATGATTAGGACCCTCAATGGCCTCAGTACAGAGACTTTCTGGATGTTTTCACTTTTGTTCTTCTTGTGGCCACTCTATGCATTGGTCTCCCTGCTCTGATCTCTTCAGTCTTCATAGTTCATGTAATTACCCCCATGTTTGTCTGAATCCATCATCTTCACAATTCTTCTGACACAACAAAATTTCATGATATTTATACACCAGAGATCACTAATCCATCTCCCGTTGGATAAATGCCCAGTTCTTTTCCCAGTTTTTCGCAATAACTAAAACTGTTGCTATAAATGTTCATGTCCTAATGGCTCCTTCCTTTCTGTCCTTGACTCCTGTGGGATACCTGCCTGATAGTGTAGCATATCATTCAGTTCTCACTTTCTTTCATCATTTGGGGGAGCAGAAGGGGCTGATGACTATTGTCTCTCAGGGTAAAGCTGATGAATGTCTAGGTTTGTTTCTCATCAGCTGTTACAACTATGCTCGCTATTCACAATCAGACAGAAAGACAATTATTGTTAGCGAAAGCATTTACTGAGAAGGAACAGAAAGAACAACAGGTACAAAAGATCCCCTCCAACTCTACAAATTTGGGGCGCATTCTGTCATAAACACATCTTCCCTGAAAGGAGTGGCTACAAACTTCAAACAAAATGATACTGAGATACTTCAGTTGAAGATCCCTGTGGCTAAGGAGTGCAACCCAGCTCCTGGTCCTGGAAGACTTCTTTCTTTCTGTGAATACTCCATGAGTAGAGTTCAATATTGGGCTCCAAGCATCACTGTCATTAAAGTCCATTAATGCTATTTTTTTCTGCCATGAGCACTCATGGTCCCTGCACTTACCATTGGCCTTAGGTTACTGGCTTTATTCATACATTGGAGGGATTTTCACTGCCATTGCTCACTTCTGCCTCTGGAAGACAGAGATGATCTGGTCCATCTTTGAAATAATGTTATCTAGAGTCAAAGATTCCTTGTTCCATGGAACTTCAGGAGCAGAAGAATATGGACTTCTTCACTCTGAGAATCTCAACATTTTAGGACCATGTAGATAAGATGGCTCATATACACCCGAGTTCAGTAGGAAAAAAAACATAGAAGTTTTCAAAAGTACTTTTACATGGATAAAGAGGAAAAGAAGACAGGATAACATGGAGACATTGAAAATACCAAAGCACTTGGGGACCAATAAAGTATGCACCCAATTCGTTCCAGAGGGTATCTTGGCTTTGAAACAGCTCTGGCACACACAACTCCAGCTTCCATCATACCTCTCAGTTGTTTCTGGGAGGTCAGAGTGGTACTGGGTCCCCAGAAGCCTTTTCTTTCTGCAAATCCAGCCTCTTTCTCTCTCTCTCGCTCAGTTGGTTTTTCTCATTGGCCCAGATGTCTCGACTCTCTCCTCTGAGAGACTTTTCTTAATCGTCCTTAATGAAGGGAAATGGTAAGACTGTCACAGCCCCCCTAGGGACTTTTCCCTCTTTTTTGAACTTGAGAGTTTTTCCAGTGATCCATGCTGCTATAAACATCCACTTGGGTTGTGTCCAATGCCTGTATACAGAGAGAAGAGATGTCACTGACATTCTTCTTCTCCAAAACCTTGCCTCCACTTCCCTCCATCCTGGCCCTGTTCCTGTTCCCTCTCCCATCAACAATGAGAAGTCCACCCACAACCAGCATTTGGACCTCTCCTTTGGTGCCTAAGAGAATCTTGGCCCCTTCTTTTGCACATACCTGATAGGGACTCTCAGATGGGACTTGTCGAAAAGCAGGGGAGGAACTCAGATCCTGTGGAGGGGGAAACAACAGTTAGTAAAAGTCTCCAAAAACCAGAGTTGGAAAGGAATTTAAGACAGTGAATGCCTCATCTAGAAGGAACCTTATGACATTTGATAATCAGATGGGATCTGATAGATTTCATGGTCATGGATCCCTTAAGTCGGAAGGGACCTCAGACCTTAACAGCAATGTCATCTACAATTCATATGACAGGTGCTCATCCAGACTTCTTGGATACTCCCAGTGTGGAGGAGAGCACCATGTCCCAGCCAATTTCACCTAAACCAGCGATCAACAAACCCTTTTTAAGCACCAAATATGTTGCAGACATTATACCATAAATCCCAGGAAGTCTCATTCTTTTACTGCCTGGAATTCCTGCTATTAAAAAACCTCTCTGTCCTGAATGGTGGCTAGAACAGAGGCAACCCTGGAACCAAGCCCTGGGCTCTAGTCATGAGTCACTCCCTTGCCAGATTGCTCCTCACCTCTAGCCATGATTGATCCACACGACAAGCCCCACCAGAATTTGAGCATTTAAGTCCTGGAATTCCCAGCCTGGCACCCCATGCTAACCCTTCCTTTTCTCCTGCTTTCCAGGTCTGCAACTATAATCAAATCAGCTTTGACCTGACCTCTGATTCCATTTACCATTCCTGTAATTTACCAAAGCAAAAAGGCCAGCATTTTTCAACTTGTGAAATCACCTATCATTTCAACATAATCTCATTTTGTATGATGAACACTTTTACATGTAATTAGTATAGCCCTCACTTGGCAGAGGGCTTCTTACACAGTAAGCACTGAAAATGATATGAATAAAAATCGTTCATTGAATGAATGATTTTCTTTAATACATTCAATCCTTTATTCATGGAATGAGCAGAGCAAAATAAGACATTCCAGCAGTCAGAGATAATATTGAACTGGGAGGAAGCCATTAGTAAAGAGATAATAAATCCAAACATATAGAGAAGAATGAGCAGAGGTAGGGCATGAGCAGCAGGAAGGAGCAAGGCAGACTCCTGTTGAGGTTGACACTTCAGCTGAACTAGGCAGGAGGGTCAGGATTCCATTCTAAGGAGCTAAAGAGAGAGCACCTTCCAGACACGGAAGATGACCTGCCCAGAGAGGGCAGGTGGAAAATGGTGTCCTTGGAACACTACAGTGGCTTTTTAATAATTTTTTTTCTTTTACCCAAGAACCCTGAGAGTTTTCTCCTTCCACTTTGATTTTTTAATTAAAGGGGCCATCCCTTGTGCAACTACTTAAAGAAGTTTATTCGTTGAATGGGTGTATTTAACTCAAAGTGAGAATGCTTTAGGACATTAGTCTGAAAGGGTTAAGGTTTCACACTGCATCCTGGGCCATCTCCAGATATTCTGATGAATATCAGGCCACTAGACCCTGATGGCTCAGGAGAAGAAAGGGAGGTTGATGACCTCCCACAGCCCTGTCTCATTCAATTCAAAGTCAACTGCAAGTCATGTTCTCTTCTTGATATCATGGTCTTCTTCAAGAATGAAGGACAAACATACAATAACACAAGAGTGGCTGATTAGATGGAACCTTTGAGTGGAGGAAAGATCATAAGAGTGTAATACACACAGAGACAAGGACTTCCATCCTTCCAATGGGTAAGGAGTAGTGGGTAAACATTTGACCAGAACTCAGTAGGAGCAAATTTCAGGTCTGGTCTCTGACACAAACTGGCCTTAAGAACATAGGCAAGTCCCTCATGGTTTCATTGGCTAGCAGATCTCTAACATTGAAGACTCCCTAACAAAATTGAGAATGGGAGTTCCCTAAATCAATAAAATCAGCAACTGGACAAAAACAAACAGACCAGGAGCAGTTATCATTTTTTTTCTGGCAATAGGGAGCCATTGAGCATTCTCAAAATCTGGAAGGGACTTGGACAAACTGATGTCTAGGTACATGTTTATCAGCAGTGCAGAGAAGAGGGGAGACTCTGGAGTTTGGGACACCAAAGTGGAAGTGGTTGCAGTAGTCCAGGGCTGAGTTGATGATGTCTTGAAATAGAGCATTGTCACATTTGAGAGGAGAGATGGGGGTGGTGGGAAAAGAACACTTGGCATCTCATTTCTACCAAGATTTCCTGACATTAAACCTGAAATGTCCTCTCCAAATTCCATTCCTTACTCCCTATTGTGGTCTGCTGGACCAAAGAGGTTCAATCTGAACACTCCCCTACATGTCATGCATCCAAAGAGTTATCAGATCCCCATTTGCCACCACATCCCCTCCCAAAGTCTTTCCTTCAGGCTGTTGTCTATCCAGATCTTTTCCCAATGCTAGGGAATACCCACCTTTCTTTTTACCCTCCAGAAACTCCACAGCTCCTCAGGATGCTCTACTTATCCTGCAATCTCTCAGGCACATTAAAAGCCTAAGAATTATGGTAGAGAAGAATCTCCACATCAGCAGAAAGGGGCCTCTTCTCACTCCCTGACAGATACCCCAAAATGCTGGAAGTGAGTGAAGGAGACCTGTTCCCACCTGTGCAGACACAGCAGAGTCTTTTAGGCAAGCAGTGTTTTCATACAGGGTGGTGTCCTCACCTGGAGGGAGAGAAACCCAAACAGAAGATTTCATTGGTGCATCCTGAGCCTGAATTCCATGAAGGACTGACTCTTCTTCCTTCCCACCCCTACTCACTCTCCAAACAGATGAAGAGGACACAGGAGAATTGCTTCCTCCCCATCTCCCCCACAGAGAGTCGGTCAATAAGCATTCATTTCAGGCCTATCATGTGGCAGGTGCTGTGCTATGCATTGGGCAAAGAAAAGCAGAAGACCATCCTTGCCTTCAAGGAGATTATAGTTTAAGGGATGAGACAACCTGCAAACTGTGTACAATCAAGATATAGACAGGATAAATTGAGAAGATAATTAAGACTGGGAAAGCCTTGACTTAAGGGGAATGAAGATAGGCTTCTTGTTGGAGCTGGGATCTTAGCTGGCACTGCCAAGAACACAGGAGGTGAAGAGGAGGGAGAAGCTTCCAGGCATGGGAGACAGAATGAGAAAATGCTCAGTGAAGGAATTCCAAGGTCTCCTTCATCTAGGTTTCTGAAGTTTTGGGCTTCTGAGATTTCATGATGGGATGTACACATTCAGATTTCTTAGGAATTTCAGGTCTTTGGTTCCAAGAGCCAGACTGCTACAGTCTGAATCTAGATGGACCCTTGTTGGACAGAACAGAGAAGATATGAGAGAACAGAAGCTCAGTGTGGAGAAGGAAGGTATCATTTTGGTCACAAAGCCTGTCTCTGGTGAATCATCAAAGCAACCAGGTGACCCAGAGGTGCCAAAGTCTGTTATCCCAGAATGGCAGCTCTGGAAATTTCCTCTGTTGTGGAAGGGCTTCTATCACCATGTATGGAGAAGCACATTCTCAGCAGACTGGCCACGTGAGGATGAGTTCTCAGATCATGACAGCCTGTGGTGGAAATAATGCAACCCACAATACTCTAACATCAGCTTCAAAGCCAGCTGACCTTTGAGCCATGGTTTAGAAACAGAGATACTGATGTGGAAGTGACCATGGAAGCCAGCTACTCCAGTCTTCTCTCCATACCTAAGGAAATTGTTGCATAAGGACATTCCCTCAGGGCCACAATGGTGTTAAACACAGAGTCAGAATGTGAGGAGGAGAAAAGTTAGTGGACAGTGTTGAGAGTCACCATGAATAGGCCCTGCCCAAAGAGCAACTTGAGTCATCTCTAAATATGAAGGCATTTCAGTGCCTAAGTAGGGGATATGTTACTATATCTATTTAAAATTAATTGACTGGAGGACTCTTTTGAACTTTGGTCTTCCTGTCAAAGGGAAGGAAAATGAGCGGGCCCTCACTAGCAGGACAGCTCATAGGTTCTCCTAGAAATAAAGAAAGGGAACTGTGGTGGAGTCATAACTGCCAAGGCCATTATTAGGCACTGGCTTCATTGGTTGGTGTTTCACTTACCATGTCTGAGTGCTGAATGGCTCTTCTCTGAATAGTGGTGCTTGCTTTCCCTTAAGAAAGAACAGACATGTGGGACTGACATTCCTAAAATAAGTAATAGATTTCCTCAAGGTGGAAGGGATGACTGGGACAGAGTCAAGGCTTGTCTTTGGATACCCTCAGGCCTCATGCCTTACCTCTACCTACAACTTCCTCACTGTTGTGTCTTCACCTATAGGAGGTATTAGTCTACTACTGAGTCTGGATAGGCACCAGTGACATTTTTCTTTACTTAGCCTCTCACTAGGTTGTGAGTAGTAAACTATTTCTTTTCACTTTGCAGCCCCTTTCATTCTTTCCCTTCAGTCCCTTTGTTTGAGAATCTAAGAAAAATGATCCAGTCCACACCCCAGAGGGGAAGAGAACACTTGTTTCCAAGAGACAACCAAGTATGAAAGATGAGATAAAATGTAATCCCAGGGAAGAAAGCTACCCAAGGGAATGAGTACTGAAAAGTAGCAGTTTGGGAAGGGAGGTAGATCAGGTCCAGAAGTGTATTCAAGGTACAGAAGACCATACTAATATCTCTCCCCCATTCAGGGAGACAGAGTAGGAGGGAGAACAAACAGGGGAAGTATTATTTTACCTTCCAGTCTTTCTGGAGAAGAAGAAATAGATGAAGGCCCCAATGAGAGCCACCCCAGTCAGGACTCCAATGACAATGCCAGCGATGGTCCCTTCAGTGAATGAGGTAATGGCTCCTCATTGGACAGCGGACAAGAAGAGAAAAAGAGACTTAAGTGGTTTGGCTGGTCTCCAATATGAAGTGCCTCCATTTGGGCACAGTGCCTGGCACTCTGGCAATACTTAGTAAATGCCTGTTGATCAACGAAACCAACATGGCCTTTGCTCCTCAGAGTCTAGGGATCTCCGTGGCAAGATCCCATTGCAGGCTTTCCGGCAAACATATGGAAACATCTGAACTTTGGCAAGAACATGAAACTATGTAACCAGTTTCTGAACCTGTAATGTCCTGCCCACATTGTGCCCACTGACTTTCTGTGTTTCTGTTCATGGTGCCACCCTCATCCCAGTAACTCAGGTCTGCTTTGCTTTGCTTTGCTGTCCCATTCTCTCCTCTCCTGTCCCCTCTCCTAACCTTAACCCTTAAACTTCCTGCACTGTGAAACCCATAGATTGGGTCCCTGCCCAAACTCCACGTAAGGGCTGTTTTCTGGACCCTCCTGGCTTGAGTGATTTTCAACAGTACCTGTTGCTCTTTTTCTCCCAGTTTGATTTAGTTATTTTTTTCTTTTGCTCATTAAAGGGGCCACCCCCTGACTACTTCTTAAAAAGGTCTATTCATTGTATGGGCATTGCCTCCTCCTAAGTGAGTATCTGAATAAGGCTAAGGCTAAGGAGGCCAAGGTCTCCCTTTGCATCCTGGGCTGTCTCCAGTCATTCTGATGAATATCTGGTCACTGGACTGAGAGGACTCAGGAGGAGAAGTGATGCTGGTGACCTTCCCAGCCCTCCCTCACTCAAAACAAGGTCAAGTTCAAGTCATGCCATCATTTCTCTACTGTCATGGTCTCTTTCCAAAACGAAGAACAAATGCAACCCAGGTTCATATTCACAAACATCTTTGATCTCTCTCCTTTAGACCTCATATGCACCAATTGGCGTGATATTCTCCCTAACATTATGCTTGTTTGTGTTGATTCTACTTGGACAGTATCTCTCACATCTACCTCCTCCTCTCAGTTTGTACTCCCAACACCCTCATTTCTGCTACTCCAGATGATGCCAATCATTTTCTGACTGGTGTTCCTGCTTCTGGTCTCTGATCTCTTTCATTCATCCTTTTTAGCCCTGTCCAAATGTAACCTTCCTTATATGTTATCTCCTCAAAAAACCTTTAAATGAGACTCTCTCACATTTACCCTTGAAAGGCAGTGCACTGGAACAGGAAGAGGTTTGGTATCTGGAGACCCAGATTAGAATCCTGGCCCTGTCACTTCCTCACTGTGGAATCTTCAAGAAATTCATTCTATTATCTGGATGTCAGTTCCCCAATCAATAAAATAATGTAGTGAAGAGTAGATGATCTAATTGTAATACTCTTCTCAGCTTTCATCCGGTAAACTTATCTTTCTCTCCTTCCCCACTAATATGGGAAAATTCAAGCTCTCATCATTTTCCATCCGATTTTTTTCAATAGCCTCCTCACTGATCTTCCTGCCTCTAGCCTTTCTTCCAATTTCTGTCCTTTATCTTTGAATTTTTAAAGCTTCATGTATTCTCATTGGCAATTTTGATTACCGACCACTAGGGGATCAGCTAAGGTTTGCTACGGAAATGGGATCACTTACTCTGGACAAGTGGAGAAATGACAAAACAGTCTTAGGTCAGCCAGTTCTTTGCAATTAAGCTTATAATTTAGTTGATCATTTTCAATCTTTTCATCCAAGATTCTTTATAAATATAATTTATCAGATCAGAATAAGATGTAATTAATATTTCTCTTTTTTACCATTTATTTGTGAGGTATTTAATGCCATAAGGCATAGTCAGTTTTTGTAAAAGTGTGACACACAGCTGAGAAATATATATATATCTATATATATTCTTTTTGATTCCTATTCAATAATGACCATAGAGTGATCATAAGAGCTTTTAGTTTAAGTAATTAGATGTTATACAACTTGGTGCATATTCATTGTTATACTCCTACAATAGTTCATTGTCTTTAGTACCTTTTAGCATCATTCAGTTTCCCTGCTTAATTTTTAAAAATCAAGTCCACTTTTGCTCTTAGCTTGTCTCAGGTCATGATCACTACTGTGCTTTTTGGAGGTCAGCTGAAGCATAATAGATTTTGTTCTAGACCCTTAATTTTAACTCTGGGAATCTTTATATTTAATATGTGTTCCTTAGAACTACACTTTTTCATTTATTTATTTTGCTTGCTGATCCTTTCAGTGATCCTCTTCTATTTTATGGGTGAGTTCATATAGTTTCCATTTACATTTATAATCATTGTATTTTTCCTTCATCTTGTTCTCTTACACTTTTTACTCTCATTCCTCACTTTTTCCCCTATAAAGAAGGGGGAAGTGAGAGATGGGGGTGTTTGGAAGGCATTTTTTTTTCATTAAAGATCCATTTCCCCACTGCAGGATTATACTTACTTTTGTTGAGTATAAGTCTATAATTGTACATTTCATAATAACATATTTGAACATCGCCACTCCTCAGTATTGATAGCTACTAAATTTTTTGTAATCTTTAGTATGACTCCTTGGTACTTGAACACTGTCTTCTTATATAGTTATAGCATTTTTCTTCTTTGACCCTGAAGCTCTGGATTTTGGCTATGATATTCTTGGGAGTTTTCAATTAGAGGCTTTTTGAGGAGGAGAAATTTTTCAATTTTTCTTTTTCTTCTGGTTGTATGACTTCTGTGTAGTTTTCTTTCATGATTTTTTTTTAAAATTTGATTTCCTAATCCTTTTTTGGTTAGTTCGTTCATATTTCTCCTTAATCTATTTTCCAGGTAAGTATATTATTTTCCCTTAAGATAGCTTAAACCATCATCATCTTCCTCTTCTTCCACTTCTTTTTTACTATTTGGACTTTTTTCATACATCTTGTTATCTCAAGGATTCATTAGTTTCTGTTTGGTTCATTCTAATGTTCAGGGATTCTGTTACACAAGTAACTTTTTAACTTCTTGTACAAAATTGTACCATTAATTTATTAATTGCACATTGATAAATTGATAATTACTTAGTTGGAAAATAATAAATTAATTGTACATTTAATTCTTTTAAGTCTTTCTTCCATAGTTTGGAAGATAGAGGGGATCAAGTATTGTACTTGAAATCAAGAAGGTCTGAATTCAAATCCAACCTCAGGCACTTGCCTGCCATAAATGCTGTTTGTAAAATAACTTTAAACTTTTTATAAAATAAATATTAATAATATTTTTGTAGGAATTCTAGCTCACCTTGTATCATTGCAGACATTTTTGAGTAATTTTTTCCCTTGGTTATGCATTTTGGGCATTCCTCTTTCAATGACAACTTTTTTTCATCGTAGTATTTTTGGTTTATTCGATATTCTAGCCCAGGAATGGGGAACCTGCAGTCTCAAGGACACACACATGGCCCTCCAGGTCCTCAAGCAGGGCTTTTTGACTGAATCCAAATTTCACAGAACAAATCCCCTTAATGAAAGGATTTGTTCTATAAAACTTGAACTCAATCAAATGGCCACACCAAGGATCTAGAAGGCCACATGTGGCTTCTAGGCCTCAGTTTTCCACCCCTGTTCTAGTCTTACTTCTTGAATTAGTACTTTTTTTATTAGGATCAGGATCTGCACCCATCAGAAAGGAATAGCTGGGTCTTATCTGATCTTGGTTTGCAACCTCTGGTATCCTGTTGCTACTTTCTTTGTGTATTGAGTGTTGGGTTCTTTAAGGATATGAGGAGCAGCTCAGGATGGAGACCTGCTCACTTTTAAGTGTACTCAAAGCAATCTTGCCTGGAGTGAATTCTGATCATTCTCCTCCTTGTCTCAGTTTGACAACTTTTTGCCTAAGATTTGGGTTTTAGTAACACTGCCGCAGACTTGCCCCTTGCTGGGAAAGAGCAGTATGTTGCTGGCCACAGCCCTATCAGCTAGCTAACAGTCTCTGTTGCTATAGAATTACAGGCTTCCCCCTGTTGTGAACTTTGTGCACTGCTTCCTCAGCTGCAAGCCTCACCCCAGATAGAGGATGGAAATTCAGTTCCTTGTGCACTACACAGCCGCAGATCCACAGGTTCCCAGTCCTCAACACAGGTCCCCTCTTCAACATTGAATCTGAGGCTCCTCTGACTACTTCCCGCCCAGGGCCAGGCTCATCTCTGCTGAATTCCTGCCCACTTTTTCTCTAACTACAAAGCCTAAAGCCCTCATTTAATCTGTAGTCTTCTTATCACCGTCCTGGTTGGTCCATGTACCTAGACTTTTATCTTTTGTAAGTATACTGAACTGGGAAGGAAGAATCACTCTCTGCATTTTCCTCTTGGTCTTTAGCTCTTTTGAGACCTTTATTGGAATGGCTGTGATGGAGAGCTGGACTGGGGAGCATTTTTCTCCTTTTCCTTCTGCTACCTGGCATGGTCTGTCTCTCAATGAAAAAACATTCTACTAATGCATTTGTGGAATGACTCCTGCCCACTCACAGCCCTATTTTCTATCCTCTAACCTCAGAGTTGAGGTCAGTTTTATCTGGAATTGAGGGGCTGAAAAGGTACTTTAGATTCCTCAGATTTTCAGGGTGTTTAACCAAGTGACAAATGAACTAGATGTGACAATGGTCATAGTAAAGAAACTCTGACCCTTGAGTGTCAGGTTCAATCTCACTGGTCTACCCAGTATTGAAGAATGGCATGTACTAACCAGATAGGCATGTGATTATCCCTTCTTCTCTGCTAATGAGGTTCAGGGATTCCTTTTCACCTACTGAGTCACCTGTGGTGTTCTGGGTCTGGCATTCAATGCTTTTCACAAAATGGCAGCAGCTCTCTTTACTTCTGCTGCCCATGCATTATCTTCTCAGGCTGAATCGTTCTACATTCTGCACTCAGACACATACTATAGCTTCCATTATCTAAACCTTGGCTCAGTCTATTGATCCATACAAATAGAAGATTCTCCCCTTTGACCTTTTAAACTACCCTCATCCTGTAAAACAAAATACAAGTGATAGCTCTTCTGTGAAATCTGACCTGATTTCTGCCCACCACCTCTCCTGGAATGGTCTTTTCCTGCAATGCTTTATTTTTGTAGCCATAGTCTGAGTATGCATAACATGTAATGTTGTGTATAAATTAATTGAGAAGGTCTGATCCTTGCACTTGATTGTAAGGTCACTGAAAATAGGAATGGAGTCTTGGCTACTGTGCCTGTCACAGTATTCTGGAGAAGGTGTGGCCCTCATATGTGTCAAATGATGAATGAACTTGTATTGTACATGACAGTTTCTAAGATGGTTTTAGGAGACAGGGAGGCTGGTATCCATTTTTAACAAAGATAAAATAGAGGTAAATGGACTGATATTCACTACAAGTCTGACCACATTTCCCAGAATGAGATTCAGTCTTTCCATATCGTCTCCCAGTTTACCATGGCAAACCATCCTACATTATCGACCTGAGCACCTACTCCTGATATCTCACCTTTGGCCAACTGAGTAAACTCAATCTCTGAGGGAAAGGAGAGACCACTTACCAACCACCCTGATTGTGATGTCCTTAGAGACTGATAAGTTGGTCATGTTGTTCCATGCCAAACATGCATACTTTCCTGAATCTTTCAAAGATGCATTTTTTATGGTATATGTGTTATCAAAGAAATTAGGGTTCACAGTGCCATTGACTCGCCATTCATACTGTGCTGGTGGGTAAGACTCAACATGACACACTAAGATCAGTGAATTTTTGAACGTGATCTGAATTTCATCTCTTACAGGGTTTGGAGAAAACACGATATTGTCTGGTCCATCTGTGAAAGGAAGAAAGAGAGATGAGATGTGAGTCATTGTTGGGGAAAGGACTGGAGAAGGAGGAGTCTCAGAGTCACTCACAGTTCACAGTCAGAGTAAGGGGGTCACTTCTTTTGGCACTGATTGGATTCCAGACTTCACAGTGATAGGACCCTGAATTCTCCCTCCTCACAGTCCTGATGGTGAGGGTCTGGTTATTCTTAGACAGGTACTTCCTCTCACTGAGTGACAGGGATGTCTTATTGAAGAACCACAGAATGTTTATCCCCTGGTGTTCTGTGATACATCTGAACACCAAAGTGCTCTTCTCCATGACACTGGTACCGTTGGCGCTGATGGTAGGTTTGGATGCTCTTTCTGTAGGAGGAAAAGAAGAGAGAGTGTAGGAGGGACTGGTCTGTCTCTTCACCAGGTCAATTGCAGACATACAGCAATGGTCCCTCCCCTCTCAGGCCAGGCCAGAGTGCCCTGGCCTTTCTTCAGGGATTTCACTGTGGCTTCCGGGAGGGTCCAACCGAGCTTGGGGAGGGGAAGGGGGGAGGATGCATACTAGAGCTGCCTCCCCCATCGCAGGAGCAGATAAGGGGCATCTTCCTCTCCCCATACTCCTCTCTGACTCCCAGCAATGCTCCCTTCCCAACCCTTCCCCTTGCTGGCTGGTTCAGTTGAGAGAAGGACTGGGTCTGGAGCCAAGAACAGGAGAGTTCAAATCTAACCTCAGATACCAAGTAATTTTATGAGCCTGGGCAAATTACTTAAACTTTACATGCCTCAGTTTCCTCAACTGTGCAATGGGAATGATAATACTTTCAACTATCACCCAGGCTTCCTGTGAGAATCAAATGACATGATGTGGGTAGAGCCTTTGGCACAGTAATGGAGGACAGCCAGTCACCTTTGGGAGGAGGGAATTGGAAGGGCATAGGACCTGGAGCCAAGATAGCCAGGGATGGAGCTGAGGTGGAGTATGGAGAATGGAGGAGGGGACTCAGGGGGCCTTTGTTTAGGTTAGTCAGTCAATAAACACATTGTAGGCTTCTCTTAAGTGCCTGGCCATGTGCTTATCTCTGGGGATGCAAAGGAAGGTAAAAGTCCCTGCTCTCCCAGTCTGATGGAGTCTGTACAAGTAAGATCAATTAAGGATAAATTGGAGAACATTTATGAGGGAAGACACTAGCCATGGAGGGGGCGGGGTGAGGCTCAGGAAAGACTTGTCCTGGGACTTGAAGGAAGCCAGGGTGGGGAGGAGGAGGGAGACACCAGCTCAGAGGATTCCCTCAAATATTAAGCCCAGGCACTGAGCTCCATATTGGGGAAACAGGAGAAGACTTCCTATGCCCCCATCCCCTTCTGGAGCTTGGGTCCAATAGGGGAAGAAACACTCAGTAAAACAGACATTTCTCAAAAGCAGTTAAAGACAAGCCCTTGTCAAATAGCCTTGTGGGTCTGCAAGGTCAGTCAATATTTCCCTATATTGAAGAAGAGGAAACTGATACTCAGAGTGGTCCAGTGACTAGCCCCTGGTCACACAGGGAACAAGTGGGAACCAGGCACCCAAATTTCAGTACATTAAGCCAAAAGCTAGAGATCAGTGAGGTTTGCGTGACAGGAAGAGGAATTCTGGGTGAAGGGGCCAGATGCAATGACATTCCTTCCCCCACCAAGGGAAAATGAAATCTCAAGATTATGGATTTGACATTGGGAGAAAGTGACTCAAAGAGCGTAGTGAGTGACCTGCCCAGGATCCCAGAGAAAGTAAATAGAAAAGGTGGGAAGCAAGTGCAAGTCATATAACATTCCATCTTCCTCTGCCTGAGGCATAAGCCAGGAAAGTCTTGAAACATGTAAGTTTGGAGGAGAACACAGTTCCCTGTTCCATCTATATAGGGGGCTTCTAAGGGTGTCCTGCTTGGACAGAGCCTTTGGCTATTGGGACTATGGAGTCTTCACTTGTAACTTTGTGGTGAGTTCCTCCCTTTCCTCTTCCCTCTGCTCTGTGAGTCTAAGCCTCATTTCTGTGTATTCCCTGAACTCTTCAGGAAGCTTAGGTCCATTTCCCAAGGGCTTTGTCCTTTTCTCTAGGGAGGCTCAAGATCCATAAGGGCCTTCATCCATCTCCCAGGGGACCTGCTTAATAAGAAAATAGGACAGTCATTTATGTCCTGCTAGTGCCACCTGGAGGACCCAAGGAGAACTACAGGAAGAGACAGATTCTTGGGGTCAGGGACCTCCAGGGAATATAATTTGTGAGTGATCACAGCTGAGGAGATATTGGCTCTCATCTTCACCCCCCATGTGAAGCCTGCCTGGTATTCTCACTTCTGCTCTAGACCCAGTCCTGGAACGCTGTTCAGTCAAGCCCATCAGGCTTTTCTAGAGCAGAACTGAGCCCCAGGGACACCCAACCCCCCAAAGTTGGGTTATTCTTGGCCAATGAAACCAACAAGAGCCAATTTCTTATTCCCTAGGCCATGACTTGATCTTGACTATTGGATGGGACTATATCTTCTGCTGTCGGCTGTCACTGATGACAGACATGGTGAGAGAGATTCTGAGAACTCACTTTCCCTTCAACATCCAAACATCATAAAATTCAGAGATTGAAGAGAGAGACAATTTGATTTATTTCATCCAATTCATCTGGCATTAGCTGAATCAGGAGAGAGTCTGCAGGTAGGAATAGACAGACCACTTGATGACCATTGTTTAAGGTCTCCTCTAACTCTAGATCGCTGGGCTTCCCTGGAGCTGAACCCTGTGTTCTTCATTGCCTGGAGGAGTTGAGACCCATCCTCACTAATGACTCTCTTCAGCCACCTGTGCCAGCCAACAGCCCAGCACTCTGGCTGAGGGAGCTGGTGGTTCATGTGAAGGATCCTGGAAGTAAAGCTGCATGTTCCTTGAGCTGTTCTTTGGATAGCATCTCCCCCAAAGACCTGAGAGTCTGGATCCCCAAGGAGCTGCCCTCCTGGGAGAGCCTTCCCAGCCCTATTAGTTCAGAATGGCAGAGAGGCTGTTAGGCAACAATTCAGGCATAAATTGGGGTCCTGAGGACAATGCCTGGGACAGAGTCATTGCTTAGAAATGCTTGTCATTGACCAAAGGACAAGCAAAGCACAAGTAAACATTTTGTAATGAGGCTACCAAAAAAAATTATCTGATCTTTTTTCTAATTTATGGATTCATAATTTTCTTAGTGCAGAAAATCCATCCACTGATGCAGATTTCCAATTTCTCTATTCCTTATTAGATTTTCTGAGCATTGCTGTCAGTCTGTGAGTATCCTGTGTTGAGCATCTGTGATTTAGCTGGGCTGGTCCTCATGCAAGAAATGCACAGTCTGTCCCTAGGGCCATAATCTCTTTCTCATGTGTTATATCCTCTTGGCTTGTTTTGCTGGTGTAACCATGTAGGTCTCTGGACCACCTCCCCATGACTTCATGGAGGACCTCAGGCTGCTGCTGGGGGTGTTCACAGTCCAATGGGAGGGAGGTCATGGATTTACTTCATACCCCAGTAGAGTTCTGTGTCCACCCACAGGATTTATATTTAAAGAAAGAGTGAGGTGTCATCCAGAGGAGATGACAGGAATAGGAGGGGAGATGAAAGTATGTGTCCTGAGAATGAACCATTGAAATGACTGGAAACACTGGGACCTAGGGGGTATGGTCACAGTCTGCAAATTTCTGAAGGACAGTCCTGGGGGAAGGCAATCAGACTGGTTCTGTTTGGCCCCAGGAGGAAAACTAAGGGCAAAGCTCTAGGAAATCCTAATGACTTTAGCTCAGCACAAACTTCCCAACAATCAGCTGTCTGGTATGGATTGAGTCTTTTCATGAAGTGGTGAGTTCCCCATCACTGGAAGTATTCAAGCAGAGCCTGGACAAATATTACAGTGGTGAAGGTCATTCAGTTAGGGCTTGGTTGCTTTCGCTCTAATTCTAGACATCTCTGATCTCTTCTGTGTCTGAGCTGCCCCCTGGTGACAGTGTGAGGGAACACATGCCAGATGCTCATTTTGTAATCCTGTGTGTGGATTCCTTTTGGGGGAGGGATTTGGCATCAGTGTTCAAAGGCCTGGCTCCCTTTGCATAATCGGTCTCTACAAAAATCAAGTTTGGAAATGAATCCTCCACATTCACTGGGAAAGTTGGCTCTGAAATGGATCGACCAAGAATAAATCACAGGCAAACTCAATTAGGGATTTCTAGAGTGTCATTTATTAGCCAGGCTGGCGACTGCCTCATGGAGAGACCCAGAGGAGACAACCTCGAACCTAGGTGGGTGTGTACATTTTAAGCATTTTGGCACTACTCAGTACAGCCTTGCTGTTTCCACAACAAACAGAGTTCTGACAGAGCAAGAGGGGGGGCTTGTTGTTAGGGAAGAGTCCCCAAAACAGAGGGGGTTGTCAGGGTGCTACTAGGCAAAGGACCCCAATAGAAAGCAGGTGCCAGGAGAGGTACCCAATGAAAGACTGGTTGTCCTAGTTGTCAGGAAGGGGGATGCTCAGCAGAAGGTGGTTACCTGGCAATGGGGTTCTAACATTAGGTGGGGCACAGGTGGTTACCATGCAAATGGACCAAACAAAAAAATGACTGTTAACAATTCATCAGATATTTCACAACCCAAAGGGAAATAACGTTTTGACAGGGGCTCACAAAAACCTGTTACTAGGCAGGTTATCCAACCCTGCCCAGAAACCTAACAGATATCGCTCAACCTAGGGGTCCAGGGAGGAATAATATCCATTTTACTTCCCCCTTTTCATGTAACTAATTCAAACGGGGGATTCATCAGAGTCCAAAGGGGAATAAGACAGGTGCAAAGCAAATGGTTTCGCATCCCCAAACAGCACAATGAAAATCCCCAACTCCCCCACAATTGGAAGCTTGGGTTTTAGCAGGGTAGGCATAGTAAGGTGCCACTTGCAGTCCTTTCTCTAGTGAATGAGTCCCACACCCATATCCTGACAGACCAGTGAAGAGGCCAGTGAGGGCGCACAGATGAAAGTGAAAACTGACAGCCACGAAGGAGGAATTCTGAGCAATAACCCATTCCATCGCTAGCCCTGCTTAGAGTCCACAAGTAAGG
The DNA here is from genome assembly GCA_023548195.1 of Bettongia penicillata ogilbyi. Lineage (NCBI taxonomy): Eukaryota > Metazoa > Chordata > Mammalia > Diprotodontia > Potoroidae > Bettongia > Bettongia penicillata. Next base: position 3,848,765 of record JAJHZJ010000310.1, on the reverse strand, counting down.
GAAGGGTTGATGGGTCCTGGAGCAGCCTGTAGGAAAGAAAAGAAACAAAAGGAGGGAGAACAACAGAATGATTTAAGATGAGGCCTGAGGTTTCCAGCCGGATGTGCTGTCCACTGGGCAGATGGTGATGCTACTGGCTTGACATGTGAATGATGTATCCACGCCTTGCATCCTGTGACCTTAACTGCTGGTGGATTTGACAGGATCACTTGAAAGGGCCCGAGGTTTGAGGGCATTCTTGACCTTGTGCAGAGCCTGTAAGGACTTGAGGAGGGCAATATTAGAAAAGTCGCGAAGCCAACACTCAGAATAACAACTGGTGGAACAACTCGAGGGACTACTCCAAACATGATTTCGAAGGGGGACAGAGAGAGAGAGACACTTAGCCCGAAGCAGAGCAAAAAGAAGGAGACTCACCCAGATCTCGCCAGTTGCAACCTTAAGCTTAGCAATATGCTCCTTCAGGGTCCTATTCATCCTTCTACCTGGCCTGAACTCTGGGGCCTGTAGGCACAGTGTAGTTTCCACCTAACCCCGATAGCTTTTGAAAGAGCTTGCACGACCTGAGACACAAAAACTGGGCCATATGACAGCAACTTCTTTAGGTAGCCAGACTGCATCCAACAGATCTTGTATTTGATGCTGGTTCCTCACCCCTTTTCCCGCCGAAGTCAACAAAACCTTCTGTTGATACACATAGTCATGCACATGAACAGTAGTGAAAGCATTCCTCACTGGTAAAAAGCACCCAGAGTAACTGCTGGCAATGAATAAAACATCTTTTGACTCTGCTTGAATTCAGGTAGAAGTGAAATTTTCCAATCATGCAGTATCTGTATTAAAACCAGACTCAGGAACAGTCAGGTGGGAAAAATCCTCTCCAGATACAAATTTCACCTGATAACAGTACAGGATGCAGGATTACAGTCCCTCTGAGCAACTTGTGGCATATTCTCTCAGATACTGATTTAATGCAGACAACTATACCCGAATTCAAACTTAAACAAAAATATCCATGGCCCCAAATGCTTTTACCTTAAACAGCAAATTTCATTAATCACAACTTAAAGCCAAATACATTGTTCAAACAAATTTCTCTTAGGACTGATGACCTTGTCCACATGAAAGGAGCCTTGGTAATTTTATAAAACAAAAGAAATTGGCATGAATCCCATGCCTGTCAACCCCCAGATACAGGAGGACTGTTCTGCAGAACCAGTCGGGCAGAACCAGTCCAAATAAAGTTTTACTCCATTCATTACTTTCAACTTAGTAACCAATTAAAAATTTTAGGTTTAGCATTAAAACAGCAACTTCAAAGACTTAGTTGACAATCATAATTCTTATAAATGATAGCTGTAACTTCTTTAACAAGCAAAGATGAAAACATCTGGTTTAAAATAACATAACCGGCTTTACACAATTTTTCCAACATCTTTTAATTCCAACAAAATTCAGATTAAAATTGCTTTCTCTAACATCATTTCTGGATTTCAGAGTCTTTTTCATTTTCAGATTTATATATTTTCTCAGTTTGCCTTAGTGCCAAATAATACAACAAATTCTGACCTGTTTTTAAACATCCAATTAGGAGTGACATGTTTCACTTAAAATATGACCAGAATAACTGCCTTTTAGTTGTATCCCATACACAAAAACTTTTCTCTTTTAGGTGAGGCATAAGGTAATTAAAAAGCTATTTAATTCACCTCACTGATATGAGGGGAAAATTTCCAATTTCTTCTTGTCTTTCTCTCCACCTTCACAACCTGGTCAGGGTTAGAAGGTAGAAAGAGAGAGAGAATTTTCCAACAACTTTCCAAAATCCTTAAATTTATCCCATGAGGTTCTCCTAGTGGGCTTTGACTAAAGCCCCTTTAAAACTGCACATACAGTGTTTCCTTGAATTTCTTATAAGATTAGTTTCTCTCTTTCTCTCTCCTATTCTCCTCCCTGATGCTGCAGCGATCAGAGAGAAGGGAGGATGGGGAGGAAAAGGGACAACATTCCAAATCCCAGCTACTATGGAGCTGGCCATAATAACTCACAAACACACACACACAGAACATGTAAAGACTGCAAACACACACAGAACATGTAAAGACAGAACACATATACAGACAGTAAAAAAAAAAAATAACTTTGGCTTACTTTCTATCACTGTGTTCCAAGGACGGGGGTAGTGGGGGATCAAACCTATTCAGATGCTGATATATGGGATCTGATCCAGATGGCCGGGTTCCCATTCACTATTTTCCACACCCACCCTGCAATTGATTTATCAAACGTCCCCTCGGGTGACCAATCCACCCAGAAGGTGGCCCATTCCTGTTGACAGAATAATTTTTCTCGGGATCTGATTGTACTTGGCCCATGAGGGCAGGGAGGGAGAGTAAGACACAAAGTCTGATTAAACAGAAACACAGAACAAAGACAAGCAGGATCCGCAGACGCAGACAGCTAGGGACTTCAGGTGGCATCCTGCAGAGGTCAGTAAGGGTGTTTTTTGCTGTGTCCAGCATTAGCCACTTACTTTCAGGAGTACTCACCAGAACAGACAGGGCACTCATAATTTTGGCCAGATCAGGAGAATTTTGCTACTGAAAGCCTGACTCGAACTGTGCTCTGAAATTGGAGCCAGGGAACATCATCCCGTTGGCCACCTCCTGAAGTCAAAGCTCAGTTATCCAGGGAAGACAGTTTTGCCTGTATATACAGAGCCAACAGCCACAGACGGTTTGCCTGTGCATGCAGAGCCAAAGGTGATCTTGGTGGGACCTCCATGTGAAATGGACGGACTGAGAATAAATCATAGGCAAAATCAATTAGGAATTTCTAGAGCATCATTTATTAGCCAGGCTGGCAGCTGCCTCATGGAGAGACCCAGAGGAGACAGCCTCAAACCGAGTGGGTGTGTACATTTTAAGCATTTCGGCACTACTCAGTACAGCCTTGCGGTTTCCATAACAGAGTTCTGACAGAGCAAGAGGGGGGCTTGTTGTTAGGCAAGAGCCCCCAAAACAGAGGGGATTGTCAGGGTGCTACTAGGCAAAGGACCCCAACAGAAAACAGGTGCCAGGAGAGGTACCCAATCAAAGACTGGCTGTCATAGTTGTCAGGAAGGGGGGTGCTCAGCAGAAGGTAGTTACCCGGCAATGGGAGTCTAACATTAGGTGGGGCACAGGTGGTTACCATGCAAATGGACCAAACAAAAAAATGACTGTTAACAATTCATCAGATTTTTCACAACCCAAAGGGGAATAATGTTTTGACAGGGGCCCACAAAAACCTGTTACTAGGCAGGTTATCCAACCCTGCCCAGTAACCTAACAGATATCTCTTAACCTAGGGGCCTAGGGAGGAATAATGTCCATTTTAGCTTCACACAGGATCTTACTAGAGAAGAAGGGCTCACTTAGTCCTCAGCACATGGACATTGGAGTCCAGGGCTAGAGTGCAGGCTCTGCTATTTACCCATTTTATGTGTTCAGGCACATTGTTTCATCTCTCTGGGCCTCAGTTTCATCTTCAGTAAAATGACCACAGACTGCTAAAATGACTTCTCAGATCATCTGCTAAAAACTCCAGTGACTCCTCCTTGTGCTGGGAGGAATAATATGGCCAATATTTACAGAGAGTTCTAAGGTTTGCAAAGGGCTTCACAATCTCATTGGATTCTCACAGTTATCCAGTGAAGTGAATATTATTACTCCCATTTTATAGATGACGAAATTGGGGCCAAGAGAAGTTAACTGACTCATCCAAGGTCACCCAGATACTCAGTGCTTTAGGAGAATTTTGATCCCAGCTTTTCTTAACTCCATGTCTGTTGGTGTAGCTGTCCTGCCATGCTGTCTCATCAAAAATAGCCCACATATTCAAGTCCAGGCATTCAAGGCTCCTCACAATCTGGCATCAGCTCATTTTATCAGCCTCATTTTCTCCTATTCTCCTCCATACACTTAGCCCTAGTCAAGGTAAGTTATTATCTATCTGATCCTCTATATACTACTCTACATCCTCCATAATCTACTAGAGGGACAGCTAGGTGGTGCAGTGGATAGAGCACCAGTGCAGAAGTCAGGAGGACTTGAGTTCAAATTTCACCTCAGACACTTGACATTCACTAGCTGTGTGACCTTGGGCAAGTCACTTAGCTCCAATTGCCTCATCCTGGGTCATCTCCAGCCATCCTAATGAATATTTGGTCACTGGATTCAGATGACTCTGGAGGAGAAGTGAGGCTAGTGACTTGCACAACCCTCCCTCATTCAAAATGAAGTCAAATGCAAGTCATGTCATTATTTCTCTGATGACATGGTCCTCTTCGACAATGAAGGATGAACACACACAATCTTCTAGAAACACCACTGGATCCTCCAGCCTCCAGGCTTTTATATGTACTTTTCCATAGGCCTGGAATATGGGGAGCTAGGTGGCAAAGTGGATAGAGTGCTGAGTCTGCAGTCTGTAAGATTTATCTTTCTGAGTTCAAATCTGGTCTCAGATACTTCTCAGCTGTATTATCCTGACCAAGTCACTTATCCCTGTTGGCCTCAGTTTCCCCATTTGTAAAATGTCTAGAAATTGTAAACTACTCCAGTACCTTTGCTAAGAAAATCCCTGGGGACAAGAAGAGGCTGACAGGATTGAAAAAAATGCCTTAATGCCCTATTTGTCATCATAAAAGTCTTGGATGAATACAATTATAGTGACCCCACCTACCACCACATCCCCTCCTGGAGGCTTCTCTTCTCTAGGCTGATTCACAGCCACATCTCTTCTCAATTCTAGGAAATTTTCACACTTTTTATACCCTCCTTAAGACACCCCACAGCTCATCAGGGTGCTCCAGGGATCCTTCAATCTCTCAGGCACATCAAAGTGCCTAAAGCTGCCTAAGTGGGAGTCAACAGGAAGTTTTCTATGTGCTGATCCTATGTAGATACTGGTATCATCTTGCCTTGTGGCAACCTAGTGTTGGGCAAGCTCATCTACTTATCACTGCTCTTTTTTTGCATGTGAGCCACTCCTTTTCATGACTTTTAGGCCCAGGATCTATTTATCCTTATCATTTTTGAATTTAGGTAGTTTAATTCTCTGACCATTTCATGACTGACCAGTAACAGAGAGAGTTCACTCTGATTTGCTATTGAAAAAAGGTCTGGGTGCCATCTATGGAACCGCATGGTTAGCTCATCACCCATTGACACCATGCCAAAGAGTGATCCCTTCATGGTTACCATGATTTTTAAAAGAAATCTTGGTTCAGGTCTTGCCCTGATCAATTAAGGTAAATTCAGGAAAAAGAATTTATTGAGCAAACCAAGGCAGCTCCTGGAGGGCAGGCAGAATTCAAACTGTAAGTTCCTTTTGTGGACAGGAGTAAAATAATTTTCACTTGAAGGTAATATAATCCTGATTAATACATATGAAGAAATGGAATTCGTGTCTTTCTCTATTAGAGAATCTTTTCAAAATGGAATTGGTCCTGAGTGCACAGCTCTCTCCTGCAGGCTAGCTGAGCACAATACCCAAAAGGTTAAGAAAGGTTAAAACATTGGTGGGGGAGGTGTCACTCAGATTAAATTCTGCTGAACTGACTGACTGTACACACCTCCAGGAAAAGACAAAACAGCTTGGAAATTAGTTGAATTCAAATTACTGAAAGAGATGAAGCTGGAGTTAAAGGGGGAAATGGCTAAAAGTTAAAGTATAAGTGAAATGAAAGCACTAGGGGAAAGAAATGGAAAAGAAACAAGACTGTTAGGGTAAGAAATAGAAACAAAGTTAGAGCCACATAAGAACGAACTGGAAATTCTTGGCACAAGTCTTACCCAACCAATAAATTTCTTGAAAAATTAGAATGGGGTGAAGAGAAATTAATGATTTCATAAGACAACAGGAAATATTAAGATAAATCAAAAATTAAAAAGAGAAGTATATAAATAACTGAACTGGAAATCAGGTCTGGGAAAAATAACTTAAGAATCATGGAACTACCTGAAGGCCATAACGAAGAAAAAAAGCGGGGGGACTAAAACCAGAGAGAGAGAAAGAGAGAGAGAGAGAGAGAGAGAGAGAGAGAGAGAGAGAGAGAGAGAGAGAGAGAGAGAGAGAGAGTTATTTCAAGAAATTATAAAAGGAAACTTCCCAGAGGTGTTAGAACTGCAAGGCAAAATAAAAATAGAAAGCATCTACTGGTAACTTCCTGAGAGAAACCTGAAAATGAACTTTCAAGAACATTATATTCAAAATCGCAAGCCTCCAAGTCCAAGAAAAAATCCCATAAATAGGCAGGAGGTAAGAGTTCAAATACCAATGAGCCATAGTCAAGATCACACAAGATTTGATAGCTATCACTAAAAAGAAGCACAGGAAAGCAAAAAATTCCTCAACAAAACAGGATGTAGTTCTACAGGCACAGAAAAAAATGAATCTTTAATGAAATAGAGACAGGCCTTTCACAAATTCCTGATGAAAAAACCATAACTGAGTAGAAACTTTGAAATACAAAGAAAGGAGTCACAAGAAACACAAAAAAAAAATGACAGGAAACTCTGATCAACAAAATGACTAAGTATAATTTCAAGTACAATGAACAGCACTGGGAGGTAGAATTAGTCTTCAGGAGATGGGATAATAATGAAACATGCCTCCTACAGCCTGAGAGAGAGGTGATGCTCTCAAGAGTGCAGACTGAAACAGTTTTTTTTTCTCTAAACCTGGTCAATGCAAGAATTTATTTTAATTGCTTACTCATATGTGTTACAAGAGTGTGTATTTTTTTGGTCTTTTTTCAGTGGGGGTGGGAAGGAAGAGAACATGGATTTTCATTAACTAAAAAAAGTTTACTAAAGGAGGGTATAGGTTAAATGCAGCCAAGATTGGAAGAAAAATAATTAAAGGAAAAATGTCTTTATTGAAAGCTTCTCTGAAAAATAATAATAGTTATAACAGCTCACATTTATATAGAGCTTACCATATGTCAGTTACTCACTAAGTGCTTTGTAAATATCTCTTCTTGTCCTCACAACAACCTTGGGAAATGAATGCTATTGTTATCCCCATTTTACAGATAAGAAAACTGAGGCAAAAACAAGTTTAATGATTTGACCAAGGTAACAGTTAAGGGGTACCTGAGGCTAGATTTATACACAGGCCTTCTTGACTCCAGGCCCAACAATCTATCCACTGTGACACGTCACTCTCCCAGCTATGAGAAATGAGAAAAAGATCTCATTTTCAAAATACATAAGAAATGGATTAAATTGCATAAGAATAAGTCACTCTCCCAATTGATAAATTGATAAATGGCCAAAGAATGTGACCAGACAATTTTTAAAGAATGAATAAATTTTTAAATAAACAAATTTTAAAGAAAGAAACAATATATATTGTCAAAATCCATATGAAAAAATGCTCCACATCACAAATAATTATAGAAATGCATATTAAAATAGCTCTACAGTTCCACTTACATCTCTGATTGCCAAGGCTGAGCCAAAAAGAGAAAATGACAAATGCTGGAAGGGCTGTAGGAGAAACAGACACATCAATGCATTGTTGGTAGAGACATGAATCAGTTCAGTCATCTGGAAAAGTAGCTTGGAACTCGGTTCCCAAAGTTACCAAATTGTGTACATCCTTTAACACAATAATACCACTAGTGGCCTCTGTCTCAAAGAGATCAAAGGAAGAGAACAAGGACTCATACGTACAAAATATTTGTAGCAGCTGTTTTTGTGGTAGCAAAACTATGGGAAACTCGGGGAGTTCCCACCAACTGGGGAATGACAGCACAAACTGTGGTAGATGAGGTAATGGAACAACGCTGCCCCACAAGAAATGATGAAAGTGATGGAGTCAGAAGAATCCTGGGAAGCAATGGAGCTGAAATGGACTGAGGCACTGTGAACCACGGAGAACATGGTGAATGAAGCAACGATCCCCTTGGAAAGCCTTAAGGACTCAACGAATGCACAACCATCTGAGATTCCGGACAGTCCATGGGAAACAAGCTGCCCATTTCTGAAAAGAGGGAATCAAAATGCAGGAAGATCCAGAAATTTTTACATGGATGGTGTGGAAATTTGTTTTACTTGACTATAAATATATGTTCAAAGTGTTGGGGTTTTTTTCCCCATTTTTTCAAGGGAAGAAGAGATGAAGGAAAAATAAACATGTATTATATGAAAATAATGCTTAAACTAAAAATAAAGGATACCATGTTGACATCAGTGTGGTCACAGGGAAGAGATCCTTTTCTATCCTTAAAGAGAATGGTCAAGGAAGGAATTGAGTAGGAAATATTCTGGAATATAAATTCAGAATTGTATCTGAATCTAACATGATTATCCTCTTTCAACTTTGGGGAGGGACATGTCTGAGGGAACAGGAAACCCTGCTAGTTTGCATATTTCTCTCTCAAAATGCCTGGATTTAGAATAATGCTAAATAAAATTGTTTCTGGAAGACTGGGGACTGAAATTCAGAGTAAAGGATTAATATTTTTCTTCAATAAGATTTTTTTTATGTCACAACAGAAATCATGTAAATTTAAAGGTAAAAGGGGTGATACAACCAGCATTTATAAAATGTCTTCCTGTGTAGAATGTGCTTGACTCTATAAGAGACACAAAGTTTGGATAAAAGTCTCAGTTTCTGCCCTCAAGTAGCTGAAATTAAAATGGGGGAATCAGATCCCAACACAAGTGACACGTGCAGAGGAGGGCTACTGTCCTCCCAGAGTTACAGAGGGTTATGTGGGGCCCAAGGGAGTGTGACTAATGAAAAAATGCAGAAGACAAAGTTTCTGGGTAATTAATAATCAATTTGTTAATTAGGCCAGCTAATAATAGATAAATTGATGATAAGTGGTCTATCGCAATAACCAAAGATAAAATATATGGAGAGTCTGAAAGCTTTAAATAATCCTTGAAAGGGAATTCCCTTGATAGCCAAAAATCAGCTTCAAGTGGTGGACATTGAATGAGGAGGAGATCTGGAAGATTTCATCACTTGCTGCTGAGGATGTGGCTTGATCATGAGACTTAGCCATCTCCAGCAATGTGAACAAGGGAATTAATCTCCATCCAGACTGCGTTGGCTGGTTTTCTCCTTATGAGCTGAGTCACTTTGAAGTTGAATGGAAGGATACAAAGACAGGGGCTCCTTTCCCCAGGTAGAGAGTGCCAATGCCTGTGGGCCTCAGGAAAGGTCCATGGAGGACATGGCACCTGAGCTGGGTCCAAGGAAATCTGAGGTTCCAGAAGGCACAGAGCTGAGGAAGAAGCCCATGTCCAACACTGGGGTGCATTCATGCAAAGGCAGTCAGGAGAGACAGGGAATATTGGGGAAGGGGGACTGGTTGGGGACAGGGATGGACAGTGCTTGAGGAAAAGTGAGAGAAAACAACAGTAGAAAGGGAGACAGCAGCCAGGTAGTGGAAAACTCCCAGAAAGGGCTGAGAGGTGTGGGGTTGGTCCTAGAGACAACAAGGGTCCCTGGAGACATTTCAGTAGCAGAGGGGGCACTGCCAGTCTTGTGGCATCTGTGGGGAGGAAAGAGAGAGAGAGGAGGCAGGGAGAATGATTAGAAAATAGTCCAGGAAAGAAGTGATGAGACCCTGGATGAGAGAGAGGTGGGATGAGAACAGAGGAGGGTCTGGACAAGAAACATGTTGTTGAGATTAAGGTGACAAAATTCAAAACTGATGGAATCCAGGAGAGGGAAGGGTCAAGGACAGTTCCAAGGTCATGCAGCTAGATGACTGGAAGGGTGGGAGTGCTTTCATTAATAATGGGGAAGTTTGGACGGTGAAAGGATGATGTCATTACTGATAGGGAGACCAGGGGTCTTATCGTCTTTGGTGTCCTAGACCCCTTAGCTAGTTGGTCTGAAGGAGCCTATGGACACCTTCTCAAGGTGATGTGTTTAAAAGCATTAAATAAAATTCGTAGAACTACAAAGGAAACTATTATATTGAAATGATTATCCAAATAAATTTTATGGACCCCCAAGTTAAGAACACCTATAAGAGGTTTCCTGAAGAGAAGGACATTTGATTTAGTCTTTAAAGATAAGTGAGAATTCAAATAGGGCATTAAGACATTTTTTTCCAATGCTGTCAGACTCTTCTTGTCCCCAGGGATTATCTTAGCAAAGCTACTAGAGTAGTTTACAATTTCTAGACATTTTACAGAGGAGGAAACTGAGGCAAACAGGGTTAAGTGACTTGGCCAGGATCATACAGGTAGGAAGTATCTAAGGTCAGATTTGAACTCAGAAAGATGAATCTTACAGAATGCAGGCTCAGCACTCTATCCACTTTGCCACCTAGCTGCCCTTATTCCAGGCCTATGGAAAAGTATACATAAAAGCCTGGAGGCTGGAGGATCCAGTGGTGTTCCTAGTAGATTGTGTGTTCATCCTTTGTTGCCAAAGAAGACCATTCCATCAGAGAAATGATGACATGACTTGCACTTAACTTTGTTTTGAGGGAGGGAGGGCTGTGCAGGTCACCAGTCTCTTTTCTCCTTCAGAGTCATCTGAATCCACTGACCAGATATTCGTCAGGATGACTGCAGATGACCCAGGATGAAATAATTGCCCAAAGTCACACAGCTAGTGAACATGAAGTGCTGAGGTAAGATTTGAAGTCAGGTCCTCCTGACTCCTGTACTGCTGCTCTATCCACTGTACTACCTAGCTGCCCCTCAAGTAGATTATGGAGGATGTGGAGTAGTATATAGAGGGTCAGATAAATAATAACTTACCTTGACTAGGGCTTAGTGTAAGAAGGAGAATAGGAGAAGATGGGGCTGGTAAAATGAGCTGGACTAGGAGCCTTGAATGCCTGCTCTTGAATATGTGGGCTATTTTTGATGAGACAGTATGGCAGCATAGCTACACCAACAGACATGGAGTTAATAAAAGCTGGGATCAAAATTCTCCTAAAATACTGAATATCTGGGTGAACCTGGATGAGTCAGTTAACTTCTCTTTGCCCTGATTTCCTCATATGTAAAATGGATCACTGGATCACTGTGAGAATCCAATGAGATGTTCCACGTGGAGCCCTTTGCAAACCTTAGAGCCCTCTGTAAATATTGGCCATATGATTCCTCCTAGGACAAGGGGGAGTCACTTGAGTTTTTAGCAGATGATCTGAAAAGTCATTTTAGCACTGTGTGATCATTTTACTGATGAGGAAATTGAGGCCTAGAGAGATGAAACAATGTGCCTGCATGTATAGTGTGGATAAATAACAGAGCCTGGACTCTAGCTCTGGTCTCCAATGTCCATGATCGGTGCTCAGGACTAAGTCAGCCCTTCTTCTCTGGTAAGATCCTGTGTGGAGCCAACTTTCCCAGTGAATGTGAAGGAGGATTCACTTCCAAACTTGATTTTTGTAGAGACTGATTGTGCAAAGGGAGCCAGGCCTTTGCACACTGATGCCAAATCCCTCTCCCAAAAGGAATCCACACTCGGGACAACTAAATGAGCATCTGGCCTGTGTTTACTCACACAGCCACCAGGGGAAGCACAGAGACACAAGAGATTAGAGATGTCTAGAATTACAGTGAAAGCAACCAAGCCCTAACTGAATGACCTTCCCCACTGTAATATTTGTCCAGGCTCTGCTTGAATACTTCCAGTGATGGGGAACTCACCACTTCATGAAATGACTCAATCCATACCGGACAGCTGATTGTTGGGAAGTTTGTGCTGAGCTAAAGTCACTAGAATTTCCTAGAGCTTTGCCCTTAGTTTTCCTCCTGGGGCCAAACAGAGCCAGTCTGACTGCCTTCCCCCGGACTGTCCTTCAGAAGTTTGCAGGCAGTGCCCATACCCGCTAGGTCCTAGTGCTCCAGTCATTTCAATGGTTCATTCTCACATACTTTCATCTCCCCTCCTATACCTTTCACCTCCTCTGGATGATGTCTCATTCTTTCTTTAAATATGAATCCTGTGGGTGGACACAGAACTCTACTGGGGTATGAAGTAAATCCATGACCTCCCTCCCACTGGACTGTGAACACCCCCAGCAGCAGCCTGAGGTCCTCCATGAAGTCATGGAGGGTGATTCACGGTCCTAGGTGGTTACACCAGCAAAAGAGAAGCCAAGAGGATCTAACATATGGGAAAGACTGAGATTATTGTCCTAGGGGACAGACTGTGCATCTGTTGTGTGATGACCAGCTAAATCACAGATGCTTACACAGGATATTCACAGACTGACAGCAATGCTCAGAAAGTCTGATAAGGAATAGAGAGAGGGTTGGAAATCCACATCAGTGGATGGATTTTCTACACTAAGAAAATTATGAATCCATGAAACATTGAAGCAAGATCAGATTAAATTATTTAAAACTTATGGAAGTGAATGTTGAAAACTAAAAACAAACGAGTAAATTAGAAAAAAGATCACATTGATATTTTTGGTAGCCTCATCACAAAATGTTTACTTGTGTTTTGCTTGTCCTTTGGTCAATGACAAGCATTTCTAAGCAATGACTCTGTCTCGGGCATTGTCCTCAGGACCCCAATTTATGCTTGAATTGTTGCCTAACAGCCTCTCTGCCATCCTGAACTAATAGGGCTGGGAAGGCTTTCCCAGGAGGGCAGCTCCTTGGGGATCCAAACTCTCAGGTCCTGGGGGAGATGCTATCCAAAGAACAGCTCAAGGAACAGGCAGCTTTACTGCTAGGATCCTTCACATGAACCACCAGCTCCTTCAGCCAGAGAGGTGGGCTGTTGACTGGCACAGGTGGCTGAAAAGTGTTGTTAGTGAGGATGGGCCTCAGCTCCTCCAGGCAATGAAGAACACAGGGTTCAGCTCCAGGGAATCCCTGGGATCCAGACTTAGAGGAGACCTCAAACAACGGTCATCAAGTGGGCTGTCCATTCCTACCTGCAGACTCTCTCCTGGTTCAGCTCATAGCAGCTGAATTGGATGAAATAAATCTAATTGTCTCTCTCTTAAGTTCTGAATTTTATGATGCTTGGGTGTTGAAGGGAAAGTTCTCAGAATCTCTCCCACCATGTCTGTCACCAGTGACAGCCGACAGCAGAAGATATAGTCCCATCCAATAGTCAAGAACACGTCATGGCCTAGGGGATAAGAAATTGGCTCCTGTTGGTTTCATTGGCCACAAATAACCCAATTTTGTGGGGTTGGGTGTCCCTGGGGCTCAGTTCTGCTCTAGAAAAGCCTGATGGACTTGACTGAACAGTGTTCCAGGACTAGGTCTAGAGCAGAAGTGAGAATACCAGGCAGGCTTCACATGGGGGGTGAAGATGAGAGCCAATATCTCCCCAGCTATGACCACTCACAAATTATATTTCCTGGGTGTCCCTGACCCCAAGAATCTGTCTCTTCCTGTAGTTCTCCTTGGGTCCTCCAGGTGGCACTAGCAGGACATAAATGACTGTCCTATTTTCTTATTAAGCAGGTCCCCCTGAGAGAAGGATGAACTAGTTTCCTCTGTTCAACACCACAACTCTCTGAGAAGCCTCTAAAGGTAGCAAACCCACAGTGGATCTAAGGGCACTTGAGCCTCCCTAGAGAAAAGGACAAAGCTCTTGGGAAATGGACCTAAGCTTCCTGGAGAGATCAGGGAATACACAGAATTGAGGAAAGAGGAAAGGGAAGGGAAGGGAGGGAAGAGGAAAGAGAGGGACTCACTACAAAGTTACACGTGAAGACTCTTCAATATATGGCTCTACAGTCCCAAGACCCAAAGGCTCTGTCCAAGCAGGACACCCTTAGAAGTCCCCTATATAGATGGAGCAGGGAGCTGTGCTGTCCTCCAGAGTTACAAGTTTGAAGACTTCCCTGCCTTATGCCTGAGGCAGAGGAAGATGGAATGTTGGACAACTTGTATTTGCTTCTGTTCTATTTACTCTATTTACTCTCTCTGGGACCCTGGGCAGGTCACTCACTACCCTCTTTGAGTCATTTTCTTCCACTGTCAAATCCATAATCTTGTGATTTCATCTTCCCTTGTTGGGAGAGGGGATGTCATTGCATCTGGACCCTTGACCCAGAATTCCTCTTCCTGTCATCCAAACCTCACTGATCTCTAGCCCTTGCTTTAATGGACTGAAACTTGGATGCCTGGTTCCCACTTGTTCCCTATGTGACCAGGGGCTTGTCACTCCGCCATTATGAGTATCAGTTTCCTCTTCTTCAATGTAGGAAAATATTGGCTGACCTTGCAGACCCACAGGGCTATTTGACAAGGGCTTGTCTTTACCTGCTTTTGAGAAATGTCTGTTTTACTGAGTGTTTCTTCCCCTATTGGGCCCAAGCTCCAGAAGGGGGTGGGGGCATGGGAAGTCTTCTCCTGTTTCCCCAATATGGAGCTCAGTGCCTGGGCTTAATATTTGAGGAAATCCTCTGAGCTGATGTCTCCCTCCTCCTCCCCACCCTGACTTCCTTCACGTCCCAGCCAAAATCTCATCTTCCAGGACAAGTCTTTCCTGAGCTTCATCCCACCCCCCCTCCACGGCTAGTGTCTTCCCTCCTAAATGTTCTCCAATTTATCCTTAATTGATCTTGCTTGTACAGATTCCACTAGACTGGGAAAGCAGGGCCTTTTACTTTCCTTTGCATCCCCACAGATGAGCACATGGCGAGGCACGTGGGAGAAGCCTACAATGTGTTTATTGACTGACTAACCTAAACGAAGGCCCTTGAGTCCCCAGCCCTCCCCCATTCTCCACACTCCACCTCAGCTCCATCCCTGGCTATCTTGGCTCCAGGTGCTGAGCCCTTCCAATTCTCTCCTCCCAAAGGTGACTGGTTATCCTCCTTTACTGTGCCAAAGGCTCTACCACATAGTGTCATTTGATTCTCACAGCCTGGGTGATAGTTGCAAGTATTATCATTCCTATTGCACAGTTGAGGAAACTGAGGCATGTAAAGTTTAAGCAATTTGCCCAGGCTCATAAAATTACCTAGTATCTGAGGTTAGACTTGAACTCTCCTGTTCTTGGCTCCAGACCCAGCACTTCTCTCACCTGAACCAGCCAGCAAGGGGAAGGGTGGGGAAGGGAGCATTGCTGGGAGTCAGAGAGGAGTGTGGGGAGAGGAAGATGCCCCTTATCTGCTCCTACGATGGGGGAGGCAGCTCTAGTCTGCATCCTCCCCTATTCTCCACCCCCCCGCCCTGTTGGACCCTCCCAGAAGCCACAGTGAAATCCCTGAGGAAAGGCCAGGGCACTCTGGCCTGGCTTGAGAGGGGAGGAGACCCTCAGCAGTCTGGGTCCTAAAAGCCCCATAGGGACCAAGAACATTCATTGCCCCTGCCCACCACTCTCTGTGCACATTCTCTACTCCAGGAGGGTAATAGGGGTAAGGGTCAGGTGTCAGCACAACTGGACAGTAGGTAATACTGAGTGACCATTGTTCCCTTTGGGGAACCACTTCTCCATAGACTGTGGGAGGGATCTGCGCAGGGGAGGGGCTCCCTGGGAGAGGTAGGAAGCCACAGCATCTGGGAGGGGAAGAAAGAGGAAGGAGGAGAAAGTCAGAGGCCAAGTCCCTGCCCTTGGGGCCCATGTAATCCTGGCAGATAGAAGAGCTCTAGCCCTGAAGACAGAGACCTCAGTCCTCTAGGGAAGGAGCAGACAGAGCAGACACCATTCTGGGCTGCAGGCAGAGACACCTCCAGGATCTGCACATAGGCTCTGTAAAAGAAGACACAGTTCAAGAGGGGAAGGCAGAGATATCTGGAAAGGAGAGACGTGGTAACACACAGTGGACAGCAGAGACCGATGGAGAACCCCTCACAAGCTCCCCATAGTGGGGGCAGCCCCTGGAAGGGACTCCTGCTCACAGGTGAGATGCCAGCTCTGCTGGGGCCCAGGGGGTGAGAGGGAACTTGGGGAATTCTGATCCGGACATAGACAAGTGAATCAACACAAGAATTAGGAGGCAGGAGACCAGTCCCCGGGGGTCTGTCCCAGACACAGCCTGTGGACACTTGGCTAGGGGAGTCTTCCCTGAGCCAAGGCAGAGGAGGATGTAACAACTCATGGCTATCAGTCCACGTCCTTGACACGGAGGGCAGCATCCAGCCCCAGAGCTTTTAGTCTGTGCAGTGGCTCAGAGAGGCTTTACAGTCATAAGAGAGCTGGGTGGGGATTCCCACTCTGATGTGTACTAGCTGTTGGTACACAGACAGGCCATTTACTCCTCTTATCCTGGTTTACCTGAAACACCACCTTCCTCCCAGGGCTCCTTGGGAGCTATACTGTCAGCCTTGAAATGCACCCAGGTCTTAGTGAGCAAGGGCCTCCCTGGGTTTGTACCAGAAGATCTGGGTTGAAATGCTGCTTTTGCTGTTTCCTATCTAATGTTGGTCATATGTGGTACCTTATATGGGTCTCAGTTTCCTTAATTGTAAATTGAGGGTGTTTGATTCAGAAATCTCTAAGGTCTTCTCCAGGTCTAAGATCTGATTTCTATCCTTAACCACAACACTTTATTGCTTCATCTCTCCCTTCAATGTCTGGCTGACCATACCAGCACATTCTTTCTGAATCAAGTCAATGGAGGGAGACAAAACTGATTACAGACCAAACTTTCAGGTCCTCTGCAGAGACTGCGACTGACAGATTGATGCAGAGGCACATGAATCCCCTTCAAACATACCACATTGTGCCCCCAGCAGACCCTGGGGCAGGCTTAGCAGCCCCCACCCCTATGTTGGGGAGAGCTCAGTGACCTGGGCCCCTCAGGTAGACAGGGGACCCTGCTGATCTGTCTCCTTCCTCTCCTGTCAGCCTCCATCCTCAGGTGCTGGATCCAGCCAACATCTGCCCAAAGTGTCAGTGTTGTGCCAAACCCTCCCTATGGGACAGTGGGCAGCAGTGTCATCTTGGACATCCAGGGGTTGTCAGAGCAGCCTCTCAGCTACACTTGGTACAGAAAGGAAGTAGACCCCTCCAACCAGATTGCTTACTACCATGTTGCTAGTGGACAGCTGATAGTAGCAGATAGTCGGCTGAACGTGTTCTCCAATGGCTCCCTGCTCATCTCCAACCTCAGCCTCACTGACAATGAAAACTACACTGTACAATTTATTAATTCCAACGCTGACATACAAACAATACGAGGACCTTTGGTCGTGTATGGTAAGTGCTGCCCTTCCCATGGACCCATGTCATCCCTCCAATCCCCTCCCTTGGTCTGGGTTGAGAGCCCTCCCCTGATTTCCTTGCCCAGGGAGCAGGGAGAATGCAAAGTGTGACCCACCCCCACATAAGGTAGACCAAAGAGATAAGAACCCCTCAGACCCAGTCCTGCTTGCTTATGGGTCACAGGGAGCACAGGAGAGTTCACAGGTGCCTGTCTTCTGAGGCCCTAGGCAATCAATATTTGGAAGGGAAGTTGCTTCTTCCTCTCAAATTTCCAAGGCCATTATGTGAAGCTAGGAGAGGCTGCTGAGGCCTCAGGATGGGGCACCTGGCCACTCTAGTTGTACCTGATGCAGGAAACGTGAAGTTCACCTGCCCCAAGATAGTTAAAAGTCCATGAGGTAGGGGAAACTTTGCTGGGGGTGAAGACAGTCAGGACACTCCCTTTCCACCTGTGCCCAACAGACTTAGAACCCAGAGTCCCCACTCCCCAAGAACCAGAGGTCTGACTGCCTGGGTGCCCAGGACCACCTGGATACCTGTTCATCCTGAAGTTCCCAGGACTGGGAGAGGATCCCAGAGGGAAGATACTTGTATCACCTCTATGTTCTAGAGAAAAAGACAAGACAGAGGGGCCCAGGTTTCCCTGAAGGGGCATGCTGGGACAGAGGGTCACAGGTCCTGCTGGGGTCTCAGCTGGAAGAGGAGAAGAGAAATTCAAAGTGGGGAGCAAAAAGGCCATCTCGGGGTCCCAACTGGGATGACTTTACCAAGAAGGAGAGATTTCCAGTTGGGGAATTGTTAACAAGAGCTACCATTGATGTAGTACCTGGAGGTGGAAAATATCCTCTATGTATCATATTCCATTGGATTCTCTTAAAGACCCTGCAATGTTGGTGCTATTTGTATAAATGAGCAAAATGATCCTGAGAGAGATAGAGTGACTTGGCCAGAGTCATACAGCTAGTCTGTAGCTGGGGCAGGATTGATTTCAGACCTTCCTGACTCCAATGTAGACCATTCCATCCATTGAATGCCATAGCTGACTCCTACCATGGAGGGTTACCTGAGGAGAGAGTGACCTCCCCAGCACTGGGAATCTTCAAGGAGAGATTAGATGACCATTTGCCAGGGATGTTTGAGTGGGGATCCCTCATCAGGCCTGGGCTGGACAAGATGACCTCTGAGGCTCAGAAGCAAAGACTCCCAGAGGCTTCTAGGAGATTTCTGGCTCTGAAATGCTGTGGTCTCTGGAGGAGAGGGAGGGGGGGTGTGTGTGTGACCGTCCAGCATATCCAGGGCCTTATTCCAGGGTGTGCCTTCTGGAAATGGTCCTAGGCATTTGTCTGTGGCAAGATGTATTCAGTGGTTACAGGTGAGAGGCAGGGGCCGCTGTTAGGGCAGAACCTTCCTGGTTATCTCCAGAGGTCTTCCTTTCCGTCAGCAAGTGGGCAGAGGATGTTGTGGGAGGAAGGATCTCAGAGTCATTATTCCATCGATTGACAAGCATTTATTAGGCACCTACTGCGTGCAGCTGTAGATATAGGGCATAAAAAAATAAGTCAAGGCTCACAGGTTCTATTGAGGAAACATGGAAACATGGATGTGGAATAAACATGAGGGGAATCAGTCCTACACTGCTGATTTCCTGAGGGACACAACCCCTCTGCCAGGGCAGGCTGGCACCTTGTCTCCAATCCTGGTCTTAGAGAGTTCTCTTAGGCAATAAGGCAGGAATCAGCTTCCCCTTATTAAGAAGGTGTTATGTCTGAGGCAGAACTTGAACTCAGGTCCCCTTGGCCCCCAGGCAGGCCCTCTAGTTAAATACAACGTCATTAGGTAGAGAGGGCACTGGAAGATGATGACATCAGAAAAGTTTCCCTGGAAAACATCCTGCTAGAGGAAGAGAGGGGGAGGGCAAGAGGAGGGCCTCCCAGGCTGGGGGGCATGGCTCCCCTCTAGCAGAGGACACTATAGCAGCTGGGACCTGAGAAGGAAGCTCAGCCCATTGGACTCTATGAGGAGCCTGGGAGAAAACAGGGCCCCAAGAAGACCCAGGGATAGGAACTCAGAAAAGGAACTTGTGTGGGGCCAACCTGCCTCAGTTCCCTGCAGAATCTTCTTAAGCCTGAAGACAGCAGAAGATTGGGCCCTTCCCCAGATAGAAGGTTAGCTGGGCTCTCCCAAGGCTTCTAGCTTCTAGAGGTGTAGGATCAAGGAAAGAAGTGAGCTCTAGACCTAGGATCAGGAGATCTGGATTCAAAGCCAGAATTTACTGTGTGTCCTCAGGTGAGTCACCTGAGTTCTATGACTCTCCATTACCTCATCTGTAAAATGGGGATACTGCTCTTCCTACTCAATCCTGGCCAGTGAATGAATTGGGCAGCTAGGTAGCCTAGTGCTGGACCTGGGGTAAAGGGCTCTAGGATACTTTGAGGAGGGGTTGTCAGCTGCGGCAGGGGACATGAGGAAAGGCTTCTTGGAGATGGAAAGTGAGCTGAGGCTGAGAGGAAGATGGTTTCTACAGGAATCCTCCAGATAAATGTAGGGAGGTGAGGGTGATGGTAATTCAATAAGGTAGAAAGGATCAGTAGACTCTAGTAAATTCTCTGTCAGGTGTGGTTTGTGATGGAAGTCAAGTGTGCTGGAATATTGAGATTCTAAAGAGGAATGGTGTGAAATGCCATTGCGAGGAGGCTGTGCTGAGCTGAGCCATCCAGGGAGGAGGGATAGAGAACACCTGGAGGGACTTACTTCCCCCCTCCCCCACTCTGTGCAGCAATGCCCTGAGAACAGAAGGGCTCATGTCAGACGTTGGCTTCGAGTTTTGTTTCTGCACTGCTGTGTTGTCATTGTCTGGGATCACGAGGTGTCTGGTCTGCTGGGATTCCTTCCTTTCTCCTGGTGTTCATAGTTCTGAGCGGATCCTGACCCTTGAGGAGTTGTCTCCTTCCTCTGGCTTCCTCTCTTTTCATTGGCCATCCCTTCCAATGCATCTGGGGTATCTTATTGGTCACACTCACTGCGTTGGTTCACCGGGGCAGGGAGTGTCCATGATGAGTGAGCTCCCTGGGGAATCTCAGACCCCCTGGCTGCTGTCCCTCCTCTGCTCTAACATGGAGCTGCCCTTGAGCTAGTCAGAACTGGCCCTTTGACCAAGGAGAGGTGGTAGAGCTGGAAGGAGCCTTGGGGACTGGCTAGATTAGCCCTGGGTTAGTAGGGACTTTGTGCTTTCTTCCTTGAATAATTCTAGGACTGCTTCTTAAAAAAATATAATTTCATTTCATCATATGGAAGACACAGGATAGTGTGGTATATATTGGAATACCTGAGATCAGACACTGCTGACTCCTGTAGCAATGGGCGGTTCTCTGAAGGTCTGAACTTGACTAATTTTCTAGAGGAGAAAGAGAGATGGCCTGGAATCAGAGGGCCTGGATTTGAATTCATATCTGCTGCTTGCTGGCTGTTTGGTCACAGACAATGCACAATGTGGGGGTTCTGTTTTCGCTAACAACTCACATCTGTCTTTTCACTAACTTTTGGTTTTCTTTCTATTCCTCTGTATTTCATTCTGTGAGATGAGAACCATGACTGAGACAGATCCATAGGCTTCCTCAGACTGACTGCCCAAGGGACCCATGAGATAAAGAAGGTAGAGAGTCAGTAGTTCTGATAATCTCTTAGTTCCCTGCCAGCTCAGAATATGTTACCCTATAGCCCTATGAATCATGGTTCAAGGCTTGAAGGTTGCAGAGAATGGGGCACGCCTCATAGGCAGACAGTCATCCAGTTTGGTCAGAGCATTTCACATGGGTGTAAGAGTGGGATGAGATGAGGCTACAGAGGAAGGATGACTCAAGGGAATACAGAGGCCTGAACAGCAGGTAAAGGAATGTGATCCTGAGAAGTAGGGAATAGCAAGTCCCCAACGGTCCTTGAAGAGTGGAGAGGGAGGACCAGATCTATGTACAATTCCCACTGTTTTCACAGTGGTGTGATAGGTGCATTGGAGGGGTACAAAGAAAGGCAGAGAAACCAGTCATGCAGGGATGATGGAATCCTCCATTTAGCTCTGGAAAAGGATATCAGATGTTCTTTAATGTAACCCTTTCATTTTACAAATAAAAAGACTGAGTCCTGGAGAGAGGAAGAGACTTGACCAAGGTCACATAGAGGAAGGATTTGAATCCAGGACCCTCTGACCCTCAATCCACTACTCTTTCTCCTTTGCCCTGTAGTGTGTCATAGGTTCTGTCTTGTCTCCAACTGGCCTGTGTCCTCCTTCCCTCTCTCTCCATGATCCATTTCCCTTTAGCTCCTGTCACACCAGGAGAGACCATGACCTCAAAGCCTTGCTCTACTCCATCTCCCTCCAGCCAAGTCCACTTACTGGGACCCTTCTCATTACAAAAGGTGACAACTTACATCTATGCAACACCTTATGTCTTAGAAAGAGCTTTATATAGATGGTCTCACTTCATCCCCCTAACGACTGAGAGGTGAGCACTATTAGCCTTATTTTGCAGATGAGGAGCCTAAGGCACAGATGAGTTAAATGACTTGCTAGTAAGTCATATCCCTGAGTCATTTGAACTCAGGTCTTTCTTAAGTCTAACACTCTGCACTATGCCATGTCAGGTACAAGATCCATCAGGGCTGCCAAGGCATCCTCTAAAAAGGCTACCATGACCTTCTTTCCCAGGAGAATGCTCACTGCCCTGCATGTCCTCATTACATATTAGAAATGGCTAGCTGACCTCAGCCTAGTTAACTCCTTGGCCAATCCCACTCAGACTTATTATATACAAGGCACTCCCAGTATCTTTGCAAGAGATGACACGCACTCTCCTTCATCTTAAACCTCTAAACAGGGACCAAGGGAAGGAGTGGGAACTCTGCCAAAAAGAGGGAGAAAGAAGGTCAGAAAAATGCAAATATTCCTAACTTTTCCTCTTAGGAAATCAATCCTTAGACAATTGGGGAAAGATGACCCAAAGAGGGAATCTGGTTAAGTCTCTTCAATTTGCCCCAGGGCTTATTCTGAGACACAAACCTTTCTCAGTGGTCAGGCTGACCTGCCTACCACAGAGAAGCGAGAGACAAAGGAAGGCCAGTATCTGGGCCCTCCTTGGGCCATGAAGGTTCTGCTTCCTAGTGTAACAAAAGGATATTTGATCCTGAGGGGGACCTTGAAGAAAATCACCTTCAACATTCTCATGTTGTAGGAGAAGAAAGTCCTGAGGAAAGGGAGGGTCCAGAGCAGAGAATCCAAGGATATTCTGTAAATGTGGATTAACTTCCCGTATGGGCAAGACACAGTCCTAGGCACAGGGGATGCCATTATGCCTTAGAATCCTGGATTAAAACCAGGTCTCTTGATTTTCAGCCCAGGAATCTTCATTCTGCATGTCGCTTTAGCTGATGTATTCCCAATATCCCCCTTTCCTTTAGAGTTAAGGTGATGCCTCTAGCTTGTCCTCTGACCTTCACCAATATCTCATCAAGGTGTCAAGGCAACCGTGGCTTCTTAAAGTCCAGGCCAAGAGAGCATAAACTCTCCCAGATCCTGCCAAGCTAGAAAGGCCTCAAGTACAGCCAAGGTAATGGCCATGGGTGCCTGTCATCTCTGGACCAGACTCTCATACTGGAAACATTCAGCTCCAAGGACTTGGGATTCAGGTGAATATGGTTGTCAGCCACAACAACTCAACATGTTTCCCCATTACGTGCATCAGAGAAAGCAGTCCATACCAATGAGATCACAGATTCTTGGCCTCATCTTCCAAGACCTCCCTCTTTGCCAATGTCATAGGGAGGTACTTCCAAACCAGATGTTTGGTTGGAAGGGTAAGAAAAAGGAACCAAACAATCATCTTCTATTTTCTGCACAGGACTACTATCCACACCTACCATCATCAGCACCAACATGGCCCCACTGGAGAACAGACACTGTCTCCTTGGCATGCCAGTCTGACAGTCAAGATGTCACAGATCTGGTTTGGTTCATAAACCAAACCTCCCCAGTTGGTGATAGGATAGTCCTGGATAACAGGACATTCACTATAATCAATGTCACAAGGGAAGACCAAGGACCCTATGAGTGTGAAATCTGGAACCCAGTTAGTAGAAATAGGAGTGAACCATTCACTCTGAATATTACTTGTGAGTAAATTGTCTTTCTGTGTGGTACATGCTCATAGTCTGGTGATGTGTTCCCAGAGGTCAGGTTCATTCAGTCACTTGCCTGAGTGCTGAAGATCAGATCTCTGAGGTTCCTGTCTCTCTTGAGTTTAGGGGGCTCACACTGGCCATGATACTTTCCCATCTATGATGGAGCTGGGCCAGCCATGGTGCTGAGCTAGGGAAGGCCTTAAGATCTTCCCAGTTAAGGGATTTCAGGTTGAAACCTGAAAGGTGGAGGATGAACTGTTATTGTCCAGCTGCAAGGAGGATCAGAGACACACAATGATCCCTGGTGTTGGGTTACAGAACAGGAAATTCCCCTTCTCTCTTTATCTCAATATGGACTCATTCTCTTTGCTCCAGATGGACCGGATGCCCCTGTAATTGTCCCCATAGACTCTATTTACCCTGTAGGGGCAACACTTGAGTTGTCCTGCTCTGCTAATTCTAACCCACCTGCCCAGTACACTTGGCTCTTCAATGGAGTTGAGAGGACATCCACACCCCAGCTCTCTATTCCTAATGTGTCCCTGAATGACACTGGAACCTATACCTGTAATGCATCTAATTCAGTCACTGGCCTGTCTAGCAGCAAAGACATCAATATCACAATCTTTGGTGAGTAGATGGACCTGGTCCTCAGCTTTGTGTTGGGCTCTCCCCTTCCCTGGCATGAAAAAAACAAAGGCTAGTGGAATTCTTCCCCCTGGGCCCATTGGCACTACATGTTGTGGTGGAAGGAGCTCTGAGGTCAGATTTGTGAAACTTGGGCTGGAGACCTGACTCTATCACCTACCTGTGCACCCAGGTGTTCCTCCTCTGTTCTGAGCCTTGGTTTCTTCCTGTGGAAGGCTGGATACTCCTTCACTGCCCAGAACACAAGATTCAGTGGTAGAGAAAGTCCTTTTTTACATTTTAGGTACAAAAAGCATATGAGCTGTTGTTTTCATTCTCCTCCTCCCTCTCATTTTCATTCTGGTCTGTCCTTCTGTCAGAGGCACACCTCTCATTCTCCCCCAACTTCTAGGGCCACAGCATCAATGACTGCCCCTTGCCATGCGGTCTTTCCTTCAGTTTGTCTCACTTGGTGCTATGGGCCTGCATGGGGTTCTTGGCTGGAATGTAAGCTCTGATCATGTAACAGGGTTGGCTCTGATCCCCTTTGGAAGGGAAATTCAGAAGATGGGAAGGGGAATTTCAGCTTTGTCTCTTTTCACACACAGATTCACCTTTGCATTCATATGTTCCTTCTTTGTGACATGCAGTATCACACAGAGACATACGTGATATGAAGCTGGGCTCTTGTCTGGGTGAAGGGTCTTATGGTTTGTGTTGAAAGTCTAGTGTACTTTTACATTGAGAGTCTACAGGGTAGTGGTATGAAATGCAGCTGGGAGGAGGCTGTGCTGACCTGAGTCATAGAGGGTGGAGAGAGAGAGAGAACACCTGAAGGGACCTATTCCCCCTCCCCCACTCTTTGTAGTGATGTCTTGAGAACAGAAGGGCTGATGTCAGATGTTGGCTTCGAGTTTTGTTTCTGGACTGCTGTGTTTTCTTTGTCTAGGAGCAAGAGGTCTCTGGGCTGTTGGCATTTCTTTCTTTTTCCTGGTGCTCATGGTTCTATACAGATCCTAATCCTTGAGGAATTGGCTTCTTCCTCTGGCCTCCTCTCTTCTCATTGGCCATCAATTCCAATGCTTCCTGGGCATCTGGTTGGCCACACTCACTGCTCTGGGTCACCAGGGCAGGGAGTGTCCATGATGAGTATGAGTGAGCTCCCTGGGGAATCTCAGACCACTGACTTCTGTTCCTCCTGTGCTCTAATATGGAGCTGTCCTTGGGCGGATCAAAGCTGGCCCTTTGACCAAGGAGACCAAGGAAAGCCCATAGAGCTGAATGAGCCTCAGGAACCAGCTAGTTCAGGCCTGAGTTACTGGGGACTCTGGCTGTGCTTTCTTCCTGGAATAATTGTGGGACTGCTTTAAAAAAAAACAATTTCGGGGGGGAGGAGTCAAGATGGCAGAGTAGAAAGATTCACATATGCTAGCTCCAAACCCCCAGCCCATAAAATACCTGTAAGAAGAACTCCCAACAAATTCTGGAGCAGTGGAAGTGACACAACAATGGAGTGGAGGAGATTTCTGTTCCAGAGAGACCTGAAAAACTGAAACCAAAAGTCCATCAGGCACTGGACCCAGAGCAGAGCCCAGCCCTGCCTTGGACACACAGCACCGAGAGGAACAGATCCGAGCAGTCTTCAGGGATGGAATCTTAAGCGGCCGCACAGTCCCCTCCACCCACAGGCAAGGTCAATGAGAGAGCCTTCTTGGCTGGCCAAGAGGGGAGTGGGGTGTCTCCAGAACTCAGGCCCCCTCAGGAGGCAGCATCAGAGGCAGTAGTGGACAGGAGCTTCCAAAGCAGGCAGGAGGTCGGATCAATTGTTGAAGGTCTCCACATAAACCCCCTGAGGGAACTGAGCCCCATTTGGTGGGCCTGCCCCCACCTGAGCAGCTGAACTTAATCTCACACTGAATAGCATCCCTGCCCCAACCTGAGCACCTGAATCTAATCTTACACTGAATAGCAGACCTGCCCCCACTGAAAGCCCTGAGTCTGGGAAGCAGCATTTGAATCTCAGATCCCAAGCACTAGCTGGGTGGACCTGGAGGTGAGGTGGGTGTGGAGAGGAATCTCAGAAGTTAAGTAACTGGCTGGGAGAATGCCCAGAAAAGGGAAAAAAATAAGACCATGGAAGGTTACTTTCTTGGTGAACAGATATCTCCTTCCATTCTTTCAGATGAGGAAGAACAATGCTTACCATCAGGGAAAGAGATAGAAGTCAAGGCTTCTGTATCCCAACCATCCAAAATAAATATTCAATGGGCTCAGGTCATGGAATTACTCAAAAAGGATTTTGAAAATCAAGTTAGAGAGGTGGGGGAAAAACTGGGACGAGAAATGAGAGAGATGCAAGAAAAGCATGAAAAGTGAGTCAACACCTTGCTAAAGGAGACCCAAAAAAATCCTGAAGAAAATAACACTTTAAAAATAGGCTAACTCAATTGGCAAAAGAGGTTCAAAAACCCAGTGAGGAGAAGAATGCTTTAAAAAGCAGAATTAGCCAAATGGAAAAGGAGGTTCAAAAGCTCACTGAAGAAAATAGTTCTTTCAAAATTAGAATGGAACAGATGGAGGCTAATGACTTTATGAGAAACCAAGAAATCACAAAACAAAACCAAAGGAATGAATAAATGGAAGATAATGTGAAATATCTCATGGGAAAAACAACTGACCTGGAAAATAGATCCAGGAGAGACAATTTAAAAATTATGGGACTACCTGAAAGTCATGATCAAAAAAAGAGCCTGGACATCATCTTTCATGAAAGTATCAAGGAAAATTGCCCTGATATTCTAAAACCAGAGGGCAAAATAAGTATTCAAGGAATCCACCGATCACCTCCTGAAAGAGATTCAAAAAGAGAAACTCCTAGGAATATTGTGGCCAAATTGCAGAATTCCCAGGTCAAGGACAAAATATTGCAAGCAACTAGAAACAATTCCAGTATTGTGGAAATATAATCAGGATAACACAAGATCTAGCAGCTTTTATGCTAAGGGATCGAAGGGTGTGGAATATGATATTCCAGAAGTCAAAGGAACTAGGACTAAAACCAAGAATCACCTACCCAGCAAAACTGAGCATAACACTTCAGGGGAAAAAATGGTGTTTCAATGAAATCGAGGACTTTCAAGCATTCTTGATGAAAATACCAAAGCTGAAAAGAAAATTTGACTCTCAAACACAAGAATGAAAAGAAGCATGAAAAGGTAAACAACAAAGACAAGTCATAAGGGACTTACTAAAGTTGAACTGTTTACATTCCTACATGGAAAGACAATATTTGTAACTCTTGAAACTTTTCAGTATCTGGGTAGTTGGTGGGATTACACACACACACACACACACACACACACATGCATGCACATGGAGACAGAGAGCACAGAGTGAATTGAATAGGATGGGATCATATCTCAAAACAATGAAGTCAAGTGGTGAGAGAGAAATGTATTGGGAGGAGAGAGGGAAAATGGAATGAAACAAATTATCTCTCATAGAAGAGGCAGGCAGGAGACTTTTTTAGTGGAGGGAAAAAGTGGGGAGGTGAGAAAAAAACATGAAGTTTACTCTCATCATATCTGACTAAATGAAGGAACGAAATGCGCACTCATTTTGGTATGAAAACCTATCTTACAATACAGGAAAGTGGGGGAGAAGGGGATAAGCAAGGTGGGGGGGATGATGGAAGGGAGGGTAGTGGGAGGAGTGAGCAATTTGAAATCAACACTCTTGGGGAGGGACAGGATCAAAAGAGAGAATAGAAGCAATAAGGGGCAGGATAGGAGAGAGGGAAATATAGTTAGTCTTACACAACATGACTATCATCGAAGTCATTTGCAAAACTACACAGATATGGCCTATATTGAATTGTCTGCCTTCCCAAAGGAAATGGGTGGGGAGCGATGGATGGGGAGAAGTTGGAACTCAGAGTTTAGGAACAACTGTTGAGTGTTGTTCTTGCTACTAGGAAATAAGAAATACAGGTAATGAGGAATAGAAATTTATCTGGCCCTACAGGGCAAAAGAGAAGATGGCGGTAAGGGAAGGGAGGGAGGATAGAAGAGAGGGCAGATTGGTGATAGGGGAAATTAGAATGCTTGGTGTTTTGGGGTGGAGGAGGAGACAAATGGGGAGAAAATTTGGAACCCAAAATTCTGTGAAAATGAATATAAAAACTTAAATAAATTTAAAAAAACACAATTTCATTTCATCATATGCAAGACATAGGGCAGTGTGGTATAAAAAACAATGTTTTCAGACATTGGAATACCTGAGATCAGACACTGCTTACTCCTATGGCAATGGGCTGCTCTCTGAGGGGCTGAGCCTTGAGTAATTTCCTAGAGGGGAAAGAGGGATGAACCTGTAATCAGAAGACCTGGATTCAAATCCATATCTCCTGTTTGCTGTCTGTTTGCTAACAGACAAGGCACAATGTGAGGGTTTGGTTTTCTCCTCTAACAACAAGTGTATAAACTTCAGGGGATCCATAAACGTGAATGGGAAAAACTCACATCTGTCTTTTCACTAACTTTTGGTTTTCTTTCTATTCCTCTGTATTTCATTCTGTGAGTTGTAGAACCATGACTGAGACAGATCCATAGGCTTCCTCAGACTGACTGCCCAAGGGACCCATGAGATAAAGGAGGAAGAGTGCCAGTAGTTCTGATAATCTCTTAGTTCCCTGGCAGCTCAGAATCTGTTACCCTATAGCCCTATGGATCATGGTCCATGGCTTGAAGGTTGCAGAGCATGGGGCATACCTCATAGGCAGACAGCCATCCAGTTTGGTCAGATGATTTAACATGCGGGTAAGAGTGGGATGAGATAAGGCTACAGAGGAAGGATGGCTCTGGGGAGTACAGGGGCCTGAACAGCAGGTAAAGAAATTTGATCCTGAGAAGTAGGGAATAGTGAGTCCCCAAAGGTCCTTGAGGAGAGGAAGGACATGATCAGATCTATGTACAATTCCCATTGTT
Organism: Bettongia penicillata ogilbyi; assembly: GCA_023548195.1. NCBI lineage: Eukaryota > Metazoa > Chordata > Mammalia > Diprotodontia > Potoroidae > Bettongia > Bettongia penicillata. The sequence goes on along the minus strand of JAJHZJ010000310.1, from coordinate 3,819,831 downwards.
TTCACAGTGGTGTGATGAGTGCATTGGAGGGGCATGAAGAAAGGCATAGAAACCAGTCATGCAGGGATAATGGAATCCTCCATTTAGCTCTGGAAAAGGATCTCAGATATACTTCAATGTAACTCTGTCATTTTACAAATAAAAAGACTGAGTCCTAGAATGAGGAAGAGATTTGGTCAAGGTCACATAGAGGAAGGATTTGAATCCAGGACCCTCTGACCCTCAACCAGTACTCTTTCTCCTTTACCTTATAGTGTGTCATAGGTTCTGTCTTGTTTCCAAGTGGCCTGTGTCCTACTTCCCTCTCTCTCCATGGTCCATCCCCCTTAGCTCCTGTCACACCAGGAGAGACCATGACCTCAAAGCCTTGCTCTGCCCCATCTCCCTCCAGCCAAGTCCACTTACTGGGACCCTCCTCATTACAAAAATTGACAACTTACATCTATGCAACACCTTATGTCTTACAAAGAGCTTTATATAGATGGTCTCATTTGATTCCCCCCAACAACTGAGAGGTGAGCACTATTATGCCCATTTTACAGATGAGGAGCCTAAGGCACAGATGGGTTAAATGACTTCCTAGTAATTCATATCCCTGATTCATTTGAACTCAGGTCTTTCTTAAGTCTAACACTCTGCACTATGCCATGTCAGGTATAAGATCCATCAGGGCTGCCAAGGCATCCTCTAAAAAGGCTACCATGACCTTCTTTCCCAGGAGAATGCTCACTGCCCTGCATGTCCTCATTACACTTTAGAAATGGCTAGCTGACCTCAGCCTAGTCAACTCCTTGGCCAATCCCACTCAGCCTTACTATGTACAAGGCTTTCCCAGTATCTTTGCAAGAGATGACACACACTCTCCCTCACCTTAAACCTCTGAACAGGGACCAAGGGAGGGAGCAGGAACTCTACCAAAAAGAGGGAGAAAGAAGGTCAGAAAAATGCAAATATTCCTAACTTTTCCTCTTAGGAAATCAATCCTTAGACAATTGGGGAAAGATGACCCAAAGAGGGAATCTGGTTAAGTCTCTTCAATTTGCCCCAGGGCTTATTCTGAGACACAAACCTTTCTCAGTGGTCAGGCTGACCTGCCTACCACAGAGAAGCGAGAGACAAAGGAAGGCCAGTATCTGGGCCCTCCTTGGGCCATGAAGGTTCTCCTTCCTAGTGTAACAAAAGGATATTTGATCCTGAGGGGGACCTTGAAGAAAATCACCTTCAACATTCTCATGTTGTAGGAGAAGAAAGTCCTGAGGAAAGGGAGGGTCCAGAGCAGAGAATCCAAGGATATTCTGTAAATGTGGATTAACTTCCCGTATGGGCAAGACACAGTCCTAGGCACAGGGGGTGCTAGAGCTCTGAGCCCAGAATTGTGAAACTTGGGCTGGAGACCTGACTCTATCATCTGCCTGTGCACCCAGGTGTCCCTCGTCCATTCTGAGCCTGGGTCTTTTCCTCTGGAAGGCTGGATACTCCTTCACTGCCCATAGCACAAGATTCTGTGGTCAAGAAAGTGCTTTTTATATTTTAGGCACGAAAAGCATGTGAGTTTTTGTTGTCATTCTCCTCCTCCTCATCTCCATTCTCTTCTGTCCCAGAGGCACACCTCTCATTCTCCCCCAAGTTCTCGGGCCACAGCTTCAATGACTGTCCCTGGACCCTGTGGTCTTTCCTTCCGTCTGTCTCACTTGGTGCTACGGGCCTGCATGGGGACCTTGGTTGGAATGTAAGTTCTGATCCTGTAATAGGGTTGATTGATCTTCTTTGGAAGGGAAATTCAGAAGATGGGGAGGGGAATTTCAACTTTTTTTTCTTTCACATGCAAGAGACTCAGCTCTGCATCTATGTGTTCCTTCTTTGTGACATGCAGTATCACGCAGAGACATGCCTGGGCTCTTATCCAGGGAGAGTCAAATAGCCTTATCATCAGGTGCCTGGGACTGGAATCTCAAGACTGCGTAAGTTCCCTGGTCTGGCAGCTCACCTGATACTCCGTATGTGCTCTGTGGACAATGGCTTCTGGGTTAATATTGTGTCTCACTCACATGTAGAGATGACAGGCCCTCTGCCTTCTGATTCGCACTGGTGTGTAGCAGGTCCCTAGAGAGTTCTTCTGTGGACTCAGTTTCCTTTTCTTTCTCAGCCCTGTTAAGATTCATGGAGTTTTGTTGTTATACACCCACAACTTCCTGCCCCTGTATGTGTTGTGTTGGAAGGAGATAAGTCTGGGGCAGGTGGAATGGAGAGCGGGAGAACGAGGTCGAATTATGGGTGGGGATCTGACCCTGGAAAAGTCAGATGGAAGCAGGATATGCCTTGGAGGAAGGATGACTCTTCTTGGCCTAAATCTGAACAGAAGGATCCCTGAGGCCCACATATTGACTCACTTTTTGAATGTAATATTAATTTCACATTATTACATTTTTGTCTGGTTAAATATTTCCCAATTGCATTTTAGTCTGGTTCACATTTCACTCAGGAATATTGCAGGTGTGCATTTGATGCTTGTGGCTTAAATTTACCTTTTTTTCTTAACTTAATTTTTTTTAATTAACCCAAATCTATTTTCTCTCCCTTCTACTTCTTGCCCACCTCACTAAAGAAAAAGAAAATCCTTGTGACAGATATGGACAATCAAGAAAACTAATTGTCGTATTGACTATACCCCCAAATTTCCCTACCTGGGTCCATCACCTACTATAAGTAGGAAGGGAGGAGCTTATTTCATCGTGTGTCTTTGAGAATCCTGATTGGTCACTTCATTGATTAGAGTCTTGAGTCTTTCAAAATGCTTTCTCTTCATTGTAGTTACTGTATAAATTATTATCTTGGTTCAAGTCACTTAATTCTGAATCAGTTCATACAAATCTTCTGAGGTTTCCGTTATTGACCTTGTGCTAGTAGATATTCTTGTTGATGACTTGGGTCAAATGAGATAATATATATAAGGAATTATGTGTTCTAATAATTATATAGACTGAAAGCATAATTTTAGATTTAATAAAGAAGAAAAAGCTGAAAGAAAAGTGACTATATTCAGGGACCAATGAGAATCCAGAAACATCTCAGCAAGCTGATCTGGTGAATGAAATGTGATCAGCTGAAACTTGTTGGAGATCCATGTCAGGTCCTGTCCTTGGTTTCAAAGAGTCAAAAGCATAAACAACAATTGGTCCAGATGGGTAAATTACTGTTCACCAAACCATAGGAAAAACAGGTAAAGTAAATAAGGATAGTTGACTTGGACAAGAGGAGATTGGAGGCAGACAGGACACTGACTATTGAATACAATGTTAGAATGCTTAAAAAGAGACTGAGTTCCCATGAAACATGGAATCATCACAGAAACACAGAAAGCAATGATGAGACAGCTGATCATCTGAAAAAGACCTGGGGGGGCTGAGTGGACCATAAGCTTAATACTTTGGTCAGTGAGGTGATAAGACAGCTAAAAAACCTACTATAATTAAAGCATCTTCACTTCCAAGAATAAGGAGATAACTGTCCTTCCAGACTATCCAATGGCACTCAGAGTATTGTATTTGGTTCTAGATGACACAGTTTACACAGGACATTGAGACACTGCAGAGTGTCCAGAGTAAGGCAACCAGGTTGGTGAAGGTTCTGGTGTTCGTAAGATTGATGTTGAGGGAACTTAGATTAGTGTGGGGAAGAGAAGGCTTGGGGGAGACACCTGATAGCAGTTTGCTGAGCTCTTCCAGGAAAGGAGAATTAGATGTGTTCCATGTGACCTCAGAGGGCATAGCCAGGAGCACTTAGCAGTAAATGGAGAGAGGGCATACGGGCCTCAAACGTCCTGTACAACTGGACATTCTGGGCTTCAGTGGAAAACTCCCTAGTAAACAGAGCTGTCCCAAAGTAGAATGGTTTTCCACAAGAGTTGATAGGTTCAAAGGAAATCGTACCTGTAAAGCACTTAGCACACTCTTGAGCACATACAGTAGTCACTTAATAAAGGCTCCTTCCCTTCCCCATCCTTCCTTTCCTCCTCTTTGGAGGCTGGACTAACATCTGTCAGGTAGAATGTACTAAAGATTGTGTTTCAGGCACAGTAGTCACGTTGATGATGATCAGCAAAGTTCCATGAACTCCAAAATCCTGTGGTTGTGTCTCCAAGTCTTATGTAGCTATCAAGCAGCAAAAGGACTTGTTTTGTTGTACTTGACCCCAGAGGAAAGAAGTAAGAGGAGTGGATCAAGGGTGCAGGGGGGTAGAATCAGCCTAATTGTCAGAGCAAACATTATAATGATTAGAGCAGTCTAAAATGGGGTTGGATTGTCTTAGCAGACAGAAGGCTTTTCTTCAATAGAGGTCTCTAAAGACTCAATTGGATTGGGCTCAATGACCTTTTTTTCCAAATCTTGAGATTACTTGGGATTTTCTGAATACAATAGGTGGAGTATGAGGCCTGACAATGGTGTGGAAAAGATTCAGGGACTGGTTGGACTAAAACCTAGCTTGATCTTGGGTTTCAATAATAAGAACATGCTGTCTGGAGCCAGAGAATCAATGCTTCTTCTGGGCTCTAAGAGGAAAAGGTCCCCCTTGGAACAAATACTATGTTCAGTTCTGGGCACCTCAAGTTAAATATGGGCATGGACAAGACCCCAGTCATGAAGCTTATCTTCAATGTCTCATTGAGGCAGAAAGGTGACCCTGAGTTCTCATATGCAAGGTATGGCGGAAGAGACTCCAAGGAGGCCCATATGTGCATCATCAAAGGACTGGCCTTTGCCAAATGACAGAGGTGCATCACTCCAAGTTTGGCCACAGAATTAGAATGAACCAAACAGAAATTAATGAATCCATGACATAACAAGAAATATTAAAAACAAAGTTCAAATATGAAGAAAGGAAGAGGAAGGAGAAGAAGAGGAAGAAGAAGGAGGAGAAGGATGAGAAGAAGAGGAAAATAAAAAGTACCTCAAAGCAAAAAAAATACCAGAAAAATATATTTAGGAAAAATCTGAAAGACCCAACCAAGAAAAATGGTTTGCCCATCTCATTTTAAGAAATTATGAAAGAAAACTGTCCAAAAGTTGGAGAACCAAAAGGCAAAGTGAAAAAAGAAAAAAATTCTTCTTTTGAAAAAAATCCTAAATAAAATTTCCAGGAACATGGTAGCCAAAATTCAGAGCTTTCTGGTTGAAGAAAAATAAAATATTATAAATATCTAAAAAAAACGTATTCAAGCACCAAGGAGTCACAGTAAGGATCACACAAAGTTTAGCAGAACTGAAATGAAGGGTCTAGAGAAAAAAACCTATTATGCTTCAACTCGAAAAACCATAGTGGTAATCATGATCTCAGATAGCCAACAGCAAAAAGGGACTTTATTTAAAAATATTTAGCAGAAAAATCGAATTATGCTAACAAGTAACTCAGAAAAAAGAATTATTATATGAATACAACAATGAATTTGCACCAAGTCGCATAACATCTAAATACTTAAAGTAAAATCTAGCATAATAGATCTCTGGTGATTATTGAAGAAGAGAAATGAATATACACATATGTGTATATATATGTATGTATATATACATACATATATATGTGAATATATATATATATATATTTCTCACCTAAGTGTGGCACTTTTACAAAAACTGACTGAACGTTAAGGCATTAAACCTCACAAATGAACACAAAAAATTAATATTTCTTTTACTGATCACAATATAATAAAAATTCTTTAAAAAAGGAACCTAGGAAGAAAAATTGAAAATGACCAACTAAATTATAGACTTAATACTAAAGAACTGGTTGATCAAGAACTGTTTTGTCATTTTTCCTCTTGTCCAGAGTAAGTGATCTTATTTTCATTACCAAACCTTGGTTCATCCGTTAGCAGAAGGTAATTATTATCATCACTGACAATACAAAGAGTACTTGAAATACAAAGGTAAGGGACACGAATTACAAATAGACTAGAGGCAGGAAGACCAGTAAGATGGCCATTGAAAAACTTCAGATGAAAAATGACGAGGGCTTAAATTTGGTCAGGGTAGTGAGGAGGGAGAGAAATGTAAGGTCACAGGATATAAAGGTGGGATGATTATTAAAGTGAGATCATCTAGTGTACACTGCATTATTTTATGATTGGGAAATCAATGTCCACAGAAGAGAAAGAATTTGACCAAGATTCAACAGTGAGCAAGTGACAGGGTCAGGATTCTGAGTCTGCAGATTCCAAACCCCAAGATCTTTCTGTTCCAATGCACTACATTTCAAGGATAAATGTGAGAGACTCATTTAAAGGTTTTTGAAGAGAAAAATGACATCATTAGCATGGAATTTAAGGAAGATTAAATTTAGACAGGGATAAAAAGGATGAATGAAGGGAGTGAGAAACCAGAGGCAGGAACACTGATCAGAAAATTTTGCCATTATCTGGAAAAGAAGAGATCGGGGGTCTGGAACAGAAGTTGAGAGGAGGAAGTAGATGTGAGAGATGCTGTCCAAGCAGAATCAACACAAAGAACCATAACATTAGGAAGAATATCATAGCTACTGATCAGATGTGAGGTTTGAAGGAGAGAGAAGGTCAAAGATGTTTGTCAATTTGAACCTGGGTTACTGGGAGGTCAGTGGCACCATCAACAGAAACAGAGAAGGGAAGTGGGCACAATGTGGGCAGGAAGTCATGAGTTAAGAAATTGGACATGAAGAGTTTGACGTACTTGCCCAAAGTTCAGATGTTTTCAGATCTTTGCCAGACACCCTACAATGTGATCTTGTCAAGGAGATATCCAGGCTCAGAGGAACAAAGGCCAAGTTGACTTCCTTGATCAACAAGCATTTATTAAGTATTTCCAGAGTGCCGGGCACTGAGCACAAGGGCTGGGCTCAAAAACACTCAAGGTTCTTTTTCTCTTCTCTGTGCATAACAGAAACTGTAGGTAATGGCTCCTCGATCTCTGGAGGGGCCATGGCTGGCATTGTGATTGGAGTCCTGGCTGGAGTGGCTCTCACTGGGGCCCTCATCTATTTCCTGTTCTTCAGAAAGACTGGAAGGTAAAATAATGCTTCCAATGGTTGTCATCCCTCTGATTCTGTTTTCAGTGTGGTTTTCTTCATCTTCTATCCTCTTTTATACCTGATCTACCTCCCTTTCCAAACTCTTACTTTTCAATACTAATTCCCTTGGGTAGCTTACTTCCCTGGGCTTACATTTTATCTTATCCCTCACACTTGATTACCTCTTGGAAACAAGTGTTCACTTTCCCATTGGGGTGGAAACTAGGTATAACCATTTTTCCAGATGCTCAAAGGGACTGAAGTCCAAGAAGTCCCAGAGGGAAAGAATAGAAAGGGACGCAGAGAGAAAGGAGATAGTTATTACTGAAAACCTAGGGAGAGAACAAGTGAGGGAAAAGGCCACTGAGGCAGATCCAGACTGCATGGACAAGCTGAGTAGGAGACTAACACCACCTGTAGGTGAAGAACCTAACAGTGCAGAGACTGCAGATAACCAAAGACAAGCCTTGACTTCTCCAATGATCCCTTTCAGCTCAGGGAAATCTTTTACTTAGCTTGTGAATGTGAGTCCCTCATGTGTGTTCTTTCTTAAGGGCCAGCAAACAGCACCTTTCAGAGAAGAACTCTTCAACCCCCAAACATGGTAAGTCAAATCACCAAGCAATGAAACCAGTGCCAATGTTGGCCTTGGAAGGTATGGCTCCAACCACAGTCCCCTTTATTTCAAGGAGAACCTATGAGTTGTCCTGATGAGAGCAACCTCCCTTTGTTTCTTTCTGTCATGAAGCCTCATTCAATTTAACTCTGAGAAGAGTCCTCCATTAAATTCATTTTAAATAGTATTTAACATGTGCCCTCATTTGGCACTGTCAAAGTCCTTCATATTTAGAGGAGGAAGAGTTACGTTGTTTTTTGTGCAGGACCTAGGGATGGTGACATTCAGCACTGTTCACTCCCTTTTCTACTTCTCTGCTCACATTCTGACTTAACCTGGGGGCAATGTCTCTATGCCACACTCTCATATATGGAGAGAAGGCTGGAGCAGCCAACCTCCATGGTCAGATGGTTCTACATCAACATCTCTGCTTCTAAATCACTGCTCAAATGCAAACTGACTTTTGAGCACAAATTAGTCATTTTGTGTTGTTTTAATTTCAACATGGGCTACCAGTGCCCAAAATCTCATCCTAAAATGTCCGATAATTTACTGAGCATTAGTGAAAGAAGCCCTTCCACAAGAGAGGAACCGTCCAGAGCTGCCATACTTGGGGCACAGGCTTTGGCACCTCTGGGTAGCCTCCTTGCCTTGATGAGTCACCACAGCCAGGCGTTGCAATTAAAATAAAACCTTCTTTGACGTCACTGAGCTTATATTCTCCGGAAGTTTCTCTATTCTGTCCATTGAGACAGATTTATAGATGAGAGGAGGTGATAGACCAGGCCCATCTAGAGTCACACTCTAGAAGTCCAGCTCTGAGAATCAAAGACCTGGAAATCTGAACAAATCTGAATGTGCACATCCCATCAGGAAATCTTAGAAGTCCAGAAGTTCAGAACCCTAGATGAAGGAGATCCAGGAATTCCTTCACTGGGCGTTTTCTCATTGTGTCTCCCATTCCTGGAAGATTCTCCCTCCTCCTCTGCACCTCCAGGCTTCCTTAGGGTGCCAGCTAAGATCACAGCTTCCATAAGAAGCCTCTCCTCATTCCCATCAATTCTAGTGCCTTCCTTCTGTCGATTATCTCTCTCATATAAGTTGTTTGCACACAGTTTGCAAGTTGTCTCCTCTTTTAGACTATAATCTCCTTGAGGGCAGGGATTGTCTTCTGCTTTCCTTTGTTTGCCCAATGCTTAGCACAGCACCTGCCACATGATAGGAACTACATGAATGACCCTTTGTGAGGCAGATGGGGAGAAAGGAATATCCTCTCCATCTTCTTGGAGAGTAAGGCTGGAGAGAAGAGTCAATCCTTCACAGAATCCAGGCTCAGGATATCCCAATCAAATCTTCTTTCTGGGTTTCTCTCCCTCCAGGTAAGGATACCATCCTGTATGAAAACACTGTTTTCCCAAAAGGCTCAACTGTGTCAGCACAGGTAGGGACGGAAGGTCTCCTTCACTCACTTCTAGCACTTTGGGGTATCTGTCAGGGAGTAGAAAGAAGCCTCGTTCTGCTGATCTGGAGATTCTTCTGTCATGTGTCTCAGGCCTTTAATGTTCCTGTGAGATTGCAGGATCGCTAGAGCATGTTGATGATATATGGAGTGTCTGAAGGAGGCTGTAAAGAAAGTGGACATTCCCTAGCCTTATGAAGAGATCTGGTTATGGACCAGCCTGGAGAAGAGAAGACTTTGGGAGAGAATGTGGTGGCAAATGGGGACCTGATCACTCTTTGGAGGCATGACATATGGGGGAGAGATTAGATTGACTCTCCTTGGTCCCACAGGGCACAACAGGGAGCAAACAGGTCCCTAGAGAGGTCAATTCAGGCTGGATGTCAGGAAGTCTTGGTAGAAATGAGATGTCAAGTGTTCTTTCCCCAATCACCCCCATCTCTCCTCTCAAACATGACAATGCCCTAGTTCAAGGCATCATCAACTCAGACTACTGCAACAACTTCCCCGTTGGTGTCCCAAGCTCCAGGGACTCCCCTCTCCTCCACACAGCAGACACAGGTTTGACCATGTCCCTTCCAAAATCAAGAATATTCAGTGGCTCACTGTTTCCAGGAAAAGAAATTATAACCCCTCCTAGTTTATTTATTTTTGTCCACCTGCTGACTTTATTGATGTAGGGAACTCCCATTTTCAATGTTCTTAGGCAGTCTATAATCTTAGACATCTGCTAATCATTGAAACCATAAGGGACTTGACCAAGTGCTTAATACCAATTTCTGGCAGAGGCTAGATCTGAAATCTGCTCCTCCTGATTTCCCAGCCAAGTCTTTACCTACTGGTCCCTGCTCCTTGGATGGATCTAAGGTCACTGTTTCCACATTTATTCACTTTGTTGTCCTTCCTCAACTCAAAGATTCAATCTAATCAGCCCCTCTGTTGTTCCAAGGACACCCCCTTCCACCTGCCCTCTCTGGGCTTCTGTCTAGGCAATGTCCCATTCCTGAAAAGCGCTCCCTCCTCACCTCCTTCCCACGGAATTCTGACCCTCCCGCCTATTCTTCTCAATGCCAACCTCAACAGGAGCCTGCCCTGCTTCTCTCTTGACATTCTTCTCTATGTGTTTAGTACCTGATTGGATCTTTACTAATGGTTCCCTCCCAACAGAATATTAGCTCCTTGACTGCAAGACTGTGGCAGTCTTGTCTGTTCATCCCATGTTGTTGGAATGAATGAATAAAAAATTCAATCATTCAATGACTGATTCCTATTCAGTGCTGACTGTGTGAGAAGCGCTCTGCCAAGTGAAGACTTTACTAATGCATGTAAAAGTGCTCATTGTCCACATGAAATTATGTTGAAATTGCAGGAGATTCCACATATTGAAAAATGGTTGTCAGATGTGGACATTTTGCTTGGGAAAATTACTGGGATGGTAAATGGAATCAGAAGTCAGGCCAGAGTGGATGTGATTATGGTTCCAGAACAGGAGTGCAGGAGAGAAGGGAGGATTAGAGTGGGAGTGCCCATGCTAGGAGTTCCAGGACTGAAAGAGTCAATTACTGGAAAGACTTATTTTGTGGATCAATGATGACCGCTGGTGAGCAGCAGTCTGGGAAGTCATTCATGGCTAGGGCCTAGGGTTTAGTTTGTGGGCTGCTGCTGACACAACCATGACTCAGGACAGAGAGGTATTTTATAGCAGGAATTCCAGGAAAGAAAAGAATGAGCCTTCCTAGGATTTATGACACAATATCTGGCACATAGTGGGCACTACATAAGTGTTTGTTGATTGGATGCAGGTGAAATGGGCTAACAGTGAGTGACATGTATCCTCCTCCACACTGGGAGTATCCAAGAAAGGCTGGATGACCATTTGTCACAGGAGCTGTAGAAGACATTGATGTTAAAGAGTAGGTCAAAATGTTCTCTGACGTCCCTTCTAACTCAGGGGATCCATGACCATGACATCTCTAAGACTCCATCGATTTTCATATATCATAAGGTTCCTTCTACATGAGGCATTAACTGTCCTAAATTCTTTTCCAGTTCTGGCTTTAGTAGACTTTTATTGGCTGTTGTTTCCCCCTCCACAGGGCCTGAGTTCCTCTCCCGCTTTTCCAGAAATCCTGTCTGAGAGTCCTTATCAGGTATGTGCACAAGGAGGGGTCAGGTCTCTCTCAGGAACCAAGGGACAGGTCAAAATGCTGGTTGAGGAGGGACTTCTTGTTGCTGATGGGAGAGGGAACAGAACAGGGCCAGAATGGAGGGAAGTGGAGGCAAGCTTTGGGGAGGGAAGTGTCCTCCTCTTCCTAACTTCTGTTCTGGGATGTCAATGACTTCTGTTCTCTCTATCTGCAGGCATTGGACAGAACCGAAGTGGATGTTTATGACAAGATCAATCCTTGGAAGAGTCCTCAAATCCAAGGAAGAGGGGAAAGTCCCTAGGGTGTTGTGAGAGCCTTTCTGTTTCCCTTCCTTAAGGAGGGTTCAGTTGAATCTCTCTAAGATCCCTGGCACCATAGATTTTTAGTGTCTCAAGACATCAAGAAGCTTAGAATCTTTGTTGTTCAAGCATTTCAGTCATGTCCTACCCTTCTTCTTTTTTCAGGAGCATTTCATTTAATCCAAAGTTCATAAATCATACATAAAAAGGGAAAAAGAACCAAAGGAATAAGGGAATTAAAGAAGCAAGATTTAAGAAAGTGAAAAACTATGTTAAAATTCACACTCCCTTCACATAAATAAAAATAGATCAGAGATCATTAAATTCTAATTCCATTAGAATCAGACTAAGTGAAGATTGACGATATACTTCACTGTAGATGATGTTTAAGGAGTACTAAGATACTTCAACCGAAAGTGCATTTGAGCTAAATCAATTTGTAAAGAAGAAACCAACTTTGATAGAACTTGAGGCTTTTCTTCATATCAATGAAGATGAGATTTCTTAAGGAAAGTGATGAGTAAGCCTTTATTAAATGCATCCTTGTCCTGCAGATGGTGAGGGCTTCTAAGGCACAGACAGTGATTGAAGTCCTACATCTAACATACTGGGTACATGATCCTAGTAAAGTCACTTGGGTTTTCAACATCTCAGAAAAGTTCTACTACTCTAAGTTGCAAGGCTATTGCCATTTTGCATTGGCAGAACTTTCTCACCAATCTTCAACCTGAGTTTTCTACACCTATAAAAGGTCTACATCTAAAAAGAAACACACACAACTAAAATATTGTTAATTCCATCACTAGTTTTGTGAAAAATCTCAGGTTGTCATCCTTTTGCCTGTGGTACTCCTGAGGTTCACTTTAACTATTTATGTAAATATAACTACTAAGGAAATTTAAGGTTAAGAATACAAAACAGAAATATATTATCACCTATTCATAGGTGTATCTCAGCACAAATTATAGGCAGAGGGCCCAAAAGGGTTAACTATAATGAGGGAAGGTCAGCCTGAGCCTGAGCCTGGAACAGCACTGGGACTACCTAATGAGGCCTGCTTTCCCTTTAAACACATAACTATCACATCACTCTTTAGCTACTACTGCTTTCACTTAATTTCACAGTGAATATACAATCACTTTCCAGGGAAAATCTTCAGTTTCAAGGTCCCTCTGCCCACACAAGCTACAAGTCAGTGAGAGAGACAGCTGGGCTGGAGGAGGGGAGCGGAGTGTCTCCGTGACTCGGGCCCCCTCGGGGAAGCGGAGGTGGCAGAGACGGGGCAGGAAGTGGCGGAGGCAGAGGTATGGGCAGCAGCAGAGCAGGCAGGATCTTCATTACTGAAGGTCTCTGCATAAATAACCTGAGGGAGCTGAGCCTGGGAGACGGCCCTGCCCCACCCCTCTCTATTACTGAAGGCCTCTGCATAAAGCCCCTGAGGGAACTGAGGCTGGGAGGCGGCCCCCCCAATCCACTCCGTTCCTGAAAGTCTCTGCATAAAGCCCCTGAGGAAGCCGGGCCTGGGAGGCAGCCCTGCCCCCACCCCAGCAACAGAACTAAAGCTCACATTGATTAGCAGCTGGGCGGCGCGGAAAGCACATTTGAATCTCAGACCCCCAAGCACTAGCTGGGTGGATCTAGGCGGGGGTGGACAGGAATCTCAGAAGTCAAGTAACTGGCTGGGAAAATGCCTAGAAAAGGGAAGAAAAATAAGACTATAGAGAGTTTTTTCGAACAAATGCAAATGATCCCGACTTTCGGGTCTGACAAGGAAATATTCTTGCCATCAGGAAAAGATGTGGAGGGTGGGGCCTCAGTACCCCAGACATCCCAGGGGGATGTCGGGTGGGCTCAGGCCTTGGAAGAGCTCAAAAAGGATTTTGAAAAGCAAGTTAGACAGGTGGAGGAAAAACTGGGAAGAAAAATGAGAGAGATGCAAGAAAAGTATGAAAAACGGGTCAATACCTTGGTAAAGGAGACCCAAAAAAATGCTGAACACCTTGAAAAATAGGCTCACTCAATTGGCAAAAGAGGTTCAAAAAGCCAATGAGGAGAAGAATGCTTTCAAAAGCAGAATGAGCCAATTGGAAAAAGAGGTTCAAAAGCTCACTGAAGATAATAGTTCTCTCAAAATTAGAATGGAACAGATGGAGTCTAATGACTTTCTGAGAAACCAAGAAATCACCAAACAAAACCAAAAGAATGAAAAAATGGAAGAGAATGTGAAATATCTCATGGGAAAAACAACTGACCTGGAAAATAGATCCAGGAGAGACAATTTAAATATTATGGGACTACCTGAAAGTCATGATCAAAAAAGAGCCTAGACATCATCTTCCATGAAATTATCAAGGAAAACTGCCCTGACATTCTAGAACCAGAGGGCAAAATAAGTATTGAAAGAATCCATCGATCACCACCTGAAAGAGATACAAAAAGAGAAACTCCTAGGAACATTGTGGCCAAATTCCAGAACTCCCAGGTCAAGGAGAAAATCTTGCAAGCAGCTAGAAAGAAACAATTCCAGTACTGTGGAAATACAGTCAGGATAACTCAAGATCTAGTAGCTTCTACATTAAGGGATCGAAGGGCATGGAATAGGATATTCCAGAAGTCAAAGGAACTAGGACTCAAACCAAGAATCACCTACCCAGCTAAACTGAGTATAATACTTCAGGGGAAAATATGGTCTTTCAATGAAACAGAGGACTTTCAATCAAAGACCAGAGCTGAAAAGAAAATTTGACTTTCAAACACAAGAATGAGAAGAAGCATGAAAAAGTAAACAACAAGGAGAAGTCTTAAGGGACTTACCAGAAGTGAACTGTTTACATTTCTACATGGAAAGACAATATTTTTAACTCTTAAAACTTTTCAGTATCTGGGTAGTTGGTGGGTCCATACACACACATGTACACGTGTACACACACACACATACACACATGCACACACATACAGAAACAGAGAGCACAGATTGAATTGAATAGGATGGGACCATATCTTAAAAGAAATTAAGGTAAATGGTGAGAGAGAAATGTAGTGGGAGGAAAGAGGGTGAAATGGAAGGGGGTAATTATATGTCATTTAAGAGGCAAGTAGGAGACTTTTTAGTGGAGGGAAAAAGAGGAGAGCTGAGAAAAAAAATCAAGAAGTTTACCCTCATCACATTTGACTAAAGGAAGGAATAAAATGCACACTCATTTGGGTATGAAAACCTATCTTACAGTATAAGAAAGTGGGGCAGAAGGAGATAAGCAAGGGGAGGGATGATGGAAGGGAGGGCAAAGGGTGGAGGGAGCAATTTGAAGTCAACACTCGGGGAGGGACACGATCAAAAGACAGAAGAGAAACAATGAAGGGCAGGTTAGGATGGAGGGTAATTCAGTTAGTCTTACACAACACGACTATCAAGGAAGTCCTTTGCAAAATTACACAGATATGGCCTATATTGAATTGCCTGCCTTCCCAAAGGGAATGGGTGGGGGGGGAGGGATGGGGAGAATTTGGAACTCAAAGTTTTAGGAACAACTGTTTAGTATTGTTGTTGCTACTAGGAAAGAAGACATACAGTTAATGAGGAATGGAAAGTCATCTGACCCTACAGGAGAAAAGAGAAGATGGAGACAAGAGATGGGAGGGATGACAGAAGAGAGGGCAGATTGGAGATAGGGAAAACTAGATTGCTTGGGGTATTGGGGTGGGAGGAGGGGATAAAAGGGAAAAAAAATTTGGAACCCAAAATTTTGTGAAAATGAATGTAAAAAGTTAAATAAATAAATAAATTAAAAAATGTCAATCAAAAAAAAAAAAAGAAAATCTTCATTTTCATACTGGTATTTGCTGTCAAATGATAAGCTTAGGTTCTATTTTCCTGACTTAAAAAGAGCAGGGACAGGGGGTGTAGAGATATTAACCATTTCAATAAACAAGAACTGCCTACCAAAATGACAATTTTTCTTTGAGTGGGAAGCTGACCTACCTGTCTAAAGCTGATTTCCAATTTGCTTTTTCAGATTTCCTGGGAGCTCAGACATCAAATCTGTTAGATCTATTAGATCTACGCAAGCAAACGTTATCTATTTGGATATAAAGACTAAGTAAGTTCCAACTAAGGGCCTGAAGGAAAAATACTGAGTTTTGTGGTGTCTTTTTGCTGCTCAGTCCTTTTCTGCTTACTTCTTGACTGTGTTCAGATTAGTATACTTAGATAGCTTTCCAAAGAGCTGGAACACTGTATTCTTACATAAGGGATGTATAATAGAGAACAGATACACTAGCTGCTCAATCCTCAAAAACGAAATTTTATACATGAAACTTACTCCCATCACTTAAGTTTTGATAAAACTTAATTTTTTCAAAGTTT
This sequence comes from Bettongia penicillata ogilbyi, assembly GCA_023548195.1. Lineage (NCBI taxonomy): Eukaryota > Metazoa > Chordata > Mammalia > Diprotodontia > Potoroidae > Bettongia > Bettongia penicillata. The sequence continues at coordinate 3,803,906 of JAJHZJ010000310.1, read as the reverse complement.
CAAAAACCAAAAAATGATAAAGCATTAAAATCTTTTTAAAAGATATCCATTAAAATTTTTCATAATTATTATTGTCCACAATTATTCATGATATATTAAATAATCCATAAAAGTATGTAACAGAACCAATGATGAAACAGTCTAAGGTTTATATGAATGAGTATTATTCCAAGCTCATCACAGGCCTCAATCACAATCTGGTCAGAAGCTGAATCTGAGGGGGCTACAATGAACTCTACACCACTCCTCTTAGCCCTGTCAACATTATCCCTAAAAGGGAAAAAGGCAGCAGAGCTGAGAGATACATGTTTCAAAGAATCAATCCATTCCTTCTTTTCTACCTCAGTTAAAAGTTTAGGAACTTCCTCAAATATTGCTTCCCATTTGGCTAAATCATCATCCTCACCAATGGTGCCAGTAATATACTGATCAATAGCATTAGAGATTTCTGCTCTCTTTACTCCAGCTTTAAATTTCATTGAAAGCACCCCGGGGTGATGTCTAAGCCACCAATTGTTTGCCTTCTCTCCTGCGAAGTATATACGGTGTATTCTGGATTGCTGACCTGCTCCAATACCAATTACCTGACCATTCTTAGCGTAACACATGGAATTGGAATGAGTGTATTTGACAGCAACTGTGGCTACGATGAGGTCTCTGACAGCAAATTTAGGCAAATTTTTATGCTTTTAAAAATAGTGTTAAATAATGACTTATCAACAACACCATTATTCCTCTTCTGACTTAGATGTAATCCAAAAAGAGTCCGAATTTCATCCTCATCTGGTTTGTACCATGGGTCCATCTCAAGGACACAGTAATTCCCATTTTTCTTTTTGGAAAGGATCTTCAAGGCTTCCTCTTCATATCCGGGTGCAATAATACCATCAGATACCTCTCTAGAGATGATTTTAGCAGTAGTGACATCACAAATATCCGACACAGCAATAAGGTCACCAAATGATGACATTCTATCAGATCCTCTTGCTCTTACATACTCAGTTGACAATGGAGTAAGGCTCTTGTAGAGATGGTGAACTGTGCAGACTTTAGCCTCTTCCTCACTAAGTGGTATTCCAACAGCAGCACCTGCTGGACTGACATGCTTAAAGGAGGTAGCTGCTGAAATGCCTAGAGCTTCTCTGAGTTCTCTTACTAGCTGCCAGGCATTCAAGGCATCACACAGGTTTATAAACCCAGGGGATCCATTTAGAATTGTAAGAGGAAGTCTGGGCTTCACCGTATATAACTGTGCAGGGTTTTGGTGAGGGTTCATTCCATATCTCAAAGGAAACTGAGATATTCCTTTGCTACATTCCTTCCTGAAATAATCTGATATTGCTTGATCATACTGAGCAGTATGAGTAAAGGCCTTTAAGGCTAGCTGTCATCTAGTCTCCATGGTAGTATCTTTACTATCAGAGTTTAGCATCTCAGTCGATACCACTTCATAATCTCCTGTTCACACACAACTGTCACCGGACCATGTTTTTTTGCAGCATCTCTAAGTAAGGTTACTCCACCAATACCAATTTGCTTAACAGCTTCCTCAACAGTTACATTTGGAGAAGCCACAGTCTTCACGAAGGGATGTAGATTACAAACCACAACTCTTATAAGACTGAAATCAAGTCTGGCCATGTCAGCTTGATCTTCTGGAGAATTACGAGCCAAGATTCCAGCATGAACTGCAGGATGCAGTGTTATCACATGTCCTCCTAACATTTTTGGGAATCCTGTCAGTTCAGAAACATCCCTGACAGTGAAGCCAGTTTCTCTAAGAGCTTTGGCTATCCATCCAGAAGCAACCAGCATCAAACCAACCACATGCAGTTTCTGGGTGAAGTTCAGCAGCCCCGTCTTGTTAGAGACACTCAGCAGGGCGAGCTGAAGGGAGGCCATGCTGCCAGCAGCCGTCAGAGCCTCTCGGGCGGGAGGCGTGTGCACTCTCTCGGGGGCCCAGGAAGCGAGGGGTGAAGCCATAGCAGTGTGGCGCAAGTGTGCTCAGTCAGGGCCTCCCCCCAGCACAGTGAGAGGCACGTGAGCTCTCCATGTGGGTACTCAGCCCGGCCCTGCGCTTACCTCCGGGCAGCTATGTCCTACCCTTCTTTAACCCATTTGTGGTTTTATTTTTCTCCCGTGTTTACCTTTTTATGCCTCTCTTTAGACTTATATTTAAAGATCAACTTTTCTATTGAGCTCTGGCCTTTTCAGCAGGGAGGTCTGGAAATCCATTATTTCATTGAAAATCAGTCTCCTTGCCTGAAATATTATGCTCACTTTTGCTGTGAAACTTATTCCTGATTGTAGTCCAAGCTCCTTTGCCTTATGAAATGTCATATTGAAGTCCCTCTGATCTTTTAATATAGAAGATGCAAGGTCCCCTGTGATCCTGATTGTACTTCCTCAATATTTGAGTTGTTTCTTTCTAGCTGCTTGCACTATTCTCTTCTTAAGTTGATAGTTCTGGACTTGGCAACCATAATTCTTGGTGCTTTCATTTTAGGATCTCTTTCAGGAGATGTTTGGTGGATTCTTTCAATGACTATTTTGCTCTCTGGATCAAGGACCCCAGAGCAATTTTTCTTGATGATTTCTTAGAAAATATTTTCAAGGCTCTTTTTTTTGTCATGGCTTTCCAATAGACCAATAATTCTTAGATTCTCTTTCCTGGATCTATTTTCCAGGTCAGTTGCTTTTCCAGTGAGTTATGTTACATTTTCTTCTATTTTTTCATTCTTTAGATTCTGTTTGATTGATTCTTGATGTCTCACGGAGGCATTATTTTCTACTTCTCTGCTTCTATTTTTAATAGATTGTTTTCTTCAGTTAACTTTTGCATTTCCTTTTCTATTTGCCCAGTTGTTCCAGTTGGGTTTTATATCTCTTTATTCATTTGTTCAATTTTCTTTTTAAATTCTTCCATAAATTCTTTTTTCATATTTTAAAAATCATTGGCCAAATTTTTTCTAACTCTTTAATTTGGCATGTAAAATCCTTCTTGAGCTCTTCCAAGAATGCTCTTTGGGCTTGAGACCAGTTCATACTCCCTTCTGAGTTTTCAGATGGGAGTATAGTCTCAATGGTGACCTTTTCAGCATTTCTGTTTTGGTCTTTGCCCCATAGCAAGAATGTACAGTCTTTTCTTTTCTGGTCTGCTTCCTGCTCATGATGATTGCCTTTTTCTTGGTTTTTAGAGTGGATCTCTGCTTCTGGGCCACAGGGGGCTCTGTCCCATGGTTCTTGTTCTTAGAACTTCAGACTTTGTGTATTATGGTCTCTGGTTCTTTCAGCTAGAAGCTAGAATGCTGGAGCTTACCTGGTGCTGAGCTGGCTTGTGTGCCAAAGTAGAGGCCAGGTAAAGTGTTTCTGAGTTTCCCCAGAGCTGGAACTTGCTGCAGGAGGTGTGGGGGAGGGATGGTCTTGCCACAGGAGGTCTCCTCTCCTGAGCTAGAGCACATGAAGACTCAGCAGTTGGTCAAGCCCCTTCTACACTAGTGTCTTCCTGATTCCCCTGGCTGTGCTAAGGCATGCCTGGTGTCCTGGTGTTGGTGCTTAAGGATTCCCCCTATGCTTTGGTGCTCAGTATCTCCTCCTGGTTTGCTGAGGTGAGTCTGTCTGGCACAGCTCTCATCCTGAACTGGTTCCCTTCAGCCAAAGCAAGAGGGATTACCCTTTGCACTTTTCTGATCTCACTATTCCAGGATTTTTCCTGAATTCCCTGGGTTTTTCAAGGTGAACAAGGGGAGGGATAGAGCACTTACAGATCACTCTGCCATCTTGGCTCCTGAAAGTTCAAATAGGTGACTTACAGACATTTAACCTGTAGGCTGGTCTCAGGAGCAGCCTCTACTGTTACCTGGAGTTCTACATTTCCCTCTCACTCAGTTACACTGGACTCCCATCCTGGGCTAATATGTTTGTGAATCCCCACTGCTTCTTCAGCTTCAGACCACGCAGTGCTTCCTGCTCAGCTTTGCTATGGCTGGTTCTACACTGGTGCAATCTGTGTGCTGTGTGTGTCTCTGTGCAACAGATCCTTCCTGTGGACCTTCCAGGCAGTCCTGGAAAGGAAATCTGCCACACTCTCTCTCCTAGTACATTCTGACACTCCAAAATTTGTTCAGATTCTGTTTTTAGAGGTATCTGAAGGAGTTTGTCTTAGAGGTTAGGTGGGTATGTACTCTCACTCTGCCATCTTGACTTCATCCCCCTTCTTTTCTCGTTTGTGGCTTTCTTGACAAGGATAATGAGCCAGTTTGCCATTTCCTTCTCCAGTTCATTTTACAGATAAGAAAAATGAGGCAAATAGGGGTAAGTGACTTGCCCAGCATGACAGAGCTAGTGAGTGTCTGAGGGCTAATTTGATCTCATGGAACCTAAGTTTTTTATTCCAGTATCACAAACCTTATGTGCTATAATGCCACCTGGATGCCCCAATTTAACGTACCCCAGTTCAAATTCTATTCCTTGCTGCCAGTTGTGCCCTCTGGAGCCAAGGAGGGTAAATCAAATCCCCCCCACATTACCTCCACCTAAAGACAGTTTATCAGATCTGCACCTACCACCACAACCCCTCCAATGAGCTACTCTGCTGTTGGTTGACCCCTAGACAGATCTCTTCAAATGGCAGAGATTGTAAACCCTTCTTCTTACCCTTCCTCAGACACCCTCCATCTCATCAAGATGCTTGAATGATCATCCAACCCCTCAGGTACATCAAAGGGCCTGAAGCATAACCAGGTCAAGAAGTGTTTTTATGTAAGGTGATATCCTTCTCTGGAAAGGGAGAAATGTAGGCTGATGTCCTCATTGTATCCTGTATCCATGGGGACCTGATTTCACCTTCTTCCCCATACCTCTCTCCCTGACAACAGATGAGGAGGGCCCGAGGGAAGTTCCTTCTCCCCATCATTCCCCACACAGCATCAGTCAATAAGCATTTATTAAGTGGCTACTATGTGCCAGGCACTGCATTAAGAACTGGAGGAAAGCAAAAGACAGTCTCTGTCTTCAAGGACCCTATACTCTAAAAGGTGAGATTACACGCAATCAACGATGTACAAATGAAATGTGGGGAGGATAATAGGAGACAATTAAGAGAGGGCAGGCATTAGAATTAAGGTGATTGGGAAAGTCTTCTAGGAGAAGGTGGATGTTTCCTGGAACCTGAAGGAAACCTGGGAAACCAGAGGCAGAAGAAGAAGAGGGAGAACATTTGTGACCAGGGAAGAAACAGAGACAATGCTAAGTGTGGACACTTTCAGTCTGTCTCTTATCCAGCATTCTGAGGTTCTGGGGTGCTATGATTTCATGATTGGCCCTGGAGACATTGGATTTTAAGGCTTCTAGGGCTATGGTTCTAGGAGCCTAGTCCTCTAGAGTCTGTCTCCAAATGTGCTTCATCTTATCACTTAATCTCCTCTTGGACTCTGCCCTGATGGTGGGAACAGAGAATCTATAGGAGAATGCAACAACACTGAGGACAAGAATGTGTCATTTGGATGGCAACACTTGGTTCTGATACCTTATCTAGGAATGACTGTGACCCAGAAGTGCCAAAGGCTACACAGCAGTGATAGCAGCCCTAGAAGGTTCCCCATTCTAGAAGTGCTTCTAGTAACATCCCCTCAATGGACTACATCTGATTTCAGGAGAAAGGCAACGCTAAGTGCAGGTGGGCTTGGTCTTTTGGTGATGGGTTGTTTGGCCATGGCAGACCATGATGAAAACAAAAATAGCCACTCATCACTATAAGTAATCCTGTGGTTAAAAGCCACCTTGCATATATGGAGTGATCACTAGAATATGTCGGAAAAGACTTCTGCGGTAAACTAACTTAATCCTTTCTCTCTACAGGAGAGGAAGCTGAGGGACAAAGCTCTTTCCCCAAGGTCATACAGGTCTGAAGCCCAGAGTCACAAGGTGAGCAGAATAAGGGAATAGGGATTGGAGAGTTTGAGAGTCACCATGTCCAGACCATGCACAATGAGTCAGTTCTGAATCCTCTGACTGGAGGGTCGTTGACAGTGCCTAATGAATGTACATACTAATGAACACTTTAAATTGAGTGGGGTGCAGGAAGACTGGAGGAGCAGAATTGTGTCAGTCATCGACTTCTTCCTAATAAAGAAAACAGAAGAGAGTTGACTGTCATTGAAGGAATACTTCTTACCTTCTCCTTGCAGAGAAAAAACAAGGAGTCTCTAGTTGGAGCCTTGCATCCTAAGGCCCTGACAGACTGCAGCTTTCATTGCTTGGTACCATTACTTACTATCTTTAGCAGTGATGGTTCTTCTCTGGAAGGTGGCATTCTCTGAACCTTAGGAAAGAAACGACACCTGGGAATGACCCTCACAGGCAGAGGATCAGAGTTTTTTGAGTCTGGAGGGATCATCAGAACAGACCTAAGACTTCTCTTTGCATCTCCTCAAGCTTCCAATATTCTCACAGGGCTCTCAGCTCCTTGTTCCACTCTGAGGTCTTTGACCTGAAGAAAGATCCTTCTCCCATCCTCAGCTCTTTCACACTGAGGTTCTCTCTCCCTTCCATACTGTTTCAGGGCCAGTTCAGTCCCAAAGGTCTTTACCTCTCACCTGGTCTCTCTTTCTATAGCTCATGTGAAAGCTGACAACTCTTCCCCATCTCTCTTTGAATCTACTGGCAGTGCCCTCTCCCTATCCTCCTTGCTGCCTTTCCACTCTTTCCATCTCTTTCTAGACAGGGTCTCTTTGGTTTGGGGCTGTGAAAAGCCCAGGTCTAGTCCTCCCCACCCCAATATGGAAGTAAAGACAGTTTCCTATCTTTTTGTCTCCAAATGCAGCCTTCCATCAACTGAGTCAACAAATTGGGAAAGGGGGTGGTGGTGGGAGAGGAAGATGCACTCTTTTTCTGCTATAGAGAAGGCCACTCTAGTCTGCATTACCCTCTATTCTGTCTCCTCAGATCTACTGGACCCTCCCAGAAGCACCAGTGAAATGCTTGAGAAAAGTCTCCCTTGTTGTGATAAGAGAAGGGATGCTGAGTAGTCTGGGTTCTAGAACCTTAGAATTGGCATCTGTGAATATTGCCTCCACGCATCATCCTCTGCTCATTTAGGGCTTGAAAGATTCTCACTTGGAGTTAATGAGGAAGAAGTCAGGTGGAAGTAGAAATCAACTGTATGTGATACTGAATGAACCTTGTTTCCCCTGGGGACAGAACCACTTCCTCATGGACCTTAGGAGTGATATGTGCAGGTGAGGGGCTCTGCAGGAGAGGCAGGAAATCACAGGAGTTGGGAAAAGAAGAAAGAGAAGGAAAGAGGAAGAAGGAGAAAGTCAGAGGCCAAGTCCCTTGTCAGTAGGGCCCATGTCAACTTGGCAGATAGATGACATGAAGCCCTGAAAAGAGAGACCTTAGTCTTCTAGGGAAGGAGAAGGAGGCAGAGCAGACATGGGTCTAGGCTACATGCAGGGACAGCTTTGACTCTGTTCCCCAGGAAGGACACTCCCAGGGTCTGCACTTGGGCTCTGTAAAGGGAAGACACAGCCCACGAAGAAAAGACGGAGGTTCCTTGCAAGGTTGAGAGAGATAGTCACATAGAATTAACAGCAGGCACAAATGGAGAGCCCTTCACAAGCTGCCCACAGTGGGGCCAGCCACTGGAAGAGACCCCAGCTCTACTGAAGTCCAAGGGAGCAGGCTGAGCTTGGGTGATTCCAGCCCAGACAAAGATAAATCCATCAACATAAGGACCAGGAAAAACGAGATTAGTCCCATGGGGTTTGTCTCAGAGCCAGTCTCTGTAGAGTTGGCCAGGGGTGTCTTTCCTTAGTCATGGGCAGGGGGGAAGTAGCAACTCAGGATTATCAGTCTATATTCCTGAAAGTCAAGGCAATGTCCAGTCCTGGAGCTGAGCAACCTCTGAAGAGGCTAAGTTAGTCTTTACTGTAAGAGGAGACCTGGGTTTGACTCCCACGTCTAATATGGACAACTCACTTACCCCTCAGCCTGTTTCCCTTTAGTGGGAAAGCCCTTCTCTGTTTTGGGCCATAAAATCTTGGTTCAAATGCTGCATTTGCTACTTCCTATTTAATACTGGTCACATTGATTACATTAATTGGGCTTCTATTTCCCCATCTGCAAATTGAGGGTGCCTGACTCTAAGGTTCTATCTAGGTGTAAGATCGGATTTCTTTCTTCAAGTTCAATACTTAATTGATTCATTCCTCCCTTCAGTGTCTTGCCTTCCACACTGCCAGGTTTCTTTATAAATCAAGTCCATAGAGGTAGCTTAAAATATATTACAGACTGAACTCTGAGAACCAATGAAGAGACTGACAGATTGATGGTTAGGTACATGAATCCCCTTCAAACACACCCCACTGAGCCCCCCAGCAGACCCTGATACTGACCTAGCACCTCCCACCCAAACTCTGGAGGCAACTCTCTGATCTGGGTCACACAGGAAGGCAAGGGCATCCTGCTGACCTCTGCCTTCCTCCTCCCCTTACAACCCTCACCCTTACCTCCTGGATCCACCTGACATCTACTCAATGTGCTCCCACCAGTCTTGGGCCAAGTCTACCATTGGGAGAGTGGGTAGCAAGCTCACCTTGACCCTCCTGGGGTTCTCAGAGGAGGCTCTCTGCTGTTTGTGGTACAGAAGGTAGCTAGGTCCTTTCAACTTGATTATCAGATCTTCTCTAGGCTAAGAGCAGGAACCAGCAAGCAGGCAGGAAAAAGAAGGGTCTGGACTGAATCAGTAGCATCCCAACCTAAACTCCCAAATATGGACTGTGCCATTGGGGTTATCAGTCTGGTACTGTGAATTTTTTCTTATATTATTGAAACAAAAGTCCTAAAGAGAAATATTACAAGATAATGCAAGATCCTTGGGGTGATCTATTAATTACCCTGGACCAGACAAAAGCCCTAGAGTCCTTCCAAGGTAATGATGGTTGGATCATGTGTATGTGTGTGTATTTGTATACATATATTTTATAGATATTTATAAATATCTACGTTAACGTAGAATGAACATAAGGAAAACGTCAAGAGACCCTAGACCAAAGATTTCATGGGTGGGGGAAATTCTGAGTGAAGAAATTCCTTCTTCCAACATAGGTTGGCACTTCATCTGAAATGCATGAGATTTCCTGTGGATGAAAAATCATCCTTATTTCTGGACAAATATTCTACCCTCAGCTCTGATATTATTTCCCATGTGAGACCTAATTATGATCCCTGAGAGCCTAGGCTCAAAACTGCCACAATCAGGTGTCGCTCTCCATTTCTAGGCCAATTTTATCACATTCCCATCTGGATAAACCAGACAACTTTTCCTCCTCAAGCATATGAAGTAATCTCCCACCTCTAGGCCTTTGCTCCAGCTCTTTCCTCATCTCCAGAAACTCCTTCCTCTCCCTTTTGGTCTGTTAAAATTCTATCCCTCCAAGAAAGCCCAGTGCAAGGGATATCTCCTGCAGGATGCTGACCCCAGTCCTTCTGATCAGAAAAGACCTTTTGCCTCAAACCTCCCAAGGAATTTATTTGCATCCAATGAGAGAGCATATATAAAGTGCTTTCCAAAACGGGAATCTTGTTATCATTATGAGGAGGAGGTGGATGATGGGGATAGTGATGGCTTGTTATTACATGTCTCTAAAACACCTGACTTAGACTATGAGCTCCAACTTCTTAAGACTAGATATGAAAAGCTAAGAGGGAGCATCAGCTCTGGCTTGAGGGGACCTGGGACATCCCTCCCTCCCAGATCTCCTTCTCTCTCCTTTGAGGATATCTTGCGTGAATGTAGTTATTAGGCTGGAATATAAGCTTCTTGAATGAAATGTCTCTCCAGCATTTAGGAGGAGTAGGCATTGATAAAGCGCTTACCTTGGACCAGAAACTGAGCTAAGGTTTTAGCAAATGCTATCTCACTTGATCATATGACTTGCATAGTTCTCTCCCCTCCCCTCCTCTCCCCTCTCCTCCCTTCCCCTTCTGTTCTCTCCCTTCCCATCCTTTCCTTTCTCTTTCCCTTTTCTTCCTCTTCTCTGCCTTTCCTTCCTCTCCCTTCCCCTCCACTCCTCTTCCTTCCCTTCCTCTCCTCTAACTTCCCCTCCTCTCCTCTCCTCTTGCTTCCCCTCCTCTCTTCTCCCTTCTCTTCCTGTCTTCTCCTCTCCTCCCCTCTCCTCTCCTTCCCTCACCTCCCCTCCCCTCTCCTCTCCTCTCCTCACCTCCCCTCCCCTCTCCTCTCCTCTCCTCTCACTTCCCCTCCTCTCCCCTCACTTCCCCTCCTGTCCTCTCCATTTCCCTCCTCTCCCCTCCCCTCCCCCTTCTAGTTAATTTGGGGATTACTGGCTAGATTTCTTTCTCAAATACCAAGCCTTAAACCCAATTCACTCTGGAGCTCATGGATTGGATAATAGGTGCCTTCCTAAGCACCAAGTCGTTATTTTGGTTATTGGTTGTTTTTGGACCCTCCTGGCTCAGAGTGAATGTACATAGCAGCTGCTTCTCCTCTGGTCAGTAACCCTGAGGGTGTTCCTCTCCCAATCTATTTTTTTTAATTGAAGACGTCGTCACTTGATTCACTTCTTAAAGAGGTCTATTCACTGAATGGACCTTGCTTCACTTAAAGTGAGAACTTGAAAAGACACCTCCTAAAAGGACCCAGGTCTCACACTGCATCCTGGGCCATCTCCAGTAATCCTGACAGATATTTGGCCACTGGACCCAGATGGCTCTGGAGGAGAAAGTAAGGCTGGTGACTTTGCACAGCCCTTCCTCATTCAAATCAAAGTCAATTGCAAATCATGGCACCAACTCCTTGATGTCATGATCCGCTTTGAGAAGGAAGGACAAACCACACTCAATCAAACAATGATAAAGCTTGGTTGACTTAACGTCAACCCGCTGAATAATTCCAAGGGGAGCTTGGAAATAAGCAGGAAGAGGATTGCAGGTGGAGGGGCAACCTGTGCAGAATCACAGAGGTGGGAGAAAGAGTATCATGTAGTCAGAACAATTACTCATCTAGTTGGACTGGAAAATTGCCTGGAAAAGCAACAATTGTGAAGACTAAATGTCAAACAGAAGAGTCTGTCTTTTCCCCTAAAGGTAAGAGGGAGCCACTTCTTGAGCAGAGGAATGATGTCATCAGTCCTGAGCTTTAGGAATGTCCGCTTGGCAAGTGTGTAGAGGATGGGTTGGAGAACCAAGAGTCTAGAGACAGGAAGACTGCTCAGGCAGACAATGATAGATGCCTGAAACATAGTGGTGATTGTGAGGAGACAAGAGGGGATGGATATCAGAAAAGCTATAGGGTAAGAATGGACAAATTTGGGGAATGAATTAGACATGGGATGGAGGATGAGGCAGAGAAAAGACTGAAGGAAGCCTCTGAAGAGACAGACTTGGGGGAATGGGAGGGTGCTGCTTTCCTCCGCAGAAGTACAGTAGTGTGGAGCATGGGCAGGTTTAGGGAGGAGATGATGGTTTCCATTTGGAATGTGTTGAACCTAAAGAGTGGACAGATAGAGTCCAAATGGGGGTGGAATTTTTCATTGGTGAAGACTTCTGAGATGATGGTGGCCAAGTCAGATCGTGTTGTTCAGAACCTAAGATCCCTGGCTCCATAAATTCTTATCCCAAAACCATGGAGTCTAAGCATGTTAGAATCTTCGCTGTTATTCAGTCATTTCAGTCATGTCCTAGCCTTCGTTAACCCATTTCTGGTTTTCTTGACAAAGATAATGAGGCAGTTTGCCATTTGCTTCTCCAGTTCATTTTACAGATAAGGAAACTGAGGTAAACAGGGGTAAGTGAATTGCCCAGGGTCACACAGCGAGTAAGTGTCTGAGGTCAGATTTGATCTCATGGAAATTAAATCTTTCTGACTCTTGGACCACTCACTCTATGCACTATCATGCCATCTGGCTGCCCAATTTAATATACACTCAAAATTCTATTTCTTGCTTCCAATTGTGCCCTCTGGGCTGAGGAAGATAAAACAAATCCCTCCCCCACATGACCTCCCCCAAAGAACATTTTTGAGTCCTCATCTCCTACCACATCCCCTCCAAAAGGCTTCTCTGATGCAGAGTGGCCCCCAGTCAGATCTCTTCAAAGTGTCGGGGATTGTGTATCCTCCTTTTTGCCCTCCTTCACACAATTTCCATCTCATCAGGAGCTCCAGTGATCAGCTACCCCCTCAGGTCCATCAAAGTGCCTGAAGCATGTCCAGGTCAAACCATCTTCTTAGATACAAGGTTGTATCCTCCCCTGGAAGGAGAGAAACCCAGACTGATTTCCTCTGTGTGTCCTGGGCCTGAAATCCATGGGGGCCTGATTTCACCTTCTTCCCCCACCACTCTCCCTGCAAACAGATGAGGAGGCCTCCCCATGTCCCCCCACAGAAAGTCGATCAGTAAGCATTTATTAAGTGCCTACTGTGTGCCAATCACTGTGCCACGAAGGGAAGGAAAGCACAGACAATCTTGGCCTTCAAGCATCTTGCCCTCTAAAGGGTGAGGCTGCTTGCAAACAGCTAAGTGCAAACAAGATGGAGACAGGATAATTGGAGATAATTAAGAAAGGGCAGGCTTTAGAATTAGGATGGATAGTGAGAGTGTTCTAGGGGAAGGAGGACATTAGCTGGAACCTGAAGGAAACCAGGGAAACCAGATGCTGAAGATGAGGAGGGAGAGAATTTGTGATTGGGGAACAGACAGAAAATGCTCAGTGTGGATACTTCCAGGTTGTGCCTTATCCAGGGTTCTGAGGTTCTAGGGTGCTATGATTTCATGATGGGCTTTGAAGATACTAAAGTTGAAGCCTCTGGGGCTTTGGTTCTAGGAGCCTGGGCTCCTGGATTCTGTCTCTAAATGGACTTCATCACCTCCACTCCTCACTGATTCTGCTTTTGGGATGACAATAGAGAAGCTATAGGGGAATGGAAGTTCACTGAGGACAAGGAATGTGCCATTTGGATCTCAACGCCTGGGTCTGAGGGCTCATAGAGGCATGGCTGTGACCCAGAGGTGCCAAAGGCTGCACAGCAGGGATGGCAGCCTTAGAAGGTTTCCCCATTCTGGTAGGGCTTCTAGCAAAGGTCACTCAACAGACTGATCTGATTTCTGGAGGAAGGCACCACCAAGTATTGGAGGCTCAACATCAATAATTTGGCCTTCTGGTTATGAGTTCTTTGGCCATGGCAGGCTATGGTAAAAATAAAAATAAGGCATTCTGTGCTTAAAAGCCACTTTACATCTAAGGAGTGATCACAAGAACATCGTGGTCTAAGAGATTCCTGAGGCCAGCTAACCTGGTCCTTCCTCTCTGCCAAAGAGGAAGCTGAGGCACAAGGCTCTTTTCCCACAGTCATACAGGTCTGAAGCCCAAGGTCAGAATGTCAGCAGGATGATGACATGGGGAGCAGAGAGTTTGAGAGTCACCATTTCTAGGCCATTTACATGTAGTTGCTCAACTCTGAATCTTCAAACTTGAGGGTTGTTGACAGTGCCTATGAGTGTACATGGTCATGAACACTGTTTACACTGAATGGAGTGCAAGAGCACTGGAGAAGCAGAACTGTACACTGACCTACATGCAAGCAGCGATTTTTGTGCCCAGAATCTTAGTAGAGTTTCCTCTGCCCAACCACCTCACCTCCAGTTCCACCAAGCCAGCAGTGGGGGCTGAGATTCAGATAAGCTGGGGGGGGCAGGGCTGTCATTAAGTGGGAGATAAAGATCGGCTGCTGCTGGGCTCTACACAGGGCTGAGGTAAGAATCAGCTGCTCAGTGCCCCCAGGGGTTTTACGATGGAGCAATGGATGCAGGCTGCTGTAGGGGCTGCTGAGGGAACTGTTGCTGCCTGCTCGATGTGGCCTCTGTGGCCGCTGCCTGATGCCAGAGCCATGGGAAGGTCCTTCTCTCTTCTCATCTACCTGAAAAAACCTGTCACTGATCTTTGGCACCTGTGGGTTGGGGTATCTGCGAAGTGCTGCTACTGCGACTGGAGATTCCTCCCCCAAGGGCTGCTCACATCCTCCTCCCAGAGGCCAAGGCTGGGCTGGGCTCTGCTCTGCATACAGTGTGACAGATGTTTCCCGTCGGTCTTTCAGGTCACCCTGGGATGGAAATCTCCTCCACTCTCTTATTCTCCACTCTGCTGCTCTAGAATTTGTTGAGAGTCTTTCTTTACAGGTATTTTATGGGCTGCATGGGAAGAGCTAGTTATATGTATGTCTTTCTACTCTACCATCTTGACTCCACCCCAAAACTCATTTTTTTTAATCACCATGGTCATTTTATTCCCAAGTCCTGATTATATCCCCTCTTTACCTCAGTAAAAATGTTTTTGATTTGCTGTGATAAAAATAAAGTATTATCTAGTGGATATCCTTGTGATGATGTGAAAATATAGAAGATACTGAACATACCTTAGGATTTTTTATGACTGCTAGGAACCATTATAATCACTGGTTAATTGCCCCAGACTTATTTATATTGGAATGTGTTTTCATAGGAGATGAAGGGAATGAGAAAAATAAATGAGATATCTAATTGGGTTAGCAGTTTCATCAATCTAATTATCAAAAACAATTATTAAGCACCTGCCATGTGGCACCACTGTGCTAAGAACTGAATATTCAAAAAAAAGCAAAAGACAGTCCTTACCTTCAATACACTCATAACTTTAAACATTTTTTATAAAACATATACTCTAATATATTTCTGATATACTTAATTAGCTAGTTTAGTAACCCTCTCAATAAAGGAAAAGAAGTTAGTCTGGCATGGTTTCACCTTGATGACACCATGTCACCTCTTTATTATGTCTGTTCTCTTTCTTGATGCTCACCCTCTCTTTAAGGATAAATGTTTTACTTGTTTAAGAAATCAAAGTCAAACTCACCAACATGGATTTTGCAAAATATATTTGCTCTTGGAAAATTGAGAAAACAGCAGCCCTTCTAAAATCCTATGACTGAGTCAGCTAGATGGTATATTAGACTGGCCAGAGCCAGTCTCCAGAGAACTGACCCTAGAGTCAGAAACCTGAGTTCAAGCCTAGCTTCAGACATTACTAGCTGTGTGACTCCAAGCTAGTCATTTAACTTTATTTCCCTTAGTTTCTTCATTAGTAAAAGGAGCTGGAGAAGGAAATGGTAACCCATTCCAGTATTTTTGCCATGGAAACTCCAAAATGGATCACAAAGAGTTAAACACAATTAAAACTACTGGGCAACAACAAAAATGTACCAAATATGGAACTTCTCAGTATATATTTCTTTCCTTTTGCACTCTCTCATTACATTGTGAGGTCCTTGACGGAGAATATATTTTTACCTCTTTTTGTGTCCTTAGAACTTGGCACAGCGTATGAAACACACTAAGCAATAAATGTGTTTTATCAAAAAAAAAAAAAGTACATGAGAAAAGCCCAGGGTCCTGTCCCCTGGCCTGATAAGAGAGGGGATGGTCCTGGAAACCCAAAAGAGGGATCCATGCCCACCATTCCCTGGCTCTTTGAAGGATCTAAAGACCTTCTTGTTTGGAAGGGAGAGAAGGAATAAAGTCAAGTGGAAGCAGAAATCCACAGTAGGTAATACTGAGTGACCCTTGGTGCCCTTGAGGACAGAACCACTTCTCCATGGACAAGAAGAGGGATCTGTGCAGGGGAGAGGTAGGAAACCACAGACATTGGGAGGGGAAGAAAGAGGAAGAAAGGGGACTAAGGAGAAAGTCAGAGGCCAAGTCCCTGCCTTGTGGGGCCAATGTGAACAGGGCAGATAGAGGAATTGAAGCCCTGAGGAAAGAGACCTCAGTCATCTGGGGAAGGAGAAGCAGACAGTACAAATAGCTCTGGGTTACATGCAGTGACAGCCTTCAGTCTGGACACCAGAAGAGACAACTCCAGGGAACACACTTAGGCTCTGTAAATGGAAGACACATTTCAGGAGGGGAAGGAAGAGGTTGTGCGCAAGGAGACAGAGGTGGTCACAGACAGCAGACAGCAGAGACCAATGGAGAGCCTGTTACAACCTTCCCATAGTGGGAGCAGCTTCTGGAAGGTGTTCCTGCTCACAGGTAAGACAACAGCTCTGTTGGATCCCAGTGGAGGAGGGCGAACTTGTGTGACCATTCTCAGGGGGTCTTTCCCAGAGACAGTCTCTGTTCACTTGGCCAGGGGAGTCTTTCCTGAGACAGGGGCAAAGGCAGCTCAAGGTTACCAGCTGAAATTCCTAAGACTCAAGGCAAGGTTCAGTCGTGGAGCTGAGCACGCTCTGAAGAGGCTAAGTCAGTCTCTACAGTCAGAGAAGAGCTGGATATATATGCCAACTCTAGAGCTGGATATATATATATCCCAACTCTGATGTTTGCTCGTTGTGAGACCATGGACAGCTCACTTACCCCTCTTAGCTTGTGTCTACCTGGAATATCACCTTCCTCCCAGGGCAGCTTGGGAGCTACACTGTCAGCCTTAAAATGCACCCAGGGTTTAGTGGTAAAGGCCCTGCCTGGTTTTTGGTCTGAAAAACTGAAAAAATGTTGCCTGTTCTATTTCCTATTTAATGCTGTGTCACATCGATTGTGCTGTGTGGTTCTCAGTTTCCTCATCAGTGAATGGAGGGTGTCTGGCTCACTGATCTGTAAGGTTCTATGCAGGTGTAAGATCTGATCTCTATCTTCAACTACAACACTTTAGTGATTCCTTTGTCCCTTCAGTGTCTTGCCTTCCACACTGGCAGATCCTGTCTGAATCAAGTCCATGGAGGGAGCTTAAAATATGTTACAGACTAAACTCTCAGAACTGCAGAGACGGGGAGTGACACATTGATGAAGAAGCACATGAATCCCCTTCAAACCACACCACCGAGCCCCCAGAAGACTCTGGGGAAGGCTCAGCAGCATCCTCCCTTTAGTTGGGGACAGTTCAGTGGCCTGGGTCCCTCAGGAGGGCAGAGGAACCCTGCTCACCTCTGCCTCCTTCTCTCTGTTTCCATCCTCAGCTACTGGATCCAGCCAACATCTGCCCAAAGTGATTCTGTCAGTGTTGTGCCAAACCCACCCAATGGAACAGAGGGCAGCCGTGTCACCTTGGGTATCCAAGGATTCTCAGAGCAGCCTCCCAGCTACACTTCATTCAGAAGAGAAGTAAAGCCCTCCAACCGGATCATTTTCTACCATGTGGACGTGGTTAATGGACAGCAAACAGTAGATAATCGGATGAAGGTGTTCTCCAATGGCTTGCTGCTCATCTCCAACCTCACCCTCAGTGACACTGATGACTACATTGTACAATTTTTTGACTTCACAAGTGCTCAGATAGCAATAGCATGAGCACATTTAACAGTGAATGATAAGTGCTGCCTTTCCCATGGCCCTCACTATCCTTCCAATCCCTCCCTCATTCTGGGTGGAGAGCCCTCTCACAAGGTTCCAGAACCAAACAGATTCTTTCTCATTTCTGCACAAAGAAAAGGGGTAACTCACAGACAGAAAAGGCATCCTGGTGAGTGGATGGTCTTTCTCAACATTAGGCTGTCAGAAGGCAGAGAGAAACTAATCTCTGTTTGGGATTGGCACAGAGAAAGCCTTCTACCAGATCCCACCTGGTAATCTGTTGAAAGCTTGGAATATGGAAAAATATTCAAAAGAAAATTTCCAAAATTCAAATGGTAAGGGTCAGTTTGAACTGGAATCAGTACTTAGATAACTGTAGGGAATAAATGTGGCCAGATTAATACAGAACTTTCAAGAACTAGAAGATAGAGAAATGAATGATTTGTGCTGTGGGGTAGGACTTTCAAACCAAGACTGTCCCTCATTACCAGGTCCCTCCAGGAAAGGCACCTAAACAATCCAGATTTCCACAGAACCAAAGACCATGTGAGAACCACTTTTGTAGAGAGAAGGAAAAAATCAGAAGGAACTTCATAAAAAGAGAGAAAAAGGAGAAGAGAAAGTTTTAGCAAATAGGGATGAGAGAATGGATAGAAAACTAAAGAAAGTTGGAGTCCATTTGCACTAATAGTGTGGATGGCGGTTCTGAAAGCAAAAGGTCTGGGAGGCAGAGCCAAGATAGCAGAGCAGAGAAAGCTCTGAGTTAGACTCTCCCAACATTCCCTTCCAAGTTACTTTGAAAATAATGCCTTGGATCAGATTCTAGAGTTGAAGGGCCAACAAAAGGTCAGGATGAGACTTTTCCCAGTCCAAGATAACTTAGGAAGTGAGCAGTAAAGATCGGTGACTCTGGGGCAGTGGTCATCCCACAGCTACAACAGCAACATCAGGTCTTGGAGGTACCTATAACAACAGCACTGGCAGCTTTGGGAAACTTTGGCCCACAGATGGTAAGGGGGTCAGACAACTGATCAGAAAGAGATTACTAGGAATCCTTTGCTGACACTGGGTTTAGGATCCTGTTACATTGCCTAGAGGTGATTCCAGGTCACAGTTCCTAGGTCCAGAGGAGCTCTAGCCCTTGTGGCTACAGGGGAACAAGGCCCCTTCCTGGGCAACAAACAGACCAGGAGAGCAGTGGCCACTTACCTCTTTGGAAGCACTGAAAACTTATAGACCCCCAGAATTAGCACTGAAGACAGGACAATGAAAAACCTGAAGCTTAGGACAGTGCCCCCTCCATCCCAGGAGCAAAACCTAACTTTAACATAAGGTTGTTTTAAAATATTTTTCTCAATTCCATGTAAAAATCAATTTTTAAGATTTGTTTCTTAAAATTTTGAGTTCCATATTCTCTTCCTCCCTCTCTCCCCTCCCCTCCTTGAGAAGACAAGCAGTTTGCGATAGGTTATACATAATATGAAATCTAAAGGCAAGAAATAGGCTGGAAAATGAGCAAAAATCAAAAGGGAAAACTCTGTTCAACCAAGAACATCCAAAACTCAGCAGTAAAGCTCAGTGAGATGGGAATTGGTTCTGAAGTGTTGCGGGGAGAGGGGTGAATTCTGGCCAGATAAATGGGTGACCTTTGAGCATTGCCAGCTGGGCAGAATACAAGTCAGGCTCCTAAAGAGTTATTTTCCTCCCCACAGCCCTGTGATGTCGTCAGTTCAGTTATTGTTCCTCATTTGCAAAGAAGGAAAATGAGGCTTAGAGAGAGTGATCATGCAGCTGCCAAGTAAGGCCTCAAGTACCAGAGAGCCTCAGGACTTTGAGTCAGGGGTTGGACATGAGCAGAGTTCTGCAGAAAGTGGATTTGGGGGAGAAGGTCACTGACTCCATTTCCCCTGTATTTGCTGTTATTGTAAGTCTATCCCTTTCTGCCAGATGCTTCTGTGACGTGCTGACTGCTACCTCTCTTCCCCCGGTTACTTTACAATTACACAAGAAAATTCTTGAGATTCTTGGAATAGTGCCAGAAACTCATCCCTTTCTCTTTATCCTATCCAAAAGAGCCTGGACTAGGGGCTTAACAAACGTTGATAAAGAAGAAACTGTTTCCTCTAATACAGTGTAAATCATCCTCATCAATTTCCTTCTCCCATGGTCTCAAGTTGGGGCTTGGTGGGGAGGGGTGGGGGGGAAAGCAGCAACCACCACTGGTCCCCACAGTTTCAATGTGTCTCCTCCCCTTATGAGGAAGGAGAACAAGGCAGGTGGTAATGTGCTGCAACCAAAACCAGCCCTCGATGCCATCTGTCTAGATCCACAGATGAGTTTCCATTACCTTGCCTTCTGGTCCTTCTCTGTGGTCTCTTTCCTGTAAAGATGACGACTCCAGATGGCTCTAGAGGAGAGAGTGAGGCTGGTGACTTTGCATAGCTGTGCCTCTATTAAATGCAATTCACCTTCCTGATGTCATGGTCCTCTTCCATACAATTCTGCTAGTATCCCCAATTCTTATTTTCATTCACTCCACATTTGTAAGCAGTTGCCAAATCTTATCCTTTCTATCTCCACCACTCATAGGCATGTCCTTCATTCTTCTGATCAGCCACAGCCCTAATTTAGACCCTCTTCATGTCTCACCTGGGCTTTTCATTAGCCTCTTAAGTGGTGTCTCTCCAGCTGCAGCCTTTCCTCTTGCCAATCCTTCTCCCACACCACCCCCTCAAAGTGCTTTTCTAAAGTACATCTAAATGAGCCCCCACTCACAAAGATCCAGAGCCATCTCCATTACTTCTGGGATCAAGTATAAATTGCTCTGTAAGACATCTGAAGCTCTTCACAGCCTTACCCCGTTCCCACCGCTTTAGGCTGTTTCTCATGAACAATATCAAAAACAGCAAATGTTACCAGAACCCTTTAAGGTTTGCAAAATGTCATGGGTTTTTGACCTTATTTCATTCCCCGCAGACTCCATAAGGAGCTGACCTGGTCTACTTGTTGCTTCTCCTACTGGACACTCCATCTCTGCGTCCTTTTACTGATCACCCATTGCCTAGGATACTCTCCCTCCTCGGCTTTGCCATATGGGATCCCTGGTTTCCTCCCAGACTAATCTGAAGCACCTGTCTACATCAGCCTTTCCTGATCCCCTATGCTGGTTACACAGAATCTGCTTTGAATGGGTGTACATACAAACATAAAAATGTAGCCAGATTAAGGAGATGCTTCTGTGGGCAGAGAAAGTCATTAGTATGACTTTGTGGGAGGTGTAGCCTCAGAAAGACTATATTGTTTCCCTTCATTTGGAAGAGAAACAATTTCTCAGTTGGATTTTCCCTATGTCTCCCATCATTCCAATGAAGCAATTGCAGGATCTGATTGTAAAGTCTTTTAAGAATCCCCTAATTCTACAATGCCACAGAGTGTCTTGAAGACCTCAACAGAAGTGGGATGTTGAGAAAAAGATCTTGATTACAGCCTCCCCTTAGTCAATCAAGGCAAACTCAGGAAATCAGACAAAAAGAATTTATTTCAAAGTCAGTATGAGTTTTAGTTTTTAAGAATAGTTTTATTTCATTTTTCTCAATTACATGTAAAATAATTTTTAACGTTCATTTTTAAAATAATTTTTGAATTCCAAATTCCCTCTTGTCCCTTCCATGGGCCTGTCTTGATAAAGTAAGCATTTTGATATAGATTATACATGTGAAGCCTTGAGAAATATATTTCCATATTAACTATATTGCCAAAGAGAAACAATGGGGGAAAAACAAGAAAAGTAAAGTTTAAAAAAAATAATATGCTGCAGACTGCATTCAGATTCCATCCATTTGTAGAGGTGGATAACATTTTGATAGTGAATCCTTTGGAATTTTCTTTTATCATTGTATTGCTGAGAACAGTTAAGTCATTTGCAGTTGTTCATCATAAAATATTGATTTCTCACGTACCTGCTTCATCACCTGCTTCTGCTCACTTCGATTTGCATTAGTTGATGCAAGTCTTTCCAGGTTTTTCTGAAAGTATCCTGCTTGTCATTTCTTATAACACAATAATATTTCATTACATTCATATACCACAATTTGTTCAGTCACTCCCCAACTGATGGAAAGTCCCTCCATTTCCAATTCTTTGCCACCACAAAAAGAGTTGTTATAAATCTCATTGCACATATAAGTCCTTTTCCTTTTTTAAATCTCTTTGCCATACAGACCTAACACTGGAATTTCTGAGTCAAGGGGTATGCATAGTTGGATTTTCCTTTAGGCATAGTTCCAAGTTTCTCTCCAGAATGGTTGTATCAGTTCACAACTCCATCAGCCAATGATTAGTGTCTCAATTTTCCCACATCATGCCACCAAAGCACATATTAGGCAGGATCTACCAAGGAGGAAAACCTGAGCATTTGGGCCCAGGGAAGCATATGTTGTAGGATGATGAAACATTCCCTCCAGTCCTTGATGAGAAAGGTGATAAACACAGCCCTTGGGAAATAGATCTCAGCTTCCTGATGCATGGAGACCCAGGTTGGCCTCACAGGGCAGAAAGACACAGAAAGGGGCTCATCACAAAGTTACCCCCAATAGGACTGCAACACACAGCCCCAAGACATCTAGATCACATAACCCTGTCCCACTAGGTGTGGTGGGTAATTAAAAACTGAGGAAGCAATCTGAGCTATATGATTTATCAACAAAACAGATATAATAATAGGGTCAATGGACCCCCTGGTCAGTCCAAAGACACTCAACAGAGAATGAGGCAAATTTTTATGTATTAGAAACAATTAATTAAATGTAATCACTTCCATTTGAACTGTCTTAGGAAGATTCTAAGGATCACCTGGCAGGATAAGGTACCAGATACTGAAGTTCTTTTTTGACCTGAACTGCCAAGCAGTCAAACATTGTTCGATTGCAAAATGTATGCTTGCCAGAAAGACGATTTTATGGAGAACTTGCATGGGGCAGGCGATCACATGGTGGCCAGAAGAAGCAATAGATTTTTCTCAAGAACTTTGGATTCGACTGTGCAACATAGGAGACACTGGCACAGGATGACTCAGCATGGTGTGCCCACATCAGAAAAGACCTCCCCAAGAGTGTTGACTTCAAATTTCTCCCTCCTCCCATTGCTCTCCCTTCTATCATCCCCCCCACCCTGCTTATCCCCTTCTCCCCCACTTTTCTATATTGTAAGATAGGTTTTCATACGAAAATGAGTGTGCATTTTATTCCTTCCTTTAGTTGAATGTAATGAGAGTAATGTTTTTCTCTCACCTCCCCTCTTCTCCCTTCCACTGAAAAGTCTTTTGCTTGCCTCTTTTAAGAGGGATAATTTGCCCCTTTCCATTTCTCCCTTTCTCCTCCCAATATATTTCTCACCATTTAATTTCATTTTTTAAAGATATGATCCCATCCTATTCAATTCACTCTGTGCTGTGTGTGTGTGTGTGTGTGTGTGTGTGTGTGTGTGTGTGTGTAATCCCACCAACTACCCAGATACTGAAGAGTTTCAAGAGTTACAAATATTGTCTTTCCATATAGGAATGTAAATAGTTCAACTTTAGTAAGTCCCTTATGAGTTCTCACTGCTGTTTACCTTTTCATGGTCCTCTTCATTCTTGTGTTTGGAGGTCAAATTTTCTTTTCACCTCTAGTCTTTTCATCAAGAATGCTTCAAACTCCTCAATTTCATTGAAAGACCATTTTTTCCCCTGAAGTATTATACTCAGTTTTACTGGGTAGGTGATTCTTGGTTTTTGTCCTAGTTCTTTGACTTCTGGAATATCATATTCCATGCCCTTCTATCCTTTATTGTAGAAGCTGCTAGATCTTGTGTTATCCTGATTGTATTTCCACAATACTTGAATTGTTTCTTTCTAGTTGTTTGCAATATTTTCTTCTTGACCAGGGAACTCTGCAATTTGGCCACAATGTTCCTAGGAGTTTCTCTTTGTGGATCTATTCAGGTGGTGATCTGTGGATTCTTTCAATATTTACTTTGCCCTCTGGTTCTAGAATATCAGGGCAGTTTTCCTTAATAATTTCATGAAAGATGATGTCTAAGCTCTTTTTCTGATCATGGCTTTCAGGTAATCCCATAATTTTTAAATTGTCTCTCTTGGATCTATTTTCCAGGTCAGTTGTTTTTCCAGTGAGATATTTCAGATTATTTTCCATTTTTCATGTCATCATTTCTCTGATGGCATGGTTTTCTGCAATAAAGGATGAACACAACGCTTACACTTAATATATTTGAAAATCTGAGTAATATCTATATTAAGGGTGCAAGAAGTATCATCCTGTGGTTCTCTGTCTGAAGAAATCTCCTGATTTGGAGTGAACTCTCCAGTCTCAATCTCAGTATCACCAATCACTGTGTCTTGGTGGGTGGAGCACTCAAGCTTCCCACTTAAGCTCCATGGGCAGGGTCTGCATATTTAATGACTCCTCAGCTCTTTCCTGAGGTTATATCCCATCTCTAAGGTCTTCTTGTTCTTGGCCACTGGATGAGACCTGATGCCCTGCTTCATCAAGGTCTCTTTCCATATCTTACAGAATGATCATTACCTCTTCTCCATCTTCTGAATAACATTCTCAAACCCAGGTTTGGAGTTCCTTGATCAAGATGGTCAGGAACTGCTCCAGGACCAGTAAGTCTAAGATATGCTCTTTTGTGTGCATCTCTGTTCTAAACCCGAGATGGCAAAGCTGACAGAGTTGGCTCAGGGCTTCACAGGGCAAATCTTGGTACCCAAACTGCCTAAACTTCTGGAAAAAGATCTCTGGCAAAAAAAAGATCTCTGGCAAAAAAAAAAAAAAAGATCTCTGGAAAAAGATCATGACAGCTGTTCCACTGGATACTAGATCCTGTTCATAAGTGTTATATTTTTCTATCTTCACTCTCAAAATATTCTTTTTCAATTAGAGAGAGAAATCAATGTTGAACTTTCATCCAATCCTACAGACATTCTGAATTAGAATATCTCAGAAGGAAATTTATTTCTTCTGGGGTCCAGTTCTAGTACCTTCAGTTCTTCTTAAAGTCACTCCTCTAAACTTACAAAGAGGTAGTTTGCCTTGTGTGGGCTGCTGTAAATGCATCCACTTACTGTTTGTTAACAACCAACCTGAAGACCCCCAATCCAGTGTCACAGACCTCTTCTTGTCAACTTCTTAAGTTATCTTGGGATGGAAAATATCTTGTCCAGACCTTTT
Organism: Bettongia penicillata ogilbyi; assembly: GCA_023548195.1. NCBI lineage: Eukaryota > Metazoa > Chordata > Mammalia > Diprotodontia > Potoroidae > Bettongia > Bettongia penicillata. The sequence goes on along the minus strand of JAJHZJ010000310.1, from coordinate 3,779,338 downwards.
GCCCACTCTGCTAATCCAAATTTTGATTTGAGGTATTATTCTAAGTTGTTTGGAGGAGACTGCTGGGTGAGTTCATCTGAGTTGATATCTCTAATCCATCATATTACTTCTGCCCTTTTCTTTTAAATCCTCCAATCACACTGACAGCACAGACTAACTTTCTTTGACTCACTACCTATTCACCTACCCTATTTGTTTAAATTTTCTCTTTCTTTCCTTTCTCTCTTCTGATTTTTTTCCTACAAAAGTGTTTCTTAAGGGCATCATGGTCTTTGGTTCTCTGAGACTTCTGGGTTGTATGACTGTCCTTTATGGGCTAGCATAATAGGTATGGTAATAAGGGGCAGTCATGGTTTGAAAGTCCTGCCCCATAGCACCAATAAGTCCATTTGCAAAGATTCTAGCTCTTTAGATCTGGGTTTTAGCACATGCAGCTGCCAGTAATCAAAGGTCCCATATTTATTTGCCCAAACTTGCTTCCCACAATTGATATCTAAGTAACAATTCCAGTCTGAACTGAACTCTATTACTTGACTTTTACTCATTCTTCATTGAACAGGCAGTTTTTGGTTGTCCTCAGTTTTTAAGTGCTTGCCTAAGGGGGGGTCAGCAGGAGGTTTTCTATGTGCTGATCCCATATAGATAATGGTATCCTCTTGCCTTATGGCAACCTAGTGTTGGGCAAGCCCATCTGCTTACCACTGCTCTTTTTCAGCATGTGAACCACTCCATTTCATGAGTTTTCATTAGTTTCATTTCATAGAACTCAGAAGCTATTTATCCTTATCCTTCTTGAATTTAGGCAGTTTAATTCTCTGACCATTTCATGGCTGACCAACCACTGAGGGAGTTCACTCTGATCTGCCATTGAACAAAAGTCTGGGTGCCATCTATACAATTGGATGGGGAGCTCACCCAGTGATGCCATGCCAGAAAGTGATCCCTTCATGGTTACCATGATTTTTAAAAGAAATCTTGGTTCAGGTCTTGCCCTGATCAATTAAGGCAAATTCAGGAAAAGGAGTTTACTGAGCAAACCAAGTAAGCCCCTGGAGGGCAGGCAGAATTCAAACTGTAAATTGCTTTTGTGGACAGGAGTAAAACAATTTCCATTTGAGGGTAATATAATTCTGATTAATACGTATGAGGATATATGATCAATGTCACCTCTGCTCTTTCCCTGTTAGAAAATCTTTGGAAGATGGGATTAGTCCTCAGAAAATGGAATTAATCCTAAGTGGACAGCCCTCTCCTGCAGGCTGTCTGAGCACCATACCCAAATGGTTAAGCATGGTTAAAACATTGGGGGAAGGGGGGTTAAATTCTGCTGAAGTGACTGACTGTACATACCTCCAGGAAAAAACAAAACAGCTTATAATTTAGTTGAATTCAATTTACTGGAAGAAATGAAGTAAGAGTTGGAGGGGGAAATGCCTAAAAGTTAAAGTATAAGTGAAAAGAAAGCACTAGGGGAAAGAAATGGAAAAGAAACAAGTATGTTAGGGGAAGAAATAGAAACAAAGTTAGAGGTACATAAGAAAGAATTGGAAATTCTTGGCACAAGCCTTACCCAAGCAATAGACTTCTTCAAAAATTATAAAGGGGCAAAGAGAAACTAATGATTTCATAAGGAAACAGGAAATATTAAAATAAAGTCAAAAATTAAAAAGAGAAGCATAAGATGTCTCATAACAATAATTGAACTGGAAAACAGATCTGGGAAAAATAATTTAAGAATCATGGAACTACCTGAAGGTCATAACCAAGAAAAAGTGGTGGAGAGTAAAACTAGAAGTGGGACGGAGAGAGAGATCTATTTCAAGAAATTATAAAAGGAAACTTTTCAGGGTGTTAGAATGACAAGGCAAAGTAAAAATAGAAAGAATCTGCTAGTGACCTCCTAAAAAAACCTGAAAATTGAAACTTTCAAGAATATTATATTCAAAATCCAAAGCCTCCTGGTCTAAGAAAAAACACCACAAATAGGCAGGAGGGAAGAATTCAAATACCAATGAGCCATAGTCAAGACCACACAAAATTTGACAACCATCACTAAAAAGAAGCACAGGAAAGTAAAAAAATTCCTCAAAAAAACAGAATGTAGTCTTACAGGTGCAGAAAAAAATGAGACTTTAATGAAATATAGACAGGTCTTTCACAAATTCCTGATGACAGAACCATAACTGAATAGAAACTTTGAAATATAAACAAAGGAGTCACAAGAAACACAAAAAAGGACAGGAAACTGATCAACATAATGACTAAGTACAATTCCATGTGCAATTAGCAGCACTGGGAGATGGAATTAGTCCTCAGGAGATGGGATAATAATGAAACATATCACCCACAGCCTGACAGAGAGGTGATGCGCTCAAGAGTGGAGACTGAAACAATTTTTTTCCCTAAACCTGGTCAATGCAAGAATTTGCAGCATTCTTTCTACTATTTCACTTCACTGTCCCAGCTATGAGAAATGAGAAAAAGATCTCATTTTCAAAATATATGAGAAATGGATTAAAATGCATAAGAATAAGCCATTCCCCCAATTGATGAATGGCCAAAGAATATGGCCAGACAATTTTTAAAGAATAAATTTTTAAATAAATACATTTTACAGAAAGAATAAATATTGTCACTATCCATATGAAAAAGATACTCCACATTACTAATAAGCACAGAAATGCATATCAAAACAGCTCCACAGTTCCACTTATACCCCTGATTGTCAAAGTTGACCCAAAAAGAGAAAATGACAAATGCTGGAGGGGCTGTAGGAGAAACAGACACATCAATGCATTGTTGGTAGAGATGTGAATTGGTTCAGTCATCTGGAAAAGTAGCTTGGAACTCGGTTCCCACAGTTACTAAATTGTATACATCTTTAACACAGTGATACCACTATGGGCCTCTGTCTCAAAGAGATCAAAGGAAAAGAACAAGGACTCATATGTACAAAATATTTGGAGCAGTTCTTTTTGTGGTACCAAAACTATGGGAAACTCGGGGAGTTCCCACCAACTGGGGAATGACAGCACAAACTGTGGTAGATGAAGGGAGTGGAACAGCGCTGCTCCACAAGAAATGATGAAAGTGATGGAGTCAGAAGAATCCTGGGAAGCAATGGAGCTGAAATGGACTGAGGCACTGTGAACCACGGAGAACATGGTGAATGAAGCAACAATCCCCTTGGAAAGCCTTAAGGACTCAACGAATGCACAACCATCTGAGATTCCGGACAGTCCATGGGAAACAAGCTGCCCATTTTTGAAAAGAGGGAATCAAAATGCAGGAGGATTCAGAAATTTTTACATGGATGGTGTGGAAATTTGTTTTGCTTGACTCTAAATGTATGTTCAAAGGGTTGGGTTTTTTACCCCATTTTTTCAAGAGAAGAGATGAAGGAAAAATAAATATTTATTATTTGAAAATAATGCTTAAACTAAAAATAAAGGATACCCTGTTGACATCAGTGTGGTCACAGGGAAGAGATCCTTTTCTATACTTAAAGAGAATGATCAAAGAAGGAATTGAGTAGGAAATATTCTGGAATATCAATTCAGAATTGTATTTGAATCTAACATGATTATCCTCTTTCAACTTTGGGGAGGGACATGTCTGAGGGAACAGGAAACCCTGCTAGTTTGCATATTTCTCTCTCAAAACGCCTGGATTTAGAATAATGCTAAATAAAATTGTTTCTGGAAGACTGAGGCTTAAAATTCAGAAAAGTATTACTACTTTTCTTCAGTAAGATTTTTTTATGTCACAACAGAAATCATTTAAATTTAAAGGTAAAAGGAATGATACAACCAGCATTTATATAGTGCCTACTTGTGTAGAATGTGCTTGACTCTGTAAGAGACACAAAGTTTGGATAACAATCTCAATTTCTGCCCTCAAGTAGCTAAAATTAAAGTGGAGGAATTAGACCCCAACACAAGTGTCACGTGCAGAGCAGGGCTAATGTCCTCCCAGAGTTACAAAGGGTTATGTGGGGCCCAAGGGAGAGTGGCTAATGAAAAAATGCAGAAGATAAAGGTTCTGGTAATTAATAATCAATTTGTTAATTGGGCCAGCTAATAATAGATAAATTGATGTTTTGTGGTCTATCTCAATAACTAAAGACAAAATATATGGAGAGTCTGAAAGTTTTAAATAATCCTTGAAAGGGAATTCCCTTGATAGCCAAAAATCAGCTTCAAGTGGTGGACATTGAATGAGGAGGAGATCTGGAAGATTTCATTGCTTGTTGCTGAGGATGTGGCTTGATCATGAGACTTAGCCATCTCCAGCAATGTGGACAAGGGAATCAATCTCCATCCAGACTGCTCTGGCTGCTTTTCTCCTTCATGAGCTGAGTCACTTTGAACTTGAATGGAGGGGTACAAAGACAGGGGCTCCTTTCCCCAGGTAGAGAGTGCCAATGCCTGTGGGCATCAGGAACGACCCATGGAGGACATGGCACCTGAGCTGGGTCCAAGGAAGCCTGGGGTTCCAGAAGGCATAGAACTGAGGAAAAGCCCATGCCCAACACTGGGGTGCGTTCATGCAAAGGCACTCAAGAGAGACAGGGAATATTGGGGAAGGGGGACTGGTTGGGGGCAGGGAAGAAGTTTATCTGCATGGACAGTGCTTGAGAAAAAGTGAGAGAAAACAACAGTAGAAAGGGAGACAGTTGCCAGATAGTGGAGAACTCCCAGAAAGGGCTGAAGGGTGTGTGGTTGATCCTACAGAAAACAAGGGTCCCTGGAGACATTTCAGTAGCAGAGGGGGCACTGCCAGTCTTGTGGCATCTGTGGGGAGGAAAGAGAGAGAGAGGAGGCAGGAAGATCAGACAGGAGGCAGGAAGAATGATTAGAAAATAGTCCAGGAAAGAGGTGATGAGACCCTGAATGGGAGAGAGGTGGGATGAGAACAGAGGAGGGTCTGCACAAGAAACATGTTGTTGAGATTAAGGTGACAAAATTCAAAACTGATGGAATCCAGGAGAGGGAAGGGTCAAGGACAATTCCAAGGTCATGCAGCTAGATGACTGGAAGGGTGGGAGTGGTTAAATAAAAAATGGGGAAGTTTGGACGGTGAAAGGATGATGTCGTTACTGATAGGGAGACCCAGGGGTCTTATCATCTTTGGTGTCCTAGACCCCTTAGCTAGTCAGTCTGAAGGAGCCTATGGGCACTTTCTCAAGGTGATGTGTTGAAAAGCATTAAATCAAATATGTAGAATTACAAAGGAAACCATTATATTGACATGGTTATCAAAATAAATTTTATGGACCCCCAAGTTAAGAACACCTATAAGATTACCTGAAGGGATGGACATTTGATTTAGTCTTTAAAGATAAGTGAGAATTCAAATAGGGCATTAAGGCATTTTTTTTCCAATGCTGTCAGACTCTTCTTGTCCCCAGGGATTATCTTAGCAAAGCTACTAGAGTAGTTTACAATTTCTAGACATTTTACAGAGGAGGAAACTGAGGCAAACAGGGTTAAGTGACTTGGCCAGGATCATACAGGTAGGAAGTATCTGAGACCAGATTTGAACTCAGAAAGATGAATCTTACAGATTGCAGGCTCAGCACTCTATCCACTTTGCCACTTAGCTGCCCTTATTCCAGGCCTACAGAAAAGCACACATAAAAGCCTGGAGGCTGGAGGATCCAGTGGTGTTTCTAGTACATTGTGTGTGCTCATCCATCGTGTCCAAAGAAGACCATGCCATCAGAGAAATGATGACCTGACGTTCACTTGACTTTGAGTGAGGGAGGGCTGTGCGGGTCACCAGCCTCATTTCTCCTTCAGAGCCATCTGAATCCAGGGACCAGATATTCATCAGAATGACTGGAGATGACCCAGTATGAGGTAATTGAGGTTAAGTAATTTGCCTAAAGTCACACAGCTTGTGAGTGTCAAGTGTCTGAGGTGAGATTTGAACTCAGGTCCTCCTGACTCCTGTACTGGTGCTCTATCCACTGCACCACCTAGCTGCCCCTCAAGCAGATTATGGAGGATGTAGGGTAGTGTATAGAGGGTCAGATAGATAGTAACTTCCCTTGACTAGGGCTTAGAGTGTATGGAGGAGAATAGGAGAAGATGAGGCTGATAAAATGACCTGGTGCCAGATTGTGAGGAGCCTTGAATGTCTGGTCATGGACATGTGGGCTATTTTTGATGAGACAGCATGGGCAGCATAGCTACACCAACAGATATTGAGTTAAGAAAAGTTGGGATCAAAATTCTCCTAAAACACTGAGTATTTGGATGACCCTGGATGAGTCAGTTAAGTTCTCTTGGCCCCAATTTCCTCGTCTGTAAAATGCAGGTAATAATACCCACTTCACTGGATCAACATTAGAATCCAATGAGATGTTCCACGTGGAGCCCTTTGCAAACCTTGGAGCCGTCTGTAAATATTGACCAGATGATTCCTCCCAGGACAAGGGGGAGTCACTGGAGTTTTTAGCAGATGATCTGAGAAGTCATTTTAGCACTGCGTGGTCATTTTACTTATGAACAAACTAAGGTCCAGAGTTTGTATGTATACAAACTCTGCATGTATAATGTGGACAAATAACAGAGCCTGGACTCTAGCTCTGGTCTCCAATGTCCATGGTCGGTGCTCAGGACTAAGTCAGCCCTTATTCTCTAGTAAGATCCTGTGTGAGCCAACTTTCCCAGTGAATGTGAAGGAGGATTCACTTCCAAACTTGATTTTTGTAGAGATTGATTGTGCAAAGGGAGCCAGGCCTTTGCACACTGATGCCAAATCCCTCTCCCAAAAGGAATCCACACTCAGGACAACTAAATGAGCATCTGGCATGTGTTCACTCACACAGCCACCAGGGGGAAGCACAGAGACACAAGAGATCAGAGATGTCTAGAATTACAGTGAAAGCAACCAAGCCCTAATTGAATGACCTTCCCCACTGTAATATTTGTCCAGGCTCTGCTTGAATACTTCCAGTGATGGGGAACTCACCACCTCATGAAATGACTCAATCCATACTGGACAGCTGATTGTTGGTTTGTGCTTAGCTAAAGTCATTAGAATTTTCTAGAGCTTTGCCCTTAGTTTTCCTCCTGGGGCCAAACAGAGCCAGTCTGATTGCCTTCCCCAGGACTGTCCTTCAGAAGTTTGCAGGCAGTGCCCATACCCCCTAGCTCCCAGTGCCTCCAGACATTTCAATGGTTCATTCTCACGTACTTTCATCTCCCCTCCTATTCCTGTCACCTCCTCTGGATGATGTCTCATTTTTTCTTTAAATATGAATCCTGTGGGTGGACACAGAACTCTACTGGGGTATGAAGTAAATCCGTGACCTCCCTCCCACTGGACTGTGAACACCCCCAGCAGCAGCCTGAGGTCCTCCATGAAATCATGGAGGGTGATTCACGGTCCTAGGTGGTTATACCAGCAAAAGAGAAGCCAAGAGGATCTAACATATGGGAAAGACTGAGATTATTGTCCTAGGGGACAGACTGTGCATCTGTTGTGTGATGACCAGCTAAATCACAGATGCTTAGCACAGGATACTCACAGACTGACAGCAATGCTCAGAAAGTCTGATAAGGAATAGAGAGAGGGTTGGAAATCTGCATCAGTGGATGGATTTTCTACACTAAGAAAATTATGAATCCATGAAACATTGAAGCAAGATCAGATTAAATTATTTAAAACTTATGGAAGTGAATGTTGAAAACTAAAAATAAACGAGTAAATTAGAAAAAAGATCACATTGATATTTTTGGTAGCCTCATCACAAAATGTTTACTTGTGTTTTGCTTGTCCTTTGGTCAATGACAAGCATTTCTAAGCAATGACTCTGTCTCGGGCATTGTCCTCAGGACCCCAATTTATGCCTGAATTGTTGCCTAACAGCCTCTCTGCCATCCTGAACTAATAGGGCTGGGAAGGCTTTCCCAGGAGGGAAGCTCCTTGGGGATCCAAACTCTCAGGTCCTGGGGGAGATGCTATCCAAAGAACAGCTCAAGAAACAGGCAGCTTTACTGCTAGGATCCTTCACATGAACCACCAGCTCCTTCAGCCAGAGAACTGGGCTGTTGGCTGGCACAGGTGGCTGAAAAGTGTTGTTAGTGAGGATGGGCCTCAGCTCCTCCAGGCAATGAAGAACACAGGGTTCAGCTCCAGGGAATTCCTGGGATCCAGAGTTAAAGGAGACCTCAAACAACGGTCGTCAAGTGGGCTGTCCATTCCTACCTGCAGACTCTCTCCTGGTTCAGCTCATACTAGCTGAATTGGATGAAATAAATCTAATTGTCTCGCTCTTAAGTCTCTGAATTTTATGATGCTTGGGTGTTGAAGGGAAAGTGAGTTCTCAGAATCTCTCCCACCATGTCTGTCACCAGTGACAGCCGACAGCAGAAGATATAGTCCCATCCAATAGTCAAGAACACGTCATGGCCTAGGGGATAAGAAATTGGCTCCTGTTGGTTTCATTGGCCACAAATAACCCAATTTTGTGGGGTTGGGTGTTCCTGGGGCTCAGTTCTGCTCTAGAAAAGCCTGATGGACTTGACTGAACAGTGTTCCAGGACTAGGTCTAGAGCAGAAGTGAGAATACCAGGCAGGCTTCACATGGGGGGTGAAGATGAGAGCCAATATCTCCCCAGCTATGACCACTCACAAATTATATTTCCTGGGTGTCCCTGACCCCAAGAATCTGTCTCTTCCTGTAGTTCTCCTTGGGTCCTCCAGGTGGCACTAGCAGGACATAAATGAATGTCCTATTTTCTTATTAAGCAGGTCCCCCTGAGAGAAGGATGAACTAGTTTCCTCTGTTCAACACCACAACTCTCTGAGAAGCCTCTAAAGGTAGCAAACCCACAGTGGATCTAAGGGCACTTGAGCCTCCCTAGAGAAAAGGACAAAGCTCTTGGGAAATGGACCTAAGCTTCCTGGAGAGATCAGGGAATACACAGAACTGAGGCTTAGACTCAGAGTGGAGGGAAGAGGAAAGAGAGGGACTCACCACAAAGTTACACGTGAAGACTCTTCAATATATGGCTCCATAGTCCCAAGACCCAAAGGCTCTGTCCAAGCAGGACACCCTTAGAAGCCCCCTATATAGATGGAGCAGGGAGCTGTGCTGTCCTCCAGAGTTACAAGTTTGAAGACTTCCCTGCCTTATGCCTGAGGCAGAGGAAGATGGAATGTTGGACAACTTGTATTTGCTTCTGTTCTATTTACTCTATTTACTCTCTCTGGGACCCTGGGCAGGTCACTCACTACCCTCTTTGAGTCATTTTCTTCCACTGTCAAACCCATAATCTTGTGATTTCATCTTCCCTTGCTGGGGGAGGGGATGTCATTGCATCTGGACCCTTGACCCAGAATTCCTCTTCCTGTCATCCAAACCTCACTGATCTCTAGCCCTTGCTTTAATGGACTGAAACTTGGATTCCTGGTTCCCACTTGTTCCCTGTGTGACCAGGGGCTTGTCACTCCACCATTATGAGTATCAGTTTCCTCTTCTTCAATGTAGGGAAATATTGGCTGACCTTGCCAACCCACAGGGCTATTTAACAAGGGCTTGTCTTTAACTGCTTTTGAGAAATGTCTGTTTTACTGAGTCTTTCTTCCCCTATTGGGCCCAAGCTCCAGAAGGGGGTGGGGGCATAGGAAGTCTTCTCCTGTTTCCCCAATATGGAGCTCAGTATCTGGGCTTAATATCTGAGGAAATCCTCTGAGCTGATGTCTCCCTCCTCCTCCCCACCCTGGCTTCCTTCAAGTCCCAGTCAAAATCCCATCTTCCAGGACAAGTCTTTCCTGAGCCTCACTTCACCCCCCCTCCATGGCTAGTGTCTTCCCTCCTAAATGTTCTCCAATTTATCCTTAATTGATCCTGCTTGTACAGATTCCATTAGACTGGGAAAGCAGGGCCTTTTACCTTCCTTTGCATCCCCAGAGATAAGCACATGGCGAGGAACATGGGAGAAGCCTACAATGTGTTTATTGACTGACTAACCTAAACAAAGGCCCTTGAGTCCCCAGCCCTCCCCCATTCTCCACACTCCACCTCAGCTCCATCCCTGGCTATCTTGGCTCCAGGTGCTGAGCCCTTCCAATTCCCTCCTCCCAAAGGTGACTGGTTATCCTCCTTTACTGTGCCAAAGGCTCTACCACATAGTGTCATTTGATTCTCATAGCCTGGGTGATAGTTGCAAGTATTATCATTCCTATTGCACAGTTGAGGAAACTGAGGCATGTAAAGTTTAAGCAATTTGCCCAGGCTCATAAAATTACCTAGTATCTGAGGTTAGACTTGAACTCTCCTGTTCTTGGCTCCAGACCCAGCACTTCTCTCACCTGAACCAGCCAACAAGGGGAAGGGTGGGGAAGGGAGCATTGCTGGGAGTCAGAGAGGAGTGTGGGGAGAGGAAGATGCCCCTTATCTGCTCCTACGATGGGGGAGACAGTTCTAGTATGCATCTTCCCCTATTTCCCTCCCCCCCGCCCTGTTGGACCCTCCCGGAAGCCACAGTGAAATCCCTGAGGAAAGGCCAGGGCACTCTGGCCTGGCCTGAGAGGGGAGGAGACCCTCAGCAGTCTGGGTCCTAAAAGCCCCCAATAGGGACCAAGAACATTCAGTGCCCCTGCCCACCACTCTCTGTGCACATTCTCTACTCCAGGAGGGAAATAGGGGTAAGGGTCAGGTGTCAGCACAACTGGAAAGTAGGTAATACTGAGTGACCATTGTTCCCTTTGGGGAACCACTTCTCCATAGACTGTGGGAGGGATCTGCGCAGGGGAGGGGCTCCCTGGGAGAGGTAGGAAGCCACAGCATCTGGGAGGGGAAGAAAGAGGAAGGAGGAGAAAGTAAGAGGCCAAGTCCCTGCCCTTGGGGCCCATGTGATCCTAGCAGATGGAAGAGCTCTAGCCCTGAAGAGAGAGACCTCAGTCCTCTAGGGAAGGAGCAGACAGCAGACACCACTCTGGACTGCAGGCAGAGACACCTCCAGGATCTGCACAGAGGCTCTGTAAAAGAAGACACAGCTCAGGAGGGGAAAGCAGAGATTCCTGGAAAGGAGAGACGTGGTCACACACAGTGGACAGCAGAGACCGATGGAGAACCCCTCACAAGCTCCCCATAGTGGGGGCAGCCCCTGGAAGGGGCTCCTGCTCACAGGTGAGATGCCAGCTCTGCTGGGGCACAGGGGGTGAGAGGGAACTTGGGGGATTCTGATCCGGACATAGACAAGTGAATCAACACAAGAATCAGGAGGCAGGAGACCAGTCCCAGGGGGTCTGTCCCAGACACAGCCTGTGGACACTTGGCTAGGGGAGTCTTTTCTGAACCAGGGTCAGAGGAGGATGTAACAACTCATGGCTATCAGTCCACGTCCTTGACACTGAGGGCAGCATCCAGCCCCAGAGCTTTTAGTCTGTGCAGTGGCTCAGGGAGCCTTTACAGTCATAAGAGAGCTAGGTGGGGATTCCCACTCTGATGTGTACTAGCTGTTGGTACACGGACAGGCCATTTACTCCTCTTATCCTGTGTTTACCTGAAACACCACCTTCCTCCTACGGCTCCTTGGGAGCTATACTGTCAGCCTTGAAATGCACCCAGGTCTTAGTGAGCCAGGGCCTCCCTGGGTTTGCACCAGAAGATCTGGGTTCAAATGCTGCTTTTGCTGTTTCCTATTTAATATTGGTCATATGTGGTACCTTATCTGGGTCTCAGTTTCCTTAATTGTAAATTGAGGGTGTTTGATTCAGAAATCTCTAAGGTCTTCTCCAGGTCTAAGATCTGATTTCTATCCTTAACCACAACACTTTATTGCTTAATCTCTCCCTTCAATGTCTGGCTGACCATACCAGCACATTCTTTCTGAATCAAGTCTATGGAGAGAGACAAAACTGATTACAGACCAAACTTTCTGGTCCTCTGCAGAGACTGGGACTGACAGATTGATGCAGAGGCACATGAATCCCCTTCAAACATACCACATTGTGCCCCCAGCAGACCCTGGGGCAGACTTAGCAGCCCCCACCCCTATGTTGGGGAGAGCTCAGTGACCTGGGCCCCTCAGGTAGACAGGGGACCCTGCTGATCTGTCTCCTTCCTCCCCTCTCAGCCTCCATCCTCAGCTGTTGGATCCAGCCAACATCTGCCCAAAGTGTCAGTGTTGTGCCAAACCCACCCTATGGGACAGTGGGCAGCAATGTCATCTTGGACATCCTGGGGTTGTCAGAGCAGCCTCTCAGCTACACTTGGTACAGAAAGGAAGTAGAACCCTCCAACGAGATTGTTTACTACCATATTGCTAGGGGACAGCTGATAGTAGCAGATAGTCGGCTGAACGTGTTCTCCAATGGCTCCCTGCTCATCTCCAACCTCAGCCTCACTGACAATGAAAACTACACTGTACTACTTATTAATTCCAATGCCCAGATACAAACAATACGAGGACCTTTGGTCGTGTATGGTAAGTGCTGCCCTTCCCATGGACCCATGTCATCCCTCCAATCCCCTCCCTTGGTCTGGGTTGAGAGCCCTCCCCTGATTTCCTTGCCCAGGGAGCAGGGAGAATGCAAAGTGTGACCCACCCCCACATAAGGTAGACCAAAGAGATAAGAACCCCTCAGACCCAGTCCTGCTTGCTTATGGGTCACAGGGAGCACAGGAGAGTTCACAGGTCCCTGTCTTCTGAGGCCCTAGGCAATCAATATTTGGAAGGGAAGCTGCTTCTTCCTCTCAAATTTCCAAGGCCATTATGTGAAGGTAGGAGAGGCTGCTGAGGCCTCAGGACGGGGCACTTGGCCACTCTAGTTGTGCCTGATGCAGGAAACCTGAAGTTCACCTGCCCCAAGATAGTTAAAAGTCCATGAGGTAGGGGAAACTTTGCTTGGGGTGAAGACAGTCATGACACTCCCTTTCCACCTGTGCCCAACAGACTTAGAACCCAGAGTCCCCACTCCCCAAGACCCAAGGTCTGACTGCCTGGGTGCCCAGGACCACCTGGATGCCTGTTCATCCTGAAGTTCCCAGGACTGGGAGAGGACCCCAGAGGGAAGATACTTGTATCACCTCTATGTTCTAGAGAAAAAGCCAAGACAGAGGGGCCCGGGTTTCCCTGAAGGGGCATGCTGGGACAGAGGGTCACAGGTCCTGCTGGGATCTCAGCTGGAAGAGGAGAAGAGAAATTCAAAGTGGGGAGCAAAAAGGCCATCTTGGGGTCCCAACTGGGATGACTTTACCAAGAAGGAGAGATTTCCATTTGGGGAATTGTTAACAAGAGCTACCACTGATGTAGTACCTGGAGGTGGAAAATATCCTCTATGTATCATATTCCACTGGATTCTCTTAAAGACCCTGCAATGTTGGTGCTATTTGTATAAATGAGGAAAATGATCCTGAGAGAGATAGAGTGACTTGGCCAGAGTCATACAGCTAGTCTGTAGCTGGGGCAGGATTGATTTCAGACCTTCCTGACTCCAATGTAGACCATTCCATCCACTGAATGCCATAGCTGACTCCTACCATGGAGGGTTACCTGAGGAGAGAGTGACCTCCCCAGCACTGGGAATCTTCAAGCAGAGATTAGATGACCATTTGCCAGGGATGTTTGAGTGGGGATCCCTCATCAGGCCTGGGTTGGACAAGATGACCTCTGAGGCTCAGAAGCAAAGACTCCCAGAGGCTTCTGGGAGATTTCTGGCTCTGAAATGCTGTGGTCTATGGGGGAGGGGTGCCAGTCCAGCATATCCAGGGCCTTGTTCCACGGTGTGCCTTCTGGAAACGGTCCTAGGCATCTGTCTGTGGCAAGATGTGTTCAATGGTTACAGGTGAGAGGCAGGAGTCACTGTTAGGGCAGGGCCCTCCTGGTCATCTCCAGAGGTCTTCCTTTCCCTCAGCAAGTGGGCAGAGGATGTTGTGGGAGGAAGGATCTCAGAGTCATTATTCCATCGATTGACAAGCATTTATTAGGCACCTACTGCGTGCAGCTGTAGATATAGGGCATAAAAAAATAAGTCAAGGCTCACAGGTTCTATTGAGGAAACATGGAAACATGGATGTGGAAGAAACATGAGGGGAATCAGTCCTACACTGCTGATGTCCTGGGGGACGCAACCCCTCTGCCAGGGCAGGCTGGCACCTTGTCTCCAATCCTGGTCTTAGAGAGTTCTCTTGGGCAGGAATCGATTCCCCTTATTAAGCAGGTGATATGTCTGAGGCAGAACTTGCACCCAGGTCCCCTTGGCCCCCAGGCAGGCCCTCTAGTTAAATACAGGGTCATTAAGTAGGGAGAGCACTGGCAGACGATGGCATCAGGAAAGGTTTCCTGGAAAACATCCTGCCAGAGGAAGAGAGGGGGAGGGCAAGAGGAGGGCATCCCAGGCTGGGGGGCATGGCTCCCCTCTAGCAGAGGACACTATAGCAGGTGGGACCTGAGAAGGAAGCTCAGCCCATTGGACTTTCTGAGGAGCCTGGAGGAAAACAGGGCCCCAAGAAGACCCAGGGATAGGAACTCAGAAAAGGAACTTGTGTGGGGCCAACCTGCCTCAGTTTCCCTGTACAATCTTATCAAGCCTGAAGGCAGCAGAAGATTGGGCCCTTCCCCAGATAGGAGGTTAGCTGGGCTCTCCCAAGGCTTCTAGCTTCTTCTAGAGGTGTAGGATCAAGGAAAGAAGTGAGCTCTGGGATCAGGAGATCTGGATTCAAAGCCAGAATTTACTGCGTGTCCTCAGGTGAGTCACCTGAGCTCTATGACTCTCCATTACCTCATCTGTAAAATGGGGATACTGCTCTTCCTACTCAATCCTGGCCAGTGAGTGAATTGGGCAGCTAGATGTCCCAATGCTAGACCTGGGGTAAAGGGTTCTAAGATAATTTGAGGAGGGTTTGTCAGCTGACATGAGGAAAGGCTTCTTGGAGATGGAAAGTGAGCTGAGGCTGGCAGGAAGATGGTTTCTACAGGAATCTTCCAATATAAATGTAGGGAGAGGGGTGATGGTAAATCAATAAGGAAGAAAGGATCAGTAGACTCTAGTAAATTCTCTGTCAGGTGTGGTTTGTGATGGAAGTCGTGTGCTGGAACAATGAGAGTCTAAAGAGGAATTGTGTGAAATGCCATCGGGAGGAGGCTGTGCTGAGCTGAGCCATCCAGGGTGGAGAGACAGAGACCACCTGGAGGGACTTGCTTCCCCCTCCCCCACTCCGTGCAGTGATGCCCTGAGAACAGAAGGGCTCATGTCAGACATTGGTTTCAAGTTTTGTTTCTGGACTGCTGTGTTGTCTTTTTCTGGGACCATGAGTTCTCTGGGATTCTGGGATCCCTTCCTTTCTCCTGGTGTTCATGGTTCTGAGCAGATCCTGACCCTTGAGGAGCTGTCTCTTTCCTCTGCCTTCCTCCCTTCTCATTGGCCATCCCTTGCAATGCTTCTGGGGTATCTTATTGGTCACACTCACTGCGTTGGTTCACCAGGGCAGGGAGTGTCTATGATGACTGAGCTCCCTGCGGAATCTCAGACCCCCTGGCTGCTGTCCCTCCTCTGCTCTAACGTGGAGCTGCCCTTGAGTCAGAACTGGCCCTTTGGCCAAGGAGAGGTTCCAGAGCTGGGAGGAGCCTCGCAGACTGGCTAGTTTGTCCTTGAGTTATTAGGGACTCTTTGCTTTCTTACTGGAATAATTCTGGGACTGCTTTCAAAAAAAATACAATTTCATTTCATCATATGCAAGACACAGGGCAGTGTGGTATAAAAAGCAATATTTTCAGACATTGGAATACCTGAGATCAGACTCTGTGGACTCCTGTAGCAATGAACTGTTCTCTGAAGGTGTGAGCCTTGAGTAATTTCCTAGAGGAGAAAGAGGGCTGAGCCTGGAGTCAGAGGACTTAGTTTCAAATTCAGATCTGCTGCTTGATGGCTGTTTGCTCACAGACAAGGCACAATGTGGGGGTTCGATTTTTTCCTCTAACAACAAAGGGCAGCAACCTAGATCAGGATTCTCGGATTTCAGGGGATCCATAAACGTGGATGGGAAAAACTTACATCTTTTCACTTACTTTTGGTTTTCTTTATATTCCTTTGTTTTTCATTCTGTGAGTTGAGAATCATGACTCTGAGACAGACCTATAGGTTTCCTCAGACTGACTGTTCAAGGGACCCGTGAAATAAAGAAGGTAAAGAGCCAGCAGTCCTGATGATCTCTAAGGTCCCTGCCAGCTCAGAATCTGTTACCTTATAGCCCTATGAATCATGGTCCAAGGCCTGAAGGTTACAGACCTTGGGACACACCTCATAGGCAGACAGTCATCCAGTTTGTTCA
Organism: Bettongia penicillata ogilbyi; assembly: GCA_023548195.1. Classification (NCBI taxonomy): domain Eukaryota; kingdom Metazoa; phylum Chordata; class Mammalia; order Diprotodontia; family Potoroidae; genus Bettongia; species Bettongia penicillata. The sequence continues at coordinate 3,763,047 of JAJHZJ010000310.1, read as the reverse complement.
GATGATTTAACATGGGTTAAGAGTGGAATGAGATAAGGCTACAGAGGAAGGATGGCTCTAGGGAGTGCAGAGGCCTGAACAGCAGGTAAAGGAATTTGATCCTGAGAAGTGGGGAATAGTGAGCCCCCAAAGGTCTTTGAGGAGAGGAGTGACATGATCAGACCTATGTACAATTCCCATTGCTTTCACCGTGGTGTGATGAGTGCATTGGAGGGGCACTAAGAAAGGCAGAGAAAGTCTGTCATGCAGGCATGATGGAATCCTCCATTTAGCTCTGGAAAAGGATCTCAGATATCCTTTAATGTAGCCCTCTCATTTTACAAATTAAGAGACTGAATCTTGGAGAGAGGAAGGGACTTGACTAAGGAAGCATAGAGGAATGATTTGAATCCAAGACCCTCTGACCCTGAATCCAGTACTCTTTCTCCTTTGCCCTATAGTGTGTCATGGGCTCTGTCTTGTCTCCAACTGGCCTGTGTCCTCCTTCCCTCTCTCTCCACGATCCATCCCCTTTAGCTCCTGTCACACCAGGAGAGACCATGACCTCAAAGTCTTGCTCTACTCCATCTCCCTCCAGCCAAGTCCACCTACTGGGACCCTCCTTGTTACAAAAGGTGACAACTTATATCTATACAACACCTTATGTCTTACAAAGAGCTTTACATAGATGGTCTCATTTGATCCTCCCAACAACTGAGAGGTGAGCACTATTATGCCCATTTTACAGATGAGGAGCTTAAGGCACAGATGGGTTAAATGACTTGCTAGTAAGTCATATCCCTGAGTCATTTGGACAGAGGTCTTTCTTAAGTCTAACACTCTGCACTATGCCATGTCAGGTACAAGATCCCTGAGGGCTGCCAAGACACCCTCTAAAAAGGCTACCATGACCTTCTTTCCCAGGAGAATGCTCACTGCCCTGTGGGTCCTCATTACACATCAGAAATGGCTAGCTGGCCTCAGTCTTGTCAACTTCTTGGCCAATCCCACCCAGCCTTACTATGTACAAGGCTTTCCCAGTATCTTTGCAAGAGATGAGACACACTCTCCTTCACCTTAAACCTCTGAAGAGGGACCAAGGGAGGGAGTGGGAACTTTACCAAAAAGAGGGAGAAAGAAGGTCAGAAAAATGCAGATATTCCTAACTTTTTCCTCTTTGGAAATCAATCCTTAGACAGCAGGGAAAGGATGACCCAAGGAGGGAGTCTGGTGTCTGCTGAATTTGCCTCAGGGCTTATTCTGAGACACACAATTTTCTCAGTGGTTAGGCTGACCAGCCTACTACAGAGAAGCCAGGGAGAAAGAAAGGCCAGTATCTGGGCTCTCCTTGGGCCATGAAGGCTCTGATTCCTAGTGTAACAAAACGATATCTGATCCTGAGGGGGACCTTGAAGAAAATCACCTTCAATATTCTCATGTTGTAGGAGAAGAAACTCCTGAGGAAAGGGAGTGTCCAGAGCAGAGAAACCAAGGATATTCTGTAAATTGGGACTAACTTCCCTTATGGGCAAGACACAGTCCTAGGCACAGGGGGTGCTATTATGCCTTAGAAACCTCTGGATTAAAACCAGGTCTCTTGATTTCCAGCCCAGGACTCTTCATTCTGCATGTGACTGTTAGCTGATCTATTCCCTATCTCTCCCTTTCCTTTGGAGTTAAGGTGATGCCTCTAGCTTGTCCTCTGACTTTTACCAATATCTCATCAAGGTATCGAAGTGACCCTGGCTTCTTGAAGTCCAGGCCAAGAGAGCATAAGCTCTCGCAGGTCCTGACAAGCTAGAAAGCCATCAAGTACAGCCAAGGTAATGGCCATGGGAGTCTGTCATCTCTGGACCAGACTCTCATACTGGAAACATTCAACTCCAAGGACTTGGGATTGAGGTGAATATGGTTGTCAGCCACAGCAACTCAAGATGTTTCCCCATGACTTGCATCACCGAAAGCTTGTCCATGCCAATGAGATCACAGGTTCTTGGCCTCATCTTCCAGATCTCCCTCTTTGACAAGGTCATAGGGAGGTACTTCCAAACCAGATGTTTGGTTGGAAGGGTAAGAAAGGGAAGCAAATCATCTTTTTCTGTCTATTTTCTGCACAGGACTACTATCCACACCTACCATCATCAGCACCAACATGGCCCCACTGGAAAACAAGGACACTGTCACCTTGACATGCCAGTCTGACACTCAAGATGTCACAGATTGGATTTGGTTCATAAACCAAAGCTTCCCAGTTGGTGATAGGATAGTGCTGTCCCCGGATAACAAGGCACTCACTATAATCAATGTCACAAGGGAAGACCAAGGACCCTACGAGTGTGAAATCTGGAACCCAGTTAGTAGAAATAGGAGTGAACCATTCACTCTGAATATTACTTGTGAGTAAATTCTCTTTCTATGTGGTGCATTCTCAGTCTGGTGGTGTGTTCCCAGAGGCTCATTCAGTCATTTGCCCGAGTGCTGAAGATCAGATCTCTGAGGTTCTTATCTCTCTTGATCTTAGAGGGACCGCATTGGTCATCATGCTTTCCCATCTATGATGGAACTGGGCCAGCCAGGGTGCTGAGGCAGGGAAGGCCTTAAGATCTTCCAAGTTAAGGGATCTCAGGTTGAAACCTGAAAGGTGGAGGATGAGCTGTGAATGTCCAGCTCAAAGGAGGTCAGAGAGACACAAAGATCCCTGGTGATAGGTTATAGAAATTCCCCTTCTCTCTGCCTTTATATCAATATGAACTCATTCTCTTTGCTCCAGATGGCCCAGATATCCCCATGATTGTCCCCATAGACTTTAATTACCCTGTAGGGGCAACTCTTGAGTTGTCCTGCTCTGCTGATTCTAACCCACCTGCTCAGTACACTTGGCTTTTAAATGGAGTTGAGAGGACATCCACATCCCAACTCTTTATTTCTAATGTGTCTCTCAATCACACTGGAACCTATACCTGTAATGCATCTAATTCAGTCACTGGCCTGTCTAGCAGGAAAGACATCAATATCACAATCTCTGGTGAATATATGGACCTGGTCCTCAGCTTTGTGTTGGGCTCTCCCCTTCCTTGGCATGAAAGAAACAAAGGTTAGTGGCATTGTGCCCCCTTGGCCTATTGGCACTACATGTTGTGGCAGAAGGAGCTCTGAGGTCAGAATTGTGAAACTTGGGCTGGAGACCTGACTCTATCATCTGCCTGTGCACCGAGGTGTCCCTCCTCCATTCTGAGCCTTGGTTTCTTCCTCTGGAAGGCTGGATACTGCTTCACTGCCCGTAGCACAAGATTCAGTGGTAGAGAAAGTTCTTTTTATATTTTAGGCACAAACAGCGTGTGAGCTGTTGTTGTCATTCTCCTCCTCCTTCTCATTTTCATTCTGGTCTGTCCTTCTGTCAGAGGCACACCTCTCATTCTCCCCCAATTTCTAGGGCCACAGCTGCAATTATTGTCCCTGGACCCTGTGGTCTTTCCTTCGGTCTGTCTCACTTGGTGCTATGGGCCTGCATGGGGGTCTTGGTTGGAAGATAAGCTCTGATCATGTAATAGACTTGGCTCTGATCCCCTTTGGAAGGGAAATTCAGAAGATGGGAAGGGGAATTTAAGTTTTGTCTCCTTTCACCCACAGAGATTCAGCTTTGTATTCATGTGTTCCTTCTTTGTGACATGCTGTATCACGCAGACATACCCGATATGAAGCTGGGCTCTTGTCCAGATGATTGGTCAAATACCTGTGCCTAGGTCTGGTATCTCACCATTGCCTCACTTCCCTGGTCTGGTAGCTCACCTCCCATTCCACATGTGCTCTGTGGACAATGGCTTCTGAGTAGATATAGTGTCTCACTCACAGGTACAGATGAGAGACCCTCTGCATCCCAATTCACACTGGTGTATAGCAGGACTCTAGAGAGGTCAACTGTGGCCTCAGTTTCCTTTTCTTTCTCAGCCCTATTAAGACCTCTGGCAAAATTCGTAGAGTTTTGTTTTTACAAACCCTCAACTTTCTGTCCCTGTATGTGTTGTGTTGGAAGGAGATAAGTCTGGGGCAGGTGGAATGGAGAGCAGGAGAGATAGAATTATGGGTGGGGATCTGACCCTGGGAAATTCAGACTGCAGCAGGATATGCCTTGAAGGATGGATGACTCTTCTTGGCCTAAAGCTATACAGAAGGATCCCTAAGACCCCCATATTTGACTTATTTCTTAAATGAATTATTGTCTTTGTGTTATTATGTTTTTATTTGTCTTGGTAAATATTTCCCATTTCCATTTTAGTCCAGTTCACTCTGCACTTGAGAGTATTTTATATATTTGTCTTAAATTTCTTAATTTAAAATTTTCAGTTAACCCAAATCTATTTGCTTTCCCTTCTCCCTTCTTCACCCCACTAAAGAAAAAGGGAATTCTTGTGCAGGTATGGACAACCAAGCAAAACTAATTCCCATGTTGACTATACCCCAAACATCTCTCCACCAGTGTATTCCCTGAGCCTGTCATCTCTGCGGTGGGAAGTGAGGAGCTGATTTCATTGTGTCTTTGCGAATCCTGGTTCATCATTGCATTGATCAGAGTCTTCAGTCTTTCCAAGTGCTTTGCCTTTATACTGTTGCAGTTGTTGTATAAATTCTTCTCTTGGTTCTTCTCACTTAATTCTGAATCAGTTCACACAAATCTTCTTAGGTTTCTGTTCTTGACCTTGTCTTGGTAGATGTTCTTACCCCTGACTTGGGTCAAATGAGACAATATATGTAAAGCGCTATGTAAGTGGTGACTCTTATCCTAATAATTATACAGGCTGAAAGCATAATTTTGAAATTTAAGAGGAAAAAACCAAGAGGAAGGTGACTATATGCAGTGACCAATTAGAATCCAGAAGCATTTCAGCAAACTGGTCTGGTGAATGAAATGTGACCAGATGAAAATTACTGGGTGTCAATGTCAGGTCCTGCCATTGGGTTCAAAAAGTCTGAAACATAAACAAAAATGGGTGCAGATGGGGAAAGTACTAGTCATGAAGATATAGGAAAAATAGTTCAAGTAAGTAAGAAGAGTTGGCTTAGAGAGGGGGAGAATGGGGCAAACAGGACACCTGACTTTTGGACATAATGTTAAATTTCCTAAAAAGATGCCAAGCTCCCATGAAAGAGGGGATTATCACAAACTTAGAATCCAATGGTGAAACAGCAGTTCATCTGAAAAAATAACTTGGCAGGGGGAGCGGGGACAGGGCTCTGAGTGGACCACAAACTTCCTACTTGAGCCAATGGAATGATAAGGCAGTCAAAAAACGTACCTCAATTGAAGCATGGCCACTGCCAAGAATAAGGCAATAACAATCCTTCCAGACCATCCAGTGGCATTCAGAGTATTACATCTGGTTCTAGATGACACAGTTTACAAAGGCTATTGAGGCACTGGAGGGTGTCCAGAGGAAGGCAACCAGGTTGGTGAAGGGTCTGCTATTCATATCATTGGTGGGCCAGCTGAGGGAACTTAGGTTAGCCTGGGGAAGAGAAGGCTTGGTGGAGACACATGATAGCAGTTTATTGGACCGTTCTAGGGAGGGAAAATGAAATGTGTTCCATCTGGCCTCAGAGGGCAGAGGCAGGAGCACACAGAGGTAAATGGAGAGAGGGCACAATGGCGTTAAAGGTCCCATACAGCTGGACATTTTGGGCTTCAGTGGGAAATTCCCTAATGCTGTCCCAAAGTAGAATGGGTTCCTCAAGAGTAGGTAGGCTGAAAGGAAGTTGTACCTATAATGCACTTAGCACAGTGTTGAGCACACCCAGTAGTCACTAAAGGCTTAATAAAGGCTCATTCCCTTCCCCAGCCTTCCTTTCCCCCTCTTTGGGGGCTGCACTTGCATCTGTCAAGTAGAATGTACTACAGATCCTTCTTCAGGCCTGAGATGGTTTGGATGGTCACCAAAGTCCCTTCAACTCTAATATCATGTGGTTGTGTCTCCAAGTCTTCTGTAATTATCAAGCAGAGAAGGGATTTGTCTTGCTATACTTGACCCCAGAGCAGTGAATCAAAGGTGCAGAGATGCCGAATCAGGCTAATTGTCAGAGGAAACATTCCAACAATTAGAATGGTCCAAAATGGGGGCAGATAGCCTTGACAGATAGAAGGCTTCTCCTCAGCAGAAGTCTCCAAACAAAGATGAGATTCGACTAGGACTAAATGACCCTCTCTTCAAAGTCCTGAGGTTTAGAGGAATTGACTGAATACAAATGGTGGGGAAAGAGACCTGACAACAGTTGGTGTAGAAAAAATTCATGGACTGCTTGAACTAAAAGCTGACTCAATCTTGGGCTGCAGCAATAGAAGCATGCTGTCTGGAGCCAGGGAAGCAGGGGTCCTTCTGGGCTCTGGGAGGGACAGGCCACCCTGGGAAGAAATGCTGTGCTCATTTCTGGGCCCCTCATGTTAAGATGGACATAGACAAGGCCCCAGTCATGAAGGTAAACTTTATGTCTCTTGGAGCCAGGAAGGTTAATCATTGGAAGACTGCTCTTTGCCAAGTGAACAGAGGCCCATCATGCCAAGCTTAGCCACGAGATGAATTCTTCAGGTTCAGAAATTCACGATATTCATTTGCTAAGGATAGAGGGGCCAAGAACTATGGGGTAGAGGGAAGACCTCCTACAAATCATAGTTAATAGAAGCATCAGAGTATCCACCCACAACAATGTGCTGACTCAGTCATGGCTGGAGGGATTGATCAGAGTGGGGAGGGCACAAGAAAGCAATCCTCAGGACCCTGAAGGGCCTTTGCATGGTAGCAGGTCAGCAATGTTCTATGTTGTTCCTGAGGGGAGAACTAGGACCCAAGGAGGGATGTCCCAGGGGGCCAATGTCACACAGTGTAAGGGAGACCTCACAAGCAGAGCTGACCCCCAGGGAAACAGGACCTGAACACTAATAAGGTCACAAATGAGCAGAGGCTGGATGACCATTGATCAGTCATGTTGAGGGATTGAGGGATCTTGGGCCAGGTGCCCCCTACCATTTCTGGTTCTCTGCTGCTCAGAGAGGGACAGAGTGTTGGTCTGCCCTGGGTCTCATCCCAGCCAAGGCTCCTGAGCCCTTAGGGGATGCTTCAGTGTCTTTCCTGGGGCTGAGAGCATCTTCTTATGTCTTTGTGTCCTGAGCTGGTCAAAGAAGGAACAAAGGCTGCGCTAGGGGAGGAGGAAGAGGACAAGGATTTTTTGAGTGCCTACTGTGTGCAGGCACCATGCTGAGCTCTTTATAAATGTCATCTCATTTGACCATGGATAGGGCATAAGGCTCAGATCTACAAGGAGCCTGTGGGATCCCATGCTTTTCACACCACAAGCTAGATACTCTGGATGTCCTGGGTTTCCCCATGAGGTACCCTGTCTATACTCCTCTCCAGGAGAGATTTGTGGAAGGGAGCACAGCCACCCCCACACACAGGGGAACCCACCCCTGGCAGGGGCTCTGATTTGGAAAGGAGACTGTGTTTACCAATGAAACTACATGGGGCCCCAGGGCCCTCCTAAGGCACCTGAGGAAGGGGGAACCCAAAGCGAAGCAGCTCTGAGCCCAGGGTTGTCTCTCTACCAATTGCTCCCATATCTATAGGGATATAGCTGAAGAGAGCTTGACTTCAGAACCAGAATGCCTGGGTTCCAACCCCAGGTCTGTTATTGTTATCCAATGGACCTTGAACAAGTCACTTCACCCCTGGGAGACCTCATTTTTCCCATCAGGAAAGTAAGGGGGTACATTAGATGAGATCCAGATGGAGCTCCAGGGTCCTCTGATCTCTGCCATCTCAGAGCCTTCATGTTTCTGGTCTGAGAAAGGCCCCCAAGGACCACTGGGCAAAGAGCACAAGAGCTCAGGTCCTAGAATAGGAGAAGCCACTCAATTTCCAAACAATATCTCATTATCTCTTTGAATCTCCACTTTCCCCTTTGCAAAGTGAGGTGTGAGGATCATGGTGAAAGGGACCTAAAAGGCTCCCTCATTTTACAGATGGGGAAACTGAGGCCCAGAGGTGAGTGTCAGCACAAGGAGAGGAAACAAAACCCACAATAATATGTACATTATATAATTCCTGGCACCACAGTTAGGTAGGAGCAAAGTAAATTAAGGGAATAACTGAGGATCAGAGAATGCTGGGAGCCAGGAGAGCTTTCTTTTACATCAAAGACCCTCAGGAAGGCCAGGGGAGTCCAGGGTCCCCTTCTCAGAAGGTCACTTTTAATTGGAGAAAATATAATCTATAGAATTCAGAGGAAGCAATTCTACTGAAATACAGTTTTCCACCTTTTTAAAGATGAAATTCACAGACTCCAGGTTAAGGACCTGGATCAGAATGAGATGACTGGTGAGAGACTGGGATCCCCAGTGGATAGGGAGGGTACTGGGCCTGGATTCAGAAAGACTTAGACACTTAATAGCTGTGTGATCCGGGACAAGTCACTAAATCACTGTCCGCCTCAGTTTCCTGAACTGTAAAATGGAAAGAATAGTAGCCCCTACTTCCCAAGAGGAAAAATTAGATAACATGATATTTAACACTATGCTTGCCAAGAACAATAAGTATAATAATGAAGAAAATAACAGCATGTAGATAGCACCTACCGTGTGCCAGGCACATAATAGGCATTTCATAAAGGCTTGACTTCCATCCCTACCTTAGTCACTAGGTTTACATGTCCCAGGAGCTGTCTGGAGGAGGGGTTGGTCCAGGACACAGCATTTCATCCCTTGGGCTTCTTGCTCACCTTCCTTATTGGCACAACTATAGAACCACGGGGCATCTCCCTGCCCATGGGGCCAGGGACCATTGCTGTATGTCTGCAGTAGAAGGGTTTGGGCTTGGGCTTTGGAAGACATGACCCAGTGAAAATACAGGGCAGTCCCTCACACAACTCTCTCTTCTTTTCCTCTCTGCAGACATAGTATCTAAACCTACCATCACTGCCAACAGTACCAACGTCCTGGAAGATAGTGTTTTGGTCTTCACATGTATCACAGAACACCAGGGGATAAACATTCTGTGGTTCTTCTATAAGATGCCCTTGTCACTCAATGAGAGGAAGTACCTGTCTGAGAATAACCAGACGCTCACCATCAGGAATGTGAGGAGGGAGGATGCAGGGTCCTACCAGTGTGAAGTCTGGAATCCAATCAGTAACAACAGAAGTGACCCCCTCACCCTGACTGTGAACTGTGAGTGACTCTGAGTCTCCTCCTTCTCCAGTCCTTTCCCCAACAATGATTCACATCTCATCTCTCTCTTTTTTTACAGACGGACCAGACAGTATCACATTTTCTCCGACCCCTCAAGGAGACAAGATTCAGGTCAGAATCAACAATCCACTGACCTTAGTGTGTCAGGTTGAGTCTTACCCCCCTGCACAGTATGAATGGCAAATCAATGGTACTGTGAACTCTAACTTCTCTGATAACTCATACACCATCAACAATGCATCTTGGGAAGACTCAGGAAACTATACATGTTTGGCATGGAACGAAGTGACCAACTTATCAGTCTCTAAGGATGTCACAGTCTTGGTCGGTAAGTGGTCTCTCCCTTCCCTAAGAAAATTAGCTTTTGGGTTGGCCAAAGGTGAGAGGCCAGGAGCAGGTGCTCAGGCCCATTAAGGAGGAAGGTTTTTCATGTTGAACTAGGAGAGGACATGTAAAGATCTGGTGAATGTGGTCAGACTTGTAATGAATGTCAGTCCAATTGTAACTAGTTTATCTTTGGTAAAAATGGAGAACAGTCTCATTCTCTCTTAAAATCACCTTAGAAAATGTTATGTACAATACAAGTTCATTCATCATTTGACACACATTTAGGTGCAGACCTTCTGTAGAGCCCTGTGACAGGCACAGAGGGAAATATAAGGTTTAGGTAAGACTCTATTTTCTATTTTCAGGAATCTTACAATCTAGTGGAAGAATCAGACCCCAAACACAGTTAATTGAAATGCTATATTACATGATATGCATACTTAGACTATGGCTACAAAATAGTGTTGTGAGAGACCTGGGGGAAAAGATCATTCTAGTTGGGGAGTGGGCAGAAATCAGGACAGATTTCAAAGGAGAGCTATCATTTGAATTTTGTTTTAAAGGATCATGGTACTTTAACAGGGAGAATATTCTATTTCAATGGAGAAATAGCCTGATCCAATGTTCAGAGGAGGGAAGTTATAGTATGTGTCTGAGAGCAGAATGTGAAGCAATGCACCCTGAGCAGATAATACATGACCAGGAGAAGTATTATAAAGGTCTGCTACCATTTTGTGAAAAACCTTGAATGCCAGACTCAGAACACCAAAGATTACTTAGAAGATAAAGCATAATTAGCAGAGAAACGGGAGGATTGCAGGCATATCTGGTTGGTTCATGCCATTCATCAATGCTGGGTAGACCAGAGAGACTGAATCTGACACTCAAGGCTCAGTGTGTGTTTAATATATGACCGTTGTCACATCACTAGTTCATTTGTGACTTGGCCCCAACAACCTAGATGTGTAAAAACCTGGGGAATCCAAAGTTCCTTTTCAGTTCCTCAATTCCAGGCACAACTGGCCCCAGTCCCAAGCTAAGATGATGAGAATATAGGAAATAGAGCCGTGAGTGGGAAGGACTCATTATACAAGAGCATTTGTAGAATGATTTTTTTTATTGAGAGACAGACCATGCAAGGTAGCAGAAGGAAGAGGAGAAAGAAGTCCTCCAGCCCAGCTCTCCTTCACAACCATTCCAACAAAGGCTCAAAAGAAGCAAAGACCAAGAGGAAAATGCAGAGAGTGATTTTCCTGCCCAGTTCAGTGTAGATATAAAGTCCAAGTCCAGGCCCATGGACCAACCAGGAAGGTGATGGGAAGACTAGGCACTAAATGAGGGCCCTAGGCTATGTACTTGAGGGCAGGGATTCATCAGAGACGGCATGGCACTGGGCAGGGAGGAGCCAAAGGGGTCAATGGCCAGCTCTGCAGCCTAAGTCTAAAGCTAGGTCATAGATTCAGTGCTGAAGAGGGGACCTGTGCTGAGGGCTGGGAGCAGCTGTGTGCCTGTGGCTGTATAGTGGACAAGGAGCTGAATTTTCATCCTCTGCCTGGGGCTGAGGCTGGCAGCTGAGTGAGCATAGCAGAGAGCTCAGAACAAGGGGAAGTCTGTAATTTTATGCCATCAGAGCCTTTTAGCTGGCTGACAGGAGCTGTGGTCAGCAACAGTCTGCTGGAACTAGGGACAAGCCTGCAGTGGCGTTGCAAATCTAAAGCAAGAGCTAGTTAAATTCAGACAAGAAGGGAGAGTGGTCAGAATTCTGTCTGGATAGTGCTTTGGGCACACTGAAAGTTGTTAGCAGATGACCATCCTGAGCCACTCCTCATATCTTTAAGGAACAGAATGCTGAATATCCAGAGAAAGCAGCAGCAAGATACCAGATAATACAAACCAAGACCAAATAAGACCAGATAGTCCTTCCAGATGGGTGCAGAGCCTGGCCCTAATAGCAAAGTATTAGTTCAAGATGTAAGACTATAATAGGGGTGGGGAACCTGCGGCTTTGAGGCCACATAAGGTCTTCTTAGTCCTTGGGAGTGGCCTTTTGACTGAGTCCAGAGTTTACAGAACAAATCCTTCTATTAAGGATATTTATCCTGTGAAGTTTGGACTCAGTCAATGAGTCACACTTGAGGACCTAGAGGGTCATATGTGGCCTTGAGGCTGCAGGTTCCCAACTTCTGGGCTAGAACATTGAATAAACCAAAAATACTACCATGAAAAAAAGAACTATCATTGAGATAGAAATGCCCAAAATACAAACCAAGGGAGAAAGTTGCTTGAACACATCCTAAAGGAGAATCTCAAACAAAAAATTGTAGTTTGGATACAAGGTCAAGGGCTTTCTTCCAGGGTCTGCCTTCTGGAAATTGTGCTAGGCATCTGTCTGTGGCAGGATGTATTCAATGGTTACAAGTGAGTGGCAGGAGCCAGTGTTATGGCAAGGCCCTGTTGGTCATCTGCAGTGGTCTTCCTGTCACTCAGCTTCTGAACAGTGAATATTGTGGGAAGAAGCACCTGCGAATCATAAATCTGTTGAACTAGACGCATTTATTAAGTTCCTACTTCATACATAGGTCCTGGGCAGAGGATTGGGCATAAAAGGAGGAAAAAAAGAGCCACTAATCTAAGGAGAATGCTTTCTATTGGGTACACATATATACATGTATTGGAATAAATGAAAGAAGAGGGGTCAACCCTGGACTGATGATTTCTGGCTAGAGGCAATTCCTGGGTGAGACAACCCCTCCACCAAAACAGGCTGGCACCTTGACTGCAAATCCTGGTGTTTGAAACTTCTTTTTGGCACTAAGGGGCGAAGCAGCTCACCCAGCATTAAACTATGGTGTTGAGACAAATCTAGCACCCAGGTCTGTTTGGCTCCCTGGCAGACCCTCCAGAAAAATACAAAGTTATTATTCAGGATGGGCACTAGCAGATGATGGCAACAGGAAAGGTTCCTGGGTAGGTGCCATTTCAGGACCTTCTGGAAGGAAAGCCTTGGTCTGAGGCAGAAGACAGGAGGAGGGCATCCCAGACTGGGAGGTATGGTTCTCCTCCTCAGCGCAGGACGCTGTAACAGATGTGACCTAAGAAAGGTCAGTCCACTGGACTCTCCGTTGAGCCTGAAAATAAAGAGGGTACCATGGGATCTCCAGACTTAAGTAATCTTACTTTGGTGACTTGTGTGTTTGTCCTTCATTCTCGAAGAGGGCCATGACATTATGATGAGAACATGACTTGCAGCTGACTTTGATTTGAGTGAGGGAGGACTGTACAAGGTCACCAATCCCATCTTCTTCCCCTGAGTCATCTGGGTCCAGTAGCATGATATTCATCAGGATAACTGGATATGGCCCAGGATGCAATATGAGAGCCTGGCCATTTCAGGCTTACTCTGAGTGAGATATACTCATTCAATAAATAGACTTCTTTACATTATTCAAGGGATGACCCCTTTAATAAAAAAAGTCAAACTTGAAGGGGAAGATCCTCAGGGTATCTGGGTAAAAGAGAAACAATTACTATTTAGTTATTACATCCACTTGGTGCAAGGTAGGTGGAGACTTGTTGTCCAGTCTATGAATTTCCAGGTGGAGGGTGTGTTCAGGGAGGACCAGCATCTTGGTATGATGGCTGCTGAGCCCTTTTTGGGGATCTTTCCAACTTTGTTTTTCACCTGTTCTACCTAACTCACACTTGTGGCTCCAAGAAGCTGTAGCATGTGCAGCAACCATACCCCAGTAAACCATTTTGCTAGATGGGCCAAACCAAGTTGAGGGTAAGCAAGGAGTATTAAATCCATTGGTGAGTTAGGGGGGTGTCTACTTCAAGCATGTGAAGACTTCCTCTGGTGGAATGGGCAGATGAGAACAATTTATACCAATGACCATGAAGGCAGCTGAAACAGGTGATCTGGAGCACTTAGAGCTTGGTTAGACACCAAAGATGCCAAGGTCATCCACTTCAGCCTGAGCCATTGCCAGCCATCTTGACTCTGTCCTGCCACTGAACTATGATGGCTCTGGAGGAGAGAGTGAGGCTGACAACTTCGTGCAACTCTGCCTCACTTAAATCCAGTTTATGCACAAATCAAAAGACATCTCCTAATTTACTATTATGCTTCAAAGCCTGTGGTGACAAAGAAGTGATGACGCAGCAGATGCAGATACACTGGGAGCTGTAGTCACAACCCTGCACACAGGTGGCCCAGGCCATAGGGTCATTTCTCACTGGAAGCAGCAGCAGAACTCGGCAGCCCCCTAAATGTCTGAGCAGCCTTTTAAAGATTGCAGTGCTCACTTTCTGGTGTGAGGAAGGGACTAGAAAAGGTGCCCTAAACATTGTCTGCTTACCCAACATGGACCTGATTACTGCAGCAGGTGGGGAATCCCACTATGTGGTCAAAACACAAAAAAATATATAAAATGCACAAAACATCTGCAAAGATGATCCCATTCACCATCAGCACATGGAACGTGTGCACACTTATAGATGACACAAAATCCAGACCAAGGCCTTTGATACTGTTAGTCATGAGGGATTATGGAAAATTATGTCAAAATATGGATTCCTGGAGACGTTCATCAGTATTGTACATCAGTTTCATGATGGCATGTTTGCCTGGATTTGGATAGTGGACAATGTTCTTGTGCCTTCCCAGTCACCAGTGGAGTGAAATATGGCTGTGTGTTTGCTCCCATGCTTTTTAGCATGATGTTTTCAGCCATGTTGTCAAATGCTTTCAATGAGGATGAACACAGCATTAAAGTCAACTACCATATTGATGTTAAGTTTTTCAATTTGAAAAGGCTACAAGCCAAGACCAAAGTGGAGGGAGTATTGGTGCATGATTTTCTGTTTGCAGATGATTGTGCACTCAATGCAGCCTCTGAAGCTGAGGTACAACAAAGTATGGATCAATTCTCTGTGCTAATTTTGGCCTAATAATTAATACCAAGAAAACACAGGTGCACCATTAGCCAACACCACACCATTCATAAGTGGAACCACTGGTTACAACAAATGGAGAAGTTTTGAATGTTGTGGATAAGTTCACTTGCCTTGGTAGTGTGTTTTCCAGGGACATACACATTGATAATGAGGTTGATACACACATTGCCAGAGCTATTTCAGGCTTTGGGAGGCTCTGAAGAAAAGTTTGACAGAGAAGAGGTATTAAACTGACTACCAAACTGAAGTTCTACAGAGCTGTTGTGTTGACCTCGTTGTTGTATGGTTGTGAAACACGGACAGTCTACCAGTGCCATGCCAGCAAACTGAATTACTTTCCCTTTGAACTGTCTTAGGAAGATTCTGAGGATTACCTGGCAGGATAAGGTACCAGACATTGAAGTCCTCGCTCGAGCCAAACTGCCAAGCATTCAAAGTGTGCTTCAGAGAACACAACTCTGATGGGCTGGCCATGTGGTTCACTTGCCAAAAAGATTATTTTATGGGGAACTGACATGTGCCAGGTAATCTCATGGTGGTCAGAAGATGTGATACAAGGGCTCTCTCAAGGTCTCTCTCTAGAACTCTGGATTTGACTGTGCAATATGGGAGACATTGGCATAAGACTCCTCAGCATGGCATGCCCACATAAGAAAAGGTGCTGTTCTCTTTGAGCAAAGCAGATTGAGGTAGCCCAAAGTAAACTTAGGATGAGAAAATTTGGAATATCCACCCCCAAAATTCATACAGACTATCTGTGCCCAACATATGGTAGAGCATTCTGAACTTGTATTCATCTGATCAGCCACAGTTGGACACACTGAAACTTCACTTTATCATGGTGATGTCATTTTGGTCCTACTTGAAAATGAAGGACAACAACCAACCAAATAACCACCCAACCATGAGCTCCAGAGAGAATTGGGTTTAAGGTTTGATCTTTGAGC
The DNA here is from genome assembly GCA_023548195.1 of Bettongia penicillata ogilbyi. Taxonomy (NCBI): domain Eukaryota; kingdom Metazoa; phylum Chordata; class Mammalia; order Diprotodontia; family Potoroidae; genus Bettongia; species Bettongia penicillata. Next base: position 3,747,606 of record JAJHZJ010000310.1, on the reverse strand, counting down.
AGGAAGTGTTCCCAGTAAACCCAAAGGAAAAAAAGCAGCTATTGGCCATGGAGTTTACCTTCCCCTGGGCAGAGCACCAGAGTGGAGGAGAGGAGAGGAGAGGCACCGCTACTCATTCATGGCTTATGCTTGTCCTTTGTTCTTGAAGAGGACCATGATATCAGGATGATGACATGACTTGCAGTTGACTTTGATTTGAGTGAGGGAGGGCTGTGCAAGGTCACCAATCTCACTTCTCCTGAGCCATCTGAGTCCAGCACAGAAGATCAAAACATACAACCAGAAGAAGACATCAAAGTCAAAGCTCCTGCATCCAAAGCCTCCAAGAAAAATATAAATTAGTCTCAGGCTATGGAAGAACTCAAGAAGTATTTTTAAAATCAGGTAAGATAAGTAGAGGAAAAACTGGGAAGAGAAATGAGAGTGATGGAAGAAAATCATGAGAAACGAGTCAACAGTGTGCTAAAGGAGACACCACTCAAATACTGAAGAAGATAACATCTTAGAAAATTGACTAACCCAAATGTCAAAAGAGGTCCTAAAAGCCAACAAGGAGAAGACTGCATTAAAAAAGCAGAATTGGTCAATTGGGAAAGATGGTTCAAAAGCTCACTGAAGAAAATAGTTCCTTCAAAATTAAAAGATAGGAAATGGAAACCAATGACTTCATGAGATATCAAGAAATTATAAAACAAAACCAAAAAGAATTTTAAAAATAGAAGAAAATGTGAAATATCTCATTGGAAAACAACTGATCTAGAAAACAGAACTAGGAGAGATAACTTCAAAAATTACTACACTATCTGAAAAAGCATGATCAAAAAAAGAGCCTAGACATCATCTTTCAAGAAATTACCAAGGAAAACTGCCTGGACATTTCTAGAACCAGAGGATAAAACAGAAATTGAATGAATCTGTGAATCACCTCCTGAAAGAGATCCCAAATGGAAAACTTCTAGGAATACTATTTCCAAATTCCAGAGTTTCCAGGTCAAGCAGAAAATGCTGTGAGCATCCAGAAAGAAATATTTCGAGTATTGTAAAAGCACAATCAGGATAACACAATCTTTAGCAGCTTCTTCATTAAAGGATTGAATGATTTGGAATATGTTATTCCAGAGAACAAAGGAGCTAGGATTAAAACCAAGAATCACCTACCTAGAAAAACTGAGTATAATTCTTGAGGGAAAAATTTTCAGGGTAAAAAATGGACATACAATGAAAAAGAGGACTTCCGAGTATTCTTGATGAAAAGACCAGAGCTGAATAGAAGATTTGACTTTCAAATACAAGAATCAAGAGAATCATGAAAAGGTAAAGAGGAAAGAGAAATCACAAGGGACTTATTAAAATTGAACCATTTACATTCCTACATGGAAAGATGATATATGTAACTCATGAAACCTTTCTCAGTATGAGGGTAGTTGGAGGGAAAAAATATATGCATATATATGTGTATGTGTATGTTTATATATATATACACACACATGTATATATGTGTTTATATGTATATGTGTATACGATATAATACACAATATATGTATGTACATATAATGTATGTATACACACATATGTGTGTGTCTGTCTGTGCTCTTCCTTCATTTGTGAAGAAGACCATGACATCAGAGAAATGATGACATAACTTGCACTTGACTTTGTTTTGAGTGAGAGAAGGCTGTGCAGAGTCACCAGCTTCACTTTCCCTACTGGGCCATCTAGATCCAGTGACTAGATATACATCAGGATGACTAGAGAAGGCCCAGGGTGCACTGGGAGACCTTGGCCTGTTCAGGTACTCAATTACAGTAAGGTAATGCCCATTCAGTGAATAGGCCTCTTCAAGAAGTAAACAAGGAATGGCCTCTTTAATGAGCAAAACAAAGAAAAAAAATAAGTAAATGTAGCTGGGAGGGAAAGAGTAACAGTTACTTTTGATAATCATTCTGAAGCCAGGAATGTTCCAAAAAAGAGCCCTCAACTGAAGTTTGGTGTATGTATATGTATATGTGTATACATACACACATATACATCTATATACACACACATATATTTGTATATATGTATATTATATATATAAAATGTATATATTGCATATATACACAAACACATACATTTACACATACACACAGACATACACGCATACATATAGACAGAGGGCAAAGGCTGAGTTGAATACAAAGGGGCGATATCTAGAAAATAAAATTAAGGGGGGAGACAAGAATATAATGGGAGAAGGAGGAAGAAAAAGTATACTGGGTAAACTATCCCACATAAAAGTGCCAAGAAAAAGCTTTTACAGTGGATGGAAAGAGGGGGGATGTAAAAGAGAACAAGTGAACCTTATTCTCATTAGATTTGGCTTAAGGAGGGAATAGCATTCACATTCAATTTGGTATGGAAATATATCTTACCCTACAGAAAGAAAAGGTGGAAGGGGAGAAGAGGGAGGATGATAGAAGGGAGGGCAAATGTGGGGAGGGAGTAATCACACTTTTGAGGAGGGGCAAGGTCAAAGGAAAGAATAGAATAAGTGGGTTGTGGCTTAGGATGGAGTTAAATATAGTTAGTCTTTTACAGCATGAGTATTATAGAAGTGTTTTGCATAAATACACATACATAACCTATATCAACTTGCTTGCCTTCTCAATAAGGGTATGTGGAGAAGGAAGAAGGCAGAGAATTTGGAACTCAACAAATGTTAAAAATTGTATTTCCATGAAACTGGGAAATAAGTTATATAGGCAATTGGGTGTAGAAATCTATCTTGCCCTACAAGAAAACAGAAGGGAAGGGGATAAGAGAAAGAGGGGGATAGAAGGGAGGCTAGATTGAGGAGAGGGGTAATTGAAATGCCTGTCATCTTGGAGTTAGGGGAGGGGAGAGTTGGGGAGAGAATGTGGAACTCAAAATCATGTGGAAGTGAAAGCAAATTTAAAAAGTGAAAAAGGGAAGTGAAAAAGTGGAAAAAATAAATGAGTAAAAAGAAAAAATAAATTTAAAAAAATAAGAAAATAAGGGGTGCATTATATGATGGTGATGGCCTTCCCAGATGGAGATTTTTGATCCTCTGATCTCTACCAGCTCTGAACCTTCTGGTGCCTGGTCTGAAAAAGGCCCACAAGGCCCATCAGGCAAAGAGGGAGAGAGCTCAGGTCTTAGAATAAAACTCACTCTCTGTCTGAACAATCATGTCATCTCTTTGAACCTCCATTTTCTCCTTTGTAAAATGGGGTACAAGGATCCTGGAGAGTATCACAGACTTGGTGACGAAAGGGACCTAGAAGCCCATACAGTGAATAGACATTTTTAAGAAGTAATCAGGGAGTAGCCCCCTGTAATGAGAAAAAGAAAAAAATAACTAAGTCAAGTTGGGAGGGAAAGAGCAACAGTTACTGTTGATGATCAGTCTTAAGCCAGTAGGGTTCAGAAAACACCCCTTAAGTGGAGTTTGGGCAGGAATCAAATCTATGGGCTTCAGAGTGCAATAGGTTTAAGGTTTAAGGGTTAAGGTCAGGAGAGGAGAGGACAGGAGTGGAGAGGACAGCATGGGAGAGCAGAGGAGGGGAAAGGAGAGGAGGGGAGAGGAGAGAAGAGGAGAGGAGAGGAGAGGAGAGGAGAGGAGAGGAGAGGAGAGGAGAGGAGAGGAGAGGAGAGGAGAGGAGAGGAGAGGAGAGGAGAGGAGAGGAGAGGAGAGGAGAGGAGAGGAGAGGAGAGGAGAGGAGAGGAGAGGAGAGGAGAGGAGAGGAGAGGAGAGGAGAGGAGAGCAAACCTGGGTTACTGGGATGAGGGTGGCACCATCAAAAAAACAGAGAAGTGCAGTGGCCACATTGTGGGTAGGAAATTACAGGTTCACAGACTGATTACCTAGAGGTTCCTGTTCTTGCCCAAAGTCCAAAGGTTTCCACATGTTTGCCAGACAGTCTGCAGTGGGATTTTGCCACAGAGATCCCTAGGTTCTGAGGAACAAAGGTCAAGTCAGTTTCATTGATCAACAGGCATTTAATAAGTATTTCCAGAGTGCCAGGCACTGTGCACAAGTGTAGGCACTTCATATTGGAGACAACTTAAACCACTCAAGGTTCTTTTCCTCTTCTCTGTCCACAGAGAAAGTCTCTCCAGGCAGAGGTAATGGCTCCTCATTCTCTATAGGGGACATTGCTGGCATTGTGATTGGAGTCTTGACTGGGGTGGCTCTCACTGGAGGCCTCATCTATTTTTTCTTCTTCAGAAAGACTGGAAGGTAAAATAATACTTCTGTGTTTGTCCTCCTTCCTACTTTCTCCCTGGGTAGGGGAGAGATATTGGGTCGGTCTTCTGCACTCTGACTTCATTTCTGGACCTGATCTACCTCTCTTCCCAAACTGCTACTTTTTAATAGCAATTTCCTTGGGTAGCTTTCTTTTCTGGGATTATATTTTATCTCATCTTTCCTACTTGATTGCCTCTTGGAAACAAGGGTTCTTTTCCCCTGTGGGGTGTGGCCTGGATCATTTTTCTTAGATACCCAAACAAAGGGACTGAAGAGAAAGAATGGAGGGGGCTGCAGAGTAAAAGGAGATAGGTTACTACTCACAACTAGTGAGAGGCCAAGTGATGGAAAAGGCCACTGAGGACTATCCAGAATGAGTAGTAGACTAAGATCACCTATAGGTGAAGATACTAACAGTGAGGAGCTTGTATGTAGGGACACGATAAGAGGTCTAAGGGTATCCAGGATAAGCTGTGACTCTGTTCCAATCATCCCTTCCACCTTGGGGAAATTTATTACTTATTTTAGGAATGTCAGTCCCACATGTCTGTTCTTCCTTAAGGGCAAGCAATCATCACCATTCAGAGAAGAACTGTTCAGCTCCTAAACATGGTAAGTGAAAACACCATCCCAAGAAAACTGGTGGCTAATGGTGGCCTTGGGAATTATGGCTCCAACCACAGATCCCTTTCTTTACTTCGAGGAGAACCTATGAGCTGTCCTGGTAATGAGGGCCAGCTCTTTTTCCTTTCCTTTGACAGGAAGACCAGAGTTCAAAAGAGTCCTCCATTAAATTAATCTTAAACAGATATATTCACATATACCCTAGTTAGGCACTGAAATCCCTTCATATTTGGAGAAGACTCAAGTTGCTCTTTGGGCAGGGCCAATTCATGGTGACTCTCAACACTGTCCAGTAACTTTTCTTCTCCTCTCCTCACATTCTGACTCTGTGCTTAACACTGGAGTGGCCCTCGGGGAAATGTCCTTATACATCAATTTCCTCAGGTATGGAGAGAGACCTGGAGAAACTGGTCTCCATGGTCACTTCCACCTCAATATCTCTGATTCTAAACAACGGCTCAAAGACAAGTTGGCTGTTAAGCTCAACATTAGAATTATTGTGGGTTGTATCATTTTCACCATTGGCTGCCTTGGGATAAGAATTCATCCCCATATGGCTAGTCTTCTGGGCATGAGCCTCTGCATACTTGGTGATAGAAGCCCTTCTAGATTAAAGAAACCGTCCAGAGCAGCCATCCTAGAGGCACAGGCTTTGGCCCTTATGGGTCACCTCCTTGTCTTGATGAATCACCAGAGACAGGCTTTGTGACCAAAATGACAACTTCCTTCTCCACATTGAGCTTCTATTCTCTCTCTGCTCTGTCCATCAAGAGAAATCCAGAGATAAGACAGGGCCCATCTAAAGTCAGGCTCTAGAAGTCCAGCTCTTGGAGCTAAAGACCTGAAAGTCTTAACAAATCTGAATGTACACATCCCATCATGATATCCTAGAAGCCCAGAAACTCAGAAACCTAGGTGAAGGAGACCCTGGAATTCCTTCAGTGAGAATTTTCTCATTCTATCCCCCATGCCTGAAAGCTTCTCCCTCTTTGTCTTATCACCTGTCTTCTTGGCTTCCTTAGAGTGCCAGCTAAGATCCCAGCTCTCTTCAAGAAGCCTCTCTTCATTCCCCTTAACTCAAGAGTTTTCCCACATTTGGTTATCTCCTCATGTCTTGATTGTACACAGTTTGCAGGTTGTTTCATCCCTTAAATTATAATCTTGTTGAGGGCAGGGATGGTCTTCTGCTTTTCTTTGTTTTCTCAGTGCTTGGCACAGCACCTGCCATATGATATGGCCTGGAATGAATGTTAATTGACTGACTCTCTGTGGGGGAGATGGAGAGCAAGCAATTCTCCTGTGTCCTCTTCATCTGTTTGGAGAGTGAATGGGTTCATCCTTCATTGCCAAAGAAGACCATACCATCAGAGAAATGATGATGTGGCTTGCACTTGACTTTCTTATGAGGGAGGAAAGGCTGAGCAGATTACCAGCCTCACTTCTCCTCTAGAGTCATCTGAATCCAGTGATCAGATATTCATCAGGATGACTGGAGATGACCCAGGATGAGGCAATTAAGGTTATGTGACTTGCCCAAGGTTACACAGCTATTGAGTGTCAAGTGTCTGAGATGAGATTTGAACTCAGGACCTCCTGCACTGGTGCTCTATCCACTGGACCACCTAGCTGTCCCTTAGGGAGTGAGTATGGATGGGAAGGAAGAAGAGTCAGTCCTTCGTGGAATTCAGGCTCATGATATACCAATGACATCTTCTGTTTGGGTTTCTCTCCCTCCAGGTGAGAACACCACCCTGTATGAAAACACTGCTTGCCAAAAAGGCTCAGCCATGTCTGCACAGGTAGGTTCAGACGGTCTCTACTTACTTCCAGCATTTTGGAGTGTCTATCAGGGAGTAGGAAGGGGCCCATTTCTGCTGATATGGAGACACTTCTATCATGAATCTAAGGCTTTTAATCAGAGAGATTGCAGGATAAGTAGAGCATCCTGAGGAGCTATGGAGTGTCTGGAGAGTAAAAAGAAGGGTGGGAATTCTCTAGCACTGTAAAAAGATCTGGTTAGGTAACGTCTGAAGGAAAGACTTCGGGAAGGGTTGTGGTGGCAAATGGGGATCTGATAACTCTTTGGATGCATGACATGTGGGAGAGGGTTCAGACTGAAACCTCCTTGGTCCTGCAAGCCACAATAGGGAGTAAGGAATGGAATTTGGAGAGGTCACTTCAGACTTGATGTTGGGAAATTTTGGTAGAATATGAGATGCCAAGTGTGTTTTCTCCACCACTCTCACCTCTCCTCTCAAACGTGACAATATTCTAGTTCAATACACCATCAGTTCAGTCCTAGAGTATTGCAACTGCTTCCTCATTGGCTTTCCAAGCTCCAGAGTCTCCCCTGTCCTCTGCACTGCTAGTAAATATGTACCTAGGCACAGGTCTGACCAAGTCCCTTCCAGATATTGAAAATGCTCAGTGGTTCCCTATTGCCAGAAAAAGAAACTATAACCACTCCTGGTTTGTTTTTTTGTTTTTGTGCAGTTGCTGACTTTATTGATGTAGGGAACTCCCATTCTCAATGTTGTTAGGGAGTCTATAATGTTAGAGATCTGCTAGCCAATGAAACCATGAGACACTTGCCCATGTTCTTAAGGCCAGTGTGTTTCAGAAGCCAGACGTGAAATTTGTTTCTTCTGAGTTTTGTTCAAATATTTGCCCACTACCCCTTACTCATTGGATGGATCTAAGGTCATTGCCTCCATGTTTATTACACTTCTATGGTCTTTCCTCCACTCAAAGGTTCTATCTAAACAGCCACTCTTGTGTTATTGTGTGTTTGTGCTTCATTCTCAAAGAGGACCATGACATTAAGATGATATCATGACTTGTAGTTGACTTTGATTTGAGTGAGAGAGGGCAGTGCAAGGTCATCAAGCTCTCCTTCTTTTGAGTCATCTGGATGAAGTGACCTGATATTCATCAGAATGACTGGAGATGCCCCGGGATGTTAAGTGAGAAACTAGGCCTTTCAGGCTAAGGTCCTATAGCATTCTCACTTTGAGTTAGATAGACCCATTCAAGGAATTTGCTCAAGGGATAGCCCCTTTAATAAAAAAAATCCAAGTGGGAGGCGAATACCCGAGGGATCCTGGATAAAGAGAAACAATTATTAATCAGTCACTCTATTGCACCAAGAACACCACTTTCTACTTGTCCTCTTTGGGCAGGCTATATTTCCTGACTGGAAGGTGCTCTCTCCTCAGTTCCTTAGAATGAAATCCTGACCCTCCTGCCTAGTTCAGCAGAAGTGCCAACCTCAACAGGGGTCTGCCTTGTTCCTCCCTATTGCTCATGCCCTACCTCTTTTCATTCTTCTCTATATGTTTGGATTTATCGTTTCTTTACTGATGGCTTCCTCCCAACACAATATTTTCTCTTTGGCTGCTGGACTGTCTCATTTTTCTCTGCTTACCCCATGATTAAAGGAATGAATGTATAAAAAAATCATTCAATGAATGATTTTTATTCATATCATATGTAAAAAGTGCTCATTATACGCAATGAGATTATGTTGAAATTTCTGGAGATTGCACATATTGGGAAATGCTGTCCAGATAGGGACTTTTTGCTTTGGGAAATTACAGGGATGGCAAATGGAATCAGAAGTTGGGGTAGAGTTGATTTGATTATGGCTCCAGAGCTGGAAAGCAGGAGAGAGGGATGATTAACTTGGGGGTGCCAGGCTGGAAATTCCAGGACTGAAATGCTTAACTCCTGGTGGAGCTTGTCTTGTGGATCAATCATGGCTAGAGGTGAGGAGCAGTCTAGAAAGGAAGTGACTCATGACTTGAGCCCAAATCTTAGTTGGTGATCTGCTCCTGAGGCCATGACCATTCAGGACAGGGAGGTTTTTCATAGCAGGACTTCCAGGCAGGAAAAGAATAATACTTTCCAGTATTTATGGCACTGTATTTGCCACATAGTGTGTGTTACATAACTGCATAGATGCAGGTGGAATGGCTGCCTGGGACGTGGTGCCCTCCTCCACACTGGGAGTCTCCAAGGAAGAATGAATGACCACTTGTCACATGAACTGTAGAGGACATTGCTCTTAGGGTCTGAGATCCATACTAATTCAGGGGATCCATGACCATGATGTCCCTAAATCCCTTCTGATCTGTCACATGTCATAAGATTCCTTCTACATCAAGCATTTTCTGTCCTAAATTCCTTTCCAACCCTGGCTTTTGGAGACTTTTACTAGCTGTTGTTTCTCCCTCCACAGGGCCTGGACTCCTCCCCTGCTTTTCCACAAGTCCAGTCTGAGAGTCCCTATCAGGTATGCATGTGTATAAGGAGGGGCCAGGCCTTTCTCAGGGACCAAGGGAGAGGTCAAAATGCTGGTTGAGAATGGACTTCTAGTTGCTGATGGGAGAGGGAACAGAATAGGGCTAGGATGGAGACAATTAGAGGCAGAGTTTGGAGAGGGAAGAGTCCTCCTACTCCCAACCTCCATTCTGGGATGCCAGTGACATCTGTTCTCTCTATAAGCAGGCATTGGACATAAGCCAAGTGGATGTTTATGACAAGCTCAGTCCCTGGAAGAACCATAAAGAATAAAGAGAGAAAAGTCCCTAAGGATGTTGTGACAGCATTTCCATTTCCCTTCATTAAGGAAAGTTCAGAAGAATCTCTCAGGGAAGAAAGTTGAGACACCTGGGTCCATGGGAAAAACCAACCAAGAAAAAGTAAAAGGCTGGATTTGGGGAGAGAGAAGGCTTCCATGGACTCACAGGCACCCAGACTTCACAGAAAGGACTGAGAGGAATGACGAAAGCCAGTGTTATGTGTGCCAGAGCTGATTAGAAGCCAAAGTACCTTCTGGAATGAATTTGGGTGCAAACTCTCTCTGTTGGTCCCCAATTACTTCAATATTTTTAATACCTCAATATTTTTCTGTCTTCTTTATCCTTATAGAAGTATTTTTGGAAACTTTCACATTCATTCATACTGAACTCAGGTGTAGATGATCCAGCTTATCTGCGTGGTCCTCAGATGCTGAGATTCTCAAGAGTCAAAAATTCTTTTCTTGCTGAGGTTCCATAGACCCAGGAATATTTGTTTCTTAATAACATGATCTCAAAGATGGACCAGATCATCTAGGTCTCCCAAGGCAGAAGTGGCCAATGGCAGTGGAAACCCCTACAGTGTATAAAGAGAGCCAGTCACAGAAAGTCAATGGCAGGTGCAGGGACCATGACTGCTCATGGAAGAAAGAAATGACAGGAATGGTCCCCAATGACGGTGACACTAGGAACCCAATAGAGAGCTCTACTCATGGAGTACTTCACAAAAGGAAAAAGGACATCTAGGGCAAGGAGCTGGGTGGCATACCTTAGCTACAGGGTTCCCCAACCCAAGTATCTGACTACCATTTTATTTGAAGTTTGTACACATTCCTATCAAGGAAGCTGTATTAATGGGAAAATGCACCTCCAACTTTTGGTTTTAGAGGGGATGTTTTGTACACTTTATTATTACTACTCCTAAGTAAATACCTTTGCTAACAATAATTTCCTTTCTATCTGGTTATTAATGGGGGGCACCCAGGTGGTGACTCATAAGAAACAGTGCTAGATGCCCTTCAGTTTTGCCCCCTGAGAAAGAATAGTCATCAGATGCCTTCTGGGCTCCCCAGTCATGAATGACAGTGGGTATGGGGTGATGCACTACACTTTCAGGCAGGTATCCCAAAGGGTCAAGGACAGAAAGAAAGGAGCCATCAGTACATGACATTTATAGTAACAGTTTTTGTTATAGTATAAAACTAGAAATGACTTAGGCAATCATCCAATGGGACACAAATTATGAACTCCAGTGTATGAATATCATGGAATTTTGTTGTGTCATAAGAAATGTGAATTTGATGGATTCAGTGAAATAAGGAGGGAATTATATCAGTTGTGCATGTTGAAGAGAGAACAGAGAGATCAATTAACAGAGTGACCAGAAGAATAAAAAAGGTAAGGACATCCAGAAAACCTGGTAACTTGGACTATTTAGGGGTTAATCATGACTTCAGAGGATCTCTGATGAAATGTACCTCCCACCCCTTGGCCAGAAGAGCAATACCCTTGGGAACTGGACTTTAGCTTTCTGGGGAGATCAGGGAATACAAGGGGATCCAGACTTAGCCTCACAATGCAGAGGGAAGAGGAAAGAGAGGGGTTCACCATAAATTTCTCCTTATGCAGATGGTACCATCCGCATATCTGAGGTTGTTGACATTTGGCCTGTCCACTTGAATTGTCCTTTTGATTTGTCCAGCCTGGCACTTTGCATATCACACTCTGCACATAAGTTAAATAAGTAAGCTGACACCATACAACTCCGTTGTACTCCTTTTACCATCTTAAGCCAATCAGTTGTCCCATGTCCAGTTCTCAGTGTTGCTTCTAGACCCACATACTGGTCCTCCCATGTCTTTGAGGACTTGGCACATTTTGTTGTGATCTACAGTCAAAGGTTTTAGTGTAGTCAATGAAGCAGAAGGATGTGGTTTTTTAGAATTCCCTTGCTTTTTCAACAATTGAGGAGGTGTTGGCAATTTTGTGTCTAGTTCCTCTGCCCCTTTGAAAATCAGCTTGGTCTTCTGGTATTTCTCAGTTCATATATTGTGGAAACCAGAATCTTAAGCATATTCCCTATGGTGTGAATAGTTTGGTGTTAGTACAGGGGAGGACACCTCTAGTCTGCTTTATCCCCTTTTCCTACACCCCAGCTGTGTAGAAAATTGTGAGAAGCCCCTCTCAGAAGCCAATGAAAAAGAGAAGCTGAAGGAAAATGCCTGATTAAGGGCACTGGCATCCTGACCTAGCTTGATAAGGAAGGGGAGCCCAGCAGTCTGGGCCCCAGAAAAAGCTCCAATCATGTGTCCTCCCCTCCCCCACACTCTCCATCCTCATTCTGGCATACAGAACCTTCTTACTCTAGAAGCAAGAGTCAGGTAGCTTTACAAGTACCTGTGACTAAAACTGACTGATCCCTTTTAGCCTTGAGGTACAAAAGAGTCTCCAAGGACAGTGGGAGAAATCTGTGAGGGAAGGGAGGAAATAGGTAAGGAATATTCAGGAAAGTATACATGTTTGATAAAGAACAATATGACCCACTCATCAGACTCTAAGGACATCAAAATCAAGGGGGTTGGTAAGTGACCTTTCTCTTTCATAAGAGTATAAGCTTTTAGGGTTGGCCAAAGGTGAAATGTCAGGAAGAAGTGCTTAGGTCCATTAAGGTGGCTAGTTTTTCATGGTGAATTCAGAGATGGCATGAAAAGAAAGAACTTCATTCTAGGGAATGTGGTCAGACTGCAGGAAATGTCAGTCCATTTACTGATATGTTCTCCATGGTAAAAATGGAGATCAACTTCCCTGTCTCCTAAAATGATCTTAGAAATCATCATACAGGCTAATCCAAGATGATGGAGTAACAGCACGGAACTTCTAGAGGGCTCTCACAAATCCAGCCAAATACCTGTTGAAAATGGCTCTAAATAAATCCTGGAGCTGAAAAACCCACTGAATAATGAATTGAAGCAAATCTCCAACCCAAGACAACTTGGAAAGTCGCCAGGAAGCGTCTATCATGCCAGGCTGGGAGCAGAGCACAGTCCAGTGTTGGCCACACCAACAGAGAAGGGATCAAGCAGGCCCTGGGGACCTGAATCTCAGGCATCTGTGACAGTTTCCAGACTTCATGATCCCAAAACGCTGAGCACAAATTGGAAGGTCATTGGAAAAAACCTGTGGGACCTGTGTGAGAGGGTAGAATGGTCCAGTCCAACCCCAGTACAGCAAAGGGGAAAAGGGGCAGAGGAACCTGGAGCAGCCATAGCAGCAGCAGGGGAAGAAGCAGCTACAGCCACTGTTTCTGGAAATCTAGGCCCACAGATTTTGGAGCGATCAAGTGGGCAACACTACACCCTCCACCCACACTGGAAGCAGAGAAAAACTGTGATAAAGGGCTCAAAAATCAAGTAGATGACTGAGAAAGGAGGAAAAACCAGGAAAAGAATCAGACTATAGAATCTTATTTTGGTGACAAAGAAGACCAAAACATACAAACAGAAGACAACAAAGTCAGAGTTCCTACATCCAAAGCCTCCAAGAAAAATGTGAATTGATCTTGGGCCATAGAAGAGTTCAAAAAGGATTTTGAAAATCCAGTAAGTGAAGTAGAGCAAAAATTCCGAAGAGAAATGACAGTGATGCAAGAAAATCATGAAAAACAAGTCAACTGCTTGCTAAAGGAGAGCCCCCAAATGCCAAAAATAACACTTTAAAAAACAGACTAACAAAAATAACAAGAGATCCAAAAAGCAAAAGAGGAGAAGAATGCCCTAAAAAGCAGAGTTAGCTAGATGGAAAAGGAGGTCCAAAAGCTCACTGAAAAAAATAATTCCTTAAAAATTAGAACGAAGCAGATGGAAGCTAATGACTTTATGAAAATCAAGAAATTATGAAACAAAGTGAAGGAATGTTAAAATAGCAGACAATGTGAAATATCTCATTGGAATAACAAGTGACCTAGAAAATAGAACCAGGAGAGACAATTTAAATATTATTGAACTACCTGAAAGCCATGATAAAAGAAAGAGCCTAGACATCATCTTTCAATAAATTATCAAGGAAAACTGCCCTGCTGTACTAGAACTGGAGGGAAAAATAAATATTAAAATAATCTACTGAACAACTGAGTGAGAGAGAAAAGCAGGACCCCTGGTGACAGCAGCAGCTGCTCCTGAGACTATCATCCTGCATATTAATGTCTATAAGTCACCTACTTGAATTTCCAGAAGCCAAAATGGTGGAATGATCTCTAAATGCCGTGATGAAGAAAAGAACCTGGACAATATGTTCCAAGAAATCATCAAGGAAAACTGCCCTGAGGTCCTAGATTCAGAGGGCAAAATCATCATTGAAAGAATTCACGAAACACGTCCTGAAAGAGATCCCAAAATGAAAACACCAAGTAACATTGTCGTCAAATTCCAGAACTATCAAATTAAGGAGAAAATACTTCAAGTAGGCAGCAAGAAACAATTCAAATATCAACAAATTACATTGAGGATCACACAAGACCTTGCAGCTTCTACATTAAAAGACAAGAGGGATAGGAATATGATATTCCATAAGGCAAAGAAGCTTGGATTACTACCAAGGATCAATTGTAAAGCAAAATTGAGCATAATATTTCAGTCAAGAAGATGGACATTCAATGAAATAAGAGATTTCCAGATCTTCCTAATGAAAGGGCCAGAGTTCAATTTAAATTTGATCTTCAAATTCAAGACACAAGAGAGGCATGAAAAGGTAAACAATGGGACAAAAAATTGTTATTGTATATGGGCAAACCGTTTACATCCCAATAAGGGAAAATGATTCTTGTTAATCTTGAGAACTGCATATTTATTGTGATATGTAAAAAGAATATACATAGATAGAGGGAGTGGGTATAAATTAAATGATGTGATGATAAAAAATGTCATTTAAGGATGCAAAGGCATTGTAATGGAGATGTGAAAAGGAGAAGGCAGGAAAAGGTAAATGTCTTCACAGGAAAAGGAACAAAACATATTACAGTAGAGGAAAAGAGAGGAGAGAGATGAGAACTATTTGAGATTTACTCTCATCTGATTTGATTCAAGGAGGGAACAACAAACTCAGTTAAGGGTAGAAATCTAACTACCTGTATAGGCAGGAGAAGGGGGAATGGGGAAAGAAAGGGGAGGGAAGAAGTAGTAAGTGAAAATGGGAATAAAAGGGAAGGGGGTTGATAGAAGGGAGGAAATACTGAGGAAGGTGGTGGTCAAAAAATAAAATTGTTGAGGAGGGGACGGTGGAAGGGAGAAGTAAAAGCATAAATGGGGGGAAGAGGATGTAGAAAAAGGCACATCTAGTGATCATAACTGTGAATGTGAATGGTATGAACTCTCCCATAAAAAGGAGGAGGATAGCAATATGGATCAAAAACCATAATCCAACAATATGTTGTTTGCAAGAAACACATTTGAAATGGGGTAAAGAGAAAATGTTGGAGCAGAATATATTATGCTTCAGCTTATATATAAAAAGCAGAGGTAGCAATCCTAATCTCAGACAAAGCAAAAGCAGAAATAGATCTAACCAAAAGAAGGAAGGAAACCATATTCTGCTAAAAGGTGCATTACATAGTGAAGCAATATCATTACTTAACATATATACACCAAGTGGTATAGCATCCAAATTCTTAGAAGAGAAGTTAAGAGAGTGAGGCAATTGGGTTTAAATGACTTGCCCAAGGTCACCCAGCTAGTGAGTGTCAAGTGTCTGAGGTGAGATTTGAACTCAGGTCCCTCTGACTCCTGCACTGGTGTTCTATCCACTGCACCACCTAGCTGCCCCATTATATGCAATGGAGATAGGCTAGATGCATTTCCAATAAGATCAGTGATGAAACAAGGATGTCCATTTTCACCACTGCTATTCAATGTTAGTTTTGTTGTTATTTCATGTTAGCCTTAGCAGTAAGAGAAGAAAATGAAATTGAAGGAATTAGAATAGGCAAAGAAGAAACTAAATTATTAGTCTTTGAAAATTATATACTTAGAGAATCCTAGAGAATCAAGGTAAAAATTTCTTGAAATAATAAACAATTTTGTCAAAGTTGCAGGTTATAAAATAAACCCAGATAAATCACCTGCATTTCTATGTATTACTAACAAAGTCCAACAGTGAGAGATGAAAAGATAAATCCCATTCAATGCTACGGTAGACATTATAAAATATCTGGGAGTCTACCTGCCAAAACAAGCCCAGGGTCTATTACAAAATACTTTTTGCACAAATAAAGTCAGATTTAAATAAGTGGAAAAACATCAGTTGCTCATGGGTAGGCTGAGCTAATATAATACAAATGACAATTCTACCTAAATTAATTTACTTATTCAGTGCTATACCACTCAAACTACCAGAGAATTATTTTCTGGAGCTAGAAAAAATAATATCAAATTTCATTTGGAAGAACAAAATGTCCTGAATATCACAGGAACTAATGAAAAGAAATTCTAGGGAAGATGACCTAGCTCTATGAGATCTCAAATTGTATTATAAAGCAGCAATCACCAAATTCATTTGTACTGGCTAAGAAATAGAGGGGTAAACCAGTAGAATAGGTTAGGTACTCAAGAACAGTAGTCAATGAATATAGCAATATATTGTTTGATAAACCCAAGGACCCCAGATTTTGGGGTAAGAATTCACTGTTTTACAAAAAGTGCTGGGAAAACTGGATAGTAATGTGTTGGAAACTGGGCATAGACCAATGCCTGACACCTTATGCAAGAACAAAGTCCAAATGGATATATGATCTAGGTATAAAACCTAACGCTATAAACAGGTTGGGGAAGCAAGAGATAGTATATCTGTCAGATTTTTGGAGAATGGAGAAATTTATGACCAAGTAAAAGATAGAGAACATTATGAAGTGCAAAATGGATATTTTGATTGCATTAAATTGAAAAGGTTTTGCACAAACAAACCCAATACAACCAAGATTAGGAGGGAAGCAGAAAACCAGGAAAGAATTTTTACTAGTGCTAGTGATAAAGGCCTCATATCTAATATAGAGAACTGAGTCAAATGTACGAGAATACAAGTCATGCCCCAGTTGATAAATGGTCAAAGGATATACACAGTAAGAGCCACAGTGTGTGAGAATTGTTTCTGATAGATTAAGCTTTTCACAGCAATGCAAGAATGTACAACATTCCCAAAGGTGTCGAGGCAAAATACCATCCACATCCATAGAAAAAACTGAAATAAGAATGCAGAATGAAGAAGACTATTTTCTCTTGTGTATTATTTTGTTTTGTTTGATTTTTCTCATTGTTTCTCCCATTATTTTTAACTCTTCTATGCAATATAACTAATGTCAAAAAGTTTTTAATGGGAATGTATATGTAGAACTCATATAAGATTGGATGCTGTCTCAGGGAGGGAGGAGAAAATGAGGGGGAGAAAATTTAGGACTGATGGAAGTAATTGTTGAAAATGGAAAATTAATTAAATTTTTTAAAAAAATAAAAATAAAAAAAATTACCCTTGAGTGGACTGTACTAGGAATAAGAGAAAGGGGACTAGAATGTAGGAAAATCATCTCACATAAAAGAGGAAAGAAAGAGATTTTACAATGGAGGGGAAGAGGGGTAAGAGGAGAGGAAATAAGGGAGCTAAAACTCTCATGGGATTTTTCTTAAGGAGTGAATAATACACTCTCAATTGGATATGGAGATCTATTTTACAAAGCAGGAAGGCAGGGGAAGGGAGTAGGAGAGGGAAGATAATAGAAGAGACAGCAAATTGGGGAAAGAGGTAATCAGAAGGAAAAACTATTGTGGGAGGTCAGGTCAAGAGAGAGAATAGAATAAATGGACGGAAAGATAGGGACAGAGGGAAATGTGGTTAGTCTTTCACAATATAAACTATCATGGAAGTGTTTTGCATGGCTACACGTGTATGATCTATATGAATGCTTGTTTTTTTTTTCTTTAATATAAATTTATTTATTTAACTTTTTACATTTATTTTCACAAAATTTTGGGTTCCAAATTTTTCCCCATTTATCCCCTCCCCGTACCCCAATACACTGAGCATTCTAATTTTCCCTATCAACAATCTGCCCTCTCTTCTATCCTCCCTCCCTTCTCTTGTCCCCATCTTCTCTTTTGTCCTATAGGGCCAGATGGCCTTCTATTCCCCATTAACTGTATTTCTTACGTCCTCGTAGCAACAACAATACTCGACAGTTGTTCTTAAAACTTTGAGTTCCAAATTCTCCCCATCCCTCCCTCCCCACCCTTTCCCTTTGGGAAGGTAGGCAATTCAATATAGGTCATATCTGTGTAGTTTTGTAAATGACTTCGATAACAGTCGTGTTGTGTAAGACTAACTGTATTTCCCTCCATCCTATCCTGCCCCCCATTGTTTCTATTCTGTCTTTTGATCCTGTCCCTCCCCGAGTATTGACTTCAAATTGTTCCCTCCCCCCATTGCCCTCCCTTTCATCATCCCCCCCCACCCTGCTTATCTCCTTCTCCCCCTACTTTCCTGTATTATAAGATAGGTTTTCATCCCAAAATGAGTGTGCATTTTATTGCTTCCTTTAGTCAAATGTGATGAGAGTAAACTTCATGACTTTTTCTCAGCTCTCCTCTTTTTCCCTCCACTAAAAAGTCTCCTGCTTGCCTCTTGAATGAGACATAATTTTCCCCATTCCATTTCACCCTCTCCCCTCCCACTACATTTCTCTCTCAGCGTTTACCTTAATTTCTTTTAAGATATCTTTAGGAATCTTTTAAGATTCCACCCTATTCAATTCACTCTGTGATCTCTGTCTCTGTATGTGTGTATGTGTGTACATGTGTGTGTGCATGTGTGTGTGTATGTGTGTGTGTGGTCCCACCGACTACCCAGATACTGAACAGTTTTAAGAGTTACAAATATTGTCTTTCCATGTAGGAATGTAAATAGTTCACCTTTGGTAAGTCCCTTATGACTTCTCTTTGCTGTTTACTTTTTCATGCTTCTTCTCATTCTTGTGTTTGAAAGTCAAATTTTCTTTTCAGCTCTGGTCTTTTCATCAAGAATGCTTGAAAGTCCTCTATTACATTGAAAGACCATATTTTCCCCTGAAGTATTATACTCAGTTTTGCTGGGTAGGTGATGCTTGGTTTGAGTCCTAGTTCCTTTTACTTCTGGAATATCCTATTCCATGCCCTTCGATCTCTTAACGTAGAAGCTGCTGGATCTTGAGTTATCCTGATTGTATTTCCACAATACTGGAATTGTTTCTTTCTAGTTGCTTACAATATTTTCTCCTTGACCTTGGAATTCTGGAATTTGGCCATAATGTTCCTAGGAGTTTCTCTTTTTGGATCTCTTTCAGGCAGTGATCAATAGATTCCTTCAATACTTATTTTGCCCTCTGGTTCTAGAATCTCAGGGCAGTTTTCCTTGATAATTTCATGAAAGATGATGTCTAGGCTCTTTTTTTGATCATGGGTTTCAGGTAGTCCCATAATTTTTAATTGTCTCCCCTGGATCTATTTTCCAGGTCAGTTGTTTTTCCAATGAGATATTTCACATTATCTTCCATTTTATCATTCTTTTGTTTTGTTTTGTGATTTCTTGGTTTCTCAGAAAGTCATTAACCTTCATGTTTTCCATTCTAATTTTGAGAGAACTATTTTCTTCAGTGAGCTTTTGAACCTTTTTTTCCATTTGGCTAATTCTGCTTTTGAAAGCATTCTTCTCCTCATTGGCTTTTTGAACCTCTTATACCAGTTGAGCGAGCCTATTTTTCAAGGTATTATTTTCTTCAGCATTTTTTTGGGTCTCCTTTCGCAGGGTATTGACCCGTTTTTCATGCTTTTCTTGCATCTCTCTCATTTCTCTTCCCAGTTTTTCCTCCATCTGTCTAACTTGATTTTCAAAATCCTTTCTGAGCTCTTCCATGGCCTGAGCCCATTGGATATCTATTTCGGGTGTTTGAGGTACAGAGGCCTCTACTTCTATGTCTTTCCCGGATAGTAAGCATTGTTCTTCCTCATCAAAAATGAAAGGGGGAAACATCTGTTCCCCAAAAAAGTAGCCTTCTATGGTCTTATTTTTTCCCCCCTTTTCTGGGCATTTTCCCAGCCACTTACTTGAATTCTGAGATTCCTCTCCACCCCTGCCTAGATCCACCCAACTAGTGCTTGGGGTCTGAGATTCAAATGCTGCTCCCCAGCCTCAGGGCTTTCAGTACCAGGCAGGGTTGCTGTTCAGGGTAAGATTAAATTCAGGTTCTCAGGTGGGGGCAGGGTCGCCTCCCAGGCAAAGTTCGCTCAGGGTGTTTATGCGGAGATCTTCAACAATGGAGCTCCTGCCTGCTCTGGGAGCCCCTGGCTGCTGCTGCCTCCCAAGGGGTCCTGAGTTATGTAGACACCCCACTCCCCTCTTGGCCAGCCCAGAAGTCTCTCTCACTGACCTGTAGTGCCTGTGGGTGGAGGGACCTTCACGGCTACTGGAGATTCCATCCCTGAAGCCTGCTTGGATCTGCTTCTCTGGGGCTGCGTGGCCAGGGCTGGGCTCGGCTGTCTGGTGCACGATGGACCTTTGCTGATGGTGTTTTAGGACTGTCTGGAACAGAAATCTCCTCCACTGCATTGTTGTATGGCTTGCACTGCTCCAGAATTTGTGGTGTGTTCTTTTTACCGGAAATTTATGGGCTGTGGGTTTGGAGCTAGCATATGTGAGTCTTTCTACTCTGCCATCTTGGCTCCTCCACTGCTTGTTTTCTTAATAAGGGTAGATGGGGAGGGAAGAAGGGAGAGAATATGGAATTCAAAGCTTTAATAATGAAAGTTAAAAATAACGAATGTAAAAAAATGTTTAAAAAAAGTTTTAAAAATGCAACTAGAAAATAAGATGTACAGGCAATGGGGTATGGGAATCTATTTTGACCTACAAGAAAGTAGAGGGGAAGGGGATTGAAGAAGGTGGGAAATACAAGGGAGAACAGCCTGGAAGAAGAGGTAGATGGGGTACATGCTCTGCTGGGGTAGGGATGGGGAGAGATGGGAAGAAAATTTTGAATTCACATTCTTGTGGAAGTGAATGTTGAGAACTGAAAAATAAATACATTATTATATTTAAAAAATTATTTTAAAAGAAGCCTTTCAGTTCTACTTCCCTTCCCTCTCTTGGTTATCTCTCTCATTTATCCTGTCTATATCTTGTTTGTATACAGTTTGCACCTTGTCTCATCCTTTAGACTATAATCTCCTTGAGGGCAGAGATTGTCTTCTGCTTTCCTCTCTTTGCCCAATGCTTAGCACAGCACCTGACACATTATAGGAACTAAATTAATGAGTTGACTGAGCATTCTGTGGGGAGGATGGGGAGGAAGCAATTTTCCTGTGTCCTCTTCATCTGTTTGCACAGTGAGAAGAGGGGGTAGGAGAAAGAGTCACTTCTTCATGGAATTCAGGCTCAGGATACACAAAGGTCATCTGTCTGGGTTTCTCTCCCTCCAGGTGAGTACACCATCCAGTATGAAAACACTATTTGTCCAAAAGGTCAGCTCTGTCTGCTAAGGTAGGGACAGAAGGTCTCCTTCACTCACTTCCAGCACTTTGGAATGTCTGTCAGAGAGTGGGAAGGGGCTCCTTTGTGCTCATCTGGAGATGCTTCTCAGTCATGAGTCTTATGCTTTTAATGTGTCTGAGAGATTGCAGTATCACTAGAACACCCTGATGAGATGGAGAGTGTTTTAAGGAGGATAAAAAGAAGGGTGGACATTTCCTACCATTGTGAAGAGATTAAGTTGGTGAAAGCCTGGAGAAGAGAAGACTTTTTGAGAGGATATGGTGGTAAATGGAGACCTGTTAACTCTCTTTAGAGGCATAACATGCGGGGGAGCGATTAGATCGAGCTTCCTTGGCTCCACAGGGCACAATAGAGAACAAGGAATGGAATTTGTGGAGGTGAATTGAGATTTCATGTCAGGAAATCTTGCCAGAAATGAGATGCCAAATGTTTTTCCCTACCATCCTCATCTATCCTCCCAAACAAGACACAACTCTAGCTCAAGACATCATCAACTCAGCCCTAGACTACTGCAACTGCTTCCACATTGGTATCCCAAGCACGAGGGTTTCCCCTCTCCTCCATAAAGCTGGGCAAACATATACCTAGGCAGAGGTTTGACCAAGTCCCTTCCTAAATCAAGAAGGCTCAGTGGCTCCCTAGTGCCAGGAAAAGAAACCCCTAGTTTATTTGTTTGGTTTCACTTGCTGATCTCATTGGTGTGGGAAACTGCCATTCTCAATGCTGATAGGAATCACAGTCTTAGACTTGCTAGCCATTGAAGCCACAAGTCATTTGCCCATGTTCTTAAGGCCAGTTTGTATCAGAGACCAGACATGAAATCATCACTTTCTGACTTTCAGGTGATATTTATCAAGTATCTCTTGTTCCTCTGATGGCTCTTAGGTCATGGTCTCCAGGTTTAGTACACTTTGTTGTCCTTCCTCAATTCAAAGGTTCAATCTAATTAGCCCCTCTATTGTTCCAAGGACACTACCTTCCATCTCCCCTCTCTCAGTTTCATTTCTATGTTTCATTCCTGGAAGGTGCTCCCTTCTCATCTCCTCATGGAATCCTGGCACTCTTGTCCAGTTCAGCTCAAGCGGCAATCCCAACAGGAGCCTGCTCTGTTCCTTCTTATTGTTTGGACCCTCCCTCTGGACATTCTTCTTTATTTATTGTCTACTAATGGGTTCCTTCCAACAGAGTGAGCTCGTTGACTGCAAGGCTATCTTATTGCAGTCATATCTTTTATTCCCATGAATAAAGGAATAAAAAATTATTCATGCAGCAAATGATTCATATTCAAATCATATCAGTGCTTTCTATGTAAAAACCACTCTGCTAAGTGATGAATTTACTAATATGTATAAAAGTGCTCATTGTCAACAATGCGATTATGTTCGCATTGAGGAAAATTCCAGATATGAATAAATTGTAGCCAGATAGGGACATTTTAAGGATTTAAAGGGAGGTTTTTAATAGCAGTAGTCCCAGGAAGGAAAAGAATAAATCTTTCCAGTATTTGTGACACAATGTTTTGCCCCCAGTGGATGTTAAATAAGTGTTTATTGAATTGATGCAGGCAGAATGGGATATCTGGGGCGTTTAGATGACTTTCTCCACACTGGGAGTCTCCAGGAAAGGCTGGATGACCACTTGTCACATGAATTATAATGGGACATTGCTGTTATGGTCTGGCTTAGACTAGATCTTCTCTGACATCCCTTCTAACTCAGGGGATCCGTGACTATGACATCTCTAAGACCCCTTCTGATGGTCACATGTCATAAAGTGCCTTCTAGATCAAGCATTCTCTATCCTAAATTCCTTTCCAGCTCTGGCTTTTGTATACTTTTCCAGCTGTTGTTTCCCCATCCACAGGACCTGGGCTGCTCTCCTGCTTTTCCAGAAGTCCCATCTGAGAGTCCCCATTAGGTATGTGCAAGAAGAGGGGCCAAGCTTCATTTACAGACCAAAGGAGAGGTCAAAATGCAGATCAAGGATGGACTTCTTTTTTCTGATGGGAGAGAGAACAAAACAGGGCCAGGATTGAGGGAAGCAGAGGAAACATTTAGAGAGAGAAGGGTCCTCGTAGTACTAACTTCGAATCTGAGATTCTGAGATTCTCTACCTCTAGGCATCAGGACATCATGAGAGGGGATGTTTCTGAAAAGATTTTCCCCTGGAAGAATCCTCAAGCCTAAGGAAGAGGGGAAAGTCCCCATGAATCTTGTGACAGTCCTTCTGTTTCTCTTCATTAAGGAAGGTTCAGAGACCTTTCTCAGGGAGAAAGCTGAGACTTCTGGGTCTGTGGGAAAAACCAACAGAGAGAGAAAAAAGAGTTTGGATATGGGAAAAGGGAAGGCTTCCAGGGACCCAGGGGCACCCAGACCACTCAGAGAGGACTGAAAGTGATGAAAGAATGCAGAGCTCTGTGTGCCTGAGCTGGTTAGAAGTCAAGGCACCTTGTAGAACAAGGTTGGGTGCACAATCATTTGGTTTCCAAGTGCTTTCATATTTTCATAATCACATTATTTTCCTGTCTTTTTTGCCTCCTTTATCCATGTAAACGTCCTTCTGGAGACTTCCACATTTATTCCTTCTGAACTCAGGTGTAGATTATTCATCTCATCTACATGGTCCGAAGTTGTTGAGATTCTCAGTCAAAGAATCTCTGCCTCTGAGGTTTCATGGAATGAGCAACCTTTGGCTTTAGACAATATGATCTCAAGGATGGATCAAATCAGGGTTGGGGAACCTGCAGGGCCAAATTTCACAGAACAATTCCATTTATGAAGTTCTGATTCAGTCAAAGGGCCACACTTGAGGATCTACATGGCCACGTGTGGTTTTGAGGTCACAGGTTCCCTACCTCTGGACCAGATCATCTGAGTCTACCTGAGGCAGAAGCAGCTGATGACAGTGGAAACCCCTACATTGTATGAAGGAAACCATTCATTGGAGGATAATGCCAGTTAAGGGGAGCACGATGTTCATGAAACGTACAAATACCAGAATGTTCAGGAGGAATAACACACATACTCAATTGGGTATAAGAATTTCTCTTCCTCTGTAGACAAGTAGAAAGAGAAGGGGATTAGGGAAGAAGGGAGGACAGATTAGGACAGGGGGCAGTCTAAATCAAAATACTTTTGAGGAGAGACAGGGTGAAAGAAGAGAGAGAATAGAATAAATAAAGGGGGAAAGAGGATGTGGGGAAATAGCACCCATAACTGCAAAAAATATTTTCTTTTTTTATTACAATAACAGCAATATTTTATTTTATTTTTTAATTAATTAATTTATTTAACTTTTTACATTCATTTTCATAAAATTTTCGGTTCCAAATTTTCTCCCATTTTATCCCCTCCCCCCACCCTAATACCCCAAGCAATCTAATTTTCCCTATCTCCAATCTGCCCTCTCTTCTGTCGTCCCTCCCTTCTCTTGTCTCCATTTTCTCTTTTCTCCTGTAGGGCCAGATGACTTTGTATTCCTCATTAACTGTATGTCTTATTTCCTACTAGCAACAACAATACTAAACAGTTGTTCCTAAACTTTGAGTTCCAAATTCTCCCCATCCCTCCCTTCCCACCCATTCCCTTTGGGAAGGCAGGCAATTCAATATAGGCCATATCTGTGTAGTTTTTCAAATGACTTCCCTGATAGTCATGTTGTGTAAGACTAACTGAATTACCCTCCATCCTACCCTGCCCCTCATTGTTTCTCTTCTGTCTTTTGATCCTGTCCCTCCCCAAGTGTTGACCTCAAATTGCTCCCCTCCTCCCTTTGCCCTCCCTTCCGTCATCCCCCCCCCCTTGCTTATCTCCTTCTCCCCCACTTTCCTATACTGTAAGATAGGTTTTCATACCAAAATGAGTGTGCATTTTATTTCTTCCTTTAGTCAAATGTGATGAGGGTAAACTTCTTGTTTTTTTTCTCAGCTCTCCTCTTTTTCCCTCCACTAAAAAGTCTCCTACTTGCCTCTTAAATGACATATAATTACCCCATTCCATTTCACCCTCTTTCCTCCCACTACATTTCTTTCCCACCATTTACCTTAATTTCTTTTAAGATATGGTCCCATGTATTCAATTCAATCTGTGCTCTCTGTCTCTGTATGTGTGGGCATGTGTGTATGTGTGTGTGTGCATGCGTGTACATGTGTGTATGGACCCACCAACTACCCAGGTACTGAAAAGTTTTAAGAGTTACAAATATTGTCTTTCCATGTAGGAATGTAAACAGTTCACTTCTGGTAAGTCCCTTAAGACTTCTCTTTGCTGTTTACTTTTTCATGCTTCTTCTCATTCTTGTGTTTGGAAGTCAAATTTTCTTTTCAGCTCTGGTCTTTTCTTCAAGAATGATTGAAAGTCCTCTGTTTCATTGAAAGACCATATTTTCCCCTGAATTATTATACTCAGTTATGCTGGGTAGGTGATTCTTGGTTCCTTTGACTTCTGGAATATCCTCTTCCATGCCCTTCGATCCCTTCATGTAGAAGCTGCTAGATCTTGAGTTATCCTGATTGTATTTCCACAGTACTGGAATTGTTTCTTTCTAGCTGCTTGCAAGATTTTCTCCTTGAGCTGGGAGTTATGGAATTTGGCCATAATGTTCCTAGGAGTTTCTCTTTTTGGATCTCTTTCAGGGGGTGATCGATGGATTCTTTCAATACTTATTTTGCCCTCTGGTTGGAGACTGTCAGGGCAGTTTTCCTTGATAATTTCATGGAAGATGATATCTAGGCTTTTTTTTTTATCATGACTTTCAGGTAGTCCCATAATTTTTAAATTGTCTCTCCTGAATCTATTTTCCAGGTCAGTTGTTTTTCCCATGAGATATTTCACATTCTCTTCCATTTTTTCATTCTTTTGGTTTTGTTTTGTGATTTCTTGGTTTCTCAGAAAGTCATTAGACTCCATCTGTTCCATTCTAATTTTGAGAGAACTATTATCTTCAGTGAGCTTTTGAACCTCTTTTTCCATTTGGCTAATTCTGCTTTTGAAAGCATTCTTCTCCTCATTGGCTTTTTGAACCTGTTTTACCAATTGAGTGAGCCTATTTTTAAGGTGTCATTTTCTTCAGTATTTTTTTGGGTCTCCTTTACCAAGGTATTGACCCTTTTTTCATACTTTTCTTGCATCTCTCTCATTTCTCTTCCCAGTTTTTCCTCCACCTGTCTAACTTGCTTTTCAAAATCCTTTTTGAGCTCTTCCAAGGCCTGAGCCCACCCGACATCCCCCTGGGATGTCTGGGATGCAGAGGTCCCGCCCTCCACATCTTTCCCTGATGGCAAGAATATGTCCTCGTCATCGTCGGATCCGAAAGTCGGGATCATTTGCATCTGTTCGAAAAAACTCTCTATAGTCTTCTTTTTCTTCCCTTTTCTGGGCATTTTCCCAGCCAGTTACTTGACTTCTGAGATTCCTGTCCACCCCCACCTAGATCCGCCCAGCTAGTGCTTGGGGTCTGAGATTCAAATGGTCTTTCCGCGTGGCTGCTAATCAATGTGAGCTTTAGTTCTCGTGCTGGGGTGGGGGCAGGACCGCCTCCCAGGCTCAGCTCCCTCTGGGGCTTTATGCAGAGACCTTCAGTAATGGAGCAGGGTGGGGCAGGGCCGTCTCCCAGGCTCAGCTCCCTCAGGGGGTTTATGCAGAGACTTTCAGTAATGAAGATCCTGCCTGCTGCTGGGGGAGTCCCGGGCCACCGCCACAGCTGCTGCCTCTGCCGCTGCCCTGCCTCTGCCTCTGCACTTCCTGCTGCCGCCTCTGCCGCCACCACTTCCTCCCGAGGGGGCCCGGGTCACGAAGACACCCCGTTCCCCTCTCGGCCAGCCAGCCATCTCTCTCACTGACCTGTAGCTTCTGTGGGCAGAGGGACCTTCCCGGCCGCCGGAGCCTCCGTCCCTGAAGCCTGCTCAGATCAGCTTCTCTGGGGTCACAGCCAGGGCAGCGTTGGGGTGGGGTCCACTTTCCGTGGGGCAATGGACCCTGGGGACAGCTCTCCAGGGCTCTCTGGAACGGAAATCTCTTCCACTCTGTTTCTGCACACCTTGCAGTGATCCAGAACTTATGGGGATCTCTTTTTCCATTAAATCCATGGGCTGTGGGTTCGGAGCTCGTAAACGTGCGTCTTTTTACTCTGCCATCTTGACTCCGCCCCCCCATTTATAGTTTTCTTGACAAGGATAATGAGTCAGTTTGCCATGTCTTCTCCAGGTATTTTTACAGATAAGAAAATGAAGCAAACAAGGGTAAGTGACTTGCCGAGTATCACAGAGCTAGTGATTGTCTGAGGACCAATTTGATTTCATGGAACCTAAGTTTTTTTATTCCAATATCACAGACCTTATGCACTATGATGCCACCTGGATGCCCCAATTTAATGTACCCCACTTCAAATTCTATTCCTTGCTGCCAGTTGTGCCCTCTGGAGCCAAGGAGGGTAAATCAAATCCCCCTCACATTACCTCCACCTAAAGACAGTTTATCAGGTCTGCACCTACCACCACATCCAAAGGACTACTCTGCTGTAAGCAGATCTCCCCTAGCCAGATCTCTTCAAATGCCAGAGATTGTAAACCCTTCTTCTTATCCTTCCTCAAACATCCATCTCATCAAGATGCTTGAATGATCATCCAACCCCTCAGGTACATCAAAGGGCCTGAAGGATAACCAGGTCAAGCAGTGTTTTTATGTAAGGTGATACCCTTCTCCGTAAGGGGAGAAATGTAGACTGATATCCTCATTGTATCCTCAGCCTGAAATCCATGGGGACCTGATTTCACCTTCTTCCCCATATGTCTCTCCCTGACAACAGATGAGGAGGGCTCAAGGGAAGTTCCTCCTCCCCATCATCCCCCACACAGCATCAGTCAATAAGCATTTATTAAGTGGCTATTATGTGCCATACACTGCTTTAAGAACTGGGGGAAAGCAAAAGACAGTGGCTGCCTTCAAGGAGCTTATACTCTAAAAGGTGAGATCACACGCAATCAGGTATGTATAAATAAAATGAAGATAGGATAATTGCAGACAATTCAGAGAGGGCAGACATTAGAATTAAGATGATTGGGAGAGTCGTCTGGGGAAGGTGGATGTTTACTGGAACCTGAAGGAAACCTGGGAAGCCAGAGGCAGAAGTTGAAGAGGGAGAACATTTGTGACCAGGGAAGAAACAGAAACAATGCTAAGTGTGGACACTTTCAGTCTGTCTCTTGTCCGTTCTGAGGTTCTGAGCTGCTATGATTTCATGATTGGCCCTGGAGACATTGGACTTTCAGGCTTCTAGGGCTTTGGTTCTAGGAAGCTAGTCCTCTAGAGTCTGTCTCTAAATGGGTCTCATCTTATCACCTCCTCTCCTCTTAGACTCTGCTTTGATAGTGGGAACAGAGAAGCTATAGGAGAATGTAAAAACACTGAGGACAAGGAATGTGTCATGTGGATAGAAACACTTGGTTCTGATACCTTATATAGGAATGACTGTGACCCAGAGGTGTCAAAGGCTACATAGCAGTGATAGCAGCCTTAAAAGGTTCTCCATTCTAGAAGTGCTTCTACTAACATCCCCTCAATAGGCTACATCTGATTTCAGGAGAAAGACAACACTAAGTGCAGGGGGGTTTGGTCGTCTGGTGTTCTTTGACCATGGCAGACCATGATGAAAACAAAAATAGCCACTCATGGCTGTAAGTTATCCTGTGGTTAAAAGCCACCTTGCATCTAAGGAGTGTTCACTAGAATATGTTGGTAAAGACTTCTGTGGTAAACTAACCTAGTCCTTTCTCTCTACAGGAGAGGAAGCTGAGGGACAAAGCTCTTTCCCCAAGGTCATACAGGTCTGAAGCCCAGAGTCAGAAGGTGAGCAGAATAAGGGAATAGGGATTGGAGACTTGGAGAGTCATCATGTCCAGACCATGCACAATGAGTCAGTTCTGAATCCTCTGACTGGAGGGTCATTGACAGTGCCTAATGAATGTACATACTAATGAACACTTTAAATTGAGTGGGGAGCAGGAAGACTAGAGAAGCAGAGTTGTGTCAGTCATCGACTTCTTCCTAATAAAGAAAACAGAAGAGAGTTGACTCTCATTGAAGGAATACTTCTTACCTTCTCCTTGCAGAGACAAAACAAAGAGTCTCTGGTTGAAGCCCTGTATCCTAAGGTCCTGACAGATTGCTGCTTTCATTGCTTGGTACCTTTACTTACTATCTTGGGCACTGATGGTTCTTCTCTGGAAGGTGTCATTCTCTGGATATTAGGAAAGAATAAACACCTGGGAATGACCCTCCCAGAGAGAGGAACTGAGCTTTTTGAGTCTGGAGGGATCATCAGAATAGATCTAAGACTTGTCTTTCCATCTCCTCAAGCCTTGTATCTTCATACAGGACTCTCAGCTCCTTGTTCCACTCTGAGGTCTTTGACCACAAGAAGGATCCTTCTCCCTATTCTCAGCTCCTTCACACTGAGGTTCTCTCTCCCTTCCATGCTGTCTCAGGACCACTTCAGTCCTGAAGGTCTTTACCTCTCACCTGCTCTCTCTTTCTGTAACTCATGTGAAAGCTGACAACTTTTCCCCATCTCTCTTTGAATGTACTGCCAGTGCTCTCTCCCCAAACACCTTGCTGTCTTTCCACTCTTTCCATCTCTTCCTAGACAGGATTTTTTTGGGTTGGGGCTATGAAAAGTCCAGGTTTAGTCCTCCCCACCCCACTATGGAAGTCAAGACAGTTTCCTATCTTTTTGTCTCCAAATGCAGCCTTCCATCAACTGAGTCAACAAATTGGGAAGGGAGGTGGTGGTGATAGAGGAAGATACACTCTATCTTTTCCTGCTATAGAGGAGGCCACTCTTGTCTGCATGACCATCTATTCCATCTCCCCAGTTCTATTGGACCCTCCCAGAAGCATCAGTGAAATTCTTGAGAAAAGTCTCCCCTGTCATGATAAGAGAGGGAAATGTGAGTAGTCTGGGTTCTAGAACCTTAGAATTGGGATCTGAGTATTGCCTTCACCTGCTGTTATCTGTGCTCATTTAGGGTTTAAAAGATTCTCACTGGAAGGTAAATAAGGAAGAAGTCAGGTGGAAGTAGAAATCAACAGTACGTGATACTGAGTGAACCATGTTTACCCTGGGGACAGAACCACTTCCTCATTGACCGTGGGAGTGATATGTGCAGGTGAGGGGCTCCATGGGAGAGGCAGGAAATCTCAGGAACTGGGAAAAGAAGAAAAAGGAGGAAAGAGGAAGAAGGAGAAAATCAGAGGCCAAGTCCCTTATCAGTAGGGCACATGTGAACTTGGCAGATAGAGGAAGTTCAGTCCTGAAGAGAGAGACCTTAGTCCTGTAGGGAAGGAGAAGGAGGAAGAGCAGACATGGGTCTAGGCTAAATGCAGGGAAAGCCTTGACTCTGGTCCCTGGGAATGACACTTCCAGGGTCTGCACTTGGGCTCTGTAAAAGGAAGACACAGACCAGGAGGAAAAGGTTGAGATTCCTGGCAAGGTGAGAGAGGTGGTCACATACAATGAACAGCAAAGACAAGTGGAGAGCCCTTCACAAGCTGCCAACAGTTGGGCCAGACACTGGAAGGCACCCCAGCTCTACTGGAGTCCAGGGGGAGCAGGTGGAGCTTGGGTGATTCCAGCCCAGACAAGTCCATCAACATAAGGACCAGGAGCAACAAGATTAGTCCCATGGGGTTTGTCCCAGAGTCAGTCTTTGTAGACTTGGCCAGGGGTCTTTCCTTAGTCAGAGCCAGCGGGGGAATTAGCAGCTCAGGATTATCAGTCTATATGCCTAAGAGTCAGGGCAACATCCAGTCCTGCAGCTGAACAGGCTAAGTTAGTCTTTACTGTAAGAGGAGACCTGGATGTGAATTCCACCTCTAATATGGACAGCTCACTTACCCCTCAGCCTGTTTCCCTTCTTCTCAGGCTGTTTGGAAGCTAAACTCTGTCAGTCATAAAATGCACGCAGGGTTTAGTGGGAAAGCCCTTCCCTGTGTTTGGACCAGAAAATCTTGGTTTAAATGCTGTGTTTACTAATTCCTGTTTAATATTGGACACATTGATTACTTTAATTGGGCTTCTATTTCCTCATCTGCAAACTGAGAGTACCTGACTCTACGGTTCTATCCAGGTATAAGATCTGATTTATTTCTTCAAGTTCAACACTTAAGTGATTCATTTCTCCCTTCAGTGTCTTCCCTGCCACACTGCCAGGTTTCTTTTTTTATTCATTCATTCATTCATTCATTCATTCATTCATTCATTCACTTCTTTAACATTTTACATGCATTTTCACAAAATTTTGGGTTCCAAATTTTTTCCCCACTTATCCCCTACCCCTACCCCAATACACTGAGCATTCTAATTTTCCCTATCACCAATCTTCCCTCTCTTCTATCCTCCCTCCCTTCTCTTGTTCCCATCTTCTCTTTTGTCCTGTAGGGCCAGATAACTTTCTATTCCCCATTGACTGTATTTCTTATTTCCTAGTAGCAACAACAATACTCGACAGTTGTTCCTAAAATGCTGAGTTCCAAATTCTCCCCATCCCTCCCTCCCCACCCATTCCCTTTGGGAAGGTAGGCAATTCAATATAGGCCCTATCTGTGTAGTTTTGTAAATGACTTCCATAATAGTCGTGTTGTGTAAGACTAACTATATTTCCCTCCGTCCTATCCTGCCCCACATTGTTTCTATTTTGTCTTTGATCCTGTCCCTCCCCGAGTGTTGACTTCAAATTGCTCCCTCCTCCCATTGCCCTCCCTTCCATCGTCCCCGCCACCCTGCTTATTTCCTTCTCCCCCACTCTCCTGTATTGTAAGATAGGTATTCATACCAAGATGAGTGTGCATTATATTCCTTCCTTTAGTCGAATGTGATGAGGGTAAACTTCACTTTTTTTTTCTCAGCTCTCCTTTTTCCCTCCACTAAAAAGTCTCCTGTTTGACTCTTGAATGAGAGAGAATTTTTTTTAATAAAAATTTATTTATTTAACTTTTTACACTCATTTTCACAAAATTTTGGGTTCCAAATTTTCTCCCCTTTTCTCCCCTCCTCCCACCCCAATACACCGAGCAATCTAATTTTCCCTATCTCCAATCTGCCCTCTCTTCTATCATCCCTCCCTTCTCTTGTCCCCATCTTCTCTTTTATCCTGTAGAGACAGATGACTTTCTATTCCTCATTAACTGTATGTCTTATTTTCTAGTAGCAACAACATTACTAAACAGTTGTTCCTAAAACTTTGAGTTCCAAATTCTCCCCATCCCTCCCTCCCCACCCATTTCCTTTGGGAAGGTAGGCAATTCAATATAGGCCATATCTGTTTGGTTTTGCAAATGATTTCCATAATAGTCGTGTTGTATAAGACTAACTGAATTACCCTCCTTACTATCCTGCCCCCCATTGTTTCTATTCTGTCTTTTGATCGTGTCCCTCTGCGAGTATTGACTTCAAATTGCTCCCTCCTCCCATTGCCCTCCCTTCCATCATCCCCCCTCCCTTGCTTATTTCCTTCTCCCCCACTTTCCTCTACTGTAAGGTAGGTTTTCACACCAAAATGAGTGTGCATTTTATTCCTTCCTTTAGTCAAATGTGATGAGGGTAAACTTCTTGTATTTTTTCTCAGCTCTCCTCTTTTTCCCTCCACTAAAAAGTCTCCCGCTTGCCTCTTAAATGACATATAATTTACCCCATCCCATTTCACCCTCTTCCCTCCCCCTACCTTTCGCTCTCACCATTTACCTTAATTTCTTTTAAGATATGGTCCCATCCTATTCAATTCACTCTGTGCTCTCTGTCTCTGTATGTGCGTGCATGTGTGTATGCATGTGTGCGTGCACGTGTGTATGTGTGTGTGTGTGGTCCCACCAACTATCCAGATACTGAAAAGTTTTAAGAGTTACAAATATTGTCTTTCCATGTAGGAATGTAAACAGTTCACTTTTGGTAAGTCCCTTATGACTTCTCCTTGCTGTTTACTTTTTCATGCTTCTTCTCATTCTTGTGTTTGAAAGTCAAATTTTCTTTTCAGCTCTGGTCTTTTCATCAAAAATGCTTGAAAGTCCTCTGTTTCATTGAAAGACCATATTTTCCCCTGAAGTATTATACTCAGTTTTGCTGGGTAGGTGATTCTTGGTTTGAGTCCTAGTTCCTTTGACTTCTGGAATATCCTATTCCATGCCCTTCAATCCCTTCATGTAGAAGCTGCTAGATCTTGTGTTATCCTGATTGCATTTCCACAGTACTGGAATTGTTTCTTTCTAGCTGCTTGCAAGATTTTCTCCTTGAGCTGGGAGTTCTGGAATTTGGCCATAATGTTCCTAGGAGTTTCTCTTTTTGAATCTCTTTCAGGGGGTTATCGATGGATTCTTTCAATACTTATTTTGCCCTCTGGTTGTAGAATGTCAGGGCAGTTTTCCTTGATAATTTCATGGAAGATGATATCTAGGCTCTTTTTTTGATCATGACTTTCAGGTAGTCCCATAATATTTAAATTGTCTCTCCTGAATCTATTTTCCAGGTCAGTTGTTTTTCCCATGACATATTTCACATTCTCTTCCATTTTTTCATTCTTTTGGTTTTGTTTGGTGATTTCTTGGTTTCTCAGAAAGTCATTAGACTCCATCTGTTCCATTCTAATTTTGAGAGAACTATTATCTTCAGTGAGCTTTTGAAGCTCTTTTTCCATTTGGCTAATTCTGCTTTTGAAAGCATTCTTCTCCTCATTGGCTTTTTGAACCTGTTTTACCAATTGAGTGAGCCTAGTTTTCAAGGTGTCATTTTCTTCAGTATTTTTTTGGGTCTCCTTTACCAAGGTATTGACCTGTTTTCCATACTTTTCTTGCATCTCTCTCATTTCTCCTCCTAGTTTTTCCTCCACCTGTCTAACTTGCTTTTCAAAATCCTTTTTGAGCTCTTCCAAGGCCTGAGCCCACCCGACATCCCCCTGGGATGTCTGGGATACAGAGGTCCCTCCCTCCACGTCTTTCCCTGATGGTAAGAATATTTCCTCATCTTCAGAATTGAAAGGCAGGAACATTTGCACCTGCTCAAAGAAGCTCTCTATAGTCTTCTTTTTCTTCCCTTTTCTTGGCATTTTCCCAGCCAGTTACTTGACTTCTGAGATTCCTGACCACTGCCACCTAGATCCGCCCAGCTTGTGCTTGGGATCTGAGATTCAAATGGGCTTTCCGTGGCAGGCACGGCTGCTACTCCATGTGAGCTTAAGTTCTGGTACTGGGGTGGGAGCAGGGCCGCCTCCCAGGCTGAGCTCCCTCAGGGGGTTTATGCGCAGACCTTCTGTGATGCAGCAGGTGGGGGCAGGGCCGCCTCCCAGGCTCAGCTCCCTCAGGGGCTTTATGCAGAGATCTTCAGTGATGGAGCGGGTGGGGGCAGGGCCACCTCCCAGGCTCAGCTCCCTCAGGGGGTTTATGCAGAGACCTGAAGTTCTGCCTGCTGCTTGGGGAGTCCTTGGCTGCCGCAGCTGCCTCTGCCCCTGCCTCTGCCTCCGTCGCTTCCTGCCCCTGCCTCTGCCTCCGCCGCTTCGTCCCGAGGGGGCCTGAGCCACGGAGACACACCCCTCCCCTCTCGGCCCTGCTAGACGTCTCTCTCACTGACCTGTAGTGTCTGTGGGTGGAGGGACCCTTGTGGCCGCCAGAGATTCCGTCCCTGAAGCCTGCTTGGATCTGCTCCTCTGGGGCTGTGGCCAGGGCACCTCAGGGGTGGGCTCCGCTTTCTGGGGCATGACAGACCCTGGGGATGGCTCTCCAGGGCTCTCTGGAATGGAAATCTTTCCACTGTGTTTCTGGGTGCCTTGCAGTGATCCAGAATTTGTGGGGAATTCTTCTTGCAGCAAATATATGAGCTGTGGATTTGGAGCTAGCATACATGAGTGTTTCTACTCCGCTATCTTGGCTCCATCCTCCTGCTCACTCTCTCTTTAAGGATAGGTACTTTACTTGTTTAAGAAATCCAAGTCAAGCTTACCAATGTGGGTTTTGCAAGATATATTTGCATTTTGAAAATTGAGAAAACAGCTGCTCTTCTCCAATCCTATGTCTGGGGCAGCTAGATGGTACATTGGACTGGCCAGAGCCAGTTTCCAGAGAACTGACCCTAGAGTCAGAAAGACATGAGTTCAAGCCTGGCTTCAGACATTACTAGCTGTGTGACTCCAGGCTAGTCATTCAACTTTATCTCCCTTAGTTTCTTTGTCTGTAAAAGGAGCTGGAGAAGGAAATGGTAACCTATTCCAGTATTTTTGCCATGGAAACTCCAAATTGGATCACAAAGAGTTAAAAACAATTGAAAGTACTGGACAACAACAAAAATGTATCAAATATGGAACTTCTTAGTATGTATTTTTTTCCCTTTTCAGTCTCTCATTAGATTGTGAGGTCCTTGAAGACAGAGAACATATTTTTACCTCTTTTTGTATCCTTAGAACTTGGCACAGTGTCTGAAACACACTAAGTAATAAATGTGTTTTATCAAAAAAAAAAAATAGTACCTGAGAGAAGCCCAGGATCCTGTTCCCTGGTCTGATAAGAGAGGGGATGGTCCTGGAAACCCAGAAGAGGGATCCATGCCCACCATTCCCTGGTTCTTTGAAGGGTCTAAAGACCCTCTTGTTTGGAAGGGAAAGAAGGAATTATATCAAGTGGAGGTAGAAATCCACAATAGGTAATACTGAGTGATCCTTGGTGCCCTTGGCGACAGAACCACTTCTCCATGGACAAGAAGAGGGATCTGTGCAGGGGAGGTGCTCCCTGGCAGAGGTAGGAAACCACAGACAGTGGGAGGGGAAGAAAGAGGAAGAAAGGAGACTAAGGAGAAAGTCAGAGGCCAAATCCCTGTCTTGTGGGGCCAATGTGAACAGGGCAGATAGAGGAATTGTAGCCTTGAGGAAAGAGACCTTCAGTCATCTGGAGAAGGAGAAGCAGACCGTAGAAATAGCTCTGGCTTACATGCAGTGACAGCCTTCAGTCTGGACACCAGAAGAGATAGTTCCAGGGAACACACTTAGGCTCTGTAAATGGAAGACACATTTCAGGATGGGAAGGCAGAGATTCTGTGCAAGCAGACGGAGGTGGTCACACACAGCAGACAGCAGAGACCAATGGAGAGCCTGTTACAAGCTTCCCATATTGGGGGCACCTCTGGAAGGTGTTCCTGTTCACAGGTAAGACACCAGCTCTGTTGGAGCCCAGTGAAGCAGGGGAGCTTATGTGACCATTCTCAGGGGGTCTTTCCCAGAAACACTCTCAGTACACTTGGGCAGAGGAGTCTTTCCCGAGACAGGGGCAAAGGGGAAATAGCAGATCAGGGTTACCAGTCGATACTCCTGAGACTCAAAGCAAAGTTCAGTCGTGGAGCTGAGCAGGCTCTGAAGAGGCTAAGTTAGTCTCCACAGTCAGAGAAGAGCTGGATATATATCCCAACTCTGATGTTTGCTAGTTGTGAGACCATGGACAGCTCACTTACCCCTCTTAGCTTGTGTCTGCCTGGAATATCACCTTCCCCCAGAGCAGCTTGGGGGCTACACTGTCAGTCTTAAAATGCACCCAGGGTTTAGTGGGAAAGGTCCTGCCTGGTTTTTGGTCTGAAAAACTGAAAAAATGTTGTCTGTACTATGTCCTATTTAATGCTGGTTACATCGATTGTGCTGTGTAGGTCTCAGTATTCTCACCAGTGAATGGAGCATATTTGGCTCACTGATCTTTAAGGCTCTATCCAGGTGTAACATCTGATTTCTATTTTCAACAACAACACTTTAGTGATTCCTTTCTCCCTTCAATGCCTTCCCTTGTACACTGACAGATCCTGTCTGAATCAAGTCCATGGAGGGAGCTTAAAATATGTTACAGACTAAACTCTCAGAACCAGTGCAGAGACTGGGATTGACACACTGATGGAGAAGCACATGAATCCCCTTCAGACACACCCCATTGAGCCCCCAGCAGACTCTGGGGAAGGCTCAGCAGCACCCTCCCTTTAGTTGGGGACATCTCAGTGGCCTGGGTCCCTCAGGAGGGCAGAGGAACCCTGCTCACCTCTGCCTCCTTCCTTCCCTTTCTCCATCCTCAGCTACTGGATCCAGCCAACATCTGCCCAAAGTAATTGGTGTCAGCTGCTGTCCTTAGAAACTCTGGGGAAGGGTCAGATGTGGAACTGGGAGAGCTTCCATCTACCTCTATTTGGATCAGAATCAGGTGGATTGGGTGAGACAAAGCCCTTTGTGGCCTGCTACTGCCACCTGAGGGGCACAAGGAGAGCTGCACCCAAAGATGGGACCAAGCAAGACTGAAGTGAGTCTGATGCATGTTTGATGACAATTGGGCAGAAGTTAGCTCCCATCCTCCCCGATGAAGGGTCTGAGCTTGTTCTGTGCCTGCCTGAGAGTCCCAATTCTGTTCTAGAGCCAGCTCAGGAATCCTGTTCAACATGGGCCACCAAGCCATTCAGGTCCATCTTGCATCAGTACCAAGCAGGAGGAGCAGTCTAACAAAAAGGAATCAACCCCAGAGCAACAGCACCAGAGATGG
The DNA here is from genome assembly GCA_023548195.1 of Bettongia penicillata ogilbyi. Taxonomy (NCBI): domain Eukaryota; kingdom Metazoa; phylum Chordata; class Mammalia; order Diprotodontia; family Potoroidae; genus Bettongia; species Bettongia penicillata. The sequence goes on along the minus strand of JAJHZJ010000310.1, from coordinate 3,710,056 downwards.
GTTCATGGGCCCCCTGGTGTGCCTTATGGCCCATTATCAAATGAGATAATATGTGCAAGGAGAGTCACAAATTTTAAAGTGCCATATAAAGAGTAAATATTGTTCTTGTTAGGTATTATTATAAATATTTCCCAAATCAGAGAGAGGATTCAAGGGCAATTAAACATTTCTAAAACAATTATGAGTTGCACCAGGAGGGAATGAAACCATCCTCATCAATTTCCTTCTCCCATGGTCTCAAGTTGGGGCTGGGGGAGGGGGGAGAAAGCAGCAGCCACCACTGGTCCCCACAGCTTCAGTGTGTCTTCTCCCCTTACTAGGAAGGAGAATAAAGCGGTAGTAATGTGCTACAACCAAAACCAGCCCTCCATGTCAACTGTCTAGATCCACAGATGAGTTTCCATTCCCTTGTCTTCTAGTCCATCTCTGTGGTCTCTTTCCTGGAAAGACGACAACTCCAGATGGCTCTAGAGCAGAGAGTGAGGCTGGTGACTTTGCACAGCCGTCCCTTTATTAAATGCACTTCACCTTCCTGATATCATGGTCCTCTTCCATACAATTCTGCTAGTATCCCCAATTCCTCATTTTCATTCCCTCTATATTTATAAGCAGTTGCAACACCTTATGCTTTCTATCTCCACAACCTTTGTGACAGGCATGTCCTTTGTTCTTCTGATCAGCCACAGCCCTAATTTAGACCCTCTTCATGTCTCACCTGGGCTTTTCATTAGCCTCTTAAGTGGTGTCTCTCCAGCTGCAACCTTTGCCTTTGCCAATTCTTCTCCCACACCGCCCCCCAAAGTAGCTTTTCTAAAGTACATCTAAATGCGCCCCCACTCACAAAGATCCAGAGCCTTCCCCATTACTTCTGGGATCACGTATAAACTCCTCTGTAAGACATCTGAAGCTCTGCACAACCTTACCCCTTTCCCACCTCTTTAGGCTGTTTCTCATGAACAATAATAAAAACAGCAAATGTTAGCAGAACACCTTAAGGTTTGCACAATGTCTTGGGTTTGTGACCTTATTTGACTCCCCACAGACTCCATAAGGAGCTGGCCTGGTCTACTTTTTGCTCCTTGTACTGTACACTGCATCTCTGGGTCCTTTTACTGACCACCCATTGCCTAGGATACTCTCCCTCCTCAGCTTTGCCGTATGGGATCCCTGGTTTCCTCCCAGACTAATCTGAAGCACCCTTCTACATCAGCCTTTCCTGATCCCCTCTGCTGGTTACACAGAGTCTGATTTGAATGAGTTCATATACAAACATAAAAACGTAGCCAGATTAAGGAGATGCTTCTGTGGGCAGAGAAAGACATTAGTATGACTTTGTGGGAGGTGTAGCCTCAGAAGGGCTACACTGTTTCCCTTCACTTGGAAGAGAAACAATTTCTCAATTGGATTTTCCCTATCTAAGCTTCCCATCATTCCTATGAAGCAATTGCATGGTCTGACTGTAAAGTCTCTTAAGAATCCCCTAATTCTACAATGCCACAGAGTATCTTGAAGACCTTAGCTGAAGTGGGATGTTGACAAAAAAACCTTGATTACAGCCTCCACTTAGTCAATCAAGGCAAACTCAGGAAATCAGACAAAAAGAATTTATTTCAAAGTCAGTATGAGTTTTAGTTTTTTTAAGAATGTTTTTATTTTATTTTTCTCAATTACATATAAAAACAACTTTTAACGTTCATTTTTAAAATAATTTTTGAATTCCAAATTCCCTCTTGTTCCTTCCATGGGCCTGTCTTGATAAAGTAAGCATTTTGATATAGATTGATATACATGTGAAGCCTTGAGAAATATATTTCCTTATTAGCTATATTGCCAAAGAGAACACAGAGGGGGAAAAAACAAGAAAAATAAAGTTAAAAAAAAAAAAGTATGCGGCAGACTGCATTCAGATTCCATCCGTTCTTTTCTTTTCTTTTTTTTTTAATTTTTATTTTTATTTAATTAACGTTTTACATTCATTTTCACAAAATTTTGGGTTCCAATTTTTTCTCCCCTTTTTATCCCCTCCCCCCACCCCAATACACCAAGCAATCTAATTTTGCCTATCTCCAATCTGCCCTCTCTTCTGTCATCCCTCCCTTCTCTTGTCCCCATCTTCTCTTTTGTCTTGTAGGGCCAGATGACTTTCTATTCCTCATTAACTGTATGTCTTATTTCCTACTAGCAACAACAATACTAAACAGTTGATCCTAAAACTTGAGTTCCAAATTTTCCCCAACCCTCCCTCCCCACCCATTCCCTTTGGGAAGGCAGGCAATTCAATATAGGCCCTATCTGTGTAGTTTTGCAAATGACTTCCCTGATAGTCGTGTTGTGTAAGACTAACTGAATTAACCTCCATCCTATCCTGCCCCTCATTATTTCTATTCTGTCTTTTGATCCTGTCCCTCCCCAAGAGTGTTGACTTCAAATTGCTCCCTCCTCCCATTGCCCTCCCTTCCATCATCCCCCCCCTTGCTTATCTCCTTCTCCGCCACTTTTCTGTACTGTAAGATAGGTTTTCATACCAAAATGAGTGTGCATTTTATTCCTTCCTTTAGTCAAATGTGATGAGGGTAATCTTCTTGGTTTTTTTTTTTCTCAGCTCTCCTCTTTTTCCCTCCACTAAAAGGTCTCCTGCTTGCCTCTTAAATGACATATAATTTACCCCATTCCATTTCACCCTCTTTCCTCCTCCTACCTTTCTCTCTCACCATTTACCTTAATTTCTTTTAAGATATGGTCCCATCCTATTCAATTCACTCTGTGCTCTCTGTCTCTGTATGTGCGTGCATGTGTGTATGTGTATGTGCATGCATGCGTACACCTGTGTGTGTGTGATCCCACCAACTACCCAGATACTGAAAAGTTTTAAGAGTTACAAATATTGTCTTTCCATGTAGGAATGTAAGCAGTTCACCTTTGGCAAGTCCCTTATGACTTCTCTTTGCTGTTTACTTTTTCATGCTTCTTCTCATTCTTGTGTTTGAAAGTCAAATTTTCTTTTCAGCTCTGGTCTTTTCTTCAAGAATGATTGAAAGTCCTCTGTTTCATTGAAAGACCATATTTTCCCCTGAAGTATTATACTCAGTTTTGCTGAGTAGGTGATTCTTGGTTTGAGTCCTAGTTCCTTTGACTTCTAGAATATCCTATTCCATGCCCTTCGATCCCTTCATGTAGAAGCTGCTAGATCTTGAATTATCCTGATTGTATTTCCATAGTACTGGAATTGTTTCTTTCTAGCTGCTTGCAAGATTTTCTCCTTGAGCTGGGAGTTCTGGAATTTGGCCACAATGTTCCTGGGAGTTTCTCTTTTTGGATCTCTTTCAGGGGGTTATCAATGGATTCTTTCAATACTTATTTTTCCCTCTGGTTCTAGAATATCAGGGCAGTTTTCCTCGATAATTTCATAGAAGATGATGTCTAGGCTCTTTTTTTGATCATGATTTTCAGGTAGTCCCATAATTTTTAAATTGTGTCTCCTGGATCTATTTTCCAGGTCAGTTGATCCTAAAACTTGAGTTTTTCCCATGAGATATTTCACATTCTCTTCCATTTTTTCATTCTTTTGATTTTGTTTTGTGATTTCTTGGTTTCTCAGAAAGTCATTAGACTCCATTTGTTCCATTCTAATTTTGAGAGAACTATTCTCTTCAGTGAGCTTTTGAAGCTCTTTTTCTATTTGGCTAATTCTCCTTTTGAAAGCATTCTTCTCCTCATTGGCTTTTTGAACCTCTTTTGCCAATTGAGTGAGCCTACTTTTCAAGGTGTTATTTTCTTCAGCATTTTTTTGGGTCTCCTTTACCAAGGTATTGACCTGTTTTTCATACTTTTCTTGCATCTCTCTCATTTCTCTTCCCAGTTTTTCCTCCACCTGTCTAACTTGCTTTTCAAAATCCTTTTTGAGCTCTTCCAAGGCCTGAGCCCACCCGACATCCCCCTGCAATGTCTGGGATACAGAGGCCCCAACCTCCACGTCTTTCCCTGATGGCAAGAATATTTCCTCATCGTTGTCAGATCCAAAAGTTGGGATCATTTTCATCTGCTCAAAAAACCTCTCTATAGTCTTCTTTTTCTTCCCTTTTCTGGGCATTTTCCCAGCCAGTTACTTGACTTCTGAGATTCCTGACCACCCCCGCCTAGATCCGCCCAGCTAGTGCTTGAGGTCTGAGATTCAAATGGGCTTTCCATGGCAGGCGTGGCTGCTATTCAATGTGAGCTTAAGTTCTGGTGCTTGGGTGGGGGCAGGGCTGCCTCCCAGGCTCAGTTCCCTCAGGGACTTTATGCAGAGACTTTCAGTAATGAAGATTCTGCCTGCCTGCTCGGGGAGTCCCAGGGGCCACTGCTGCTGCCTCTGCCTCTGCCACTTCCTGCCCCCGCCTCTGCCTCCTCTGCTTCCTCCCGAGTGGACCCGAGCCACAGAGACACCCCGCTCCCCTCTCGGCCAGCCCAGACGTGTCTCTCACTGACCTGCAGCATCTGTGAGTGGAGGGACCTTCCTGGCCGCCGGAACTTCCATCCCTGAAGCCTGCTCGGATCAGCTTCTCTGGGGCCGCAGCCAGGGCAGCACTGGGGTGGGGTCCGCTTTCCAGGGCGCGATGGACCCTGGGGACCGCTCTCCAGGGCTCTCTGGAACGGAAATCTCTTCCACTATGTTTCTGCACACCCTGCAGTGATCCAGAACTTGTGGAGAGCATTCCTTACATTAAATGCATGGGCTGTGAGTTCGGAGCTAGCATACAGTGAGTCTTTCTATTCCGCCATATTGACTCCCCCCATCCATTCTTTTCTTGAGGTGGATTACATTTTGATAGTGAATCCTTTGGAATTTTCTTTTGTCATTGTATTGCTGAGAACAGTTGTTCATCATAAAATATTGATATAACCGTGTACAATAATCACCTGCCTCTGCTCACTTTGATTTGCATCAGTTCATGCAAGTCTTTCCAGGTTTTCCTGAAAGTATCCTGCTCTTCATTTCTTATAATACAATAATAGTCCATTCCATTCACATACCACAACTTGTTCAGTCACTCCCCAACTGATGAGAAGCCCCTCCATTTCCAATTCTTTGCCACCACAAAAAAGAGATTTTACAAATCTGACTGTACATATAATTCCTTTTCCTTTTTTAAATCCCATTGCCATACAGACCTAACACTGGCATTTCTGAGTCAAAGGGTATGCATAGTTGGATTTTCCTTTAGGCATAGTTCCAAGTTTGTCTACAGAATGGTTATATCAGTTTACAACTCCACCAGCCAATGATTAGTGTCTCAATTTTCCCACATCATGCCATCAAAGCACATATTAGGCAGGACCTACCAAGGAGGAAAACCTGAGCATTTGGGCCCAGGGAAGCATCTGTTGTAGGAGGACCCACCCAGCTGAGGGAGAGAGACTCCAGGTCAGGTTGGTCACATAGAGATGCAGATATTGTCCACAGTGACATCACATGACTGTATAATTTGGAACAAAGGGTTTGTAATCTATGTTGTCAGAGGAACTATCAGCACTCATGAGATTCTGGATTTCTGTCGAATAGACATCAGATGTTATGGAAGTAAGTGTATAAACTGATGCAGAGTGAAGAGACTAGAAGCAGGAGAACATTCACACAGTAGCTAGAATCATGATGTGGGGGGAAGTACTGTGGAAGGCCTCCAAAGTGGGGCCAATCATGACTTTAAAGATGGATGATGAAACAGTCCCTCCAGTCCTTGATGAGAAAGGTGATAAACACAGCCCTTGGGAAATAGATCTCAGCTTCCTGATGCACAGAGACCCAGGTTGGCCTCTCAGGGCAGAAAGACACAGAAAGGGGCTCATCACAAAGTTACGCCCAATAACACTGCAACACACAGCCCCAAAACATCTAGATCACATAACCCTGTCCCACTAGGTGTGGTGGGTAATTAAAAACTGAGGAAGCAATCTGAGCTATATGATTTATTACATAAAAGACATAATAAAAGGGTCAATGGACTTCCTGGCCAGTCCAAAGACACTGAATATGGAATGAGACAAATTTTTATGTATTCAAAACGATTAATTAAATGTAATTGATTAATGAGAAGAAAACAATTATCAGGATAGTGCAGTGATCTGATTTCTAATTGGAGGAAAAGTTAGAAACTTTCCAAGTTGGGACGGGGGTCAAGCTGGAAAAAGGGTGAGTAGGTTTTGGAGTCTTTCTTTTCCCAGAATTGTATAGGCTGGTTAATGGCATCCTCACACATTTACAAAATGATACACAGCTTCTGCCCTCTGGGTCCCATGTGTTATTTGTAGGAAAATAAAGATGGAAGATAATATATGTAGTAACGTAAGATGGAGTCACTGCTCATGAGATAGAATCTAACTGATTCTCTCAATTCCTACAGCAAACCAGCTCCAGTGTGGAACTGGTCTTCACTCCATTTTGTCACAGGATACCCCATTGAAGCCTTCTGTATAGATGAAGCATCGATGTCCTCCACTAGAAGGTTTTTGTGTCCTATAGCTGAGCCTGAACTGTGCCTGAGACTGCCAGGGGTAGACCACCGGACATGGAGGCAGAGGACCCTGTGTGAATGCCACCCTGTATGACCCTGAGCAGGTCACTCTACCTTCTTTGAGTCTCTCTTCTACTGTCAAATGAGGTTGTTGGACCAGATCCTCCCTAAGGTCACTAACTCCAATGATCTTGTTATTCATCTCTGGGGGTAGGAGGAAAAGTCGTTCCATGTGGCCCCTTGACCCAGAATTCCTCTTCTTGTCTTTGAAATCTCACTGATCTCTCACTGGCTCAATGTTCCCACTAGCTCTCTGTGTGACCGTGAGTTAGTCACTGCAGCACTTTAGACTCAGCCTTTGTTTTTCAGTTTGTCTTTCTGTCCCTCCTGGGCCACAAGCTCCCCAAGGGATCGAAAGTCTGATCCCCTTCTCCCTCCCCACTACAGAGCTCTGTACAACATATGTGATTAATATTTGGGGAATACCTCGAGCTGCTCTCACCCTCCTCCTCTTCACCCTCTGCCTTCCTCAGTCTTCCCGGAGAAGCCTTTCTCGCGCCCTCTGAATGCTCATGCCTTCTGTTTGAGTTTATCTGTAATTTATCTTCAGTTTATCTTGTTGTGTCCATGCTGATGAGTCTTATTCTCTAGCTCTCCATTTTCTAGACTCCAAGATGTCCTGGATGATACCATCTTCCTGTGTCCCTTTGTCATTGCAATGGATTCCCATAATCTCCTGAAATTTCCCATCTTATAGCTATATTTCATACAGGCTATATTTAATTGACTATTTCCTGATGAAATATATGGTGGTACTATAATCTCATCAGCAAACTGTGTATAAATTAGACAACTTTGGAGAAAATATTTTCAGTTAGATAATTGTTTCCATACTGCTTGCGGTCTCATTTACCATCAATCAATCCTTATTCAGTAACAGAATTTATTTCTTTCCTGATTCAAGTGCCATGTCTATGCCTCTGACATGTCACCTCCCTACTCTATAAAGTCCTGTTGCTCCCTGTTACCTCCAGAATCAAATACCTACTCCTATGTTTGCCATTGCATGGGGTAGGGCAGCACACACTTGCTCCTCTCTTATTTTTGTTCTTCTTACACCTCACTCCCTGTTTTATGTTCCTCATTTTGGTAGCAGTGACCTTGTTCCCCATGTCTGGAATGCACTCCCTCTCATCTCTCCATACTGGATTCCTTCAAGTTCCAACAAAAATCCATCTTCTCCTGGGAGCCTTTCTCAATCCCTCTTAATAGCAGGGTCTCCCATCCTTTAATTGTTTTTTATTTGTCCTGTATATAACTTGGACAATTGGTTTGCTTGGTGCCCACCTCATTAGATTGGGAGCTCCTTGAGGGCAAGTATAATCTTTTGCCTCTTATTCTTTCCCCAGTGCTTAGCATGCTGCTCACTGACTAATTTTCTTTTGTTCTATATTTCAACATTCATCTCTCTCTTTTCAGCTACCTGTCAAGTTCCTGGGCCTGATTTTGATAAAAGAAGACACAATTTAAGAGTCTAAGTGCTTTGAGAATTTGGTCTTTTGAGGTTTCTTTGGTGTTATATTTTTAGTAGGACACAAAATCTGTCTTTGAAGGGACTCATATTCCTGATATTGAAATAATTCACTTGTCTAATATGGAAGTTTTGAAATGGGTCAGGCAGAAGAGATATTTTCCAAATAGGAAATTTAGGAGTAAATATCAAACAAAAGTTAATATTTTGAAAGTCTATAGAAAGGTGTGACAACATAAAGATAGAAGAAGTAGAAACAGTGGTGAAAGACCACCATCCACCATTTTCCAAAGAGGTTTTTCTGATGTTAAGAAGGAACTATTTAGTCCACTAAAACTAAACTGATCCCTTCTCTCCCATTACACCTTCTTTTCTGATGAAAAAGGACCAGTTTCTCAAAGAATATTTTACACATTCATGACACTGACAGGATTTTTCTTCATTATGTCTTTGCTGATGCCTAAAAAGATTTGAACTTTGACAATACGGTTTCCCAAAATCACTACATTGATAAGGTTTTTCCCCAGTACAGATTCTCTGATGATTAATAAGCCCAGAAGTCTGACTGAAAGTCTTCTCACATTCATGCCATAAGGTTTTTCTTCAGGGTGAATTCTCTGATATTGAATAAGTATTGAAAGCTGAAAACTTTCACACACTCATCACATTTACAGGGTTCCTCCCCCCTGTGGTTTCTCTGGTATAGAATAATGGCTGAGCACTGACTGATGAGTTTATTACATTTATTACATTTGTACTGGTTTTTGTTATGATAGAGATTTCCCTGCTTTCTCTCAAATGTACCCTTATGCTTAATATCTTTGAAAATTTGAGTAATATCTATATTAAGGGTGAGAGAAATATCATCCTGTGATTCTCTGTGTGAAGAAATCTCCTGATTTGGTGTGGACTCCCCAGTCTCAGTCTCAGTATCACCAATCACTGTGTCTTAGTGGTTGGAGCACTCAAGCTTCCCACTTAAGCTCCATGGGCAGGTCATATTTAATGATTCCTTAGCTATTTCCTTAGGTTATATGCCATCTCTAAGTCTTGTTCTTGACAACTGAGATTCGATGCCCTGGTTCATTGAGTTCTTTTTCCAGATCTTACAGAATGGTCATTACCTCTTCTCCCTCTTCTGGATAACATTCTCAAAGCCAGGTCTGGAGTTCCTTGATCAAGATGATCAGGAACTGCTCCAGGACCAGTAGGTCTAAGATCTGCTCTTTTCTGTGCATCTCTGTTTTAAACCTGAGATGGCAAAGCTGACAGTTGACTCAGGGTCTCACGGGGCCCTGGTGAATCTTGGTAACCAAACTGCCTTAACTTACAGAAAAAGAACTCTGAACCATGACAGCTATTCCACTGGATACCAAATCCTGTCTATAAGTGTTATACTTCTCTATCTTCGCTGTTAAAATATTCTTTTTCAATTAGAGAGAGAAATCAATGTCGAATCTCCATTGGATTCTGCAGACATTCTGAATTAGAATATCTCAGAAGGAAATTTATTTCAGCTGAAGTCCAGTTCTAGTACCTTTAGTTCTACTTCAAAGTCACTCCTCCAACCTTAGAAAAATTTGGTTTGCCTTGTGTAGGCTGCGGTAAAAGTATCCACTTGCTGCTTGTAAACACCCAATCTGAAGACCCCCAATCCAGTGTCACAGACCTCTTCCTTCAACCTCTTAAGTTATCTTGATATTTTATCCTGATATTCTGTTCACTCTGCTAATCCAGATTATGATTTGAGGTATTATTCTAAGTTGTTTGGAGGGGACTGTTGGGAGAGTTCATCTGAGTTCATGTCTCTACTCCGCTGTATTGCCTCTGTCCTTTACTTTCAAATCCTCCAATCCCACTGTCAGCACAGACTGACTTTCAGTTGCTACCTGTTCACCTCCCTATTTGCTTAAACTTTCTCTTTCCTTACTTTTTATCTTCTGATTTTTTTCCTACAGAAATGGTTCTTAAGGGCATCGTGGTCTTTGGCTTTCTGAGACATCTGAATTGTATGACTGTCCTTTATGAAGCAGCACTACTAATAGGCATGGTAATAAGGGGCAGTCCTGTCCCGCAGCGCCAATAAATCCATTTGCAAAAATTCTCCCTTTTTAGGTCTGGCTTTTAACCCACGCAGCTGCCAGTAATCAAAGGTATCATATTTATTTGGCCAAACTTACTTCCCACAATTGGTAACTAAGTGACAATGCCAGTCTGAACTGAACTCTATTACTTGAATTTTGCTCACTCTTCATTGAACGGGCAATTTTCTGTTGTCCTAAGTTTTTAAGTGCTTGCCTAAGTGGGAGTCAACAGGAGGTTTTCTATGTGCTGATCCCATATAGATACTGGTATCATCTTGCCTTGTGACAACCTAGTGTTGGGCAAGCCCATCTACTTATCACTGCTCTTTTTTTCCATGTGAGCCATTCCATTTCATGAGTTTTAGGCTCAGGATCTATTTATCCTTATCCTTCTTGAATTTAGGCAGTTTAATTCTCTGACCATTTCATGACTGACCAGTCATGGAGAGAGTTCACTCTGATCTGCTATTGAAAAAAAAAGTCTGGGTGCCATCTATGGAATTGCAGGGTTATGCAATTGACACCATGCCAAAGAGTGATCCCTTCATGGTTACCATGACTGTTAAAAGAAATCTTTGTTCAGGTCTTGCCCTTATCAATTAAGGCAAATTCAGGAAAAGGAGTTTACTGAGCAAACCAAGGCAGCCCCTGGAGGGCAGGCTGAATTTAATCTGTTAAGTTGCTTTTGTGGACAGGAGTAAAACAATTTCCACCTGAAGGTAATATAATCCTGATTAATACGTATGAAGAATTGGAATTAATGTCTTTCCCTATTAGAGAATCTTTGGAAAATGGAATTGGTCCTGAGTGGACAGCTCTCTTCTGCAGGCTGGCTGAGCACCATACCCAAAAGGTTAAGAAAGGTTAAAACATTGGGGGGGGCGGGGGGGGGAAGGTGTCACTCAGATTAAATTCTGCTAAACTGACTGACTGTACACACCTCCAGGAAAAGACAAAACAGCTTGAAAATTAATTGAATTCAACTTACTGAAAGAGATGAAGCTAGAGTTAAAGGAGGAAATGGCTAAAAGTTAAAGTATAAGTGAAATGAAAGCACTAGGGGAAAGAAATGGAAAAGAAACAAGAATGTTAGGGGAAGAAATAGAAACAAAGTTAGAGCCACATAAGGAAGAACTGGAAATTCTTTGCACAAGTCTTACCCAACCAATAAATTTCTTGAAAAATTAGGATGGGGTGAAGAGGAATTAATGATTTCATAAGACAACAGGAAATATTAAAATAAGTCAAAAATTAAAAAGAGAAGTATAAGGTATCTCATGGTAATAACTGAACTGGAAAACTGGTTTGGGAAATATAATTTAAGAATCATGACACTACCTGAAGATCATAACCAAGAGAAAAAGGGGGGCACTAAGAAAGAGAGAGAGAGAGAGAGAGAGAGATCTTTCAAGAAATTATAAAAGCAAAGTTCCCAGGGGTGTTAGAACTACAAGGCAAAGTAAAAATAGAAAGCATCTACTAGTAACCTCCTGAGAGAAACTTGAAAATGAAAACTTTCAAGAACATTATATTCAAAATCCATAGCCTCCAAGTCTAAGAAAAAAAAAAACATAAATAGGCAGGAGGAAAGAGTTCAAATACCAATGAGCCATAGTCAAGATCACCCAAGATTTTACAACCACCACTAAAAGGAAGCACAGGAAAGCAAAAAATTCCTCAACAAAACAGGATGTAGTCTTAGAGGAGTAGAAAAAAATGATTCTTTAATGAAATAGAGACAGGCCTTTCACAAATTCCTGATGAAAAAACCATAACTGAGTAGAAACTTTAAAATACAAAGAAAGGAATTACAAGAAACACCAAAAAAGGACAGGAAACTCTGATCAACACAATGACTAAGCACAATTCCAAGTACAATGAACAGCACTGGGAGGTAGAATTAATCTTCAGGAGATGGGATAATAATGAAACATGCCTCCTACAGCCTGAGAGAGAGGTGATGCTCTCAAGAGTGCAGACTGAAACAGTTTTTTTCTCTAAACCTGGCCAATGCAAGAACTTATTTTAGTTGATTATTCATATGTGTTACAAGAGTGTGTATTTTTTTTTTTGGTCTTTTTTCAGTGGGGGTGGGAAGAAAGAGAATATGGATTTTCATTAATTAAAAAAAATTTTCTAAAGGAGGGTATAGGTTAAATGCAGTCAAGATTGGAAGAAAAATAATTAAAGGAAAAACATCTTCATTGAAAGCTTCTCTGAAAAATAATAATAGTTATAATAGCTCACATTTATATAGAGCTTACCATGTGTCAGTTACTCACTAAGTGCTTTGTAAATATCTCTTCTTGTGCTCACAACAACCTTGGGAAATGAATGCTATTGTTATCCCCATTTTACAGATAAGAAAACTGAGGCAAAAACAAGTTTAATGATTTGACCAAGGTAACAGTTAAGGGGTACCTGAGGCTAGATTTATACGCAGGCCTTCTTGACTCCAGGCCCAAAATTCTATCTACTGTGACACGTCACTCTCCCAGCTATGAGAAATGAGAAAAAGATCTCATTTCAAAATACATAAAAAATGGATTAATAAGTCACTCTCCCAATTGATAAATGGCCAAAGAATGTGACCAGACAATTTTTAAAGAATAAATAAATTTTTAAATAAATAAATTTTAAAGAAAGAAATAATATATATTGCCAAAATCCAAATGAAAAAAATGCTCCACATCACTAATAATAACAGAAATGCATATTAAAGCAGCTTTACAGTTTCACTTACACCTCTGATTGCCAAAACTGACACCAAAAAGAAAAAATGACAAATGCTGGAGGGGCTGTAGGAGAAACAGACACATCAATGCATTGTTGGTAGAGACGTGAATTGGTTCAGTCATCTGGAAAAGTAGCTTGGAACTCGGTTCCCAAAGTTACTAAATTGTGTACATCCTTTAACACAGTGATACCACTAGTGGCCTCTGTCTCAAAGAGATCAAAGGAAGAGAACAAGGACTCATATGTACAAAATATTTGTAGCAGCTCTTTTTGTGGAAACTATGGAAAACTCAGGGAGTTCCCACCAACTGGGGAATGACAGCACAAATTGTGGATGAAGGGAGTGGAACAACGCTGCCCCACAAGAAATGATGAAAGTGATGGAGTCAGAAGAATCCTGGGAAGCAATGGAGCTGAAATGGACTGAGGCACTGTGAACCACGGAGAACATGGTGAATGAAGCAACAATCCCCTTGGAAAGCCTTAAGGACTCAATGAACGCACAACCCTCTGAGATTCCGGACAGTCCATGGGAAACAAGCTGCCCATTTCTGAAAAGAGGGAATCAAAATGCAGGAAGATTCAGAAATTTTTACATGGATGGTGTGGAGATTTGTTTTACTTGACTGTAAATATATGTTCAAAGGTTTGGGGTTTTTTTCCATTTTTTCAAGAGAAGAAGAGATGAAGGAAAAATAAATATTTATTATTTGAAAATAATGCTTAAACTAAAAATAAAGGATACCATGTTGACATCAGTGTGGTCACAGGGAAGAGATCCTTTTCCATCCTTAAAGAGAATGGTCAAAGAAGGAATTGAGTAGGAAATATTCTGGAATATCAATTCAGAATTGTATCTGAATCTAACATGATTATCGTCTTTCAACTTTGGGGAGGGACATGTCTGAGGGAACAGGAAACCCTGCTAGTTTGCATATTTCTCTCTCAAAATGCTCGGATTTAGAATAATGCTAAATAAAATTGTTTCTGGAAGACTAGGGCCTGAAATTCAGAGTAAAGGATTAATATTTTTCTTCAATAAGATTTTTTTATGTCACAAAAGAAAGCATGTAAATTTAAAGGTAAAAGGGATGATACAACCAGCATTTATAAAATGCCGACTTGTGTAGAATGTGCTTGACTCCGTAAGAGACACAAAGTTTGGATAAAAATCTCAGTCTCTGCCCTCAAGTAGCTGAAATTAAAATGGGGGAATCAGACCCCAACACAAGTGTCACGTGCAGAGCAGGGCTAATGTCCTCCCAGAGCTACAAAGGGTTATGTAGGGCCCAAGGGAGTGTGGCTAATGAAAAAATGCAAAAGACAAAGTTTCTGGGTAATTAATAATCAATTTGTTAATTAGGCCAGCTAATAATAGATAAATTGATGATTAGTGGTCTATCTCAATAACCAAAGACAAAATATATGGAGAGCCAGAAAGTTTCAAATAATCCTTGAAAGGGAATTCCTTTGATAGCCAAAAATCAGCTTCAAGTGGTGGACATTGAATGAGGAGGTGATCTGGAAGATTTCATCTCTTGCTGCTGAGGATGTGGCTTGATCATGAGACTTAGCCATCTCCAGCAATGCGAACAAGGGAATCAATCTCCATCCAGACTGCTCTGGCTGCTTTTCTCCTTCATGAGCTGAGTCACTTTGAATTTGAACGGAGGGGTACAAAGACAAGGGCTCCTTTCTCCAGGTAGAGAGTGCCAAGGTCTGTGGGCATCAGGAAAGGCCCATGGAGGACATGGCACCTGAGCTGGGTTTAAGGAAGCCTGGGATTCCAGAAGGCACAGAGCTGAAGAAAAAGCCCATGCGTAACACTGGGGTGCGTTCGTGCAATGACAGTCAGGAGAGACAGGGAATATTGGGGAAGGAGGACTGGTTGGGGGCAGGGAAGAAGTTTAGCTGCATGGAAAGGGAGACAGCAGTCAGGTAGGGGAGAACTCCCAGAAAGGGCTGTGGAGGATATGGTTGGTCCTAGAGACAACAAGGGGCCTGGGGACATTTCAGAGGGGCACTGCCGCAGCTGTGGCATCTGTGGGGAGGAAAGAGAGAGTGGAGGCAGGGAGAATGATTAGAAAATCGTCCAGGAAAGAGGTGATGAAACCCTGAATGGGAGAGAGGTGGGATGAGAACAGAGAAGGGTCTGGCCAAAAAAAGATGCTGTTGAGATTAAGGTGACAAAATTCAAAACTGACCCCTCCAGGAGAGGGAACAGTCAAGGACAGTTCCAAGGTCATGCAGCTAGATGACTGGAAGGGTGGGAGTGCTTTCATAAAAAATGGGAAAGTTTGGAGGGGGAAAGGATGATGTCATTACTGATAGGGAGACCAGGAGTCTTATCATCTTTGGTGTCCTAGACCCCTTAACTAGCCAGTATTAAGGAGCCTATGGGCACTTTCTCAAGGTGATGTGTTGAAAAGCATTAAATAAATATGTAGAATTACAAAGGAAACCATTTTATTGAAATAGTTCTCAAAATAAATTTTATGTACCCCCAAGTTAAGAACACCTCTAAGAGGTTTCCTGAAGGGAAGAACATTTGATTTAGTCTTTGTCCAGGCTCTGCTTGAATATTTCTAGTGATGGGGAACTCACCACTTCAATGGTGACTCAATCCATACTGGACAGCTGATTGTTGGGAAGTTTGTGCTGAGGTAAAGTCATTAGATCTCAAACAATGGTCATCAATGGTCTATACATTCCTACCTGCAGACTCTCTCCTGATTCAGGTCATACCAGCTGAATTGGATGAAATAAATCTAGTTGTCTCTCTCTTCAATCTCTTAATTTTATGATGTTTGGGTGTTGAAGGGAAAGTGAGTTCTAAGAATCTCTCCCCCCATGTCTGTCATCAATGACAGCCGACAGCAGAATACATAGTCCCATGCAATAGTCAAGAACAAGTCATGGCCCAGGGATAAGAAATTGGCTCTTGTTGGTTTCATTGGCCAAGAACAATCCAACTTTGTGGGGTTGGGTGTTCCCAGGGCTCAGTTTTGCTCTAGAAAAGCCTGATGGGCTTGACTGAACAGTGTTCCAGGACTAGGTCTAGAGCAGAAGTGAGAATACCAGGCAGGCTTCAAATGGGGGGTGATGGTGAGAGCCAATATCTGCTGAGCTGTGATCACTCACAAATTATATTCCCTGGGGGTCCCTGACCCCAAGAATCTATCTCTTCCTGTAGCTTTCCTTGGGTCCTCCAGGTGGCACTAGCAGGATGTAAATGGCTCTGTCCTATTATCCTATTAAACAGGTCCCCCTGGGAGATGGATGAAGGAGTTCCCTCTGTCCTACACCAGATGTCTCTGAGAAGCCTCTAAAGGCAGCAGACCCACAGTGGATCTAAGGGCACTTGAGCCTCCCTAGAGAAAAGGACAAAGCCCTTGGGAAATGGACCTAAGCTTCCTGGAGGGATCAGGGAATACACAGAATTGGGGCTTAGACTCACAGAGCAGAGGGAAGAGGAAAGGGAGGTACTCACCGCAAAGTTACCATTGAAGACTCTGCAATATATGGGTCCCAAGACCCAAAGGCCCTGTCCAACCAGGACACTCCTAGAAGCCCCCTATACAGATGGAGCAGGGAGCTGTGTTCTCCTCCAGAGTTACATGTGTCAAGAGTTCCCCAGCTTGTGCCTGAAATAGATGAATGCTGGATTCTGGATGACTTCCATTTGCTTCCCAGCTTTTCTATTTACTCTCTCTGGGACCCTGGGCAGGTCACTCACTACCCTCTTTGAGTCATTTTCTTCCACTGTCAAATCCATAATCTTGTGATTTCATCTTCCCTTGCTGGGGGAGGGGATGTCATTGCATCTGGCCCCTTCACCCAGAATTCCTCTTCCCGTCATCCAAACCTCACTGATCTCTAGCCCTCGGTTTAATGGACTGAAACTTGGATGCCTGGTTCCCACCCTGTGTGACCAGGGGCTAGTCACTGGACCACTCTGAGTATCAGTTTCCTCTTCTTCAATGTAGGGAAATATTGGCTGACCTTGCTGACCCACAGGACTATTTGATGATAAGGGCTTGTCTTTAACTGCTTTTCAGAAATGTCTGTTTTACTGAGTGTTTCTTCCCCTATTGGGCCCAAGCTCCAGAAGGGGGTGGGGGCATAGGAAGTCTTCTCCTGTTTCCCCAGTATGGAGCTCAGTGTCTGGGCTTAGTATTTGAGGGAAACCTCTGAGCTGGTGTCTCCCTCCTCCTCCCCACTCTGGCTTCCTTCAAGTCCCAGTCAAAATCCCATCTTCCAGGGCAAATCTTTCCTGAGCCTCACTCCACTCCGCCCCCTCCACCCCCGCCCCGGCAAGGCTAGTGCCTTCCCTCAGATACGTTCTCCAATTTATCCTTAATTGATCTTTCTTGTATAGACTCCACTGGACTGGGAGAGCAGGGACTTTTACCTTCCTTTGTATCCCCAGAGATGAGCACATGGCCAGCCACTTAGGAGAAGCCTACAATGTGTTTATTGACTGACTAACCTAAACAAAGGCCCTTGAGTCCTCTCCCCCATTCTCCACACTCCACCTCAGCTCCATCCCTGGCTATCTTGGCTCCAGGTCCTGAGCCCTTCCAATTCCCTCCTCCCAAAGGTGACTAGCTGTCCTCCTTTACTGTGCCAAAGGCTCTACCCACACCGTGTCATTTGATTCTCACAGCAAGCCTGGTGTTATATGCAAGTATTATCATTCCCATTGCACAGTTGAGGAAACTGAGGCATGTAAAGTTTAAGTAGTTTGCCAAGGGTCATAAAGCTACTTAGTATCTGAGGTTAGATTTGAACTCTCCTGTTCTTGGCTCCAGACCCAGCACTTCTCTCACCTGAACCAGCAAGAGAAGGGTTGGGAAGGGAGCATTGCTGGGAGTCAGAGAGGAGTGTGGGGAGAGGAAGATGCCCCTTATCTTCTCCTGCGATGGGGGAGGCAGCTCTAGTATGCATCCTCCCCCCTTCCCCTCCCCAAGCTCTGTTGGACCCTCCCGGAAGCCACAGTGAAATCCCTGAAGAAAGGCCAGGGCACTCTGGCCTGGCCTGAGAGGGGAGGAGACCCTCAGGACTCTGGGTCCTAAAGGCCCCCAGTAGGGCCCAAGCACATTCATTGCCCCTGCCCATCACTGTCTGTGCACATTCTCTACTTTAGGAGGAAAACAAGGGGTAAGAGTCAGGTGTCAACACAACTGGACAGTAGGTAATATTGAGTAACCCTTGTCTCCCTTGGGGACACAACCATTTCTTTATGGACAGTGGAAGGGATCCATGCAGGGGAGGGGCTCCCTGGGAGAGGCAGGAAGCCACAGCAGCTGGGAGGGGAAGAAAGAGGAGGGAGGAGAAAGTCAGAGGCCAAGTCCCTGCCCTTGGGACCCATATGATCCTGGCAGATAGCAGAGTTCCAGCCCTGAAGAGAGAGACCTCAGTCCTGTAGTGAAGGAGCAGACAGAGCAGACACCACTCTGGGCTGTACCCAGAGAAGCCTCCAGGATCTGCACAGAGGTTCTGTAAAGGAAGACACAGCTCTGGAGAGGAAGGCAGAGATTTCTGGAAAGGACAGACGTGGTCACACACAGTGGACAGCAGAGACCGATGGAGAACCCCTCACAAGCTCCCCATAGTGGGGGCAGTACCTGGAAGGGATTCCTGCTTGCAGGTGAGATGCCAGCTCTGCTGGGGCACAGGGGTAGAGAGGGAGCTTGGGGGATTCTGATCCGGGTATAGACAAGTGAATCAACACAAGGACCAGAAGGCAGGAGACCAGTCCAGAGGAGTCTGTCCCAGACACAGTCTGTGGACATTGGCTATGGGAGTCTTCCCTGAACCAGGGGCAGAGGAGGATGTAACAACTCATCACTATCAGTCCACATCCCTGACACTGAGGGCAGCATCCAGCCCCAGAGCTTTTAATCTGTGCAGAGGCTCAAGGAGGCTTTACAGTCATAAGAGAGCTGGGTAGGATTCCCACTCTGAGGTGTACTAGCTGTTGCACCACGGACAGGCCATTTACCCCTCTTAGTTTGTGTCTACCTGGAACATCACCTTCCTCCCAGGGCTCCTTGGGAGCTACACTGTTAGCCTTAAAATGCACCCAGGGCTGAATGGGCAAGGCCCTCCCTGGGTTTGGACCAGAGTATCTGGGTTTAAATGCCGTTTTGCCATTTCCTCTTTAATATCAGTCATATGTGTTACCTTTTCTGGCCCTCTGTTTCCTTAATTGCAAACTGAGGTGTTTGATTCAGAAATCTCTAAGGTCTTCTCCAGGTCTAAGATCTGATTTATATCCTTAACCACAACACTTTATTGATTCATTTCTCCCTTTAATGTCTGGCTGACCATACCAGCACATCCTTTCTGAATCAAGTCTATGGAGGGAGCCAAAAATGGTTACAGAGCAAACTTTCAGTTCCTCTGCAGAGACTGGGACTGACAGATTGATGCAGAGGCACATGAATCTCCTTCAAGCACACCCCATTATGCCCCCAGCAGACCCTGGGGCAGGCTGAGCAGCCCCCACCCCTATGTTGGGGACAGCTCAGTGACCTGGGCCCCTCAGGTGGGCAGGGGACCCTGCTGACCTCTGCCTCCTTCCTCCCCTGTCAGCTTCGATCCTCACCTGCTGGATCCAGCCAACATCTGCCCAAAGTGTCAGTGTTGTACCAAATCCACCCTATGGGACAGTGGGCAGCAGTGTCATCTTGGATATCCAGGGGTTGTCAGAGCAACCTCCCACCTACACTTGGTACAGAAGGGAAGTAGACCCCTCCAACCAGATTGCTTACTACCATGTTGCTAGTGGACAACTGACAGTAGCAGATAGTCGGCTGAACGTGTTCTCCAACGGCTCCCTGCTCATCTCCAACCTCCACCTCACTGACAATGAAAACTACACTGTACAATTTATCAATTCCAATCTCCAGATACAAGCAATACGAGGACCTTTAGTTGTATATGGTAAGTGGTGCCCTTCCCATGGGCCCATGTCATCCCTCCAATCCCCTCCCCCACCCCCACATAAAGTAAACCAAAGAGATAAGAACCCCTCAGACCCATTCTGGCTTGCTTATGAGTCACAGGGAGCACAGGAGAGTTCAGAGGTCCCTGTCTTCTGAGGCCCTAGGCAATCAATATGTGGAAGAGGACTTCCTTCTTCCTCCCAGCTTTCCAAGGTCATTATGTGAAACTAGGAGAGGCTGCTGAGGCCTCAGGATGGGGCACCTGGCCACTCCAGTTGTGCCTGATGCAGGAAACCTGAAGTTCACCTGCCCCAAGATAGTTAAAAGTCCATGAGGCAGGGCGAGCTTTGTAGGGGGTGGTGACAGTCATGACACTCCCTTTCCACCTGTGCCCAGCAGACTTAGAACCCAGACTCTCCACTCCACACGATCCAGAAGTCTGACTGCCTAAGTGCCCAGGACAACCTGGAGGCCTGTTCATCCTGAGGTTCCCAGGGCTAGGAGGGGATCCCAGAGGGAAGATACTTGTATCTCCTCTGTGTTCTAGAGAAAAAGCCAAGACAGAGGGGCCAAGGCTTCCCTGAAGGGGTAGGCTGGGACAGAGGGTCACAGCTCCTGCTGGGGTCTCAGCTGGAGAAGGAGAAGAGAAATTCAATGTGGGAAGCAAAGAGGCCATCTCGGGGTCCCAACTGGGATGACTTTTTCAAGAAGGAGAGATTTCCAGTTGGGGAATGGTCAACAAGAGCTACCATTCATATAGTGCCTGGAGGTGGAAAATATCCTCTATGTAACATATTTCACTGGATTCTCTCAAAGACTCTGCAACGTTGGTGCTATTTGTATAAATAATGAAAATGATCCTGAGAGAGATAAAGTGACTTGGCCAGAGTCACACGGCTAGTCTGTAGCTGGGGCAGGATTGATTTCAGACCTTCCTGACTCCGATGTAAACCATTCCATCCATTGAATGCCATAGCTGACTCCTACCATGGAGGGTTACTTGAGGAGAAAGTGACCTCCCAAGCACTGGGAATCTTGAAGCAGAGATTAGGTGACCCTTTGCCAGGGATGTTTGAGCAGGGATCCCTCATCAAGCCTGGGTTGGACAAGATGACCTCTGAGGCTCAGAAGCAAAGACTCCCAGAGGCTTCTAGGAGATTTCTGGCTCTGAAATGCTGTGGTCTCTGGAGGGGGGGGGAGGGGGGATGTGTGTGTGACAGTCCAGCATATCCAGGGCCTTGTTCCAGGGTGTGCCTTCTGGAAATGGTCCTAGGCATTTGTCTATGGCAAGATGTATTCAATGGTTACAGGTGAGAGGCAGGGGCCGCTGCTAGGGCAGAGCCTTCCTGGTTATCTCCAGATGTCTTCCTTTCCCTCAGCAAGTGGGCAGAGGATATTGTGGGAAGAAGGATCTCAGAGTCATTATTCCATCGATTGACAAGCATTTATTAGGCACCTACTGCAGGAAGCTATACATATAGGGCATAAAAAATAAGTCAAGGTGTACACGTTCTATTTAGGAAACATGGAAACATGGATGTGGAATAAACATGAAGGGAATCAGTCGAACTGATGATTTCCTGGGGGAGGCAACCCCTCTGCCAGGGCAGGCTGGCACCTTGTCTCCAATCCTGGTCTTAGAGAGTTCTCTTGGGCAATAAGGCAGGAATCAGCTTCCCCCGTATTAAGCAGGTGATATGTTTGAGGGAGAACTTGAACCCAGGTCCCCTTGGCCCCCAGGCAGGCCCTCTAGTTAAATACAAAGTCATTAGGTAGAGAGGGCACTGGCAAATGATGGCATCAGGAAAGGTTTCCTGGAAAACATCCTGCCAGAGGAAGAGAGGGGGAGGGCAAGAGGAGGGCATTCCAGGCTGGGGGGCATGGCTCCCCTCTAGCAGAGGGCACTGTAGCAGTTGGGACCTGAGAAGGAAGCTCAGCCCATTGGACTCTCTGAGGAGCCTGGGAGAAAACAGGGCCCCAAAAAGACCCAGGGATAGGAACTGAGACAAGGAACTTGTGCGGGGCCAAGACTGCCTCAGTCCCCTGCAGAGTCTTCTCAAGCCTGAAGGCAGCAGAAGATTGGGCCCTTCCTTAGATAGATTAACTGGACTCTCCCAAGGCTTCCAGGTTCTTCTAGAGGCATAGGGCCAAGGAAAGAAGTGAGCTCTAGACCTGGGATCAGGAGATCTAGATTCAAAGCCAGAACTTACTGTGTGTCCTCATCTGTAAAATGGGGATACTGCTCTTCCTACTCAATCCCGGCCAGTGAGTGAATTGGGCAGCTAGGTGACCCAGTACTGGACCTGGGGTAAAGGGTTCTAAGATAATTTGAGGAAGGCTTGTCAGCTGAGGCAGGGGACATGAGGAAAGGCTTCCTGGAGGAGATGGAAAGTGAGCTGAGGCTGGCAGGAAGACGGTTTCTACAGGGATCCTCCAGTATAAACGTAGGGAGGCGGGAGTGATGGTAAGTCAATAAGGTAGAAAGGATCAGTAGACTCTAGTAAATTCTCTGTCAGGTATGGTTTGTGATGGAAGTCAAGTGTGCTGGAACAATGAGAGTCTAAAGAGGAATTGTGTGAAATGCCATCGGGAGGAGGCTGTGCTGAGCTGAGCCATCCAGGGTGGAGAGATAGAGAATACCTGGAGGGACTTGCTTCCTGCTTCCCAACTCTCTGCAGTGATGCCCTGAGACCAGAAGGGCTCATGTCAGACGTTGGCATTGAGTTTTGTTTCTGGACTGCTGTGTTGTCTTTGTCTGGGATCACAGGGTCTCTGGTCTGCTGGGATCCCTTCCTTTCTCCTGGTGTTCATAGTTCTGAGCGGATCCTGACCCTTGAGGAGTTGTCTCCTTCCTCTGGCTTCCTCCTTTCTCATTGGCCATGCTTTCTAATGCTTCTGGGGTATCTTGTTGGTCACACTCACTGCTTTGGTTTAACGGTGCAGGGAGTGTCCATGATGCGGGAGCTTCCTGGGGAATCTCGGAGACCCTGGCTGCTGTCCCTCCTCTGCTCTAATATGGATCTGTCCTTGAGCTGATCAGAACTGGCCCTTTGGCCAAGGAGAGGTCCTAGAGCTGGGAGGAGCCTCGCAGACTGGCTAGTTCAGCCCTGAGTTATTAGGGACTCTGTGCTTTCTTACTGGAATAATTCTGGGACTGTTTTAAAAAAATACAATTTCATTTCATCATATGCAAGACACAGGGTAGTGTGGTATAAAAAACAATGTTTTCAGACATTGGAATACCTGAGATCAGACCCTGTGGACTCCTGTAGCAATGGGCTATTCTCTGAAGGTCTGAGCCTTGAGTAATTTCCTAGAGGGGAAAGACGGATGAGCCTGGAGTCAGAGGACTTAGTTTCAAATTCAGATCTGCTGCTTGCTCGTTGTTTGGTCATAGACAAGGCATAATGTGGGGGTTCGATTTTCTCCTATAACAACAAAGGGTAGCAACCTAGATCAGGATTCTTGGACTTCAGGGGATCCATAAACGTGGATGGGAAAAACTTACATCTTTCTTTTCACTTACTTTTGGTTTTCTTTATATTCCTTTGTATTTCATTCTGTGAGTTGAGAATCATGACTCTGAGACAGACCTATAGGTTTCCTCAGACTGACTGCCCAAGGGACCCATGAGATAAAGAAGGTAAAGAGCCAGCAGTCCTGATGATCTCTAAGGTCCCTGCCAGCTCAGAATCTGTTACCCTATAGCCCTATGAATCATGGTCCAAGGCCTGAAGGTTACAGACCTTGGGACACACCTCATAGGCAGATAGCCATCCAGTTTGGTCAGAGGATTTAACATGGGTTAAGAGTGGAATGAGATAAGGCTACAGAGGAAGGATGGCTCTAGGGAGTGCAGAGGCCTGAACAGCAGGTAAAGGAATTTGATCCTGAGAAGTAGGGAATAGTGAGCCCCCAAAGGTCTTTGAGGAGAGGAGTGACATGATCAGATATGTACAATTCCCATTGCTTTCATAGTGGTATGATGGGTGCATTGGAGGGGCACAAAGAAAGGCAGAGAAACTGTCATGCAGGGATGATTGAATCCTCCATTTAGCTCTGGAAAAGGATCTCAGATATACTTTAATGTAAGCCTCTCATTTTACAAATAAAGAGACTGAGTCTTGGAGAGAGGAAGAGACTTGACCAAGGACACATAGAGGAAGGATTTGAATCCAAGACCCTCTCACCCTGAATCCACTACTCTTTCTCCTTTGCCCTATAGTGTGTCATAGGTTCTGTCTTGTCTCCAAATGGCCTGTGTCCTACTTCCCTCTCTCTCCATGATCCATTCCCCTTTAGCTCCTGTCACACCAAGAGAGACCATGACCTCAAAACCTTGCTCTACCCCATCTCCCTCCAGCCAATTCCACCTACTGGGACCCTCCTTGTTACAAAAGGTGACAACTTACATCAATGCAACACCTTATGTCTTACAAAGAGCTTTACATAGATGGTCTCATTTCATTCCCCTAACATCTGAGAGATGAGCACTATTATCCCCATTTTACAGATGAGGAGCCTAAGGCACAGATGAGTTTAAATGACTTGCTAGTAAGTCATTTGAACTCAGGACTTCAAATCAGGTCTTTCTTAAGTCTAACACTCTGCACAATGCCACGTCAGGTATAAGATCCCTCAGGGCTGCCAAGTCACCCTCTAAAAAGGCTACCATGACCTTTTTTCCCAGGAGAATGCTCACTGCCCTGTGTGTCCTCATTACACATCAGAAATGGCTAGCTGGCCTCAGCCTTGTCAACTCCTTGGCCAATCCCACTCAGACTTACTATGTACAAGGTTCTCCCAGTATCTTTGCAAGAGATGAGACACACTCTCCTTCACCTTAAACCTCTGAACCGGGACCAAGAGAGGGAGTGGGAACTCTATCAAAAAGAGGGAGAAAGAAGATCGAAAAATGCCAATATTCCTAATTTTTTCCTCTTTGGAAATCAATCTTTAGACAGCTGGGGAAGGAGGACTCCAGGAGGGAGTCTGGTGTCTGCTGAATTTGCCTCAGGGCTTATTCTGAGGCACACACCTTTCTCAGGGGTCAGGTAGACCTGCCTACTACAGAGAAGCCAGGGAGAAAGAAAGGCCAGTATCTGGGCCCTCCGTGGGCCATGAAGGATCTGATTCGTAGTGTAACAAAAGGATATCTGAGCCTGAGGGGACCTTGAAGAAAATCACCTTCAACGTTCTCACGTTTTAGGAGAAGAAACTCAGGGGAAAAGGGAGTGTCCAGAGCAGAGAATCCAAGGATGTTCTGTAAATGTGGATTAACTTCCCCTATGAGCAAGACACAGCCCTAGGCACGGGGGGTGCTATTATGCCTTAGAAACCCCTGGGTTAAAACCGGGTCTCTTGATTTCCACCCCAGGACTCTTTATTCTGCATGTGGCTGTTAGCTGATCTATTCCCAATCTCCCCCTTTCCTTTGGAGTTAACATGATGCCTCTAGCTTGTCTTCTGACCTTCGCCAATATCTCATCAAGGTGTCAACATAACCCTGCCTTCTTGACATTCGGCCAAGAGTGCATAAGCTCTCCCAGGTCTTGCCAATCTAGAAAGGCCTCATGTACAGCCAAGGTAATGGTCATGGGAGCCTCTAATTTCTGGACCAGACTCTCATACTGGAAACATTCAGCTCTAAGGACTTGGGATTGAGTTGAATATGGTTGTCAGCCACAGCAACTCAAGATGTTTCAGCCCTCCTAAGGACTGAAAAAGCAGTGACCTGCATCACAGAAAGCAGTCCATGCCAATGAGATCACAGGTTCTTGGCCTCAACTTCCACGACCTCCCTATTTGCCAAGGTCATAGGGAGGTACTTCCAAACCATATTTTTGGTTGGAAGGGTAAGAAAAGGAACCAAACAGTCATTTTCTATTTTCTGCACAGGACTGCTATCCAAATCTACCATCATCAGCACCAACATGGCCCCAGTGGAGAACAAGGACACTGTCTGCTTGACATGCCAGTCTGACAGTCAAGATGTCACAGATTGGATTTGGTTCATAAACCAAAGCTTCCCAGTAGGTGATAGTATAGTGCTGTCCTCTGATAACAAGGCAGTCACTATAATCAATGTCACAAGGGAAGACCAAGGACCCTATGAGCGTGAAATCTGGAAGCTAGTTAGTAGAAATAGGGGTGAACCATTCACTCTGAATATCACTTGTGAGTAAATTGTCTTTCTGTGTGGTACGTGCTCATAGTCTGGTGATGTGTTCCCAGAGGTCAGGTTCATTCAGTCACTTGCCTGAGTGCTGAAGATCAGATCTCTGAGATTCCTGTCTCCCTTGATCTTAGCGGGCCCATATTGGCCATGATGCTTTCCCATCTATAATGGAGCTGGACCAGTCATGGTGGTGAGCTAGGGAAGGACTTAAGACCTTCCAAGTTAAGGGTCTCAGGTTGAAACCTAAAAATTGGAGAATGATCTGTGAATGTCCAGCTCCAAGGAGGGTCAGGGAGACACAATAATCCCTGGTGATGGCTTATAGAACAGGAAATTCCCCTTCTCTCTGCCTTTATCTCAATATGGACTCATTCTCTTTGCTCCAGATGGACCGGATACCCCTGTAATTGTCCCCATAGACTCTATTTACCCTGTAGGGGCAACCGTTGAGTTGTCCTTCTCTGCTGATTCTAACCCACCTGCCCATTACACTTGGCTCTTCAATGGAGTTGAGAGGACATCCACACCCCAGCTCTCTATTCCTGATGTGTCTCTGAACGACACTGGAACCTATACCTATAATGCATCTAATTCAGTAACTGGTGTCTCTAGAAGCAAAGACATCAATATCAATCTCTGGTGAGTATATTGACCTGGTCCTCAGCTTTGTTTTGGGTTCTCCCCTTCCCTGGCATGAAAGGAAATAAGGTTAGTGGCATTCTGCCCCCTGAGCCCCATGGCACTACATGTTGTGGTAGAAGGAGCTCTGAGGTCAGAATTGTGAAACTTAGGCTGGAGACCTGACTCTATCACCTACATGTGCACCCAGGTGTCCCTCCTCCATTCTGAGCCTCAGTTTCTCCCTCTGGAAGGCTGGATAATCCTTCACTGCCCAGAGTACAGGATTCAGTGGTAGAAAAAGTTCTTTTACATTTTAGGTACAAAAAGCATGTGAGCTGTTGTTGTCATTCTCCTCCTCCTTCTCATTTTCATTCTGGTCTGGCCTTCTGTCAGAGGCACACCTCTCATTCTCCCCCAATTTCTAGGGCCACAGCTGCAATTACTGTCCATGCATCCTGTGGTCTCTCCTTCAGTCTGTCTCACTTGGTGCTATGGGCCTGCATGGGGGTCTTGGCTGTAATGTAAGATCTGGTCATTTAATAGGCTTTGCTCTGAACCCCTTTGGAAGGGAAATTCAGAAGATGGGAAGGGGAATTTCAGCTTTGTCTCCTTTCACCCACAGAGATGCACCTTTGCATTCATGTGTTCCTTCTTTGTGACATGCTGTATCATGCAGGCATACCCGATATGAAACTGGGCTCTTATGTGGATGACTAGTTGAGTAGCTGTAGCATCAGGTGCCTAGGTCTGGTATCTCACCATTGCCTTACTTCCCTGGTCTGGTAGGTTGCCGACCATTCCACATGTGCTCTGTGGACAATGGCTTCTGAGTAGATATTGTGCCTCACTCACATGTACAGATGACAGACCTTCTGCATCCCAATTCACACTGGTGTATACCAGGACTCCAGAGAGGTCATCTGTGGCCTCAGTTTCCTTTTCTTTCTGAGCCCTATTAAGAGCTCTGGCAAAATTTGTAGAGTTTTGTTTTTACAAACCCACAACTTTCTGCCCCTGTATGTGTTGTGTTGGAAGGAGATAAGTCTGGAGCAGGTGGAATGGAGAGCAGGAGAAAGAGATAGAATTATGGGTGGGGATCTGACCCTGGGAAATTCAGACTGCAGCAGGATATGCCTTGAAGGAGGGATGTCTCTTCTTGGCCTAAAGCTATACAGAAGGATCCCTAAGACCCCCATATTTGACTTATTTCTTAAATGAATTATTGTCTTTGTGTTATTATATTTTTATTTCTCTTGGTAAATATTTCCCATTTCCATTTTAGTCCAGTTTACTCTGCACTTGAGAGTATTTTATATTTTTGGCTTAAATTTCTTAATTTAAAATTTTCAGTTAACCCAAATCTATTTGCTCTCCCTTCTTCTTGCCCACCCCACTAAAGAAAAAGGGAATTCTTGTGATAGATATGGATAATCACGCAAAACTAATTCCCATGTTGACTATACCCCAAAAATCTCTCCACCAGTGTATACCCTGAGTCTGCCATCTCTGCGGTGGGAAGTGAGGAGCTGATTTCATTGTGTGTCTTTGCGAATCCTGGTTCATCATTGCATTGATCAGAGTCTTCAGTCTTTCCAAGTACTTTGCCTTTATACTGTTGCAGTTGTTGTATAAATTCTTCTCTTGGTTCTTCTCACTTAATTCTGAATCAGTTCACACAAATCTTCTTAGGTTTCTGTTCTTGACCTTGTCTTGGTAGATGTTCTTATCCCTGACTTGGGTCAAATGAGACAATATATGTAAAGAGCTCTGTAAGTGGTGACTCTTATCCTAATAATTATACAGTCTGAAAGCATAATTTTGAAATTTAAGAGGAAATAGCTAAGAGGACGGAGACCATATGCAGTGACCATCTAGAATCCAGAAGCATTTCAGCAAACTGGCCTGGAGAATGAAATGTGACCAGATGAAAATTACTGGGTGTCAATGTCAGGTCCTGCCCTTGAGTTCAAAAAGTCTAAAACATAAACAAGAATGGGTGCAGATGGGGAAAGTACTAGTCACCAAGTTATAGGAAAAAATAGTTTGAATAAGGAAGGAGAGTTGACTTAAAGAGGAGGAGATTGGGGCAAACATGAAACCTGACTTTTGGACATAATGTTAAATTTCCTAAAAAGAGGCCAAGCTCCCATGAAAGAGGGGATTATCACAAACTAAGAATCCGATGATGAAACAGCAATTCATCTGAAAAAATAACTTGGTGGGGAGGGGGCAGGGCTCTGAGTGGACCACAAGCTTCATACTTGAGTTAATGGAATGATAAGGTAGCCAAAAAACATACTGCAATTAAAGCATGGCCACTGGCAAAGATTAGGAGATAACAGTCCTTCCAGACCATCCAGTGGCACTCAGAGTATTGCATTTAGTTCTAGATGACACAGTTTACAAAGGACATTGAGACACTGGAAAGTGTCCAGAGGAAGGCAACCAGGTTGGTGAAGGGTCTGCTATCCACATCATTGGTGGTCCAGCTGAGGGAACTTAGGTTAGCCTGGGGAAGAAGCTTGGGGGAGGCACATGATAGCAGTTTTTTGGACTGTTCCAGGGAAGGGAAATCAGATGTGTTCCATCTGGCCTCAGAGGGCAGAGCCAGGAGCACACAGAGGTAAATGGAGAGAAGGCACAATGGCCTTAAGGGTCCCATACAACTGGACATTTTCGGCTTCAGTGGGAAATTCCCTAATGCTGTCCCAAAGTAGAATGGGTTCCTCAAGAGTAGGTAGGCTGAAAGGAAATTGTACCTGGAAAGCACTTAGCACAGTGCCAAGCACACCTGGTAGTCGCAAAAGGCTTAATAAAGGCTCCTTCCCTTCCCCAGCCTTCCTTTTCTCCTCTTTGGGGGCTGCACTAGCATCTGTCAGGTAGAATGTTCTACAGATTCTTCTTCAGGCCTGAGATGGTTTGGATGGTCACCAAAGTCCCATCAACTCCAATATCATGTGGTTGTGTCTCCAAGGCTTCTGTAATTATCAAGCAGAGAAGGGATTTGTCTTGCTGTACTTGACCCCAGAGCAGTGAATCAAAGGTACAGAGATGTCGAATCAGGCCAATTGTCAGAGGAAACATTCCAACAATTAGAATGGTCCAAAATGGGGGCAGATAGCCTTGACAGATAGAAGGCTTCTCCTCAGCAGAGGTCTCCAAACAAAGATGAGATTCGACTGGGACTAAATGACCCTCTCTTCAAAGTCCTGAGGTTTAGAGGAATTGACTGAATACAAATGGTGGGGAAAGAGACCTGACAACAGTTGGTGTAGAAAAAATTCATGGACTGCTTGGACTAAAAGCTGACTCAATCTTGGGCTGCAGCAATAGAAGCATGCTGTCTGGAGCCAGGGAAGCAGGGGTCCTTCTGGGCTCTGGGAGGGACAGGCCACCCTGGGAAGAAATGCTGTGTTCATTTCTGGGCCCCTCATGTTAAGATGGACATGGACAAGACCCCAGTCATGAAGGTAAACTTCATGTCTCATGGAGCCAGGAAGGTCCATCATTAGAAGAGTGCTCTTTGCCAAGTGAACAGAGGCCCATCATTCCAAGCTTAGCCACGAAATGAATTCTTCAGGTTCGGAAGTTCATGATATTCATTTCCTAAGGATAGAGAGGCCAAGAACTATGGAGTAGAGGGAAGACCTCCTACAAATCATAGTTAATTGAAGCATCAGAGTATCCACCAACAAGAATGTGCTGACTCAGTCATGGCTGGAGGGATTGATCAGAGTGGGGAGGGCACAAGAAAGCAATCCTCAGGACCCTGAAGGGCCTTTGCATGGTAGCAGGTCAGCAATGTTCTATGTTGTTCCTGAGGGGAGAACTAGGACCCAAGGAGGGATGTCCCAGGGGGACAATGTCACACAGCATAAGGGAGACCTCACAAGCAGAGCTGACCCCCAGGGAAACAGGACCTGAACACTAATAAGGTCACAAATGAGCACAGGCTGGATGATCATTATCAGTCATGTTGAGGGATCTTGGGCCAGGTGCCCCCTACCATTTCTGGTTCTCTGCTGCTCAGACAGGGGCAGAGTGTGGGTCTACCCTGGGTCTTATCCCAGCCAAGGTTCCTCAGCCCTTAGGGGATGCTTCAGTGTCTCTCCTGGGACAGAGAGCATCTGCTGATCTCTTTGTGTTCCCAGTTGGTCAAAGAAGGAACAAAAGCTGCACTAAGGGGAGGAGGAAGAGGACAAGGATTTTTTTAGTGCCTACTGTGTGCAGGCACTATGCTGAGCTCTTTATAAATGTCATCTCATTTGACCATGGATAGTGCATAAGGTTCAAATCTGCAGGGAGCCTGTGGGATCCCATGCTTTTCACACCACAAGCTAGATACTGTGGATGTCCTAGGTCTCCCCATGAGGTACCCTGTCTATACTTCTCTCCAGGAGAGATTTGTGGAAGGGAGCACAGCCACCCCCACACACAAGGGAGCCCACCCCTGGCAGGGGCTCTGATTTGGAAAGGAGACTGGGTTTGCCAATGAAACTACATGGGGTCCCAGGACCCTCCTAAGGCACCTGAGGAAGGGGTAACCCAAAGCAAAGCAGCTCCGAGCTGCTCTGAGCTGAGGTTGTCCCTCTATCAATTGCTCCCATATCTATAAGGAGACAACATCCTGAGAGAATTTTGGGTGTGCTTAAGAGAGCTTGGCTTCAGAACCAGAATGCTTGGGTTCCAACCCTAGGTCAGTTATTGTTATCTAATGGACATTGAAGAAGTCACTTGACCCCTGGGAGCCCTCGTTTTTCCCATCAGGAAAGTAAGAGGGTACATTAGATGATGGTGAAGACTCTTTCAGATGGAGAGCCAGGGTCCTCTGATTTCTGCCAGCTCAGAGCCTTCATGTTTCTGGTCTGAGAAAGGCCCCCAAGAATGACTGGGCAAAGAGGGCAAGAGTTCAGGTCCTGGAATAGGAGAAGGCACTCAATTTTCGAACAATATCTCATCATCTCCTTGAACCTCCACTTTCCCCTTTGTAAAGTGGGGTGTGAGGATCATGGTGAAAGGGACCTAAAAGGCAGTTAGTCATGCTCTCTCATCTTACATATAGGGAAACTGAGGCCCGAGGTGAGTGCCAGCACAAGGAGAGGAAACAAGACCCACAATAATATGTACATTATATAATTCCTGGCACCACAGTTAGGTAGGAGCAAAGTAAATTAAGGGAATAACTGAGGATCAGTGAATGCTGGGAGCCAGGAGAGTTTTCTTTTACATCAAAGACCCTCAGGAAGGCCAGGGGAGTCCAGGGTCCCCTTCTCAGAAGGTCACTTTTAATTGGAGAAAATATAGTCTATAGAATTCAGAGGAAGCAATTCTACTGAAATACAGTTTTCCACCTTTTTAAAGATGAAATTCACAGACTCCAGGTTAAGGACCTGGATCAGAATGAGATGACTGGTGAGAGACTGGGATCGCCAGTGGATAGGGAGGGCACTGGGCCTGGATTCAGAAAGACTTAGACACTTAATAGCTGTGTGACCTGGGACAAGTCACTAAATCACTGTCCGCCTCAGTTTCCTGAACTGTAAAATGGAAAGAATAGTAGCCCCTACTTCCCAAGAGGAAAAATTAGATAACATGATATTTAACACTATGCTTGCCAAGAACGATAAGTATAATAATGAAGAAAATAACAGCATGTAGATAGCTCCTACCGTGTGCCAGGCACATAGTAGGTATTTCATAAATGCTTGACTTCCATCCCTACCTTAGTCACTAGGTTTACATGTCCCAGGAGCTGTCTGGAGGAAGGGTTGGTCCAGGACACAGCACTTCATCCCCTGGGCTTCTTGCTCACCTTCCTCATTGGCACAACTATGGAACCAGGAGGCATCTCCCTGCCCATGGGGCCAGGGACCATTGCTGTATGTCTGCAGTAGAAGGGTTTGGGCTTGGGCTTTGGAAGACATGACCCAGTGAAAATACAAGGCAGTCCCTCACACAACTCTCTCTTCTTTTCCTCTCTGCAGACATAGTATCTAAACCTACCATCACTGCCAACAGTACCAACGTCCTGGAAGATAGTGTTTTGGTCTTCACATGTATCACAGAACACCAGGGGATAAACATTCTGTGGTTCTTCTATAAGATGCCCTTGTCACTCAATGAGAGGAAGTACCTGTCTGAGAATAACCAGACGCTCACCATCAGGAATGTGAGGAGGGAGGATGCAGGGTCCTACCAGTGTGAAGTCTGGAATCCAATCAGTAACAACAGAAGTGACCCCCTCACCCTGACTGTGAACTGTGAGTGACTCTGAGTCTCCTCCTTCTCCAGTCCTTTCCCCAACAATGACTCACATCTAATCTCTGTCTTTTTTTACAGACGGACCAGACAGTATCACATTTTCTCCGACCCCTCAAGGAGACAAGATTCAAGTCATACTCAACAATCCACTGACCTTAATGTGTCACGTTGAGTCTTACCCCCCTGCACAGTATGAATGGCAAGTCAATGGTACTGTGAACTCTAACTTCTCTGATAACTCATACACCATCAACAATGCATCTTGGGAAGATTCAGGAAACTATACATGTTTGGCATGGAACAGAGTGACCAACTTATCAGTCTCTAAGGATGTCACAGTCTCGGTCGGTAAGTGGTCTCTCCCTTCCCTAAGAAAATTAGCTTTTTGGGTTGGCCAAAGTTGAGAGGCCAGGAGCAGGTGCTCAGGCCCATTAAGGAGGATGGTTTTTCATGGTGAACCAGGAGAGGACATGTAAAGATCTGGTGAATGTGGTCAGACTTGTAATGAATGTCAGTCCAATTGTAACTATTTTATCTTTGGTAAAAATGGAGACCAGTCTCCCTCTCTGCTAAAATCACCTTAGAAAATGTTATGTACAATACAAGTTTATTCATCATTTGACACACATTTAGGTGCAGACCTTCTGTAGAGCCCTGTGACAGGCACAGAGGGAAATATAAGATTTAGCTAAGACTCCATTTTCTATTTTCAGGAATCTTACAATCTAGTGGAAGAATCAGACCCCAAACACAATTAATTGAAATGCAATATTACATGATATGCATACTTAGACTGTGGCTACAAAATAGTGTTGTGGGAGACCTGGGGGAAAAGATCATTCTGGTTCAGGAGTGGGCAGAAACCAGGTCAGGTTTCAGAGAAGAGCTATCACTTGAATTTTGTTTTAAAGGATGATGGTACTTTAACAGAGAGAATATTCTATTTCCATGGAGAAATAGCCTGAGCCATTGTTCAGAGGAGGGAAGCTATAGTACGTGCCTGAGAGCAGAATGTGAAGCAATGCACCCTGATCAGATAATACATGACCAGGAGAAGTATTATAAAGGTCTGATGCCATTTTGTGAAAAACCTTGAATGCCAGACTCAGAACACTAAAGGTTACTTAGTAGGTAAAACAGAGTCACTGAAAGCATGATAGCAGAGAAGAAAAGATGATTACACACCTATTTGTTTTGTACAGGCCATTCATTAAAGCTGGGTAGACCAGTGAGACTGAATCTGACACTCAAGGCTCAGACTTTGTTTAATATATGACCATTGTCACATCACTAGTTCATTTGTGACTTGACCCAAACAACCTGGATGTGTGGAATCTGAGGAATCCAAAGTTTCTTTTCAGTCCCTCAATTCCCAGTAAAACTGTCCCCAACCCCAAGCTAAGATGATGAGAATGTAGGAAATAGAGCTGTGAGTGGGCAAGAATCATTATATAAATGCATTTGTAGAATATTTTTTTCACTGAAAGACCATGCAAGGTAGCAGAAGGAAGAGGAGAAAGAAGCCCTCCAGCCCAGCTCTCCTTCACAACCATTCCAACAAAGGCTCAAAAGAGCCAAAGACCAAGAGGAAAATGCAGAGAGTGATTTTCCTGCCCAGTTCAGTGTAGATACAAAGATGAAAGTCCAAGCACATGCACCAACCTGGAAGGTGATGGGAAGACTAGGGACTAAATGATGGTCCTAGGCTATGTACTTGTGGGCAGGGATTCAGCAGAGATGGCCTGGCACTGAGCAGGGTGCAGCCAGAGGAGTCAATGGCCAGCTCTGCAGTCTAAATCTAGAGCCAGATCATAGATTCAGTGTTGAAGAGGGGACCTGTGCTGAGGGCTGGGAGCAGCTGTAGGCCTGAACAAGAAGCTGGAGTTTCATCCTCTATATGGGGCTGAGGCTTACAGATAAGTAAGTAGGGCAGGAAGCTCAGAACAAGGGGAAACATGTAATTCTATACCATCAGAGCCTTTCAAGTGACTGACAGGAGCTATGGCCAGCAACAGTCCACTGGAACCCCAACTAGGGACAAGTCTACAGTGGTGTTGCTAAAACTCAAATCTAAGGCTACAATTTGTCAACTCAAACAAGAAGGTGAGTGACCAGAATTCTCTCTAGATCCAGTGGCTTGGAGCAGAGTCAAAGTTAGAGTTCACAGTACCATTGATTTGCCATTCATACTGTGCAGGGGGGTAAGACTCAACGTGACACACATGAGATCACCACCCTGAGCCACTCATATCCTTAAGGAACACACTGAATACCCCAAGGAAGTAGCAACAAGATACCAGGAAAT
Source organism: Bettongia penicillata ogilbyi (assembly GCA_023548195.1). NCBI lineage: Eukaryota > Metazoa > Chordata > Mammalia > Diprotodontia > Potoroidae > Bettongia > Bettongia penicillata. The sequence goes on along the minus strand of JAJHZJ010000310.1, from coordinate 3,674,899 downwards.
ACAAAACAAAACCAAATAAGGCTCATTCATTCCTTCCAGATAGGTACAGAGCGTGGCCCTAAAAACAACGTACCAGTTTGAGAAATCAGGCTAGAATACATTGAATAAACCAAAAATGCAACCAAGACAAAAAAGGTATCATTAAAAAAGGAATGCCCAGAATATAGACCCATGAGGAAAAGTAACTTCAAAATATTGTAAGTAAAGTCTCAAATTAAAAATATAGCTTGGATCCAAGGTCAGCTCAAATTTTTAGAAGAAATAATAATAATAGTTTTTAAGAGTTTAAATAGGCTTCCAAACATTGTCTTCTCTAACTTCTCTCTTCTTTATAGAGGAAAGAGTGAGAAATTAGAGGAAAAAGTATAAGAGAATAAGATGGAGGAAAACACACAATGATTATAACTGCAAATATAAATTAGAGTAACTCATCCATAAAATAGATGAGATTAGCAGTGTAGGTTAGAAAGCAAAAATACCACAATGTGTAGCATATTGCGAACATATTTCAAATATAAAGTTTCACGAAGTTAAAATTAAGAGGTTAGAGGAAAATCTGTTATATTGTTTGAGTTCAGCTTCCCTGAACTCAAAAAAAGCACAGTAGTAATCATGATATGAGATAGAAAAGAGTAAAAATGGACTTGATTGAAAAAAATAAGCAGGGAAACGGAATTACAGTTAAAGGTGTGAAAAACAGTGAACTATTATATGAATAGAACAATGAATTTACACCAAGCTGTATAATTTCAAAATATTAAAGCAAAACTAGCAAGACAGATCTCTGGTGATAATTGAATAGGAATAGAAAAGAATTTACTTATTTCTCAGTTGCATGTGAAACTTCTATGAAAACTGACCATGCATTAGGGCATAAAAACCTCACAAATACAAAAAGAGAAACATCAAATACATCTTATACAGATCCAAATATAATAAAAATTAATATTTAACAAAGAGAAGAGAAGTTTAAAAATGATCAACTAAATTCTAAGCTTAATTACAAAGACCTGGCTGATCAAGGACTGTTTTGACATTTCCCCTCTTGTCCAGAGTAAGTGATTTCATTTCTGATACCAAAACTTAGCCCATTCTGCAGCTTTAATGGCAATACACAGAGCACTTGAAATACAAAGATAAAGAAAAATATTGGAAGAAAGACTAGGTGCAGGAAGAACAGTAAGGAGGCTATTGAGAAAACTCAGATGGAAAAATGAAAAGTTTCGAAGAGAGAGAAATGTAAGTTCACAGGATTTAAAACTGGGATGAGAATTACAGATAGATCATCTAGTACACACTGAATTATTTTATTGATTGGGAAATGTCCAGAGAAGAGAAAGAACTTGACCTACATCCCATAGGGAGCATGTGGCAGGTACAGGATTCTAATCCAGGTCTCCCGATTTCAAACCCCTAGCTCTTTCTGTTCCAATGCATGGCCTTTCAAAGATAAATGTGAGATACACTCATTTAAAGGTGTTTAAAGAGAAAAGTGACTTCATCAGGATGGTATTTAAGGAAGATTCTATTTTGGGCAGTGATATAAATGATGAATTAAAGAGGTTAGAGACCAGAGGCAGAGACATCAGTCAGAAAACTATGGGCATAATCTGGAGGAGAAGATATGAGGGAGTCTGGAGTAGAAGCTAAGTGGACGGTATTGATGTAAGAAATACAGTCCAAGTAGAAACAAAAGAGCGCTAACGTTAGAGAGAAAGTCATAAAAAATGCATAGATACAAGGTTTGAAGGCAAGAGGTAAAAAGTACTTACCACGTTAAACCTGGATGACAGGGAGGTTAGTGGGGTCATCAGTGGAAATAGAGAAGGGTTACAATGTGTGGAGGAAATCATGGGTTCAGAAGTTGGGTATGCAGAGTTAGATGTGCTTGGCTAATATTCAGGATCCCCAGTTTTTTGCCAGACATTGGGCAATGTGATATTACCAAGAAGATTCCCAGGCCGTGAGGAACAAACGCCAAGTTAGCTTCATTGATCATCAAGCATTTCCGAAGTCTTTGTTGACTGCCAGGCACTGAGCACAAGTGTAGTCACTTCATATTGGAGACCACTCAGAAACACTCAAGATACTTTTTCTCTTCTCTGTTCACAGCAGAAGAGACCCAAGGAGGACATAATGGGTCCTCACTCTCTGGAGGAGAGATCGCTGGCATTGTGATTGGAGTCCTGGCTGGGGTGGCTCTCATTGGGGCCCTCATCTATTTCCTGTTCTTCAGAAAGACTGGAGGGTAGAATGATGCTTCTTCTGCCTTTCCTTCCTCTTGCTTTCTCTCCATCAACAGGGCAGAGGTACCAGCATGGCCTTCTGCATCCTGCACATAATTCTTTATCTGATTTACCTCCCTTTCCAGACTCCATTTTTCTCAGCACCAATAATCTGCTGTGGGCTTTCATCTTATTCCACCCTTACATTGATCGCCCCTTGGAAACATTGGGGTAGGAACTAGACATAACCATTTTTTCAGATCCATAAACAAAGGGTACAAGAAGGCATAAAGGGGAAAAATGGAAGGGGTGGTGGAGAGAAAGGAGACAGGCTACTACTCACAACTTAGCAAAAGACCAAATAATGGAAAGGCCCCTGGAGCAGATCCAGACTACAGGGACAAGCTGAGTAGGACACTAATACTACCTGTAGGTGAAGAAACCAAGAGTGAGGAGGCTGTACTGAGGGCTGAGGCAGGAAGCCTGAGGCACAAGCCTTGACTCTGCTCCAATGGTCCCTTCCAGCCCAGGGAAATCATTTACTTAACTTGGGAATATCAATCCCTCATGTCTGTTCTTTTTTAAGGGCTAACAAACAGCACCTGTCAGAGAAGAACCCTTCAGCACCTAAACATGGTAAGTGAAAAGACCAACCAATGAAACTGGTACCTAATGATGGCCTTGGGAGATATGGCTCCAGTTTCATTCCCCTGTATTTTAAGGAGAACCTATGAACTGTCCTGCTAATGAGGGCCAACTCCCTTTGCTTCTTGTTCATAGGAAGACCGTGAAGCCTTATACAATTCAACTGTGATAAGAGTCCTCCATTTGTTTCATTTTAAACAGTATCTATGAGACTAGTATCTATGTTAAAAAGTATCTTTCAGTATCTAACAGAAGATCAGGAGGATAGAGGAGTTTAAACAGATGAGGAAGAAGTAATTCTCCTGTATTCTCTTTATCTATTTGGAGAGTGAAAAGAATCAGACCTTTACAGAATCCAGGCTCAGGATACACCAATCAAATATTTTGTCTGGCTTTCTCTCCCTCCAGGTGAGGACACCATCCTGCATGAAAACACTGGCTCAGCTCCATCTTCACAGGTAGGGACAGATGGTCTCCTTTACTCAGTTTCATTACTTTGCAGTATCTGTAAGGGCCTGGGAAAGGGTCCCTTTGTGCTGATCTGGAAATTCTTCCTGCCCAGAGCCTTAGGCTTTTAATGTGCCTGAAAGATTGCAGGATCATTAGAGAACCCTGATGAGAGGGAGAGGCTCTGAAGGAGGGTAAAAAGAAGGGTGAGCATTCCCTACCACTGTGAAGAGATCTGGTTAGGGATCAGCCTGGAGAAGAGAAGACTCTAGGAGAGAATGTGATGGCAAATGGGGACCTGATAACTGTCTCTGGGGGCATGACATGTGGGAGAGAGATTAGAATGACCCTCCTTGGTCCCTCAGGTCACAGTAGGGAGCAAGGAATGGAATTTAGAGAGGTCATTTCAGGAAGGATGTCGGGAAATCTCACCAGAAATGAGATGCTAAGTGTTCTTTCCCCAGCAACCCCATCTCTCCTCTCAAACATCACAATATTCTAGTTCAAGACATCATCACCCCAGCCCTGGACAACTTAAACCACTTCCACATTGGTGTCCCAAGCTTCAGGGTCTCCTCTCTCCTCCACACAGCTGGCACAGGTTTGACCAAATCCCTTCCTGGATCAAGAAGGCTCAGTGGCTCCCTACTGCCAGAAAAAGAAACTCTAACCACCCCTGGTTTGTTTGTTTGGGTCCACTTGCTGATTTCATTGGTGTGGGGAACTCCCATTCTCAATGCTGATGGGCATCACAGGCTTAGAGATCTGCTAGCCATTGAAACCATAAGGGATTTGCCCATGTCCTTAAGGCCAGTTTGTGTAAGAGGTCAGATCTGAAATCTGCTCCTTCTGATTTTCAAGTCAAGTCTTTACCTACTACCCCTTGCTCCTTGGATGCCTCTTAGGTCATGGTCTCCAGGTTTATTATACTTTATTGTCCTTCCTCAATTGAAAGGTTCAATCTAATCAGTCCCTTTATTGTTCCAAGGAATCTGGGCTTCTGTTCAAGCTAGTTTTCATTCCGGGAAGGTGCTCCCAGGAAGGTGCTCCCTCCTCACTGCCTTCTCATGGAATCCTCCTAGTTCAGTTCAAGTGCCAACCTCAACAGGAGCCTGCCCTGCTCCTTTTTATTGCTTTTGCCCTCCCTCTGCTCATTGTTATCTGTATATTTGGATTTATTGTCTACTCATGGTTTCCTTCCAATGGAGTTTGCTTGCTCCTTGACTGTGAGACTATTTCATCTCAGTCATATCTTTCATTCTCATGAATGAAAGAATAAAAAAATTATTCACCCAGTGAAGGATTCATATTCAAATCATATCCAGTGCTTTCTATATGACAAGCATTCTGATAAGTGAAGAATTTACTAATATATAAAAAAGTGCTCATTGCCAGCAATATGATTATGCTTACATTGAGGAACATTCCAGACATTGAGAAATTGTAGCCAAATAAGGACATATTAGTGGCTTAAGTGGAGGTTTCTAATAGCAAGAGTTTCAGGAAGAAAAAGGGTAAGTCTTTCCAGGACTTGTGATAAAATATTTTGCTCCCAGTGGATGTTAAATAACTGTTTCTTGAACTGATGAAGGTGAAATGGGCTACCTGGGACATTTAGGTGACCTCCTCCACACTGGGAGTCTCCAAGAAAGAAAGTGGATGACCACTTGTCACATGAGTTGTAGAGGACATTGATGTTAGAGTCTGGCTCAGGCCACATCTTCTCTCAGGTACCTTCTAACTCAGGGGATCCATGACTATGTCATCTCCAAGACGTGGTTGTCACATGTCATAAGGTCCATTCTAGATCAAGGGTTTATCCCCTGCTTTTCCAGAAGTCCCACCTGAGAGTTCCTATCAAGTATGAGGAAGAGGAGGGGCCAAGCTTCATTCATGGACTAAAGGAGAGATCAAAATTGGGGTTGAGGATGGATGTCTTGTTGCTGATGGGAGAGGGAACAGAATAAGATCAGGATGGAGAGAAGCAGAGGCAGAGTTTGGAGAGGAAAGAGTCCTCCTAGTCTATTCTGAGATCTCTTGACATCTTGACATCTTGATCTTCTTGACATCTCTTCTCTCTATCTGCAGGAATCAGCCACCAGGGGAACGAATTTTTATGAAAAGATTGCTCCTTGGAAGAACACTCAAGCCTAAGGGGGAGGCAAAAGGTGCCACCTATCTTGTGACAGTCCTATTTCCCTTCATTAATGAGGGTTCAGAGGCCTTTCTCAGGGGAGAAAGCTGAGGCATCTGGGTCAGTGGGAAAAATCAACAGGGAGAGAATGAGGCTGAATGTGGGGAGAGGGAAGGCTTCCAGAGACACACAGACACCCAGACTACCCAAGGTGGACTGCAAGTGATGAAAGAAGGCAGACCTGTGTGTGCTTGAGCTGGTTAGAGCCAAGGTACCCTGTGGAATGAGTTTGGATGCATACTCTGTTGGTCCCCAAGTGTTTCAATATTTTCAACATCACATCATTTTTCTGTTTTCTTTGTACCCTTTATCCATGTAAAAGTCCTTCTGGAGACTTTCACATTTATTCCTCAGGTGGAGAAGAACTATCTGACCTGTATGGTCCTAAGATGTGGAGTGTAGAGAACCATGAGGGGTTTGAAAGACCCCCTATCAAGAATTCCCCTCCTCCAAGGGAGAATAACAGCTGACTTGAGAAGTTAAGTGATGTTGTTCTTGTGTGCATGTCCTTAAATTCGGGTTTTGAAGTTTCAGGAATCAGGGCCGCTGCTATACAGGATAATATTCTGAGAAAAGAGGCCCTGAGACCCCTCTTGCTACTTGTAACAATCTATTCTATTTTCATGCCTCAATCGCTACTGTTATGGTTTTTTACTATATAAGCACCCCATCGCCCTGATTTGTTGGCTCAGTATGTCTCGAATAAACTCAGCTTGCTCAGACTGCTGTGTCCCACCTGTTTTTTTCTTTTTTTTAATCAAAATTTATTTATTTAAATTTTTACATTCATTTTCAAAAATTTTGGGTTCCAAATTTTCTCCCCATTTATCCCCTCCCCCCAACCCAATACACCGAGCATTCTAAATTTCCCTATCACCAATCTGCCCTCTTTTCTATCATCCCTCCCTTCTCTTGTCCCCATCTTCTCTTTTGTCCTGTAGGGCCAAATGACCTTCTATTCCCCATTAACTGTATTTCTTATTTCCTACTAGCAAGAACAATACTCAACAGTTGTTCCTAAAACTTTGAGTTCCAAATTCTCCCCATCCCTCCCTCCCTACCCGTTCCCTTTGGGAAGGCAGGCAATTCAATATAGGCCATATCTGTGTAGTTTTGTAAATGACTTCGATAACAGTCGTGTTGTGTAAGACTAACTGTATTTCCCTTCATCCTATCCTGCCCCCCATTGTTTCTATTCTGTCTTTTGATCCTGTCCCTCCCCAAGTGTTGACTTCAAATTGCTCCCTCCTCCCATTGCCCTCCCTACCATCATCTGCCCCCCCCCCCCCCGCGCTTATCTCCTTCTCCTCCACTTTCCTGAATTGCAAGATAGGTTTTCATACCAAAATGAGTGTGCATTTTATTCCTTCCTTTAATCGAATGTGATGAGTGTAAACTTCATGTTTTTTTCTTAGCTCTCCTCTTTTTCCCTCCACTAAAAAGTCTCCTGCTTGCCTCTTGAATGAGATATAATTTACCCCATTCCATTTCACCCTCTTTCCTCCCACTACATTTCTCTCTCACCATTTACCTTAATTTCTTTTAAGATATGGTCCCATCCTATTCAATTCACTCTGTGCTCTCTGTCTCTGTATGTGCGTGCATGTGTGTATGTGTGTGCGTGCATGCGTGTACATGTGTGTGTGTATGTGTGTGTGTGTGTGTATAATCCCACCAACTACCTAGATACTGAAAAATTTTAAGAGTTACAAATATTGTCTTTCCATGTAGGAATGTAAAGAGTTCACTTTCGGTAAGTCCCTTATGACTTCTCTTTGCTGTTTACTTTTTCATGATTCTTCTCATTCTTGTGTTTGAAAGTCAAATTTTCTTTTCAGCTCTCGTCTTTTCATCAAGAATGCTTGAAAGTCCTCTGTTTCATTGAAAGACCATATTTTCCCCTGAAGTATTATACTCAGTTTTGCTGGGTAGGTGATTCTTGGTTTGAGTCCTAGTTCCTTTGACTTCTGGAATATCCTATTCCACACCCTTCGATCCCTTAATGTAGAAGCTGCTAGATCTTGAGTTATTCTGATTGTATTTCCACAATACTGGAATTGTTTCTTTCTAGCTGCTTGCAATATTTTCTCCTTGACCTGGGAATTCTGGAATTTGGCCACAATGTTCCTAGGAGTTTCTCTTTTTGGATCTCTTTCAGGTGGTGATCGATGGATTCTTTCAATACTTATTTTGCCCTCTGGTTGTAGAATATCAGGGCAGTTTTCCTCGATAATTTCATAGAAGATGATGTCTAGGCTCTTTTTTTGATCATGACTTTCAGGTAGTCCCATAATTTTTAAATTGTCTCTCCTGGATCTATTTTCCAGGTCAGTTGTTTTTCCAATGAGATATTTCACATTCTCTTCCATTTTTTCATTCTTTTGGTTTTGTTTGGTGATTTCTTGGTTTCTCAGAAAGTCATTAGACTCCATCTGTTCCATTTTAATTTTGAGAGAACTATTATCTTCAGTGAGTTTTTGAACCTCTTTTTCCATTTGTCTAATTCTGCTTTTGAAAGCATTCTTCTCCTCATTGGCTTTTTGAACCTCTTTTGCCAATTGAGTTAGCCTATTTTTCAAGGTGTTATTTTCTTCAGCATGTTTGTGGGTCTCCTGTAGCAAGGTATTGACCCGTTTTTCATGCTTTTCTTGCTTCTCTCTCATTTCTCTTCCCAGTTTTTCCTCCACCTGTCTAACTTGCTTTTCAAAATCCTTTTTGAGCTCTTCCATGGCCTGAGCCCACCAGACATCCACCTGGGATGTCTGGGATACAGAGGCCCTGACCTCCACGTCTTTCCCTGGTGGTAAGAATAGTTCCTCATCATCAGAATTGAAAGGTGGGAACATCTGTATTCCCTCAAAGTAGCTCTCTATAGTCTTATTTTTCTTCCCTTTTCTGGGCATTTTCCCAGCCAGTTACTTGAGTTTTGAGATTCCTGTCCACCCCTGCCTAGATCCGCCCAGCTAGTGCTTGGGGTCTGAGATTCAAATGGGCTTTCTGCAGCAGGTGCAGCTGCTATTCAATGTGAGCTTCAGTTCTGGTGCTCAGGTGGGGGCAGGGACACCTCCCAGGCTAACTTCCCTCAGGGGGTTTATGCAGAGACTTTCAGTAATGACCCTGAACTTCTGCCTGCCTGCTCTGGGAGTCCCAGGCCGCTGCTGCCTCTGCCACTGCCTCTGCCACTCCCTCCGCTGCTGCCTCCCAAGGTGGCCCGAGCCACGGAGACACCCCACTCCCTCTTGGCCAGCCCAGAAGTCTCTCTCACTAACCTGTATTGTCTGTGGGCGGAAGGACCTTCCCGGCCACCAGAGGTTCCGTCCCTGAAGCCTGCTCGGATCTGCTCCTCTCGCCCCAGGCCAGGGCAGCACAGGGATGGACTCCGATTTCTGGGGCATGATGGACCCCTGGGGAGGGCTCTCCAGAGCTCTCTCGAATGGATATCTCTTCCACTGTGTTTCTGTGCGCCTTGCAGTGCTCCAGAATTCGTGGGGAGTTCTTCTTGCAGGAAATATATGGGCTGTGGGTTCAGAGCTAGCATACGTGAGTGTTTCTACTCCGCCGTCTTGGCTCGACCCACCCCCCCTGTTTTTTCGTCCTCACTCTGTGAGCCCCATAACCACCCCGGACCTGCTTGACTTCACTGGCTGCACCAGTTGAGATTCTCAGAGTCAAAGAGTCTATGCACTTCTGCTTCTGAGGTTCCATGGAATGAGCAGTCTTTGACTCTAGACAACAAGACCTCAAGGATGGATCAGATCAGGGTTGAGGAACCTGAAGCCTCAAGACCACATGTAGCCCTCTAGGTCCTTAAATGGTATCCTGTGTCATAATCCAAACTTCACAGACCAATTCCATTTAGGGACATTTGTGAGTTATGGGAATCCTGACTGCTCATGAAACATAGAAACGCCAGAATGCTCAAAGGAGAAATGACATACACACTCAACTGGGTATAGGAATCTCTCTTACTCTGTAGGAAAGCAGAAGAAGGGGATTCGGAAAGAAGAGTTGATAGAAGGGAGGGCAGACTGGGGAGAGGCCAGTCAAAAGCAAAATACTTTTGAGGAGAGACAGGATGAAAGGACAGAGTACAATAAATAAAGGGAGGAATAGGATGTAGGGATAAGTGTTAGTACTCATAAACGTAAAAAATACTTTCAAGCAATTTTCTCGAATAAAGTCCTCATTTCTCAAACATATAAAGAACTGGGTCAAATTTGTCAAAATAAGAACCATTCCTCAAATGACAGATGATCAAAAAATTTGATCAGTTTTCAGATGAAATAATCAAAGCTATCTATAGACATACAAAAAAAAACTCTAAATCACTATTGCTTGGAGAAATTAAAATTAAAACAATTCTGAGGTGCTACCTCATACTTATTAGATTGGCTAATAGGACAGAAATGTTGGAGGAGATGGGAAAAAATGAAACATTAATGCCCTGTTGGGAGGGTTGTGGACTGATTCAACCATTGCTTAGAGCAATGTGGAACTACGCTCAATGGCTACAAAATTGTGTATACCTGGCAACAGCACTACTCGGTCTGTATGCAAAAAGAGATTAACAAAAAGAAAAGGACCTAGATGGACAAAATATTTATTACAGCTTTTTCATGGGGGCAAAGAATTGGAATTTTAGGGATGTCTATCAGATGGGGAATGGCTAAACAAGTTGTGGTTTGTGATTATGATGGAAAGCTATAGTACTGTAACAAATGATGAGCAGAATGCTTTCAGAAAAACCAGAAAAGACATGTACAAATTTAGGTGAAGAATAAATGGACTCAGACTCACAGGCACATTTCAGGCTGAGATTCCAGTCTATTAGAAATCTTCCATGTTCCTGGTAATGTATTCTGCCTGCAACTCTGATACTATCTCACATGTGAGACTCAATTATGATGCCTGCCAGCCTGAGAGCATTCCAGGTAGAGGAAAGAGTCTGTGCAAAGCTGCAGTTGGTAGATGGAATATCATGTATTCAGGACAATTGTTCATCTAGTTTGACTGTAAAATACTGCATGTAAAGGAACAACTGTGGAAGACTTTAAATGTCAAACAGAGGAGTCTGTCTTTTAACCTAAAGTCAAGAAAGAGCCACCTCTCGAGCACAAGAATGTCATCAGTCCTGAGCTTTGGGAATATCAATTCGACAAGTGTGTGGAGGATGGGCTGAAATATCAAGAGGCTAAAGTCAGGAAGACCAGTTAGGAGACCATTGTTCAGGCAAACAGTGATAGATGCCTGAAACACGCTGATGACTGTGTGAGTAGATAGAGGGGATGGATATCAGAAAGGCTATAGAGGTAGAATAGACAGGGTTTGGCAATGAATTAGACAGGGATGAGGCAGAGGAAAGACTGAAGGCAGTCTCTGAAGAGACAGACTTGGGGGAAGGGGAGGATGCTACTTTCCTCCACAGAAATAGAGACAGGTTTAGGGGGGGAGATGATGGCTTCCATTTGGAATGTATTGAACCCATAGAGTGGACAGGCAAAGTTCAAATGGTGGTGGAATTTTCCATTGGTTGAGATCTCTGAGATGATGTTGGCCAAGTCAAAGTTTGTGTTGTTCAGAACCTAAGATCCCTGGCTCCATAGACGCTTAGCATCACAAGACAATGGAATCCAAGAATCTTAGCATCTTTGCTGTTATTCAGTTATTTCAGTCATGTCCTAACCTTCATTAACCCATTTGTGGTTTTCTTGACAAAGATAATGAGGTTTTGCCAGTTCCTTCTCCAATTCATGTTTCAGATAAGGAAACTGAGGCAAACAGGGGTAAACAGGGTCGCACAGCTAGTAAGTGTCTAAGGTCAGATTTGATCTCATGGAAACTAAGTTTTTCTGACTCCAGGACCACACACTCCATACACTGTGTGCCACCTAGTTGCCCCAATTTAATTCAAAATTTTATTCTTTGTTCCTAATTGTGCCCTCTGGAGTTAAGGAGGGTAAATCAAATCCCCCCATGACCTCCACCTAAAGAGAGTTATCTGGTCTGCACCTCATCACCGCATGTCTTCTGCAGAGTGACCATAGCCAGATCTCTTCAAAGCTAGGGATTGTACACTCTTTTTCTGATTCTCCCTCACACATTCTCCATCTTTTCAGGTCACTCCAGTGACCAGCCAATCCCTCAGGTCCATCATATTGCCTGAAGCGTACCCAGGTCAGAGAGTGCTCTTGTACAAGGTGGTATCCTCACCTGGAAGGGGAGAAATGTAGACTGATTTCCTCAGTGTATCCTGAGCCCGAAATCTATAGGACCTGATCCCTCCACCTCCTGTCTATCTCTCTGCCTACAATCAGATGAGGAGGGCACAGGGGAAGTTCCTCCTCCCTATCTTCCCCACAGAAAGTCAGTCAATAAGCATTTATTAAGTACCTCCTGTGTGCCAGGCACTGTGGGAAAAAAACAGACAGTCTCTGGCTTCAAGGAGCTTATCCTCTAAAGGTTAAAACCACTAGGAAACAACTATAGAAATAAGATGGAGACAGGAGAAGTGAAGACAATTAAGAGAAGGCAGGCATTAGAATTAGGATTGATTGAGAGAGTCTTCTAGGGGAAGGAGGATATTAGCTAGAATCTGAAGGAAACCAGGGAAACCAGAGGCTGAAGATGAGGAGGAGAGCGTTTGTGATAGTGGAAGATAGAGGAAATGCTCAATGTGGACACTTTCAGCCTGTCTCTTATCCAGGGTCCTAAGGTTCTGGGATGCTGTGATTTCATGATGGGCTCTGTAGACACTGGACTTTAAGCTTCTGGGACTTTGGTTCTAGGAGCCTGGACCTCTGGAGTCTGTTTCTAAATGAGTCCCATCTTATCACCTCCACTCCTCTTGGATGCTGCCTTGATAGTGAGAAGAGAAGCCACAGAGGGGTGTAAGTTCACTGAGGGTATGGAATGTGTCATTTGGGTCACAACGCCTTGCTTGGAGGACTCATCTAGGTATGGCTGTAACCCAGACATGCCAAAGGCTGCACAGCAGTGATGGCAGACCTGGAAGTTTCCCTCGTTCTGGAAGGGCTTCTGGTAAAGTCCGCTCAACAGACTAATCTGATTTCTGGAAAAAGGCACCACTGTGCAGGTGGGCTCATCATCAATATTTCAGCTTTTTGGGAATTGCAATCCTTCTCCCCATCCTCAGCTCCTTCACCTTGAGGTTCTCTGTCTCATTCACTCTGTCTGTGGCCCAGTCCTGTTCTAAAGGCCTTTCCCCCTCAGCTGCTTTCTCTTTGGATGACCCATGAGGAGGATGACATCTGTTCCCCCATCTCCCTTTGAATCTACAGCTAATGCCCTCTCTCTGTCCTCCTTGCTGCCTGTCCATTGTTTCCATCTTATCCTAGACAGCATCTCTTTGGTTTGGGGGCTCTGAAACATAAAGGTCTAATCCTTCTCCCTCCAAAATAGGAAAGTGAAGACTGTTTCCTATCTTCTTGTCTCCAAACCCAGCTTTCCCTCAACTGAACCCCCAGCTGGGAAGGTGGGAGGGGAACACACAAAGATGCCCTCTATCTGCTCCTGCTGTAGTGTACACAACTCTAGTCTGCATCCCTCTTTCTTCCCAGCTCTGTGGGACCCTCCCAGAAGCCCCAGGAAAGTGCTTGAGAAAAGTTCATAGTTGTATCCCCAGACATAATAAGAGAGGAGATGGTGCTAGAAGGCCAGAATAAGGATCCATGCCCATTATCTCTGCACACCATTTTTTGACTCATTGAGGGGTCTTAAGAGTCTCTACTCTGATAGGGAAATAAGGAAGAAGGTGAGGTGAGGAAACAAATCAGGAGTAGGTAATATTGAGTTACCCTTGGTCCCCTTGAGGAACTACTTCTCCATGGACAGTGGATGGTATCTGTGCAAGGGAAGGGCTCCCTGGGAGAGGCAGGAAACCACAGCAGGTGGGAGGGGTGGAAAGAAGAGGAAAGGGGAGGGAGGAAAAAGTCACAGACCAAGTCCCTGCCCTGTGGGGCCCATGTGATCATGGCATATAGAGGAATTGAAACCCTGAAGAGAGAGACCTCAGTCATCTAAGGAAGGAGAAGGAGACAGAACAGACTCAGGTCTGGGCTACATGCAGGGACAGCTTTGAGTCTGGTCCCCAGCAAGAACACCTCCAGGGTCTGAACTTAGGCTCTGCAAAGGGAAGATACAGCTCAAGAGGGGAAGGCAGCGATTCCTGGCAAGGAGAGAGATGGTCACACACAGTGGACAGTGGAGGCAGATGGAGAACCCCTCACAAACTCTCCACAGGGGGAGCAGCCCCTGGAAGGGGCTCCTGCTCACAGGTGAGACACCAGCTATGCTGGAGCCCAGGGGAGCAGGAGGAGCTTGGGTAATTCTAGCCCAGAGAGAGCCAAGTCAATCAACATAAGGACCAGGAGGTAGGAGAGCATTCCCGGAGGTCTGTCCTAGAGACAGTCTCTGCTGATTTGACCAAGGGGGTATTCCTGAGCCAAGGGCAAGGGGAAAGTTGCAGCTCAGGGTTACCAGTACATATTCCAAAGACTCAGGTCAAAGTCCAGTCCTAGAGCTGAGCAGACTTTGAAGAGGTGAAGTAAGTCATAGTGAAAGGAGACCTGAGTATGGATCGCGCTTCTGAAATTTAGTAGTTCTGTGACCATGGAGAGCTCACTTACTCCTCAGCCTGTGTTTGCCTTCCTCCCAGTTTGTTTGGGAGCTAAACTCTGTCAGTCTTAAAAGGCGCTCACAGTGCAAAAGACCTTCCCAGGCTTTGGGCCAGAAAATCTGGGATCAAATGTTGCCTCTGCTTTTTCCTGTGTGAAATACTGGTGAATACTGGTCACATCAATTACACTATCCAGGCTTCAGTTTCCTCATCTGTAAACTGAGAGTGTTTGACTCAATGATCTCTAAGGTTCTATCCAGGTCTAAGATCTGATTTTTATCTTCAACTACAACACTTTAGTGATTCCTTTCTCCCCTCAGTGTCTTGCCTTCCACACTGGCAGGTCATTTTTGAATCAAGTCCATGGAGGAAGCTTAAAATACGCTACAGACTAAGCTCTCAGAACCCCTGCAGAGACTAGGACTTACACATTGATGCTTAGGCACATGAATCCCTTTAACTACCCCATTGAGCCCCCAGAAGACCCTGGGACAGGCTCAATAGTCCACTCCCTTTAGCTGGGGACAGCACAGTGACCTGGGCCCTTCAGGAGGGCAGAGGGACCCTGCTGACCTCTACCTCCCTCTTCCCTTCTCAGCCTCCATCTTCAGCAGCTGGATCCAGCCAATATCTGCCCAAAGGGATTCTATCAGTGTTGTGCCGAACCTACCCTATGGCACAGTGGGCAGTAGCATCATCTTGGACATCCAGGGATCCTCAGAGCAGCCTCCCAGCTACACTTGGTACAGAAGCCCAGTAGACCCCTTCAACCAGATTGCTTTCTACCATGTTGCTAATGGACAGCAGACAACAGCAGAAAGTCGGCTGAAGGTGTTCTCCAATGGCTCCCTACTCATCCCAGATCTCACTCTCAGTGACACTGATGACTACTTTGTAGAATTTTATAATTCCACAAGTGCCCTGATAGTAAGAGCACAAGGACATTTGGCTGTATATGGTAAGTGCTGCCCTTCCCATGGGCCCTGTCATCCCTCCAATCCCCTCCCTCAGTCTTAGAGCCCTCCCCTAAACCCTTTGCCCCAGGAGCAGGAGAATGCAGAACAAGATTCCTGGCAGCACCAGGAGTAGGCTAGGACAGATTAGCCCAGGAAGAACCTGGAGACCCAGGTCAGGCA
Organism: Bettongia penicillata ogilbyi; assembly: GCA_023548195.1. Classification (NCBI taxonomy): domain Eukaryota; kingdom Metazoa; phylum Chordata; class Mammalia; order Diprotodontia; family Potoroidae; genus Bettongia; species Bettongia penicillata. Next base: position 3,659,617 of record JAJHZJ010000310.1, on the reverse strand, counting down.
GGGCCAAGGTAAGCTGACTTGACCAGGGATACTTTGTAATCCTAGTTATCCCAAAGAGGGGGTAAGCTAAACTCAGAGGCCCCTAGAGGCTCCTAAGTAACTCTAGGAAGCCTGAGAGCAGAAGGGACACAGAAGGGTATTGGAGGAGGTGGTGTGGGGTTCTACTTGACACTGACTCATTTTCTCTTATATTGTACAGCTACCAAACTTAGAAAAGTTCCCTTAGAGAGGCTTTGAGCCCAGACATCCATGAGAGATAAGGGTGGTTGGGAGAGGACAGTAAGTTTGGGGGGTGTAATTTCCTTCCTCCTCATAGCTTTCTGAAGCCATAGTGTGAAACTAGGAGGGGCCCCTGAAGGCTCAGAATGGCACCTGGCCCCTCCAGTTGTGCCTGAGGCAGACAACCTGAAGTTCAACTGACCCAATATGGTTAAAAGTCCATGAGGTAGAAGGGAACTCTGCTGGGTTTGGAGACAATCACTGACACTCACTTTCCAGCTGGGCCCAATGTACCTCAAGTCCTGACTCCCCACTCCCCAAGAACCAGAAGTCTGGGTTCCCAGGACCACCTGGATGTCTGTTCATCCTGAGTCTCCCAGGGCTAGTAGGGGGACCCCTGAGGGAGGACACCTGTATTTCCTCCATGTTCTAGAGAAAAGGCCAGGACAGAGGGGTCCAGGCTGCTCTGAAGGGGCAGGCTGGGACAGAGTGTCACAGATCCTGCTGAGGTCTCAACTGGAGGAGGAGAAGAGAAATTCAATATGGAGAGCAAAGAGAACATCTGAGGTTCCCAACTGGGGTGACTTTTGCAGCAAGGAGGGATTTCCAGTTGGGGAATGGTTAACAGCAACCATTCATATAGTGCCTGGAGGGGGAAAATATCCTCTATGTATCATATTTCATTGCATCTCTCAAAGACTCTTTGATGTTGTTGCTATTTCTATGAATGAGGAAAATGATCCTGAGAGACTGAGTGACTTGGCCAGAGTCACACAGCTAGTCTGTAGCTGGGGCAGGATTTAATTTCAGGCCTTCCTGACCCCCATGTAGACCATTCCATCCATTGGATGCCCTAGTTGCCTCCTACCATGGAGGGTTACCTGAGGAGAGAGTGACCCCCCAGCACTGGGAATCTTCAAACACAGATTAGATGACCATTTGCCAGACCCTCATCAGGCCTGGATTGAGACCCTCTGAGACCCAGAAACAAAGACTCCCAGAGTCCTCTGGGGCATTTCTGGCTCTGAGGTCCTGTGGTCTGTGGGGGAGGGTGACAGCCCAGCACATCCATGGTCTTTCTTCCAGGGTGTGCCTTCTGGAAATTGAGGCATCTCTGTGGCAGGATATATTCAATGGTTACAGGTAAGAAGCAGGAGCCAGGTTTAGGGCAGGGCCCTGTTGGTCATCTGCAGTAACAGGAAGGACTTAGGAATCTTCAATACATTAATTGACAAGCATTTATTAGGCACCTACTACATACAGTGGCATTAGACTGAGTGTGGGGCATAAAAGGTAAAAAAAAAAAAAAGAGTCACTTCCCTCAAGGAACAATATTCTACTAAGGAAACATGGGAACATGTTTGTGGAATAAATATGAGGGGAATCAGTCTAAGACTGATGATTTCCTGGCTAGAGGCATTTCCTGGGGGAGGCAACGCCTCCACCAAGGCAGGCTGGCACCTTATCTCTAAACCTAGTCTTAGAGAATTCTCTTGGGTACAAGGGGGAAAAGTGGCTTACCTAGCATTAAACTATGTGTCTGAGGCAGAACTAGCACCCAGGTCCCCTTGGCTCCTATGCAGGCCCTCTAGTCAAATATAAGGTCATAGGTAAAGAGGGCACTGGCAGATGATGGCATCAGGAAAAGTTTCCTGGGGGAGGTGCTGTTTCAGGACCATCTTGAAGGGAAAGAGGCACTCTATGAGGAAAAGGGTTGAAAGAGGGCATCCCAGGCTGCGAGGCATGGTTCTCCTCAGCACAGAAAACTGCAGCACCTGGGACCTGGGAAGGAAGTTCAGCCCAGTGGACTTTCTGAGGAGCCTGGGAAGAAAGAGGGTACCAAGGGAAACCCAGGGAGAGGAGCTGAGAAAAGTAACTTGTGTGGGTCCAAGTCTGCCTCAGTTCCCCTGCAGAATCTTCTCAATCATGGAGGCAGCAAAGATTGGGCCCTTCAGGAGAAACAAGATGAGCTGAGTTCTGCCAGGGCTTCCAGCTTCTCCTAGAGAGTTGAAACCAAGGATAGAAGAGAGCTCTAGACTTGGGATCAGGAGATCTGGATTCCAATTTCAGCTCCAGCATTTACTTAGGCAAGTCACCTCTTCTATAACTCTCCATTGCCTCCTATAAAATGCAAATACTAATCTGAGCATTCCCTGCTTCCCTGGTTGTCCTTCAGGTGTGATAGAAGTGAAATCATTACTGTTCCTTGGGGGCTCCATTAGCTGCTCCTCCTAGTCAATATGGGCCAATAAGTGAATTGGGCAGCTAGGTGTCCCATGCTGGATGCTGGGGTGAAGGACTCCAAGATAATTTGAGGAGGGGACAGTCAGCTGGGGAAGGATACATAAGGAAAAGCTTCTTGGAGGAGAAGAAAAGTGAGTTGAGTCTGGCAGGAAGAGGTTTCTGCAGGGATCTTCCAGCGTAAATGTAGGGAGGGGAATGATGGAATGTCAATGAGGAAGGAAAGATTCCTAGAATCTTTCTAGGATTTCTAGAATTTAAATTCTCTAGAAGTAAATTCTCTATCAGGTGTTGTGATGGAAGTCAAGTATGCTGGAACATTGACAGTCTAAGGAGGAGTGGTATGAAATGCAGCTGGGAAGAGGCTGTGCTGGCCTGAGCCATTCAGAGTGGGGTGGGAGAGAACATCTGGAGGGATTTGCTTCCCCCTCCCCCACTCTCTGCAGAGATGTCCTTAGACCAAAAGGGCTCAAGTAGGTCACTGGCTTCAGGTTTTGTTTCTGGGCTGCTATGTTGTCTTTGTCAAGGAGCACCAGGTCTCTGGGTTGCTGGGATTCCCTCCCTTCTCCTGACTCTAAACATCTTTTGACCCATGAGGACTTGGCTGCTTCCTCTGTTCTCCTCCCTAAAGCCTGGGCATGTTACTGGTCACTGAGTCACCAGGGCAGGGAGCATCCATGATGATTGAACTCCGTGGGGAATCCCAGGCCCTGGCTGCTGTCCCTTCTCTGCTCTAACATGGAACTGTCCTTGGACTGGTCAGAGCTGGCCCTTTGGCCAAGTAGAGGTCCTAGAACTGGGGGAGAGCCTCAGGAACAAGCTAGTTCAGAGTGTTTGTGGGAGACTCTGACGGTGCTTTCTTCCTGAAATAGATCTAGGGCTTCTTTTTAAAAAACCACCAAACTTCTTTCATTCCATCATATGCAAGACATTTGTTGTGTTCATCCTTTGTTGCCAAAGAAAACCATGCCATCAGAGAAATGATGACATGACTTGCACTTGACTTTGTTTTGAGTGAGGGAGAGCTATGCAGGTCACCAGCTTCGCTCCTCCTCCAGAGTCATCTGAATCCAGTGAACTGATATTCCTCAGGATGACTGGAGATGACTTAGGATGCACTGGGAGACCTTGGACCCTTTAGGGCAAGGTCTTTGCAGGGACTCAGGGTGAGGTAAAGTCCATTCATTTAACAGGACTGTTTAAGAAGTAGTCAGAGCATGGCCCCTTTAATGAGGCAAAGGAAAAGAAACACATCAGGCTGGGAGAGAAACAGCAACAGTTACTACAGGCAGTGTTGTATACTGAAAGAGCAATGGATCCAGTCACAGGAAGACCTGAGAACAAGACCTTTCTCTGACACTGATGACTCCTCTTAGAGTAGGCTAGTCACTGAAGGTCTGAGCCTTGAGCAACTTCCTAAGAGGGAAAGAGATGTGACCCTGGAGTCAGGGACCCTCAGTTCGAATCCAGCTCTGCTAATTGCTGGCTGTTTTGTCAGACAGGTCACCACACTGGTCTGTGGCATTCTCAAACAATTAAGGCATTGACCTAATCAGGGGTTGTTATATTTCAGAGGATCCTGAGTGAGTGGGAAAAATTATATTTCTTTTCACTAACTTTTAGGTTTCTATATTCCTTTGTATTTTATTCTGTGACTTGAGAACAATGACTCTGAGACAGATCCATAGGCTTCCTCAGACTGACTGCCCAAGGGACCCATGAGATAAAGAAGGTGGAGAGCAAGCAGTCCTAATGATCTCTGAAGTCTCTACCAGCTCTGAATGTGTTACCCTATAACCCTATAAATCATAGTCCAAGGCTTGGAGTTGACAGAGCATGGGGCACATCTCATAGGCAGACAGTCTTCAAGTTTGTTCAGAGGTTTTAACATAGATTTAAAGGGGCGAATGAGATAAGACTACAAGGGAAAGATGGTTCAAGGGGGAGCAGAGTCCTGAACATCAGTTAAAGGACTTTGAACCTGAGATGGTGGGTAACAGTGAGCCCCTAAAGGTCCTTGAGGAGAGAATGACATAATCAGATCCACACACAATTTCCACTGTTTTCTCAGTGGTGTGATGGGTGCACTGGAGGGGCATAAAGAAAGGCAGAGAAACTAGTCATGCAGGGATGATAGAATCCTCCATTTAGCCCTGGAAAAGGATCTCAGATATCCTTTAATATAACCCTCTCAATTTACAAATGAAGAGACTGAGTCCTAGAGGGAGGAAGAGACTTGGCCAAGGTTACACAGATAGGAAGTGGCATAGCCAACATTTGAACCCAAGACCTGCTAAGTCCCATGTGTAAAGGTGACCTGTGTCTTGCTCCTCTCTCCATAATCCATCCTCCTTATCTCCTATCGTACCTGCTCAGAGCACCAGAAGAGACCATGATCTCAAAGTCTTGCTCTACCCCTGTCTCCTTCCAGCCAAGCCTGCTTACTGAGATCTGCCTCTTTATAAAAGGTGACAACTCATGTCTATGTAACACCTTATGTTTTATAAGGTGCTTTATAAAGACAGTGTCATTTGTTCCAACCAACACCTAGGAGGTGGGCATTATTGTCCCCATCTTACAGGTGAGAAACCTAAGGCACAGATGGGTTAAATGATTTGCTAGTAAGTTACATAGCTGAGTCAGGATTCTAACTCAGGTCTTTCTATGTCTAACACTAGGTACTATGCCATTCCAGAAATAAAACTCGTTGGGGCTGCCAAGGCACTCTCCAAGAAAAGTCTACAGTGGCCTTCTTTCCAAAGAGTATGCCCACTGCCCTGTATGTACATCCTCATAACATCACAGAAATGACTAGCTGATCTGAGTCTTGTTAGCTTCTTGGTCAATCCAACTTGGCCTTATTGCATACAAGTATCTCAGTATCTTTGCAAGAGATAAGACACACTCTCCCTCACTCTAAACATAAAATCTAAACTCTAAATAGGGATCAATGGAGCGACAGGAAACTACCAAAACTCAACCGAAAAAGAGAGAAAGAAGATTAGAAAAATGCAAATGTTTCTACCTTATTCTTTTTTGGAAATCAATCCTTAGCTAAGGAAGGAGGGCCCAAGGAGGGAGTTTGGTGAGCCTGTTGAATTTGCCCCAGAGTTTATTCTGGGATACATACCTTTCTCAGTGGTCATGCTGAGCTGTCAACTACAGAGAAACCATGTACAAAGAAAGACCAGTGTTTGGACCTTCCTTGGGCCATGAAGGTTCAGCTTCCTAGTGTAACAACAGCATATCTGAGCCTGAGAGGACACTGGAGAAGATCACCTTCAACATTCTAATGTTGTAGGAGAAAACCCCTGAGGAAACTAGAGAGCCCATAGCAAGAAATTAAAGAGCATATTGTCAATGTGGATGAACTGACAAGATACAGTCTTGGGCACAGGGGATGCTATTACGGCTTAGAAACCCCTATATTAGAACCAGGTCTCTTGACTCCCAGTCCAGAATTCTTCCTTCTGCATGCAACTGCTAACTGAGCTTTTTCCATTCTCTGCCTTTTTTTCCCTTGGAGTTGGAGCATTTTCATCTCTGAGGACCAAGCCCTCATGGCCCTGTCCCTAGCTGATCCTTTCTGACCATCACCAGTATGTTCTTCAAGGTATGGAGGTGACCCTGACTTCATGAAGTCCATACCAAGGGAGCATAAGCTCTCCCAGGTCCTGCAAGCCTAGAAAGGCCTCAAGTGCAGCTAGGGTAATGGCTGTGGGAGCCTGTCATCCCTGGACCAGCCTGCCTCAACCTGGAAAGGTTCAGCACCAGGGGCTTGGGATCAAGATCCATGTGGTTGTCAGTCACAGTAACTCAAGATGAACTTTCTCCTAAGGGCTGGAGAAGTTGTGACCTGCATCAGAGAAAGCAGTATCCATGGCAATGAGATGACAGGTTCTTGGCATCATCTTCCAGGGCCTCTGATCTTGCCAAGGTCATGGGGAGGTACTTCCAAATCAGATACTTGTTTGGAAGGGTAAGAAAAAGAACCAAACAGTCATTTTTTTCTGTCTATTTTCTGCACAGGACCACTATCCAAACCTACCATCATCAGCACTAACATGGCCCCAGTGGAGAACAAAGACACTGTCTCCTTGACATGCCGTTTTGAGACTCAAGATGTCACAGATCAGATTTGGTTCAAAAACCAAAGCTCCCCAACTCATGACAGGACAGTGCTGTCCCCGGATAACAGGACACTCACTATAATCAAGGTCACAAGTGAAGATCAAGGACCCTATGAGTGTGAAATCTGGAACCCAGTTAGTAGAAATAGGAGTGACCCATTCACACTGGATTTTGCCTGTGAGTAAATTCTCTTTCTTTATGGTTCATACTTATAGTCTGGTAATGTTTCTCCAGAGGTCAGGTTAATCCAGTCATTTGCCCAAGTGCTGAAGATCAGATTCCTGAGGTTTCCATCTCTCTTGAGTTTAGGGGACCCAGATTGGTCATGATGCTTTACCATCTATGATGGAGCACGATCAGCCATAGTGCTGAGCTAAGGAAAGTTTTAAGACCTTCCAAGTTCATTTATCTCAGGTCCAAACCTATAAAGTGGAGAATCACCTGTGAATTTCTCAGACCAGAAGTGGGTCGGGGAAACACAATGGTCCCTGATGATGAGTTACAGAATAGGAAATTCCCCTTTTCTCTGTTTTTTCTCAGTATGGACTCATTCTCTTTGCTCCAGATGGCCCGGATACCCCCATTATTGTCCCCACAGAACCTAATTGCACTGTGGGGGCAACTCTTAAGTTGTCCTGCTCTGCTGACTCTAACCCACCTGCCCAGTACATTTGGCTTTTCAATGGAGTTCATATGATGTCTACACCCCAGCTATCTATTCCTAATGTGTCATTGAATCACACTGGAACCTATACATGTATTGCATCTAATTCAGCCACTGGCCTGTCTAGCAGCAAAGACATCAATATCACAATCTTTGGTGAGTAGAAGGAACTGGTCCTCAGCTTTGTGTTGGGCTCCCCCCTTCCCTTGCATGAAAGAAACAAAGGTTAGTAGCATTCTGCTCCCTGGGTCCCATGGCACCACATATTGTGGTGGAAGGAGCTCTGAACTCAGAATTGTGATACTTGGGCTGGAGACTTGACTCTATCATCTACCTGTGCACCCAGGTATCCCTCCTCCATTCTGAGCCTTGGTCTCTTCCTCTGGAAGGCTGGATACTCCTTCACTGCCCATAGCACAAGGTTCAGTGGTAGAGAAAGTCCTTTTTGCATTTTAGGTACAAAAATCATGTGAGTTGTTGTCATTCTTCTCTCCATTCTCATTTTCATTCTCTTCTGTCCCAGAGATACACCCTCTTCATCCTTCCCCAAGTTCTAGGGTCATAGTTTCAATGACTGTCCCTGGACCCTGTGGTCTTTCTTCAGTCTGTCTCACTTGGTGCTATGGGCCTGCATGGGGGCCTTGGTTGAAATGTAAGCTCTGATCCTGTAATAGGGTTGATTGATCCTCTTTGGAAGGGAAATTCAGAAGATGGGGAGGGGAATTTCAACTTTTTCTTCTTTCACATGCAAGAGACTCAGCTCTGCATCTATGAGTTCCTTCTTTGTGACATGCAGTATCACGCAGAGACATGCCTGGGCTCTTATCCAGGGAGAGTCAAATAGCCTTATCATCAGGTGCCTGGGTCTGGAATCTCAAGACTGCGTAAGTTCCCTGGTCTGGCAGCTCACCTGATACTCCGTATGTGCTCTGTGGACAATGGCTTCTGGGTTAATATTGTGTCTCACTCACATGTAGAGATGACAGGCCCTCTGCATCCCAATTCACACTGGAGTGTAGCAGGTCCCTAGAGAGTTCTTCTGTGGACTCAGTTTCCTTTTCTTTCTCAGCCCTGTTAAGATTCATGGAGTTTGGTTGTTACACACCCACAGCTTCCTGCCCCTGTATGTGTTGTGTTGGAAGGAGATAAGTCTGGGGCAGGTGGAATGGAGAGCGGGAGACTTAATTCTAAAGAACTGGTTGATCAAAGACTGTTTTGTCATTGCTCCTCTTGTCCAGAATAAGTGATCTTATTTTCATTACCAAACCTTGGCCCATTTGTTAGCAGAAGGTAATTATTATCATCACTGACAATACATAGAACACTTGAAATACAAAGGTAAGGGACATGAATTACAAATAGACTAGAGGCAGGAAGACCAGTAAGATGGCCATTGAAAAACTTCAGACGGAAAATGATGAGGGCTTAAATTTGGTCAGGGTAGTGAGGAGGAAGAGAAATGTAAGGTCACAGGATGTAAAGGTGGGATGAGTATTACAGTGAGATCATCTAGTGTATACTGCATTATTTTATGATTGGGAAATCAATGTCCAGAGAAGAGAAAGAATTTAACCAAGACTCAACAGTGAGCAAGGGACAGGGTCAGGATTCTGAGTCTCCAGATTCCAAACCCCAAGCTCTTTCTGTTCCAATGCACTGCCTTTCAAGGATAAATGTGGGAGACTCATTTAAAGGTTTTTGAAGAGAAAAATGACATCATTAGCATGGAATTTAAGGAAGATTATATTTATACAGGGGTATAAAAGATGAATGAAGGAAATGAGAAACCAGAGGCAGGAACACTGATCAGAAAATTTTGCTATTATCTGGAAAAGAAGAGATCGGGGGTCTGGAACAGAAGTTGAGAGGAGGAAGTAGATGTGAGAGATGCTGTCCAAGCAGAATCAACACAAAGAACCATAACATTAGGAAGAATATCATAGCTACTGATCAGATGTGAGGTTTGAAGGAGAGAGAAGGTCAAAGATGTTTGTCAATTTGAACCTGGGTGACTGGGAGGTCAGTGGCACCATCAACAGAAACAGAGAAGGGAAGTGGGCACAATGTGGGAAGGAAGTCATGAGTTAAGAAATTGGACATGCCCAAAGTTCAGGTGTTTCCAGATCTTTGCCAACACCCTACAATGTGATCTTGTCAAGGAGATACCCAGGGTCAGAGGAACAAAGGCCAAGTTGGCTTCCTTGATCAACAAGCATTTATTAAGTATTTCCAGAGTGCCGGGCACTGAGCACAAGTGCTAGACTCAAAAACACTCAAGGTTCTTTCTCTCTTTTCTGTGCATAACAGAAACAGTAGTTAATGGCTCCTCGATCTCTGGAGGGGCCATGGCTGGCATTGTGATTGGAGTCCTGACTGGAGTGCCTCTCACTGGGGTTCTCATCTATTTCCTGTTCTTCAGAAAGACTGGAAGGTAAAATAATGCTTCCAATGGTTGCCATCCCCTCTGACTCTGTCTCAATACCAACATGGTTTTCAGCATCTTCTATCCTCTTTTATACCTGATATACCTCCCTTTCCAAACTCTTACTTTTCAGTACTAATTCCCTTAGATAGCTTACTTCACTGGGCTTACATTTTGTTTTATCCCTCATACTTGATTACCTCTTGGAAACAGGTGTTCACTTTCCCATTGGGGTGGAAACTAGATATAACCATTTTTCCAGATGCTCAAAGGGACTGAAGTCCAAGAAGTTCCAGAGGGAAAGAATAGAAAGGGATGCAGAGAGAAAGGAGATAGTTACTACTCAAAACCTAGGGAGAGAACAAGTGAGGGAAAAGGCCACTGAGGCAAATCCAGACTGCATAGACAAGCTGAGTAGGAGACTAACACCACCTGTAGGTGAAGTATCTATTGAGGGATAATGCATAAAGCCTGCGGATAACCAAAGGCAAGCCTTGACTTCTCCAATGATCCCTTCCAGCTCAGGGAAATTTTTTACTTAGCTTGTGAATGTGAGTCCCTCATGCGTGTTCTTTCTTAAGGGCCAGCAAACAGTACCTTTCAGAGAAGAACTCTTCAACACCCAAACATGGTAAGTCAAAACACCAAGCAACGAAACCAGTGCCAATGTTGACCTTGGAAGGTATGGTTCCAACCACAGTCCCCTTTATTTCAAGGAGAACCTATGAGTTGTCCTAATGGGAGCTACCTCCCTTTGTTTCTTCTTGATAGGAAGATCATGAAGCCTCATACAATTTAACTCTGAGAAGAGTCCTCCATTAAATTCATTTTAAACAGTATTTATTAACATGTACTCTCATTTGGCACTGTCAAAGTCCTTCATATTTAGAGGAGTAAGTGTTAAGTTGTTCTTTGTGCAGGACTTAGGGATGGTGACATTCAGCACTATCCACTCCCTTTCCTACTTCTCTACTCACATTCTGACTGACCCTGGGGGCAATATCTCTATGCCACACTCTCATGTATGGAGAGAGAGCTGCAGTAGCCAACCTCCATGGTCACTTCTACATCAACATCTCTGCTTCTAAATCATTGCTCAAATGCAAACTGACTTTTCAGCACACACTAGTCATTTTGTGTTGCTTTATTTTCAACATGGGCTACCAGCGTCCAAAAACTCATCCCTAAATGACCAATAATTTACTGAGCATGAGGTTCTCTATACTTAGTGAGAGAAGTCCTTCCACAACAGAGGAACCGTCCAGAGCTGCCATACTTGGGGCACAGGCTTTGGCACCTCTGGATAGCCTCCTTGCCTTGATGAGTCACCACAGCCAGGCTTTGTGATTAAAATAAAACTTCTTTGATCTCACTGAGCTTATATTCTCTGGAAGTCTCTCTGTTCTGTCTGTCGAGACAGATTTATAGATGCGAGGAGGTGATAGACCAGGCCCATCTAGAGTCAGACTCTAGAAGTTTTAGAATCAAAGACCTGGAAATCTGAACAAATCTGAATGTGCACATCCCATTGGGAAATCTTAGAAGCCCAGATGTTCAGAACCCTAGATGAAGGAGATCCAGGAATTCCTTCACTGGGCATTTTCTCATTGTGGCCCCCATTCCTGGAAGGTTCTTCCTCCTCCTCTGCACCTCCAGGTTTCCTTAGGGTGCCAGCTAAGATCACAGCTTCCATAAGAAGCCTCTCCTCATTCCCATCAATTCTAGTGCCTTCCATCTCTTGGTTATCTCTCCCATATATGTTGTTTACACACAGTTTGCAAGTTGTCTCATCTTTTAGACTATAATCTCCTTGAGAGCAGGGATTGTCTTTTGCTTTTCTTTGCCCGGTGCTTAGCACAACACCTGCCACATGATAGGAACTACAGGAATGACCCTCTGTGAGGGAGATAGAGAGAAAGGAATGTCCTCTTCATCTGCTTGGAGAGTAAGGCTGGGGAGAAGAGTCAGTCCTTCACAGAATCCAGGCTCAGGATACCCCAATCAAATTTTCTTTCTGGGTTTCTCTCCCTCCAGGTAAGGATACCATCCTGTATGAAAACACTGTTTTTCCAAAAGGCTCAACTGTGTCAGCACAGGTAGGGACAGAAGGTCTCCTTCACTCACTTCCAGCACTTTGGGGTATCTGTCAGGGAGTGGGAATGGTCCCTTTCTGCTGATCTGGAGATTCTTCAGTCATGTGTCTTAGGCTTTTAACGTTCCTGTGAGATTGCAGGATCTCTAAAGCATGTTGATGAAATATGGAGTGTCTGAAGGAGGCTGTAAAGAAAGTGGACATTCCCTAGCCTTATGAAGAGATCTGGTTATGGACCAGCCTGGACAAGAGAAGACTTTGGCAGAGAATATGGTGGCAAATGGGGAACTGATCACTCTTTGGAGGCATGACATATGGGGGACAGATTAGATTGACTCTCCTTGGTCCCATAGGGCACAACATGGAGCAAAGAGGTCCCTAGAGAGGTCAATTCAGGCTGGATGTCAGGAAGTCTTGGTAGAAATGAGATGCCAAGTGTTCTTTCCCCAATCACCCCCATCTCTCCTCTCAAACATGACAATTCTCTAGTTCAAGATATCATCAACTCGATCAGACTACTGCAACCACTTCCACATTGGTGTCCCAAGCTCCAGGGTCTCCCCTCTCCTCCACACAGCAGGCACAGGTTTGACCATGTCCCTCCCAAAATCAAGAATATTCAGTGGCTCCCTGTTTCCAGGAAGAGAAATAACTCCTCCTAGTTTATTTATTTTTGTCCACCTGCTGACTTTATTGATGTAGGGAACTCCCATTTTCAATGTTCTTAGGCAGTCTATAATCTTAGACATCTGCTAATCACTGAAACCATAAGGGACTTGACCAAGTGCTTAATACCAATTTCTGGCAGAGGCTAGATCTGAAATCTGCTCCTCCTGGTTTCCCAGCCAAGTCTTTACCTACTGGCCCCTGCTCCTTGGATGGATCTAAGGTCACTGTTTCCACATTTATTCACTTTATTGTCCTTCCTCCACTCAAAGGTTCAATCTAATCAGCCCCTCTGTTGTTCCAAGGACACCCCCTTCCACCTGCCCTCTCTGGGCTTCTGTCTAGGCAATGTCCCATTCCTGAAAAGTGCTCCCTCCTCACCTCCTTCCCACGGAATTCTGACCCTCCCGCCTGTTCTTCTCAATGCCAACCTCGACAGGAGCCTGCCCTGCTTCTCTCTTGACATTCTTCTCTATGTGTTTAGTACCTGATTGGATCTTTACTAATGGTTCTCTCCCAACAGAATATTAGCTCCTTGACTGCAAGACTGTGTCAGTCTTGTCTGTTCATCCCATGTTGTTGGAATGAATGAATAAAAAAATTCAATCATTCAATGAATGATTCCTATTCAGTGCTGACTGTGTGAGAAGCACTCTGCCAAGTGAAGACTTTACTAATGCATGTAAAAGTGCTCATTGTACACATGAAATTATGTTGAAATTGGAGGAGATTCCACATATTGAAAAATGGTTGTCAGATATGGACATTTTGCTTGGGAAAATTACTGGGATGGTAAATGGAATCAGAAGTCAGGTCAGAGTGGATGTGATTATGGTTCCAGAACAGGAATGCAGGAGAGAAGGGAGGATTAGAGTGGGGGTGCCCAGGCTAGGAGTTCCAGGACTGAAAGAGTCAATTACTGGAAAGACTTACTTTGTGGATCAATGATAACCACTGGTGAGCAGCAGTCTGGGAAGTCATTCATGGCTAGGACCTAGGGCTTAGTTTGTGGGCTGCTGCTGATACAACCATGACTCAGGACAGAGACGTATTTTATAGCAGGAATTCCAGGAAAGAAAAGAATGAGCCTTCCTAGGATTTATGGCACAATATCTGGCACATAGTGGACACTAAATAAGTGTTTGTTGATTGGATGCAGGTGGAATGGGCTAACAGTGACATGGCATCCTCCTCCACACTGGGAGTATCCAAGAAATGCTGGATGACCACTTGTCACAGGAGCTGTAGAAGACATTAATGTTAAGGTCTAGGTTAAACTAGATGTTCTCTGAGGCCCCTTCTTAATCAGGGGGTCCATGACCATGACATCTCTAAGACTCCATCTGATTTTCACATGTCATAAGGTTCCTTCTACATGAAGCAATCTCTGTCCTAAATTTTTTTCAAATTCTGGCTTTTGTAGACTTTTACTAGCTGTTGTTTCCCCCTCCACAGGGACTGAGTTCCTCTCCTGCTTTTCCAGAAATCCCGTCTGAGAGTCCCTATCAGGTACGTGCACAAGAAGGGGCCAGTTCTCTCTCAGGAACCAAGGGACAGGTCAAAATGCTGGTTGAGGAAGGTCTTGTTGTTGCTGATGGGAGAGGGAACAGAACAGGGCCAGAATGGAGGGAAGTGTCCTCCTCTTCCCAACTTCTGTTCTGGGATGTCAGTGACTTCTATTCTCTCTATCTGCAGGCATTGAACAGAACCCAAGTGGATGTTTATGACAAGATCAATCCCTGGAAGAGTCCTCAAATCCAAGGAAGAGGGGAAAGTCCCTAGGGTGTTGTGACAGCCTTTATGTTTCCCTTCCTTAAGGGAGAGTTCAGTTGAATCTCTCAGGGGAAAAAGCTGAGACTTCTGGATCAATGGGAAAAATCAAAGGGGAGAGAAAGAAAGAGGCTGAATATGGGTAGAGGAAAGGCTTCCAGGGACCCAGGGGCACCCAGATCACCTAGAGAGGACTGAGAGGGATGAAAGAAGATAGAGTTGTGTGTGCCCAGGCTGGTTAGAAGTCAAGGTGCCCTGTGGAATGAAGTTGGGTGCATGTTCTGTTGGTCCCAACCTGCTTCAATATTTTCAATGTCTCCATTTTTCCTGTCTTCTTCATTCCCTTTACCCATGTAAAAGTCCTTCTGGAGACTTCCACGTTTATTCCTAGTGAATCCAGGTGTAGCTAGTCCAGCTTATCTGCATGGTCCTCAGATGCTGAGATTCTCAGAGTCAAAAAGTCCACGCTTCTCTGCTCCTGAGGTTCCATGGAACCAGTAATCTTTGACTCCAGACAACAACACTTCAAAGATGAACCAGATCATCTAGGTCCAACAGAGGCAGAAGTGGCTAATGGCAATGGAAACCCTTACAATGTATGAAGAAAGCAGTCACAGAAGGACAGTGGCAGTTTCAGGGACCATGACTGCTCATGAATGGGCTCTAATGACCATGACCATTGGAGCCCAATGGGGAACTCTAGTCATAGAGTAATCCACAAAAGGAAAAAAGGACTTCCAGGGCCTGGGGCTGGGTGGCATGCCTTAGCTACAGGGATCCTCAACCCAAGTATTTTGTACCATTTTGTTTGAAGTTTGTACCCACTCCTTTGGGGGAAGCTGTGTTTATGGGACAATGCACCCCCCCCCACAACTTTTGGATTTACAGGGGATATTTTGTACCAGTTTTTCTTACTGTTCCTTTCTGGTAAATACTTTACAGGCAATAATTGACTTTTTGACTGGTTGCTAATGGGGAGCACACTAAGAGGAACTTATGAAAAACAGTGCTAGAACCCAACAGCTTTACTCCTGGGAGGGAAGTCATCAGCTCCTTCTGGGGCCCCTAAATCGTGAACGGCAGTGGCATTTGGGTGAGGTGCTACACTACCAGGCAGGTATCCCAAAGGCATCAAGGACAGAAAGAAAAGAGTCATCAGTACATGGAGGGAGGGGGAAAAATTTAAGACTTACGGAAGTGACTGTTGAAAACTGAAAACAAATTAATTTTTAAAAATAAGTAAAAGGAAAATTTTGAAGGGAGTTTAGAGCTCACCTCTCTAACTAAATGGGAGAGGAGGCTGAGGGGGTGGAAAGATGAATATCAAAGGCTTCAACAGATGATGAGATCTAACGTGATCCGCTTTTTTTAGGAGTGACATTTTGTTCAAGTATTGAAACCCACCAGAACTGCAGATGGAGTGTGGAGAACAGAAGCGTTCTATTTCAGTTCCCCAGGACTCCCCTTTTTCTCCTCTGCATGTACATTTTTCCTGATGCTCTTGGGTTTTCCAGAGCAAGTACCCAATAATTTCTGTCTCTGCCCCACCCTCAGTTAAAGTCCTCTCCTGTAACCAATAGGTATAGTCAAGAAAAACAAATCACAATGAATTTTCTGTGCCTAAGGAAGTTCATGCATCACCCCTCTGCCAAAGGATGGGAGGAACATTTCATCACCCGTCTTTTGAAATCAAGATTGTTCAATGCTTTCATCAGAGTTCTAGGGTTTTTCCGGAGTTCTTTCCCCACAACTTACTATTGTGATAATTGCATGAATTGGTCTTCCTGTTTGACTCTCTTTTACTCTGTCTGCATCAGTTTATACAAATCTCTCCATATTCTTCTGAATGCTGTATTCCTCATTTCTTGTGGCACAATAATTTTTCAGTATAATCGCACATCACAGTTTGTCAGTCATGCTCCATTTGATAAACATTCATTTTATTTCTGATTCTTTGCTATAACAAAAAATGTGGCTATAAATATTTTTATAAGTTAGTCTAAGGATAGGGCAAAGACAATCAAAATAGCTCTGAGCCCCCACCTACCAGAAACCCTGCTTCATCTATTTCTACTACATTTTACTGAAATGATATGGTCATGTGAATTTTCCTTGTTGGAGTTGCCTGTCACCTACATGTCAGCAACCAGATTTGTTTATCTGAATTCTGAATTTTAATCATTGCAGAGTTCCAGTAAAGAGGGGAAACAACCCACAGACTATCTAGTGGGCATGTTTTTATTTGTATGTATATGTGTATATGTATGCATGCACATACATACATATATGACATCTATATCTGCATATAGAATATCATAGAATATCTATTGTCTAGTTTCATATAGTCTACCAGCTCCTCCAAGATAAAGATGCTCTATATACAGGAATTTAAGGGAAAATAATTAAGTAATTTTAGAGTCATTTTTTTATAGAAAACTCTTCCTATAATGATAGATAGGGAAGAAATATCAGCAGTCTTTTCGTCCTGAGGCCTAAGAAACTTGGTGAGCATCTCCATAGGTCCAGGGAAGGCTGCACTCTTCTTCAAGGTCATAGGATTTCTTCAGTACATTCCTTAATTGCAGAGCCAGCTTTGCCAGGGCCTTTGTGGAAGGTGACCTCCAACTGTGCCTCTCTCCTCCAACGCCTCAAATCTCACCCTCCACCCCACCTCCTAAGGTGCCACGTTTGATATGGAAAGGGTAGGGAGAATTCGTGTGGAGACTGTGCTGAGGTCAAGAGAGTAATCTGCCAATAAAGGTCTTATACAGGCTGAACAAAGTCTGTTAAATAAAAATCCAGACCAGACTGTTTGCCCTATCAGCTGAAGGTAAAGAATGAATAGGCAAAGACTGCCTGCTACCAGTCAATCTGAGATTTCCTATGGCTTAGAAATCTTCCTTATTTTTGGCCATATGTTCTGCCCCCAATTCTGATACTGTTTCCTCTGTGAGTTTCAATTACTGATCCCTGAGCTCCTGGCCTTGAAAGTCCCACAATCGGGTATCACTCCACACATCTAGCCCAATCTTATCCTACTTCCATTTGGTCAAACCTGGCCACTTTCCCTCCTCAAGCATATCATGCAATCTCCCATCTCCAGGCCTTTGTTCAAGCTGTTTCCCCATACCAGGAACTTCCTTCTCCCTTTTTAATCTGTTGAAATTCTATAGTTCCAGGAAAGCTCAACTCAAAAGATATCTCCCACAGGAAGTTGTACCCTATCCTCCCAGTCAATAAGATGTTTTCACCTCAGGTCTCCCAAAGCATTTATTTTGTATCAAATGAAATAACGTATTTTGAATGTTTTCTAAATATTAAATCATTATATCAATGTTGTCATGAAAGTGATGGTGAGTGGTTATTATTATACATCTCTAAAATACCTGTACTAGACTTTGAGCTCAAAATTCTAAAGTAATGGATGTGAAAAGGGGGCACCTACTTTGGCTTGAAAGGACCTCAGAAATCCTTCCCTCTCAGATTTTCCTCTGGCTACTCTGAGTGTATTTTGTATCTGAATAGTTAATTAATTATTATCACCCCCATTAGAATGTAAGTTTCTTGAAAGAAGAGCCCTTTCTTTGTATCTCCAGCACTTAGGAAGAATACACATTGATTCTTCATCTACCTTGACCCAGGCTCTGAGCTAAGCACTTTATAAATATTCTCTCACTTGATCATGTGCTTATCACAGCAGCAGTCAAATAATAAGTGCTTATTCAATGTTTTACTGACTATTGACTGATTCTTACGCGAGTTGGAGATAGCAGAGAGGGAACTTCAAGTAGAGTGGACAGCCTATGCAAAAGTACAGAGGTGGGAGATGGAGTGTCATGTATTCAGGACAATCAGTCATCTAGTTGGACTGGAAAATTCTGCTTGATAAAGAAACATTTGTGAAAGACTTTAAATGTCAAACAAAGGAGTCTGTATTTTATCCTCAAGGCAAAAGGGAGCCACTACCACTTCTTGAGCAGAGGAATGATTTGATCAGTCCTGAATATGAGGAACATGAATTTGCCAGTTGGGATTATGGGTTGGAGAGCCAAGAGACTAGAGTTAGGAAGACCACTGTTCAGGCAAACAGTGATAGGTACCTGAAACGTAGTGGTGACTATGATGAGAGGGGATGAATATAAGAGATGCTATAGGGGTAGAACGAACAAGGTTTGGGAATGAATTAGACATGGGGTGGGGGATGAGGCAGAGGAAAGGCTGGAGGCTGCCTCCGAAGAGACACATTTAGGGGAATGGGAGGATGCTGCTTTCCTCAACAGAATAGAGTAGTTTGTAGCATGGACAAGTTTAAGAGAAATGTGATTGCCTCCATTTTGAATGGGTCCATAGAGCAAACATTAAGTTCAAATGATGGTGGAATTTTCCATTGGAAGGGATTTCAAAGATGATCTTGTTCAAACCATGAAACCATACATTGTCTTGTCCAGAATCAAAGGGCTTTTGCTCCACATACTCTTAGGACCCTAGGGCCATGGAAGTCAAGAGTCTGAGAATTAGACCAGAAAATTTTCCATCTGGAAAGAACCTAAGAAAATATCTAAATGGTTATCCAACAGAAATATGGGCAGAAATTTCTAAAAAGAGGTTTAGTTTGGAGACTGAGAGGGGAGAGTAAGAAGACAAGGAAATATTAAGATGATGAAGCCCTTGGTTTCATAGAGCATGGACCCTGGAACACAAATGCATCCACTGAGTTCCCTGGCTTTCAGTCAGCTCAGCAGTATAGGTGTGACTCTTACCCTTCCTCCTACTCTTGCCTGAAGACTATGGATGCCTCTGGCACCCTAGGAGTCTCCCCTCTCTCAAACGTGATTCTTTCTCTTTCTTCTGGTTGCTTGCCCTCCTTGCCTTTAGCTTTTGCCCAAGAGAATTGCCTATGAACATCACCTTAATGAAGAAAAGTAACCAAGCTGTGACATCATCTTTAGGGACTCCTTTCTCCTTTTTAGGGTTGACTAGCTTTCCAAGGAACAATCTTGTCATAAACATCCACTTTGATGATGTCTCATATCTATGGATGGAGAAAGAAGATGGCATCTCAGAAGGAAGGGAAATCCCAGGACAGTCTCTTGTCCCTGAACTCTTTATCTCATTCCCTCTATCCTGACTCAGTTTCTCAGTTCCATTAGCAACAAAAATCCATCCAGAGCCAACATTTCTGCATCTCCCTCAGTGTCTGTGTGAGGTCTGGCCCCTGTGCACATAACTGGTAGAGATGGAATGGCAGATGAGGCTGGTGAGGAGTCCAGGCTGTGGGGTGGGAAAATCAGCAGTCAGTCAGAGACATCTAAGATGTCAGAGGTCAAAAGGACCTTGGGACAGAAAAGATCAGAGCTAGGAGAAATCTTAGGTCAGAGAATGTCAGAGTTGGGAGGGACTTTAGGCCATAAAATGTCACTACTAGAATTAGTTGTAGAGACTCCCACAGTCATGAATCCTCAAAGTAAAAAGAGATCTTAGATATACCTTGTCCAATCCAAACAGAGAATACCAATTTTCTCTACAACTCATATGATAAGTGACCATCAAGCCACTTGAGACTCTAGCCATGAGTCATCCCCTCTCCGACTGCCCCTTGTCATCTGCCATGATGCCTGATCCATAAATCAAGGCTTTCAGGGCTTAGCCCTTTCACAATTCGTAGTCCCACTTTGGGGTCCTCAACTTTATTCCCTTTCTCTCATGCTTTCAAGTTCTTGGCCATTTTCTAAGGTTATTGTAGGATAGAAGGAGGTCAGTTTCCACATTTACAAAGGACAAAAATGGTGGAAGTGGATTGACATTCAACTATAATTCTGACCATATTTCCAGAGTCAAACTCTTTCTTTACATGGACTCTCCCACTGCCCTCCTGAGGGTGAGTGAGCACCTTGTCCCTTGTCCCACCATGATCAACACAAAAGACCTAGTCCCTGAGAAAAGAAAGAACAACTTTCATTATAATCCTTACAATAACCTTGATAGATCGGTCTCGCTGTTCCTTGGCCTGTATGTATATTTTCAGGCAAGAAGTTGAGCAGGAAACACTAGGGATAGCATGTTGTGTCCTGGTCTATCTCCTCTTGGAGACAGGGTCCAGCACTTGCAGAACCAAGTGACTAAGGTCACTAAGGAACTAAGGGAATGAAGAACAAGAATATATTAAGCACATTTTGTGCCTCAGTTTCCTTATTGTGAACTAGAGATAATAATAGTGTCTATCACACAGAGTTGCTAGAGTATCAAATGATATCATCTATGTGCAATTCTTTGTAATTTTTAAGGAATTATCTACATGTAAGCTCTAATATTTTTATAAGGAGGCAGGTCCCACTAAGCAGGCTTTGACTGGAAGGAGAGAATGGTATAGCAAAGCTTTCATGTAATGCTTTCTGCTGAGATTTCCTGGGCATGTGTGGCATGAGCTATGGAGGACTGTTTGTAGAAAGAACAGAGTAGGACATAGACCATCTTTACACACTATGATGTAGATGAAAAGAGTCTTGGATTTGGAGTCAGTGGGCCTGGGTTCATATTCTGACTTTGCCGATTCCTACCTTGACTAGGCTTCTTTCCCTCTCATGCACTCAGTCTCCTCATCTGTAAAATAAGGGGTTTGAGCTAAAAGATCTAAGGTCTTCCTTCAAGGTTAAATGGAGGATTCCATCATCCCTACATGAAGGGGTTTTCTACCTTTCTTTGTGCCCCTCCAATGCACTGATTACATCACTGTGAAAATAATTGGAACGGAGCAACGATCTGGTCATGTCACTCCTCTCCTCAAGGACCTTCAGGGGCTCACTATTACCTACCATCTCAGCATCAGGGACCTTTAACTGATTTTCAGGCCCCTGCACTGCCTTAAGTCATCCTTCCTCTACAGTTTTATCTCCTCTCACTCCTTTCCATTCATGCTATATCCTCTGAACAAACTCAACAACTGCTTAGCTCCAGGACCTGCTCCATGCTCTCCTGCCTCCATGCCTTTGATCACAGTTCACAGGGATATAGGGTAACAGATTTAGAGCTGTCAGGGACCTCACAAATCATCAGGATTTCTGGCTCTTCAATGTCTTTGTCTCAGGGTTCCCCTGGGCACTCAGTCTGGGGAAGCCTATGGACCCTTCTCAGAATCATGGTTTTAAATGGAATACAAAGGATTACATAGGAAACCAAAGTTGCTAAAAAGTAACAATTAAATTTTTTTTCCTATACAAGTTTGAAGTCTAAGAACCTTTCATCTAGTCCAATGACCCCATTTTATAGATGAGAAAACAGGCGAAATGTTGTCACTCATCTGGCATCACACAGATAGAAACTAGCAGAGTAGATTTGAACCCAGGTCCCTGACTCCAAGGTCAACCCTCTTTCCCTCTTAGGCAGGTGCTCCAGGCTAACACATGAAGTGAGCAGCCCATGGCTACAGAAGTAGTAAAACTGTCCATCTTGATCTCAGGTCTTCCTATGACTGAATCCATTGTCGTTTCACTATACAGCACAGTCTTTTGCTTTGTGTATGATGAAATAAAATAAGTGTGTATTTTACAAAAAGAAGTCCTAGAGATATTTAAGGAGGAAAACTCAGGCAGAGTTCCCTGAAGGTCAGGTCCCTGAGGCTCCTTCCAGCTCTAGGATCTCTCTTTGTCCAAAGAGCCAGCTCTGACCAGCCCAAGGGCAACTCCATGTTAAAGCAGCAGAGGAGGGGCAGCAGCTGGTGGTCTGAGATTACCCAGGGAGTGCAATCATCATAGACACTCCATACCCTGTTTACCCAGAACAGTGAGTGTGGCCAGTAAGATGCCCAATAAGCATCAGAAAGGTTGGCCAGCAAGAGGAGAGGAGGCCAGGGCAAGGAGCAAATTCTTCGTGTATCAGGAGAGCATCTTTTGGAGCCAGCAGCAGCAGGGAGAGGAAAGGAATGCCACCAGCCCACCTAGAAGCACCTAGTACTTCTCGAGGGGCACAAATTAGCAGTCCAGAAGCAAAACCCAGAAGGCAACACCCAACATGTTCTGCTCTCAGAACATCACTGCAGGAAGCTGGAGGGAAGCAAGTTCTTTCCAGGTGTTCTCTGTCACCCCTCCCAGGATGGCTTGATTCACCAGTCTTTTCTTGGCTGAATTTTAAAACGGCGCTCCTCTTTGGAATCTCAATGTTTCAACAAACCACTTCCTTTGCATAATTATTAGATGCAAATTTAAGAGTTAAGATAGCATTCAGTGACACCATCTGGTTCAGGCCATACCTGATAGAGAATTACTGAGAGTGCAGGTGTTTTTCCTTTCTTCTTGTCCAGTCATCATCCCTCTCTGTATTTGTATCCCCCACTGGAGGGTTCCTGCCTAATTCTCTTCTCCCAGGCTTAACTGGGCTTCCACCTTCTCCAGGAAGCCTTTCCTGATGTCCCTGTCCCCAACTGCCAGCCTCCTTCTCAAATTGTCTTGGCACCTTTTGTCTCAAATTCTCCTTAGCCCTCATTCCCAATGTTGCATTAGTCTTATTGACGTGTACAGGGTGTTAAGGGAGAACTAGTACATCTGGTGTGAGGATTGCTTAACACTTTTCAAGGCTACTTTTCATTTCTGTTGTTTACCTGCCACCCAACTCTCACCTGTGGTCCAATGGAGCTGTAGCATCTGTAGCAGCCACATTCTGGGAAAATTATTCCAGCATATGAATTAAACCAGATTGAGGGCACCTATGTGCCTTCAACCCACTGGTGAGTTGGAGGTGGGTATCTACTTCAAGCATGTAAAGACTTCCCCAATGGAATAGGTGGGTATGAACAATTTGTTCTAACAGGCCATGAAGGCAGCAGAAGCAGGCTCTGTGGAGCACTGAGAGCTTGTTAGACATTAAGGATGTCATACACTGCAGTCTGAGCCATCAGCAATTGCTGAGCCAGTTGAACTCTTTTCTGTGGGAATGTGGCACATTCTGGACTCTCTGTGTTCTCTAGGTAAGGAATTTAGGAAAACTTCTTCCCCAAGAAAGAAGAAGACTTTGGAGAGACGGACGGTCCAGGGAAGGGCCGCACTTTCCACATCCTCCTGACTCTTCTCTTCTGTTAACTGCTATTTGATGCCTGATGTCAAAAATGAGAACAATACAGAGGTCAGTGTCACTGGGAGTGAGATTGGGGAGCACCCTCTCTTGAATAAGGTAGATGGAAATTATGTTCAAAGGTGCCAGAAATAGCTGAGAGCTTCTCTGCTGAGAATCCTGGAATGGTCAAAGTAGCATTGCTTTCCCATAGGGTGGTCTTGATACAAGACTGATGGGAGCACTTTGAGCGGATGTCAGCTGGATCCAGCAGCTGAGGATGGAGGCTCAGAGGAGAGGAGGGAGACAGAGATCAGCATGATCCCCTTGCCCGCTTGGGTACCCCAGGGATTGGGTGGGAGCTGATAAGGGTCTTCTGAAGGCTCAATGTTAATGTTTGAAGGGGATGCACATGGCTATTCTTTTATCTCTCTGTTCCAGTTTCTGCAAGGAATCTGAGAGTTTGGTCCATAACATAATTTAAGCTCTCTCCATGAACTTGATTCAAAAAGGAACCGCCAGTATGGAAGGCAAAACAATTAAGGGAGAAATGAATCAATAAAGAGGCCAGTATGAAGGACTTAGAGATGGACAGGACCTTGGAGATTGCAAAAATCAAATGCCTTCAATATGCAGACAGAGAAACAGAGGTGCAAACAAGTTAAGGAACCTGACCTATGTTAAATAATAAACAGCAGAAGTAACCTTTGAACCCAGATCTTCTGGCCCGAGACCCAGAATAGACCTTCTCACTACACTCTGTGAGCACTTTGAGGTTGTTTGGCTCCCTAACAGCCCTGGGAAGAAGGTGGTGTTCCAGGAAAATGCAAGCTAAGAATGTCAAGGGAGCTGTCCATGGTCTCACAGCTAGTGAACACCAGAGTTGGGATCCACCCCCAAGTAGCCTCTGACTATAAAGACTAACTTAGCCTCTTCAGAGATTGCTCAGCTATGGGAATAGACCTGGGGCTAGGGTTGTGGACTGATGACCCTGAGCTGCTGTTTTCTCCTCTGTCCTTGACTCAGGGAAGACTCCTCTGGTCAGGTCTGCAGAGACTGACTCTGGAATACATACCCCTGAGACTGGTCTCCTTTCTGTTGGTCTTTGGTCAGTTGTCTATATATGAGCCAGAATCCCCCAAGCTCCCTCTCCTCTACTAGACCTCAGTAGATCTCATATCTCACCTGTGATCAGGAGCCCCTTCCAAAGGCTTCCTTCATTGTGGAGTGCTGCCCACTGCATATAACTTCTCTCCTTGCCAGGAATCTCTGCCTTCCTCTCCTGCACTGTGTCCCCTCTGCAGAGAGCTCCAGGGCAGACCCTGGAGATGTCCCTGCTGGTGACAAAGTTCAAGGCTGTCTCCTCTTTCTCTAGAGGACTGAGGCTTCTCTCTTCAGGCCTGAAGCTATTATCTTTGGCAGGATCACATGGGCCCCATAGGGCAAGGATTTTGTCTCTGATTTTCTCCTTCCTCTACTGTCTTCCTTTTTCCTCCCTTCCCAGCTGCAGTGATTTCTTGCCTCCTAGTCCTCCTTACACTTTCCTCCCTTCTCTGCACAGATCCTTCTCACTGTCCCAAGGGGCACAGGGGTCACTCAGTGTTAGCCACTGTCCACTTCTAGTTTTCCCAGAGTAGGAAGGTTCTGGACCTCAGAATGAGGGTGGGGGAGGGGAGAGGAGTTAACATGCTTGGATCCCTAACTGGGGCTTCTTTTGGGACAGAGATCATTGTGATCCCCTCCCTTACCAGTCTAGACCACAATGTCAGAGCCCTCATTCAGGTACAGTTCAACAGGACTCTGGCAGCAGAGAAGATATGAAGGAAACCAGAGTTGCCACCCCTTCTTATGTTATGATGTGTAGGCTTGTAAAGGACATCTCCCTCCTTAGTTTGGTGGCTTGGAGGAGAGAGCACTGGACCCAGGTCCAGGATGACTGGTGGCAATCATGTTCCCTTGGGAGGAAGGACTGTGGAGGATACCAGTGGTTGGAACTTTGAAGGCCAGGAATGGGGCTGAATCTAAAGGAGGCCACAGCAGGATGCAGGGTAGAGGAGTAGGTCTCTGAACTCAAGGGGCCCTTTGACACTGTCAGTCAGTAAACACTTACGAAGCACCTGCTAAGCTCCAGGCTCTGTGCTAGGTACTGGTATACAAAAAAAAAGGTAAAAACCTTACCCTCAAGGAGCTCCCAGACTAACAGAGGAAACAACATGGAAACAATAACGTATAAGCAAGATAAATCAAAGAGAAAATCTCATAGGGGAAGCAGTCATGTTAAGGGAGAAAGCTTATATTGGAAGGTGACATTTTAACTGGGACTTGACGGAAGCCAGGAGGTGAAGAGAAGAGCAAGACTAGCTCAGAGAATTACCATGAATATTGAAGGTAGACACTGTGCTGAGGACTGTACTGAGGGTGGGAGGAAAGAACAGAATTCATGTGCCTCTCCTTGGGAAGCTTCTGGTCTGATAGGGGAAGCAAGACTCATAAAAATAGCCATTTTTCCAAAGTGGCTAAAGACAAGGTCCCATCAAACCAACCTGTGAGTGTGCTGGGTCAGCTAGTATTTCCCCCATGATGGAGAGGAAAGTGACACTCAGAGTGATCAAGGGACTAGCCCCTGCTCACACAGCAAGTAACTGTGAATCTGAACAAGGCATCCAAGTTTCAGTACATTGAGTGAAGGGCTAGAGAAAAGTCAGGTTTAAATGACAGGAAAAGGAATTCCAGGATCAAGGGACAAGATGCAATAACACTATTTCTCCTTATTCAGGGAAGATGACATTGCAAGATCATTAGATTTAGTGACTTTAGAGATGATCTGGTTCTACAACCTCATTTAAAAATGGGAGAAAAGAAGCTGAAAGACAATAGTGACCTACTTAGTATCACATAAGGAGGAAACAGAAAAGCTGGGATGTAAATGGAGGTCTTCTGGCCCTTAATTCAGTGCTCTACCTTCCTCCACCTCAGGCACAATCCAGGTTCAGTGATGAGATTCTCAAAGTGTGTACATCTGAAAGAGAACACAGCTCCCTGCTTCATTCATCTAGAAGACTTCAGTGGAGTGTCCTGGTGGGACAGGCCTTAGATCCGAAGGCTCTGGGGTCATGTGTTGCAACATCATTAAATATAAATTTGTGGTAAACCCCTCTCTTTCCTCTCCCCTCAGCTGTGTGAGGCTAAGCCTAGATCCCTCTATATCCATTAATCTCTCCAGGAAGCTAAGGTCCATTTCCCAAGAGCTTTGCCCATTGCTCCTCTGACCAAGGGTGGAAGGTAAATTTCACCAGCCATATTTGAAGTCATGATTGGCCCCTCTATGACACTTTCTGGATTTCCTCACCTCTACATTATTATTGTATATGAATTGGTCTTCCTGTTCCAATTCATACTGAGATGATATCTACAGCCAAAGATTCCTGGATTCCTGAAATCTAGGAGCATAAGACCATAGACTCTTAGACTCTGTGAATCTCAACACCTTCGGACTATCCAGATATGATGGATCACCTATACCTTAGTTCATCAGAAAAAGAAGACAGGAAGATATGAAGTATTCCAAATTATTGAAGCATTTGGAGACCAATAGTGTGTCCATCCAAATTCATTCCACAGGGTACCTTGGTTTCTAACCAGCTCAGAACCAACTCTGTCTTCTTTCATATCTCTCCATCCTTTCTGGGAAGGTTGGGTGCTGAGTCCCTGGAAGCATTCCTTCTCCTCAGTTCAGCTCCTTTCTCTCTCTTCTTATTGGTTTTGCCCATTGACCCAAATGTCTCAACTTTTTCCCCTGAGAGATGCCTCTGAACACTCCTTAATTAAGGGAAACAGAACAACATGAGAACTTGTCACAACATCCTTAGGGACTGTTCCCTCTTCCTTAGTCTTGAGGGTTCTTCCAAAGAATGATCTTGTCATAAACTTCTACTTTGGTTATGTCCAGCAGCTGGGGGTGGAGAGTTACCACAGGCACCTCAGAATAGACTCATTTCCTTCCCCAGAGGCTCCTCACCAGTGGTCAAAATACCAGAACTTGACTCCTTCACTCCAGAACCCTCAACCTAGGCACTCCCACCTTCATTCCTCTCTCCCCACCACTTCTCCTGCTTTCCAGTTCTGGAACCATAATCAAATCAACTCTGGCCTGACTTCTGATTCCATTATCATCTCTGTTATTTCCCAAAGCAAAATGTCCCTATCTGGCAACCATTTCTCAATACATGCAATCTCCTGCAATTTCAACATAATCTCATTGTGGACAATAAGCACTTTTACATGCATTACTAAATTCTTCACTTATCCCAGTGCTTTTCACACAGTAAGCACTGAATATGATTTGAATATGAATCATTCACTGAATGAATGATTTTCATTCCTTTATTCTTGGAACAGAAGTCCTGCAGTCAATAGTCAAGCTAATATTCTTTTGGGAGGAAACAATTAGCAAAGACACAATCAAATACCAAACATGTAGAGAAGGATGACCAGAGGGAGGGCATGAACAATAGAAAGAGGCCAGGCAGGTTCCTGTTGGTGGCACTTGAGCTGAACTAAGCAAGAGGTTCAGGATTCCATGAGAGAGTGAGGAGGGAGCACCTTCTAGGTCTGGGATATAACCTGAACAGAGGCCCAAAGACGGCAAGTGCAAGGTGGAGTCCTTGGAACATCTAACAATGATTAGATTGAACCTTTGAGTTCAGGAAAGACAATAAAGTGTAATAAATATGGAGACAATGAAAGAGCACTGAAAGAGCAGGTAGTAGTAGGTAAAGATTTGACCTGGAAGTCAAGAGCTGATTTCAGGTCTGACCTCTGACATATACTGGCATTAACAAACTGGGCAAGTGTTTTAAAGTTTCAATGACTAGCAAGATTTTTTTTTTTATGTTTTCTCTTTTTGCTTTGAGATACCTTATTTTTTTATTTTTAGAACTTGGACTTTGTTTTACTATTTCTTGTTGTCTCATAGGATCATTAACTTCTCTTTGGTTCATCCTAATTTTCCATGAGTCTGTTACTTGGGTAACTGTTATTTCTCCTTCTAAGTTTTTCCTCCCTAACTGGAAATATAGATTCTATAGAGTGCTGAACCTGCCGTCAAGAAGTCCTGAATTCAATTCTAGTCTCAGATCTATAAATAACAATCTTCATTATGGTTCAAATATAGTTTCCATTAACATGTTATATTTATTTATTGATCAGAAATGTGTTTTGTCAGACAAAATTATACCTATGGAGAAACATATTCAATAAAATTTACCTTAAAGTTTAAGTTAAGGCAGAAATGCAAACTAAAGAAACAATATTTAATGTTCTTTAAAATATCCCACTCCAAGCCCTTTGATCCCTTAATGTTGAAGCTGCCAGATCCTGTGTTATCCTGATTGTATTTCCACAATACTCAAATTGTTTCTTTCTAACTGCTTGCAGTATTTTCTCCTTGATCTGGGAACTCTGAAATTTGGCCATAATATTCCTAGGAGTTTCTCTGTTCAGGTTTCTTTCTGGAGGTGATCAGTGAATTCTTTCAATATCCATTTTGCCCTCTGATTCTATAACATCAGGGCAGGTTTCCTTGATGATTTCATGGAAGATAATATCTAGGCTCTTTTTTTGATCATGGCTTTCAGGTAGTCCAATAATTTTTAAATTATTTCTCCTGGACCTATTTTCCAATGAGTTGTTTCACATTATCTTCTCTTGTTTCAAATTTTTGGTTTTGTTTACTAACTTCTTGGTTTAATTCACAGTCATTTGTTTCCTTGAATTAAATTCTCTCTTTTAACGAATTATTTTGTTCAGTGAACTTTTGAACCTTCTCCTCCATTTGGGTAATTCCGCTTTTTAAAATCTCCTTCTCCTTGTTGACTTTTTGGACTTCTTTTTCCAATTGAGTTAGCCTCTTTTTAAAGCTGTTATTTTCCTCAGCATTTTTTGGTTCTCCTTTAGTAAGCTGCTAACTTGTTTTTTAAGGTCTTCTATTGCCTGAGTCCAGTTTAAGTTCCCTTTGAAGGCAAGGGCCTTGACTTCCTCTGACAGTATGCCTTGTTCATCAAAAGGATGGAGGGAGACACCTGTTGCCAGTTACTTGACTTCTGAGTTTCTTCTCCATATCCACTTTGCCTCCAGCTCCACCAAGCCAGCACTTGGTGGCTGAGATTCAAATGAGCTGCTCCCAAGCCTTAGGGGGTTTTGGTGGGGACAGGGTTGCTATTCAGTGTGAGATTAAGTTTAGCTGCTCAGGTGGGGGCAGGGCTGCCATACGAGGTTCAGTTCCCTCAGGGGGTTTACGAGGAGACCTTCAGCAATGGATGTGGGCTACTGCCTGCTTTGGGAGCGCCTATCCACTGCTACCTCTACTGCTATCTCCTGAGGGGACCTGAGTTATGGGGACACCCTGCTCCCCTCTTGGCCAACTGAAAAGACTCTCTCACTGACCTTCGGCGCCTGTGGGTTGAGGGATCTGTGCTGCTGCTGAAGATTCAGTCCCTGAAGCCTGCTCAGATCTGCTCCTCTCAGTGCCATGTGTCCAAGGCAGGGCTGGGCTCTGCTCTGGGTCCAGTGCACTACAAATCTTTCCCATTGGTCTTTCAATTCTCTCTGGGATAGAAATCTCCTCCACTCCATTATTCTGTGGCTTCTGCTGCTCCAGAATTTGTTGAGAGTTCTTCTTTACAGGTATTCTACGGGCTGTGGGGTAAGAGCTAAGTATATGTACTTCTTTCTACTCCACCATCTTGGCTCCTCCCCCTTTAATTTTCTTTAAAAGCCAGATGCATTTCACAGAACAACGATGGCCAATTTCTCCTTTTCAAATAGTGTTGTAAATTGACAGATCATATTTACAAATTTTGCCCACCATCAAATAGCTTGCAAAAACTTTTCAGCATATTTTAAGTTTCAATATAAATGGATGTTTTCAGCTGAAAGCATGTATATTTTTAGAATTTTTTAAGCCACACAGAAAAAAAATGCTCCCAGACTTTTTAAGTGCCTACTGAGTTATATAAAGCCTCTTCTATCACAATGTTTTCTTGAGTTCAAATGTTATTTTCTTCCTTAAAAATGTAAACACCAGATCTTTCACTTCAGATCATTCAATCTGTTTCCATGGCAGCACTTCAGGATTCCCTTACCACTATAAGCCTCATTAGTTGGCTATGGAATTTCTCAATCTTTTTTACATCTTGAGCCTGATCTGTCCTACATACCAGACAAACTAAACCATCTTTTACTTTGATATACAGATTTCCATCTGAGTGCCTATAGTTGGAAAACACACATGCCTTCATTGGATCAATGAGATAGAGTTAAGTAGCTTCTGAAACTCATTCAACCAACTAAAATCCCTCACAGACCCCCCCATAATATCTTTTTTAAAGGGAATTTTTTTCTATTTATTTAATCTTTCTAGTATTACTTCTTTAATTGTTACTTTATTTTAGGGTCAAGCTCTGCACTCTTCTGGAAGCAGTATCTTCACCTTATTTGGTCTTGGTTTTTTTTGTTTTTTTTTTTTAAATAATTAATTAATTTATTTATTTAACTTTTACATTCATTTTCACAAAATTTTGGGTTCCAAATTTTTCCCCCTTTTATCCCCTCCCCCCACCCCAATACCCCAAGCAATCTAATTTTCCCTATCTCCAATCTGCCCTCTCTTCTGTCATCCCTCCCTTCTCTTGTCTCCATCTTCTCTTTTCTCCTGTAGGGCCAGATGACTTTCTATTCCTCATTAACTGTATGTCTTCTTTTCTAGTAGCAACACAAAACTAAACAGTTGTTCCTAAAACTTTTAGTTCCAAATTCTCCCCACCCCTCCCTCCCCACCCATTCCCTTTGGGAAGGCAGGCAATTCAATATAGGACATATCTGTGTAGTTTTGCAAATGACTTCCCTGATAGTCATGTTGTGTAAGACTAACTGAATTACCCTTCATCCTATCCTGCCCCTCATTGTTTCTCTTCTGTCTTTTGATCCTGTCCCTCCCCAAGTGTTGACTTCAAATTGCTCTCTCCTCCCTTTGCCCTCCCTTCCATCATCCCCCCACCTTGCTTACCTCCTTCTCCCCCACTTTCCTATACTGTAAGATAGGTTTTCATACCAAAATGAGTGTGCATTTTATTCCTTCCTTTAGTCAAATGTGATGAGGGTAAACTTCTTGGTTTTTTTTTTCTCAGCTCTCCTCTTTTTCCCTCCACTCAAAAGTCTCCTACTTGCCTCTTAAATGACATAATTACCCCATTCCATTTCACCCTCTTTCCTCCCACTACATTTCTCTCTCACCATTTACCTCAATTTCTTTTAATATATGGTCCCATCCTATTCAATTCAATCTGTGCTCTCTGTCTCTGTATGTGTGTGCATGTCTGTATGTGTGTGTGCGTGCATGCGTGTACATGTGTGTGTGTGATCCCACCAACTACCCGGATACTGAAAAGTTTTAAGAGTTACAAATATTGTCTTTCCATGTAGAAATGTAAACAGTTCACTTCTGGTAAGTCCCTTAAGACTTCTCTCTGCTGTTTACTTTTTCATGCATCTTCTCATTCTTGTGTTTGAAAGTCGAATTTTCTTTTCAGCTCTGGTCTTTTCATCAAGAATGCTTGAAAGTCCTCTGTTTCATTGAAAGACCATATTTTCCCCTGAAGTATTATACTCAGTTTAGCTGGGTAGGTGATTCTTGGTTTGAGTCCTAGTTCCTTTGACTTCTGGAATATCCTATTCCAGGCCCTTTGATCCCTTAATGTAGAAGCTGCTAGATCTTGAGTTATCCTGATTGTATGTCCACAGTACTGGAATTGTTTCTTTCTAGCTGCTTGCAAGATTTTCTCTTTGAGCTGGGAGTTCTGGAATTTGGCCACAATGTTCCTAGGAGTTTCTCTTTTTGGATCTCTTTCAGGTGGTGATAGATGGATTCTTTCAATACTTATTTTGCCCTCTGGTTCTAGAATGTCAGGGCAGTTTTCCTTGATAATTTCTTGGAAGATGATGTCTAGGGTCTTTTTTTGATCATGACTTTCAGGTAATCCCATAATTTTTAAATTGTCTCTCCTGGATCTATTTTCCAGGTCAGTTGTTTTTCCCATGAGATATTTCACATTCTCTTCCATTTTTTCATTCTTTTGGTTTTGTTTGGTGATTTCTTGGTTTCTTGTAAAGTCATTAGACTCCATCTGTTCCATTCTAATTTTGAGAGAACTATTATCTTCAGTGAGCTTTTGAACCTCTTTTTCCATTTGTCTCATTCTGCTTTTGAAAGCATTCTTCTCCTCATTGGCTTTTTGAACCTCTTTTGCCAATTGAGTGAGCCTATTTTTCAAGGTGTTATTTTCCTCAGCATTTTTTTGGGTCTCCTTTACCAAGATATTGACCCGTTTTTCATACTTTTCTTGCATCTCTCTCATTTCTCTTCCCAGTTTTTCCTCCACCTGTTTAACTTGCTTTTCAAAATCCTTTTTGAGTTCCTCCAAGGCCTGAGCCCATTCGACATCCCCTTGGGATGTCTGGGGTACTGCGGCCCCGCCCTCCACATCTTTCCCTGATGGCAAGAATATTTCCTCGTCAGATCCGGAAGTCGGGATCATTTGCATCTCTTCAAAAAAAACTCTCTATAGTCTTATTTTTCTTCCCTTTTCTAGGCATTTTCCCAGACAGCTACTTGACTTCTGAGATTCCTGTCCACCCCCACCTAGATCTGCCCAGCCCGTGCTTGGGGTCTGAGGTTCAAATGGGCTTTCCGCAGCAAGCTTTAGTTCTGGTGCTGGGGTGGGGGCAGGGCCGCCTCCCAGGCTCAGTTCCCTCAGGGGCTTTATGCAGAGACCTTCAGTAATAGAGTGGGGTGGGAGCAGGGCTGTCTCCCAGGCTCAGCTCCATCAGGTTTTATGCAGAAACTTTCCGTAATGAAGATCCTGCCTGGTGTTGGGGGATTCCTGAGTCCTGGACCGCTGCTGCCTCAGCTGCCGCCCACGCCTCTGCCTCCGCCACTTCCTGCCCCTGTCTCTGCTGCCGCTGCTTCCTCCCGAGGGGGCCCGAGTCACGGAGACACTCTGCTCCCCCTCTCGTCCAGCCCAGCCTTCTCTCTCACTGACCTGTAGCTTCTGTGGGCAGAGGGACTTTCCTGGCTGCCTGCTCGGATCAGCTTCTCTGGGGCCATGGCCAGGGCAGCGCTGGGGTGGGGTCTGCTTTCTGGGGCGCAACGGACTCTGTGGACGGCTCTCCAGGGCTCACTGGAACGGAAATCTCTTCCCCTATGTTTATGCACCCCCCGCAGTGATTCAGAATTTATGGGGATCTCTTTTACCTTAATTCTGTGGGTTGTGGGTTCGGAGCTCATAAACGTGCATCTTTCTACTCTGCCATCTTGGCTCCACCCCGGTCTTGGTTTTTATTCTCTGATATCTTGCTATTGCTTTCTCTGGGCATTCAGTGTTGTGTTCTTAAGGATATCAGGAGGGGTCAGTACTAACTTCCATTGTGCCCAAAGCAGTCTCTTCTAGACTGAATTCTGATCACTGCACTTTTTGTCTCAATTTTACAGGTTCTTGCCTTAGATTTGGGTCTTGGCAACACCACTGCAGATTTGTCTTTAATTAGAGTTCCAGTAGACTACTGCTGGCCTCAGCCCCTGTCAGTTACCTACAAGTCTCTGTAGGTACAGAATTATAGACTTCCCTTTGTTCTGAGCTCTCTGCCCTGGTTACTCAACTGCAGACCTCAGATCAAGATAGGAGATGAAACTCCAGCTCCTTGTCCACTATATAGCCTTATGCCCACAGCTGCTTTCACCTCTTAGTGTAAGTCCCATCCTCAGTTGACACTGATTCTGTGATTTAGGTCTGAGCTCAGATTGCAGAACTGCCAGTTGGTTCCTTTTTCTGTTCCCTATCCAATGCCAGGCTTCTCTCCACTTGGATCCCTGACCACTTTTTCCCTACATACACTCAGATGGGCAACTGAGAAAATTAATTTTAAATAACTATAGACAATATAAAAAACTTGGGAGCACATTTGCCAAGAAAAACACAGAAATTATATGAACATATTTTTTTCAAATTTACATAAATAATGTCAGATTTAAATAACTGGAGAAATATTAATTGTTCATGGGTGGGCTGAGTCAATATAATAAAAATGGCAATTCTACGTAGATTAATTAATTTGTTTAATGTCATCTTAATTAAACTACCAAAAAAATTTGTTGAACTAATAATTTAAAAATTCATGTGGAAGAACAAAAAAAATCAAAGGAATTAATGAAAAAATTTAAAGGAAGGAGGTCTAGCAGTACAAAATCTAATATTATATTATAATGTTGTAAGTATCAAAATTATCTGGAACTGGTTAAGAAATAAAATAATGAATCAGCAGAATAGAGTGGATATACAATATACAGTGAACTCTATTATAGTAACCTCATGTCTGATAAATGCATAGATCTAAGTTTTGGGGATAAGGACTCACTTAGCAGCATCCTTCTGAGGAGCCAAATTTGCCTTTCCGAGGTTACCCTGAGTCATCCCTCTTCTTCATCTCCCATCCCACGTCTAATTCATTCCCAACCCTTGTCCATTCTATCCCTATAGCATTTCTTACATTCATCCCTTCTTTGCTCCTCACCCAGTCCCCACTGTTTTAGGCTTCTGTCACTCTTTGCCTGAACTACTGGAATGGCCTCCTCTTACTCACTCTAGTCTCTCAGTTCTCCAACCTATCCCCCTCACAACTGCCAAATTGATATTCCTAAAGCTCAGGACTGAACACATCATTCTTTTGTTCAAGAAATAGCTCCCTATTGACTTTAGGATAAAAGACAGCCTCCTATTTGACATGTAAAGCCCTTCACTATCATTCTCTTTCCCATGTAGTATTTTCCAGTAAGATGACTCATTGTCTCACATGCAGGATACTCCGTCTCCTACCTCTTTGCCTTTGTACAGGCCGTCCTCTCTACCTGGAATGCTTTCCTTGCTTATCTCCAACTCCCTGGGAATTTGTCCATCACTCAGATAAGCACATGATCAAGAGAAATAATATTTGTAAAATATTAGCTCAGTGTCTGGCCCAGAGTAGGTTAATGATTGATGTGAATTCTTCCAAAGTGCTAGAGCTTAAAAGAAATGACCCTGCCTTCAAGAAGTTTGCATTCTAATGGCATTGACAACAATCAGTTAACTTTGTAAATACAAAATATGTTCAGAGAGACAGAAGAAAATGTGGGAGGGAAAGATTTTTGAGGTCCCTTCAAGCCAGTGTAGGTTCCTTCTATTAAATTTTCACAACTAGTACTTGAGAGTTTTGAGCTCAAAGTCTAGGACAGGTATTTCAGAGACATATAGTAATAGGCCATCATCATCATCATGATAGCATTGATGTAATGTTTTAAGGATTAGAAAGCATTTTATCTGTGGTATCTCATATGATACAAAATAAATGCCTTTGGACATGTTAGGTGAAAGACATTTACTGACCAGAAGGACTGGGGACAACTTCCTGTAAAAGATATCCTTTGAGTAGGGCTTTCCTGGAAGGAAAGAATTTCAACTGATAAGAAGGGAGAGGAAGGATGTTCTGGGTATGGGAAAACAGCTTGAGCAAAGGTCTGAAGGGGGAAAATTACATGATATGCTTGAGGAAGAAAAATTGTCTGGTTTAGCCAAAGGAGAGTAGGATAAGATTGATCTAGAAAAGTGGAATGATACCAAGAAAATGCTGTATATTGTAACAACAGTATTGTTTTAAGAATAATTTTTAAAATGAGCAGAGAATCAAAGAAATTTGAATGGTTCCTGGCCAGCTGGATGGACCAGGCTCTCACCAATGAGGACAATATGGTCCTGGGCTAATGTTCTAGTTTGGAGAGTCCTGTAACCTGGCAGCAAGGGGGGTTGAGCCTAGGGCCAACTTTGCAGAAAGGGCCCTCTCTACTTAACATGACCACTACCTCAGTGCAGAATTTCTGTCTTGAAAGTGGGACAGGGAACAAACATAGAGAGAGACCTCAGTAGGGACATAGACTCAGGGGAGGAATAATGGGAATGAACCCAGGCCACTAGACTCAATGGATGGAGACTCAGGAACACCAACCACAAAGCAACTTCTACAGAGACAGCACTTGTGGGGAAAATCTGATAGGGGATGGGACAAGGGTAAGCTCACTTGGAAAACAGCTGTGTAGCTTCTTATTTTAACTAATTATTCCATCTAGGGACTAAACTCAATGTTCTGTTTTATCTGCTGATGCAGAATAATTGTAGTCAAAGTGCTTAAAAATTCTGTACTCTGTGACAACAATTTGACTGTCTTGCTCTAGTTACAACCCTGATTCTTTTTTTAAGAGTTGTATTTGTGGTTTTCAATTTACATGATATTTTATTAACTGGATTGTGTTAAAGATTAATTGATCACCAAAAAAAAAAAAAAAGAATTTTGGAGGACAGAGCCAAGACAGAGAAGAGCCAGCAAGTTGCCTGAACTCCCCGTGGTTTCCCTCAAAACAACTTTAAATAAAGCCTCTAAATGGACTCTTGAGCAATGGGATACACAAAAAGAGAGATGGAACAATTTTCCAGCCTAAGATAACTTAGGAACTGCAGGAAAGGTCTGTCTCGGGTAAAGGAGGAGTATAGGTGGTGTCCCAGCAAGCCAGTGGGAGACTTCTAACCACAGCACGGATTAGCAGCCCAGGCCCCATGGTTCTAGCTCAGCAGGACAGCAGAACAACAGGCCAGCAGAACAACAGGCCAACTGTGAAGACTCCAGCCCCAGTGCAGCAGTCAAACTGCCAGCCCCATGACCCCTGGCAAAATAGGAGTGACTAGACCAGGTATCCTAGCATAGTGGGCAATCTCCCAGGGTAGAAAACCAGTGACTGGGCCCTGGCCCCCAGGGCAAGAAGCTTGTGACAATGGCCCCTATACAGCAGAAGCAGAGTTTGATTTGAAAAGTCACAAAATAGTCTATAAATGAGCAAAAAAAAGACCCAAAAAACAAAAAAAAGCTCTGACCATAGAAAGTTACTATAATGACAGAAAAGATCAAAGCACATACTCAGATGAAAACCACAATATCAAAGCACCTACAAGCAAAGCCTCAAAGAAGAATATGAATTGGTCTCAGTCTCAAAAAGTCCTCTTGGAAGAGATCAAAAAAGGATTTTAAAAATCAAATATGAGAGGAGGAAGAAAAATTGGTAAAAGAAATGAGTGATCCAAGAGAAACATGAAAAAAAGTCAACAGCTTGGAAAAAGAAAACAACTTCTTAAAAAGTAGAATTAGGCAAATAGAAGCTAATGATTCTATGAGACATCAAGAATCAGTGAAGAACAACTCTGAATGACTAAGTTATTTTGATTATTATAAATCTCCAAATTAATTACCAAGGACATATGAGGGAAGAGACTATGGGCATTCAAAGAAAGAAAGAAGTGATAAATAGAAGTATGTATAGAGTAATTTTACATAGATAGAGATAGATAAATGGATAGATATATAGATAGACAGGCAGATATATATATATATATATATATATATATATATATATATATATATATATATATATATATATATATATATATATATATAGAGAGAGAGAGAGAGAGAGAGAGAGAGAGAGATGTAGATAGATGTTTGTATCTAATGGTAGCCATCTCTCTACCATTGGGTAGGGTGAGGGAAGAAAATAAAAAGAAAATTACATGAAACTTTATTAAATATTTAAAAGGAATAGTAAGCTGTACATAGTAGATTTGAGATTTTACATATAGTCATCTTTTTTCTATTCTACTATCTTATGGAAGTGCTTATTTTATTTCTTAAGTTCAGAATAAAATTAATTTAATTAAAAAAAGAAATATAGCATGACAAGAGATTGTGGGGACTTTGAAAGTCAAGCTCTTAGTGACCAGGAATTGAGTGTCACATGGGAGACAATATCAAATGTGTGGCAGAGAAAAAGGAAGATTTCTAACCCATAGGACATCTCTGGCTGAAAGGTCTCAGGGAATCTGGGTCTCTTCATTCTTCACCTTCAGCTAGTAAGGCAGACAGCCTGGATTGGATTTTTTATTTAACAGATTTTGTTCAGCCTGTATAAGGACCTTCACTTACAAATTTCTTTTTTTTATAATAATAACAAATTGATTTTTTAAACTATATTAATTTATTTGTTTTCAGTTTTCTACAGTCACTTCGGTAAGTCTTAGATTTTCTCCCCTTCCTCCCCTCCCTCCCTGAGATGAAATGCAATCTTATAAGGATTCAAACATACATTGTTATTAAACACATTTTCACATGAGTCATGCTCCATGGAAGAATTAAAATGAATTGGAGAAATCATGAGAAAAACTAAAACAAATCCTAACACAAGAGAAAATAGAGAGTTTCATTCTGTGTTGTGATTCCATAGTTCTTTCTCTTGATTTGGATGACATTTTGCCTCAAGAGTCATTTGGGAATGTTTTAGGAACTTCCATTTCTGTGAAGGGCTAATCCCTTCCCAGAAAAATTCCTAGCATACTGTGGTTGTTACTGTGTACAATGTTCTCCTGGTTCTGCTCATTTCACCCAGCATCAGTTCATATAATTCCTTCCAGGTCTCTCTGAAGTCTTCCTGGTCATCATTTCTTATACCACAATAGGATTCCATTACATTTATATACTACAACTTGTTCAGCCATTCCCTAATTGATGGGCATCCCTTCAATTTCCACTTCTTGGCCACCACAAAAAGAGTTGTTATAAATACTTTTGTGCCTGTGGGACCATTTCCCATTTTTATGAACTCTTTGGGATACAATCCTAGAAGCAATATTGCTAGGTCAAAGGGTATGCACATTTTTGTAGTCCTTTGGGCTCTCCAGAATGGTTGGATTATCTCACAGCTTCACCAACAATAAATAAGGGTTCTAACTCTCCCACACCTTCACCATTTATCATCCTCCTGTTTTGTCATGTTAGCCAATCTGATAGGTGTCATGTGGTAGCTCAGAGTTGTTTTGATTTGCATCTCTCTGAATCAATAATGATTTAGAACATTTTTATGTGACTAAAGATAGTTTTAATTTCTTCCTTTGACACAAATTTATTTGCTGATCTCAGACACAGGTAACACCTGAGTTTCCCCTACCCCTTTCATGTCAGGCATGGAACTTTGGGAGCTAGTCTGGGGAGCAAGATCTGAGGTCTTGGAGGGGAGAGGCACAGCTGGAGGCTGCCCTCCCCAAAGATGCTGGGATTAATCTGTTAGGAATTGAGGATTATCATGAAGAAATTCTGTGACCTTGGGGAGGAAGTCAGTCTCACCTGCTTCTAGAAAGGCTTCATGGGCCTCAGGATAAGAAAACTGTTGATCTTTCTCCCTGATGTGTCATCACAGAAAGTAGTCTCAAGGAAATCCTAAAACCACTTAATTGTTTTTCCTTTATGTGGACCATCCTTATTTATGGTTTGTAAAAGACATGGGTCTAGGAAAAACTGACATCATGCAGCTTGACAGAAGATATTTGATGGGTCATTTCCCCTCTTTAATGGAGCCATGCAATGATAAAAACTCGGAGGGAAGAGAAGCAAATCTGACTGTTGACATGGATAGGGAGGGCAACTTCAATATGCCAAGGTCACATGACCTTATCTCAGTGAAGTGGAGCAGACACGGATGAAGCAGAATTTCTGGCAGTTGGGGGCTCAGAGCTATTCTGATTTTCTTTGCATTATCCACACCCCTCAGGCTAATTTGTAAAGCAATATTTATAGTCACACTTCTTTTGTGGCAAGGAATTGTAAACAAAATGTATGTTCATCAAATTGAACATAGCTGACAGACTGGTATGTGAATATGATGTGGTTTGGGGTTACTGGGAACCCCAAAATGTCAGGGAAATGTCTGTCTGGAATGAATTCATGCTAACAATCTTCCAGTCTAGAGGTAATTATTGTAATGCCAATAGAGGCAGGCAGGATTCCTAGGGGATCTTCTGACTTGATGTGAGTGAGAATGATGTTTATATACAAAAAGGGCAGTGAAAGGATGTGGATGGGATTAAGGAGTAGTAAGCAGTCTGTGGTGGGCCAGAAGCAATAGTGAATGGTGTATTCAGTAGTCTGGGGTGGGCACTGCCAAGTAAGCTAATTAAGTGATCTAGCTGGGCTGAACTGAGCCAGATGCCTTGGGCAGAGGCACCAGTGATCTGAGTTACTGAAATGTATGGGAAAATTCAGGTACTGGATTGTTTTCAAAGACATGGTCTTTTCCGTTTAGGGGTCCAGGTCCCATCACGCTATCAAATATGCTTGAATGTTATTGTGCCGCAAGAAATAAGGAATATAGAATCAAAGAAATATGGAGAGATTTGTATAAACTGATGTAGAGTGAAGAGAGCTAAATAGGGAGACCAGTTCATACAATAGTCACAGCAGTAGTAAGGGAAGAAAGAATTCCAGGAAAACCTCAGAGCTCTGATGAAAGCATTGAGCAATCATGACTTCAAAAGATGGATGATGAAATGTACCTTCTATCCTTTGACGGGGGTGATGTATGAACCTACTCAGACACAGTCAATTCATTGTGGTTTTTCTTGGCTATACCTATTTGTTACAAGAGAGGACTTCAACTGACGGTGGGGAGGGAGAGATTGTAGTCACTGAGTACCGGATTGTAAAACTAAAGAGCAGGCAATAAAAAATGTACACAGAGGAGAAAAAGAAAGAAGAGGGCAGGGAAACACAAACAGAATGATTTTGTTCTCCACTCTCCATCGACATCACTGCTTGATTTCAATACTTGAACAAGATGTCCTTCCCGAGATAAACAGATCACATCAGATCTCATCACCATGATGCTAACTCAATCCTTGGATTCTCAACATCTTCCTGGTGGTTGATGGCACCTAGATTCCCAAAAGGAAAAGATCATATCTCTGAAAGCAGCCCAGTCCCTGAATTTTCCCAAGCTTTTCAACAACCCAGATCACTGGCCTCCAACCAAGGCAACTGACCCACCCAAGCATACCTAGATCATCATTTACTTGACTTAGCTTACTTGAGAGTCCTTTCCCTATCACTCTTGGCCCACCCCAGACTACTTACCACTCCATAATCCCATTCTTTCACTGTCTTTTTTGTAAACAAGCATCCCTCTCACCCTCATCAAGTTGCAGATTCAATAGGAACTCTGCCTGCTTCTATTGGCATTATAATAAACTTTGTCACTGAAGGGAAGATGATTTGAGTGCCTGAATTCGTTCCAGTCAGACAGAGCCCCAGCAACCCCAAACTGCATTATTCCCATCTCCCTTAGCCTCTTTTCGCCTTTGACTGGGGTGCTGGATGGTGGATAGCATATTTCACCATGAGTCCTTTGGAATTGTGGAGGGTCATTGCCTTAATTGGAGTTCCTAAGTCTTTCAAAGTAGTTTGTTTTTACAATATTGGTGTTATTGTAGAAATTATTTTTCTGAGTCTACTCACTTCATTCTCCACACTTTTCTTTTCTGTTACTGAGAAGTGTTTGAGTGGGAGTTCAGAAATAGGTCAGAGATTTGTGCTAACCCAACCATTTTGGAAAGAGATCTAGAACTGATGGGGTGCTGTCATCCAGATCAGATTAAGGAAACAGAGTGCTGAAGAACGGTAGGGAATTTGAGTTACTCTCCCCCACCTGGCAAAAGGAGAGGGCAGACACTGGGAACAGCCCTGGGCACCCTGAAGCCCACCTCTCTGGGCAAGCAGATGAACTTCTCTCAAAGTTTCTGAGTCCACAACCATACTGTGGAACTGTGAAGGGAAGAGATAAAGGGGGTGGGCCAGGATAGTAACAGGTCAGAAGTCAATCACCCTAATAATTTTCATATGTGATGATCTGGAAATGCAACTAATGTTATCTAAATTTTACTTAAGAAAATAAAAGCTTGTGAAACAAGGATGTGTCTATTCAGTTGTGAAGTTAAAGTCAGGAACCTCTTTCAAGGCAGTACATATTATGTAAGTGTGTTAGTGAAGAGGAGTAACTTATGAGCTGTCTTGTCTATGGTAGAAATGGAAAGGAAAGTTGTTTGAGCAATGGGTTTAAAAGAATTGGAAAGATAAATAGTTTTGATTGCCAGTTTCAGATGGTTTAAGAATGCTGAGTGTGAGGAAATTTGACAGTATTCCCATACTCTCTCCACTTCTGGTCATTTTCCTCCTACACCTTTTTAGTCCTTGTTTGCTTTATCTCCTTGCCAGATTTGTCTCTTCTAGGCTCAGTGCCCTCTACTTGCAGATGAACACTCAGGCTGGTACCAACTGCTGCCCAATACCATATCCTATCACCCTCTGGACCTGGCATCAGTCAATTTCCAGACACTGGCTAAAGACCCAACCTCTTGAAGGGGAGGACCCGGTCAGGCAGTATTTAGGCTATTTGAAGCCATAGGAATATTTCTGTAAGAAATGTTGGAAATGATGAGTGGATTGATTCAGAAAAATATGGAAAGACTTAGACTTAGGAAGGAAGATACTGTCCATATTCATAGAAACAAATGATAGGAGGAAATAAGCATAGTACAGTCTTACATATATGTGTATGAGTGCATATATATGTATATATATAGTGAAAGAAATTATGATTTTCATAATAATCAATATGATATGCGTAATGAATATGCTAATAGATGAGATTTGTCAGAATTGTCTCTCATAAGTCAGTTACAGTGCAGTTTCAAATGATCAATCAAATCCTTGGCAACAGTCCTACAATCACCTGCATTTTGGGCCTGTGTATCTTAAGTAAAGTTAATCAAAGATTGTAGAACATGTTCCCAAATTTGCAAAGAATTGTATTGTGAGGGTTGTGGGTTTGTCTGGGAAATTACTCATATATAATCTCTGTCTTCACTTCAACAAAGTAGAACTGATCAGGAGTATTTTGATTTTCAAATCTGTCCTTCATGATGAAACAAATTAAATGGTTACCTGATGACCGGCATTTTGTCTCTGACCTGCTGTTTCTTCATTCTCAAGTTATAGACTGGCTCAGTAAAATCCTGTTAGCATTAAAAATGTGCACGTTTATAGATATATACATATGTGTGTATGTATATATATATATATATATATGTATGTACATGTGTATGCGTATATGTAGGGTGATCTATAAATGATTACAGTATAAAAACATCCAAGAGACAGAGATAGTGACAGAGAGATTCTTATGGTAACCATCCAGTACACTTCCTAAATCTTCCATCTCTGTAAACTGTGTCAGGTGAAAGGTGGAATAACTAAGAAAACAAGGGCTCAGGCTTCCAACCCTATCAATTTATTAAGCAATGCATGCCAATTGCATCATAAATCTGGACTGGGTCTCCTCAGCTTTGACACTGGACTCCAAATACAAAGAGAGACGAATTTTTGTGTATTAAAAAAATCAAATAAAACCCATTAATTAAAAGAAAAACAATTAATCAGGATGCAAAATTAGGCAATCTAATTTCTAATGGGAGGAAAAATTAGGGACTTTCAGATTTGGGAAGGAAAAAGTGAATAGATGCAATTCTCTGAAATCAGGAGCTCAACTCTCTGTATTCAGTCAAAGAACATGGAAACAATAGCTGAGTGACCAGTACTGAGCCAATTTTCAGGTAAGACTCATGCGTTGCTTGAGACGTGCAATTGTGAGAAAACTCCTTTTATCAAAACTCAGACTTGACTTGGTTTCTGGTCAATATAACCTAGGTCCTTAGATGGGAGTCTCTAAGCAACAGACAGAGGTGATAACAGTTTCCCAACGATGTAGGGCCAGATTTCAAGCAATGTGATAAACTTTCTCAGAAGACAGAAGTAGAAATAGACCCATAGTTGAGAAGAAAGGGAACTGAGCTAGCTCTGGAATGGTGTCACTAGGCTGAGTCAGTGTGGTTCACTCAATGCTCACAACTTACCCATTCCTGTTTTTATTACCTCACAAGGCTAAAATGAGGCAATGAATATTTGCCCAGTTCTAGGATGTGGTGGGAGTGTCCCAGAATTGGGTTGTTTTTTAACTTTTAAGTTTCTTCATTTGGTCTATGTAAATGAAAGGACTGGGAAAAAGTACTTAGGCAATCTATGCCCTGAGGTTAAATTCTCCATCACTTTTTTACGTGCAAATGAGCCACTCTCCCCAACCCATCTTTTACAAGGTACTAATAAGCCCAATCAAAGTTGTCAGTTGTGTTATGGACCCCTAGAGTAATCTGGTAAAGTCTAGTAACCCCTTCTCAATCTTTTTTTTTAATTCATAATTGAAAGTAATTATAAATTTCAGTTAGAATTTAATTAAAATAATGATGTTTTTTTTCCATCCAGGTCACAGATTCCTTGAAATCCTTCCATTAATTTAATAAGCTAGCAGTGCATTGAGCTCTAGGAAATGAATACAAGTATGAAGATGGTCCTTATACTTTAAGAGCTTACTTTCCAATGGATCAGACTCAAG
Organism: Bettongia penicillata ogilbyi; assembly: GCA_023548195.1. Classification (NCBI taxonomy): domain Eukaryota; kingdom Metazoa; phylum Chordata; class Mammalia; order Diprotodontia; family Potoroidae; genus Bettongia; species Bettongia penicillata. The sequence continues at coordinate 3,614,910 of JAJHZJ010000310.1, read as the reverse complement.
GATAACAGGTAAATGTTTAACAGTTGAGATAAGGATGTATACAGAATACACTTTTAAGCTTAATCTGCGTAATTAATATTTTCTCAAGTCTAGACAATCAACAGAATTTGTTGATTTGTGAGGTGTAAATCCTCAAACTGAAATTTTAACGGGCTTTCAAACTGAGTCTAGCACACACCTGGTAGACACAGGTATAGATGAACGGTGGTCATAGAGGGATGTTTTGATTTAGAAAGTTACAGGGCTAGTGAATGAAACCGTATGGAAAATAGAAGTTTTTAAAGAAATTACCTTTTCTAGATTGCTTTTTTTTTAGAGAAATAGAGAAAATACCTTTTCTAGAAACAGTGCCAAAATTGGTTTCATTATAATTGCAGGTATAAGGAAGGGGTGAGGGAAGTGCATGACAGCTGGTTAAGAGAAGTCCTGGGAGAAAAGGGAAGCATATTCTGGAGTCCAAGTCTAGATGTATAAAATTGGTCACTGAGGTAACCACCAGTCTGGAATGGGGAGAGCCAAGGGCATTTGTTCTAGGAACAAAAGGGGTAAGTCCACGAGGGCTTGGTTCTGGACCAAGCAGCATGGCTGGTGGTGAGAAGAAACCCAGGAGTGAAGAAAATATTTGAAAATGGTCCTCATGAAATATGGTGCTACAACTTATTTTCTTATTTAATTTGCCTCTTAAAATCTTGAAGTTTGCAAAGGCAGAAAGGGATTCGCCCTTACACTAAGATCCTATAGTCACAATAGACTATATTGTCTATAATGTTCCATAAGACCTTCTGGAATCAACAATCTTGGGTTCTAGAAAAGATAGATCATCTCTAAGGTTCTCTCCAGTTTAAAATTCTATCATTCTTGGAACTCAACATGACTACTCTATGAATTTAAATGATCAAAATGAAGCCCATCATCTTTTCTCTAAAATTGCCGCTCCCACAAGTGAAATGAACAAGGGTTTATGTTCTGCTGTGTCCCTGGAATGGTGTTTTAAGCAGTGAAGTTAAAATAGAAAAGCACAAGACAGCCCCTTGACTTCCAGTTCACAGTCCAATGGGGAAAGAACCAAGTAAAAAGAATACATACATATATACATACATATATATAATATATATATTATAATCAAATATATATATCATATAAAAACCAGAAGCAATCAATGGAGGGAAGGCACTAGAATTAAGGGGATTGGAAAAAGCTTCCTCTAGAAGGTGAAATTTTAGCTTAGATTTTTTAAATTATACTTGAATTTATTTTAAACTTAAATATAAAATAAGAAAAGAAAAAATACATTGTCATGTATACAGCAGAACATAAGAGAAGATTCAAAACAAAGCAATAATGAGGGGAGGAGCCAAGATGGTCGAGTAGAAAGACTCATGTATGCTAGCTCCAAATCCACAGCCCATAAATTTCCTGTAAAAAGAACTCCCCACAAATTCTTGAGCATTGCAAGCCATGCACCAACACAGTGGAAGAGATTTCCACTCCAGAGAGCCCTGGAAAGCCGTCCCCGGGGGTCTGTCATGCTCCGGACATGGAGCCCACCCCTGCACTGCCCTGGCTACATGGCCCCAGAGGAGCAGACCCCAGCAGGCTTCAGGGACGGACCCCCCAGCAGCCGTGAAGGTCCCTCCGCCCACAGGTGCTACAGGTCAGTGAGAGAGACTTCTGGGCTGGCCGAGAGGGGAGTCAGGTGTCTCCGTGACTCCGAACCCCTCGGGAGGCAGAGGAAGGGGCAGAGGCAGTGGTGGACTGGAACTCCCAGAGCAGCAGGCAGGAGCTCAGGGCCATTACTGAAGGTCTCTGCATAAAGCCCCTGAGGGAACTGAGCCTGGGAGGCAGCCCTGCCCCCACCTGAACACCAGAACTTAAGCTCACATTGAATAGCAGCCATGCCCACCACTGAAAGCCCTGAGGCTGGGGAGCAGCATTTGAATCTCAGACCCCAAGCACTAGCTGGGCAGATCTAGGTGGGGGTGGAGAGGAATCTCAGAAGTCAAGTAACTGGCTGGGAGAATGCCCAGAAAAAGGAAGAAAAATAAGACCATAGAAAGCTACTTACTTGGGGAAGAGATGTCCCTTTCTCCTTTCATTTCTGATGAGGAAGTACAATGCCTGCCATTAGGGAAAGACGTGGAGGTCGGGGCCTCTCTATCCCAGACATCTCAGGTGGATGTCCAGTGAGCTCAGGCCATGGAAGAGCTCAAAAAGGATTTTGAAAATCAAGCTAGACATGTGGAGGAAAAACTGGGAAGAGAAATGAGAGAGATGCAAGAAAAGAATGAAAAACGGGTCAATACCTTGCTAAAGGAGACCCACAAACATGCTGAAGAGAATAACACCTTGAAAAACAGGCTAACTCAATTGGCAAAAGAGGTTCAAAAAGCCAATGAAGAGAAGAATGCTTTCAAAAGCAGAATTAGTCAAATGGAAAAAGAGGTTCAAAAGCTCACTGAAGAAAATAGTTCTCTCAAAATTAAAATGGAACAGATGGAGTCTAATGACTTTCTGAGAAACCAAGAATCATAAAACAAAACCAAAAGAATGAAGAAATGGAAGAGAATGTGAAATATCTCATGGGAAAAACAACTGACCTGGAAAATAGATCCAGGAGAGACAATTTAAAAATTATGGGACTACCTGAAAGCCATGATCAAAAAAAGAACCTAGATGTCATCTTTCATGAAATTATCAAGGAAAACTTCCCTGATATTCTAGAACCAGAGGGCAAAATAAGTATTGAAAGAATCCATCCATCACTGCCTGAAAGAGATCCAAAAAGAGAAACTCCTAGGAACACTGTGACCAAATTCCAGAATTCCCAGGTCAAGGAGAAAATATTGCAGGCAGCTAGAAAGAAACAATTCCAGTACTGTGGAAATACAATCAGGATAACACAAGATCTAGCAGCTTCTACATGAAGGGATCGAAGGGCATGGAATAGGATATTCCAGAAGTCAAAGGAACTAGGACTAAAACCAAGAATCACCTACCCAGCAAAACTGAGTATAATACTTCAGGGGAAAATATGGTCTTTCAATGAAACAGAGGACTTTCAAGCATTCTTGATGAAAAGACCAGAGCTGAAAAGAAAATTTGACTTTCAAACACAAGAATGAGAAGAAGCATGAAAAAGTAAACAGCAAAGAGAAGTCATAAGGGACTTACCAAAGGTGAACTGTTTACATTCCTACATGGAAAGACAATATTTGTAACTCTTAAAACTTTTCGGTATCTGGGTAGTTGGTGGGACCACACACAGACAGACACACACACGCGCGTGCACACACACACACATGTACACACGTGCATGTGCACACACACATACACACATGCACGCACACACAGAGACAGAGAGCACAGAGTGAATTGAATAGGATGGGACCATATATTAAAAGAAATTAAGGTAAACGGTGAGAGAGAAATGTAGTGGGAGGAGAGAGGGTGAAATGGAATGGGGTAAATTATATCTCATTCAAGAGGCAAGCAGGAGACTTTTTAGTGGAGGGAAAAAGAGGAGAGCTGAGAAAAAAACATGAAGTTTACCCTCATCACATTCGACTAAAGGAAGGAGTAAAATGCACACTCATTTTGGTATGAAAACCTATCTTACAATACAGGAAAGTGGGGGAGAAGGAGATAAGCAGGGAGGTAGGGATGATGGAAGGGAGGGCAATGGGAGAAGAGAGCAATTTGAAGTCAACACTCGGGGAGGGACAGGATCAAAAGACAGAATAGAAACAATGGGGGGCAGGATAGGATGGAGGGAAATACAGTTAGTCTTACACAACATGACTGTTATCGAAGTCATTTACAAAACTACACAGATATGGCCTATATTGAATTGCTTGCCTTCCCAAAGGGAACGGGTGGGGAGGGAGGGATGGGGAGAATTTGGAACTCAAAGTTTTAGGAACAACTGTTTAGTATTGTTCTTGCTAGTAGGAAATAAGAAATACAGTTAATGGGGAATAGAAAGTCATCTGGCCCTACAGGACAAAAGAGAAGATGGGGACAAGAGAAGGGAGGAATGATAGAAGAGAGGGCAGATTGGTGATAGGGAAAATTAGAATGCTTTTAAGTTGTTGCTATGGTACATATGGGAGATATTACCCAAATGAGTAGCTTGGGGAATTTTATCTTTAAAACTCCTCACTGACCACCAGCTCCCCCAGCCAGATAGCTCTGCTGTGAGATATCACAGATGACTGAGCAGTCATTGGTACTAACAGGTCTCATTGTCTCCAGGCCATGAAGGGTACAATGGTCAGTGCCACAAAATCCCGGCCTCTAAATTGGCAGAGATCTCCGGAGTAACTGGAGTGTTCCCTACAGCTTCTCTGACAAGGGATCATCTACTTTCTGCCTGAAGATCATTAGTGGAGAGTAGAAATCCATTCAGTTCCAGTGCCAACATAATTGTTTTGGATAAATCCAATTTCCCCTAAACTCAATCTCTGGGAATCTTTGGGGGTCATGGTTACCTCTGGGAAGGGAGAGTTCTCAGGTTCTCCCACAGATTATCCATTAGAAATAATGACCAAAAATGGGGGATGACACAGTCCTATCCAGTCAGGCAACAAGTCCTGTCTTGGAGGGAGGACTGAGCATTGGCACCTTTGGTTCCTGTTGACCCCACAGGCCAAAAATGGCATATCTTTCCTGGACTCATCTCACTGCTTAGTTCTGCTTGATAGGGGACCAGGACATTCTGGTATCTAAATTGAACAGGATTATTGAGCTGGGTCTATAGTTGAACTCAGAATATAGGGTAACCATGCAAGCAACCTGGGTACTTGGTGGGTGAGAACGAGACCCAACTGTGATTAGAAAATCAAGCACCCTTGGACATTTCTGATCCTAGGACACCTTCCCTGGATGCAGGCTTCATGTCTTCCAGATGGCAGTATCAACACACAAAGGACTCTTTCTCATTCTCTCCATCAATCTTGCCTCCCCCATTCCTTTGGCCTATCCCAGATCCCTCCTAGAAGCCTCTGTGTGTTCCAGGATACCTGAGCTCCCCTAGAATAGAATATGGTCATAGTCCTTGGGAAAATGATCTCAGCTTCCTAGGAACATGATGAGGGGGTAGACAAAAGGGAAAATCAATACAAAATTGCCCCAATCACACTATAACATGTAACGACAAAACCCCTACATTCCCAACACTGGTTCTTTCCAGGACATGCCATGGGAGTCTTCTCTCCAGATGCCCAAGGAAACTGCAGCTTCCTTCTGGATCCCATACTTCCTAAGTCTCTAAGCTGAGGATGAGTCCAACCAAGCCATCTGAGGCAGAGTTGTATGGAGGAGAAACCACAAGATTTGGGGCCTGAAAACTTCCTTGGGATTCTGCCTCTGCTCCATTTGTTCCCTGAAGAGTTATCTATATGGGGTATGAGAAAGAAAATGGGATTTGAAGCCAGGAAAATCTGAGCTCAAACCCTGCCTCAGATACTCAACTAGCTGTGTGTGCCCATGAACAAGTTAGTTACTTGACATTTCTGGGCCTCAGTCTCCACATCTGTAACATGACAAAACTGACCTCATTGGATTCTCAGGTCCTTTCCAGGTTTAAATCTGTGATTCTAAGACCCTTGGTAATTTTAGATCTTTGGGCTGCTATCTTAACTGCTAAACGTAATGGCCTTTTCTCAATCTGAAGCATTCTGGACATGATTTCAGCATCTGTGTCAAACATTTTTCCCATCTGGCTCCTCTTCCATCTTTGGGTTTTTGGAATTGTCCTCTCTTGTTCTCTTTTTTCCACCTGACCATTCCCTCTCAAATTTCTATTCCAAGTACCCTTCTTTTCTCTCTTTCTATATAATGTCTTCATCAGTACTTATGGATTTAATTATCATCTCTCTGCTGAGGGCTCTCAGATCCACATATCCAGCCCCAGGTTTAGTCCTTTATCACTGTTGGACATTTCAAATCAGATGTCCCACAGGCATCATAGACTTATGTCCAGAAAAGAACTCATTGTTATCCTTCCTCATCCCCATCCCTGACTTTCTGAACTTCCCTAGCACTTTTGAGGGCACTACCATCCTCCTCTGTGTCCAGGTTCACAACCTCAGTGTTATCCTTGACTATTCCATTCTCCCTCTCCACATATATCCAACCCATTGCCAAAGTTTGATATACTTGCCTTCAATGCATCGCTTCTCCCCACCCACACAGCCATCACTCTAGCTCACTTTTCACCTCACCCAGACTATTGCAATGGTCTCCTAATAGTCTTTCCTATCTTGCATCTCTCTCTTTTTCTACGTCTTGCGAGGAAAACAGATGAGGCAAAACAAATATGGCTATCATTAGTCAATGGGAAATGATGAGTTATCCTTAGTACATTAGGGTGCAAAACCCCCTTCTTTTTAGACAGTGGACAGGATCTAAGCAAGGGAGGAACTCTATGAAGGAAGCAAGAAACCACAGCTTCTGGGAGGGCAAGGAAGGAGAGAGCCAAAGGCTCAATCCCTGCCCTGTTATGATTCATGCAAAGAAATCTTTCATTCCTAAAGAAATAGGGTTCCCCCAGACAGAACACAGACAAGTCTGAGACCTCAGGCCAGGGCAAACTTGAGCCTGGAGACCACCAGGGATCTTCCCAGGCTCTGCACTCGGGTTCAGGACAGAGAGGAGGAGATCTCTGGGAAGGATGGCAATGGTCACATGCAATGGGTAGCACCCCTCAGAAGCTCCCCATAGTGTGGCGCAGCACCTTGAAGGGTCTCCTGATCACAGGTGAAACAATAGCTCTGATTGGGGTTGGTGATGGGCATTGGAGGTGAATCAACTCAAGGACCAGGGGAAGAGAGACCAGTCCTTGGGGGTCTATCCCAGAGACACTCTCTATAGAGTTGACCATAAGAACCTTCTGTGAGCCAGAGATAAAGCAGCTCAGAACCATTGGTCCATAACCCTCAGACCTAAGGCAATGATAAGCCCTGAAGGTCAAGAGCCCTAGGAGAGACAGAAGGAGAGGTAGAGTCAGGAATTTGGATTCCATTCATTATCACCATTTATCAGTTGTCTAACCAAGAGCAAGTGACAGACTCTCCTTCTTCAAGGCTAAAATCAAACTAATAATGATTGCATCATCTCTCTTCAAGGACAATTTGGGAACAAAATTCTGTCTCAGTCTTCCAGTGTGGGTGGTTGAAGAGATCATTTGATTTACAGTCAGAAGGTGTGTTGGAATCTCCCCTTTGTTATTTCCTGCTTTGTTAAATCAATTAACTTCTCCGTGTCAGTTTTCTCATCTGCAAAAAGTGAGCTTTGGATACAATAATCCAGAGCCCCCATTCAGCTCTAAATTCTGTGATCCAGCATCTAATTTCTGTCATTGGCCTGACCACTTTATTCACCCAATTGTCCCTTCAATACCCTGCCTCTAATATCAAATAATTTAGGAGTCAATTACCTGCCTGGACTGAAGCTACTTATTTAGGCTTAACTCTTACTCCCCCTGCTGGTGTAGAGACAGACTGACAGCTAATATGCTCACGTATTACGGACACATACAGACGCCAAAACTGTTCAAGCATGCTTCCTGGAGATATCGGTTAGATCTTCAGATAGCAGCAGCCCTCACCACCCCCCATCCTGGGAATATCCCAGGCAGATAGGAGGGACACAGCTGACCTCTGCTTCCTTTCTCTCCTGTCAGCCTCCATCCTGAGAGATTTCATCCAGTCATTGTTTGCTCCACTCAGCTTTGTGCCAAGCCCACAGCATAGGACTGTGGAAAGAAGCATCACCTTGTCCATTCTGGGTCTCTCTAAGGTGGTTGTGAGGTATGCCTTGTACAGAAAGGCAGTTGTCAACTATGACAGAATTCTCACCCACAATGTCCAGAATGGGCAGCAGATGCAAGTAGCCATTTGGAAAATTATGCTCCCCAATGTCTCTCTGTTTATTACTAACCTCAGATAGAGAGATAGATGGACAGATAGATACATGATAGATAGATAGATAGATAGATAGATAGATAGATAGATAGATAGATGATAGATAGGAAGATAGATATTGATATATTTCAATTGTCTTTCCGCCACTGATAATATACTAGCATCAAGATATTTATAAGTGTATGATAAGTATTCCCTTTCCACCACTGTTGAAACCATTTCTGAAATATCCCTCAGTGTGAGGTGAGGGGCCTCCCTAAATTCCTCTCTCAGGATGTGGGTAGGATCCTGAAGGTGCAATAGAAAAAGGAGCCTTGGGAAACTAGAGCCCCCAAATCAAACCCTGTCTGGAGATGAGTCACAGAAAGTAGAGGTGTGGAGCTCTCTGTCCCTACAATAAAGTTCTGAGAGCATGGGTGGGGAATCAGACCTGATGTTTGTGCCCTGGAAGTTCCCCCTGCCCCAGCTCAGAGATCCCTGACTTTAGAGGACTAAAAGGGGAGACAGTGTCAATCTAAAACCCAGAAGTAGGCTGTAATTGCTTCCTATCAAGTATCTCTGGTCAGGCTGTGAAACTGCATTGACCATTAAGGGCTCAGAGAGACCCTTGGCCCCTGACATTCTGCCAAGATCCTACTGCCCTACCTAGGGCATGTCAAAGACAACTCAAAGTAAAACGAGCATCATCTTAAAGAATTCTTTGACATTTTCACTGCCAATATGGAAATGTTAATATGATTGACACACTTGGAAAAGAATCTTTCTATAAATCTAAGGTCCCCTCTAGGTTTGGAAAAAAATGTTGGCAAGATCTCTTCTCTTGATATTCATGATAAGTGAAAGGATACAGTCTTTGTTCAACTAGAGGTTATTTGAGGTGGAATGGAAAAGGGGAGTAACTTGCAACCTTCACACACACACACACATCCAACTTTCATTGGTGATGCCATGAGGCAAGAAAGACCCAATGAGCTCCATTGCTTCTGGGTTTTGCTTCTCTGTAGAATCATAATATCCCTAGAGATAGAAGACTCAACTTCCTTCTCTTGTAGTTAGTGGTTTAAAATGACTGCTGACTCATTAAGTAGTTTGTTTTCTTTTGCCCCCTCCTTCCCATCAGCCATATATTTTGACACCTCCAAGTCTATATTCATCATTCCTCATCAGTGGGGCAGGTTGTATCCAAGGTAAAAGAGCCCCACAATGTAACTGCTATTTAGTTCTATAGACAAGTTATTGAACCATTAGGCATTTTCCTCCCCATGGTATCAGGACCCGTCTCCAGGGGACAACCTGGAATCTATGCTCTTCTTTTTAAAAGAAAATGATATGTGTAACCAGGGAATTCCAGAGCCAAAATGGCAGAGTAAGCAGTAACTCACCTATATTCACCTCCAAACAACCATAAAATAGCAGCCCAAAACAAATCCTGGAACAGCAAAACCAGCAAAAAAAAAAAGGGGGGGGTGGGGTAAAACAATCTTTTAACCCAAGAAACTTGGAAAATTGTCAGGGAAATCAGGTGCTTACTCAGGTAAAAAAGGGAGTATGGTCCAGAACAGGAAGCATTCCAGAAAACCAGCAGCAAGCCACAGCTCAGCAAACCAGCAGGAGATCATGATCTAGAGTGCAGTGGAGAAGGCAAATGCCAACACTAGGCCACCCCAGGTGCTCCAAGACTTGCCACATGCTCCAGCATAGCCCTGGGCAAACAAGGAACCTCCAGAGGCCAGACTTTCACATACGTTGGTGTAGCCCCAGGGAAATTGTAGAAACACCCCCCAGCACTAAGACTCTGGCTCAGCACCAGGTAAACTGCCAGACTCCTACAGTCTCCAGCAGCACTCCTCATCCCCCATCAGATAAGAAAGTCTCCCATGAGCCATAGGGCATCATCAATGCAACACCAGGTAAACAACTAAAGCCTGAAGCCCATAGTACAAGAAGCCTGAGATAGTGCCCCTTCCACCCTGGGAGCAGAGTTCAAATTTAAAAGAAAAGAAAAAGGCCAAAAAGATGAGCACAAAACAGCAAAGAAAGAATCTGACCATAAAAAGTTATTATGGTGACAAGGGAGATCAAGACACAAACTTTGACAGAAATGTCAAAACACCGATGGGCAAAGTCCCAAAGAAAAATGTGAAGTGATCTCAAGCCCAGAAAGAACTCATGAAACCATCCCGGAACCAACCTTCACTTAGACTAAATTCAGTCCTGGGATTTTTCTTCAGATCTTCTCTTGTTGTCCCAGAAGGTCTACTGCTCTGTCCCAATGCTTGTTTATTTTTACCACTCTACAATGGTCCTGAAGCTCTATTTTGTCTTGTTTGTGGGGGAAATCTGGAGAATTTGGAATTCTCTCACCTACTCCCCCATTTTCCTAGAATCCTATCTCCAAATGTATTCTTTAACAGAATAAAATATCCACACAACTAAGTGGATATGAGAGAGGGGTGGAGTAGGAACTGCTTGTCCCTCTTGGTTGTCCTGTCTCTCTCAACACCCTTGTTCCTAGAACACAGTACAGTGATGAAAAAAAATAAGACATACAGTCATACAGTTGCTATTTTATCCCTTCCAATCAAGGTCATCATGTCTCATGGTTTTGAAGAAGATCAGATGTGGCTGGCACTGGTTACTGTCCAAAATATCGTTGCTACCATAAGATGACCTCTCCCTCTCCCTTCTTCTTTCCTGGTTCTCCATGAGAATCCAAGCATCACTCTCCCAACATGAAAACCTCTTCCCTTTTCATCTGCGGGCTCTTCTCATGTTAGATTCCCTTCTCAAACTGGGAAGAACTACAAATCCCAGGGATTTGGTGGCTATTCAATCTTATAAGAGGTTGTCACACTGGATTATTTTCCATCTCCTCTCGAGACTGAGGAAAAGCAAATATTGATTCTCTGCTTTATATATGATTCCATTCTGTAACTGTCTGAGCCATGTTTCTTTGTCTCTGAGTAAAATTCAGAAGGTCATGAGTCCAGAAGTTCAGTTTTCCCTCTCTGAGTTAGTTTAAAATTCAGTTGTCCCATGAAACTCCTTACCTCAAGGAAATGTATTATCTTTATATAAGCCTGAGCCCATCTACAATTAAAGGAGATGTTATGATACTAACAAACCTTACAGAATGCAGGCAAGAACCGAAAAAGTCTGTTACCTTTGTTCAACCAGTGAACTGATAGACTCTATCAATCAACCTTTCCTGACAGCAGGATGGGGGAGGGGGGCTGGTTCTAGCCCAAATGTCCAGTCAATCATATTGTTTTTGCCAATTATGGTACTTCAGACTTTCTAATCAATCATATTGTTTTCAACCTGTGATGTTTCCTCTTCCTTGTTCTCTTGCATTTCCCAAAACTATATGAAGGCTATCTTGTGGTATTTTGGCTGACTGAGAAGTTGAGAGATCCCTTTTATTGGTAATTGCCAACTTAACCAATAAATTGAATGTGCTCAGAATTTTGTGCCTCAGATTACCTACTTTTCAGTCATGGTGATGTCCTGCCCTCTCCCAGTTCTGTCTCTAAGTTTTTGCTCACACTCTCTCCCAGATCTAGAAAAGATTGCCCCCCCCCACTACAAATCTTGCTTTGTTGAGATCTCTCCCATAAGTGCCTCATTCAAACTCAACCTCTTCCATGAACCCCCAGGTATGAATGATCTGTCCTTTTTCATATTTCTCATAGCATTTGGCCTGGTCAAGTTATTCATCTCACTCCCCCTTGTCTTACACCCATTTTGCAAACCTCTTGAGAGAAAGGTCTATGTCTTATCTATCTTTGTGTCTCCAAGGACTAGTGCTATGGTTCACACATAGTGAGTAACTCAGATGGAAATTGTTTGAATTGAATTGCATTAAAGTTGAATTAAATTGAATTCATCTAACACTTAGCATAGTACCTAGAACATAGTAACTGCCTAACAAATGTTCATTGAACGATTGATTAAAATGAATTCTTTTTGGATTCCCCCATACAGGATTCAGAGATGGGGAGGCTGAGATCAAAGACAGGGTTGTGATCTCAGGAGGCAGTCGGAGAGCCTGGGACTGGCCAGGACCTGAGCCCCAACTCAAAATTCTGGCTGATTCTGGGTCAGTTTAAGGAGGAGGATCTTGGAGTCTAGGCCAGTAGGAGGGAAGGAGGCACTAGAAATGTAGCTGAACAATTTTGAACAGAAGAGTGACATTACTGCTTAAGACTGATTACTACGTTATTGGTATGAAGGACAGACTGGATAGGTAATCCCACCAACACCTTCCCCAGAAGAGAGAAATAAGGAGGAGATAAATGTAGGGGTCACTTGAGGAATGTCCAGAGGAGAAGTTTCCATGAGCAGGAAGAGTCCAGAGACATAAAAGAAGAGAACCGTATTTATTCCATAGCCTTTCCATAAAACAATAATAATATTTTTATTGATGTCTTTTGTTTCCTTACATAGCCATAGTTTCCCCTAGTGTTTCCCCCAGTGTCTCTTCCCCCACTTCCAGAGATCCCCATATAATAAATGATACTTTTTTAAAAAGAAGGAGAAGAGAAGCAAAGATTTTGACAAAATTTGATAGATATATCAAAAAAAGTTTGAAAATGTGCACTGTCTGTGGACCTGCCATTTCTGCAAAGGAATGAATTAGGAGTGTCTCCTCATCTCTCTTAATTTGAGTCCTGATTGATCTTTATAATTTTTTTTCCCATTCACTTTTCATTTAGTGGGGGGAAGGTTATGGTTATTCTTTACATTTACATTGTTGTAGTACCAGTGAATATTGTTTTTGTGGCTCTTCTGGCTTCATTCTACATCATTTCTTGTAGATCTTCTCATGCTTCTCGGCAGTCATCATGTATTCATCATTTCTTACAGTGTAGTCATGTTCCATTACATTCATGCATCCTATTTTGTAAGTCATTACCCCGTTGACGGGTATCAACTTTGTTTACAAATTTTTGCTGTCATCAAATGCTGCTAGAAATATTTTGGTATATGTGGGGATTTTCTTCTTATCGGTGGCCTTCTTAGAGTGCAAGTTGGATAATGGAATTCTGGGTCAAGGGTGTGGACATAGTAGTAACTTTTTATTTGCATGATTCCAAATCACTTTCCAAAATGTTTGTGCCAATTCACAGTTCCACCAACAAAGCACCAGTGCACTTGTTTTCTACAATTCCTCCAAAATTTTTTTCTCTTTTGTCATCTTTGCGATTTGTAGGTGTGAGGTGAAACCTTGGAGTTGTTTGGTTTGCTTTACTTTTATTACAAGTGATTTGGAGCATTATTTCACGTAATTGTTAATTCTTTGCAATTCTTCTTTTGAGAATTATTTGTTAATATTCTTTGACAACTTATCTGTTGAGGGCTGGCTTTTGGTTTTATATCTACATATATATGTAAATATATTAAAATATGTGTAAATACATATTTACCTACAAATATATTTATATGTGTGTGCATACATATAGGTAAATATATCTGTTGTTAATGTATCTTGGATACCAAATTCTTATCCGTGAAATTTGATCCAAATATTTTTCCCATTCAATTAATTCCCTTCTTACGCTAAATACACTCATTTTGTCTATGCATGGTAATAATAGCTAGCATTTATATGTGGTGCTTTAAAGTTTGCAAAGTGTCCTACAAAGAATAATAATTAACATATAGCACTGACCATATACCAGGCACTATGCTAAGTATTTTACAATGATTATCTTATTTTAGCTTCACAACATTCCTGGATAGTGGATGCTGTTATTATGCCTATTTTATGGTTGAAGAAATGGAGAAAAACAGAACATAAGTGACTTGCTCAGGATCATACAGTGTCTGAGGCTGGATTTGAACTCAGATCTTCTGGCCTCCACTTTCAACACACTAGGCACTATACCACCTAGTTGCATAAGTATACACTTTTCAGGTTTATGTAATTAAAAAGATTTATTTTATCTTTTGTAATTGCTTGTAATCTTTCCTTTGTTAAGAATGCATCTCCTGCCTTTTGCTATAAGATATGTTTCTCTTCTAATTTCTTATATTATGATCTTTAATATTAACGTATTACATCCATTCAGAGTTTATTGTGAAAGACTGGTCTAAGGTGTTAGTCTAAGCCTAATTTCTGCTGAAATGCTTTCTTATTTTCCCAACAGTTTTTTTTTTAAAACAGATATTTCTTTCCTAAATAATTTTTGTTTGAAATATCATTGTCTTCTCATCCTGAATCTCCATGTGTATAAGAGAAGAGCATTGGTCCAAAACTAATTGTTTTACTAGCAGACATGCACCAAGACTTGTTTGGAAACTGCCGAACCAGGCAAAATTCAAAATGCCTAATCATCAGTCCTGTACACTGCTTTATGTTATAATGAGGTTTAAATGTCTTCTTCCCACAGCAGGTTACAATAGTAGTTATATGTGAAGTTGATGAATCTTGTTTTAAGATGCTCTGTTAATGTGCTCCATGAGTCTTTTGGATCTCTCATTTTTTTCATATGTAGAAAAATAAATACCTCTCCCACACTTAAGTCATCTTGTAAATCAAGTAGCCTTCTACTTCTCATCCCTTTAGGGGGTATCCTATACCTAAGCCATAACCTAAGCTATGACTAAATTTGTTCCTTGAGATTTTACGCATTATATAAACTAAAGAGTGTGAGAAAAATTAGTCTAGCTCCTCCTTCTCATTAGAGACCAGGCTCCCTCAGTTAGGAGACTAATTCAAACCACCTAGATCCAGAGTAGAGGGGACCTTGGTGGGCTAGGAGTGGTCGAGTACTTCAACCTCCAAGGATCATAGAATTGTCCAGTTGGAAGGGGCCTGATCTCTCTTTTAGCTCAGCAGAAACAAGGATGGAACTGTTCAGACTAAATTTTTCCTTGAAACTATAGGGAGAGAAAGAAGATGGGAAAAGATTATGTTATTGAAGCAGTCCAGTCCAATTCCCAGGACACAGATTCTTTACCTAAAGTTCAATCAATAGGTACCTGGATGGCCAACCAGCTCAGGTACACACATTCCAAGTTTCTTTTTTCTCTTGTAAGACTTGAATACCCCTGGTCCCATGGAAGTCTCAAACCTGACCCCTTTCTCTCTCCTGCTCCTGGTCTCTTTCTCCCCTGAGAGTTGCCTGTAATCTCACCTTAATCAAGGGAAGCAGTCAGGTTGCAACATCATCTCTAGGGACTCCTCCCATCTTCCTTGGTTTGAGACTTACTCATGATATCAAAACTGTCATAAACAGCCACTTTAGAAACATCCAGTGCCTAGAGATGGAAACAGGAGGCATCATTAACTTCAGGGGGAAAAGGGGAGTTAAAGCCTGGGAGGGGCTCCTTTCTGTCACATCCATCATCTCATTTCCTCCATCTCAGTCCTATTACTGGACTCTATCATTGACCAGACTCATCCTCAATCTTCCCTCTCCCCTGTGCACATACCTGGTAGAGATTTTCGGGAGCTGCTGTAGAGGAGGCAGGTGTGGGGCTCAGGCCCTACAGTGGGGGAAAAAGCAGTCAGTCACAGTCTTGTAGATATCAGAGTTAAAAAGAATATTAGGAAGATGGAGGAAGACAGACAGGAATTCTGCTAAAGTTGTCAAACATTACCCTTTGACAAAAATTGCAGGGGAAACCGGAAAGCAGTTTGGCAGAAACTAGGTATAGACCAATATCTCACACTACATACCAAGAGCAGGTCAAAATATGTTCATTAGATATAAAGGGCGAAATAAGCAAATTAGGGGAGCATGGAAAATTTTACCTGTGAGACCTGTGGATAAGGGAAGAGTTTATGACCAAACAAGAGATAGAGAACATTACAAAATATAAAATGGATAATACTGATTACGTTAAAAACTTTTTGCACAAAAAAAAAAAAAAACCAATGCAGCCAACATTATAAGGAAAGCAGGAAACCATGGAAAATGTTTTGCAGCAAGTATCTCTGATAAAGACCTCATTTCCCAAATATATAGAGAACTAATTCAAATTTATAAGAATATGAATTAATAAGTAGTCAATTAATAAGTAGTCAAAAGATAAGAACAAGCTGTTTTCAGAAGAAGAAATCAGCACTATCTGTAGTCAAATAAAATGCTCTAAATCACTATTTATTAGAGAAATGCAAATTCAAACAACTCTGTGGTACTACCTCACAACTATTAGACTAGTTAACATTCCAAAAGGAAAAGTGACAGATGTGGACAAAAGAGTGAAAAAATAGGGACATCAATGCAGTGCTGGTGGAATTGTGAACTTATCCAACCATTCCGGAGAGCAATTTGGAACAATGCCCAAAGGGCTATAAAACTGTGCATATCTTTTGATCCAGCAATATCATTGTCTTTCTCCTTGTGATCCTTTTTGGAATTTTCTTCAGAGAGATAGTGGAATGGCTTGTCATTTCCTGTCCTAGCTCATTTTACAGATGGGGAAACTGAAGCAAACAGGATTAAGTGATTTGCCCAGGCTCACACATCTAGTATGTTTCTGAGACCATATTTGAACTCAAGTCTGACTACAGACTGCTCCACCCAGCTGCTCCAGTAATACCCCCAGTAGGCCTACATCTCAAAGAAATCAAAGGAAAGGGAAAAGATCTCTTTGTACAAAATTATTTTTAGCAGCTCTTTTTGTGATGGCAAAGAATTGGAAAATGAGAAAATTTTTGGAAATTGGAAAATGAAGAAATGTCCATCAATTGGGGAATGGGTGAACAAGTTGTGGTATATAACTGTGATTGAATACTATTGAGCTCTAAGATATAACAGAAAAACCTGGAAAGACTTACATGAACTAATGCAAAGTGAAGTAAGCAGAACCATGATAATATTGTGCACAGGAACACTGATATTATATGACGATCAACCGTAAATGATTTAGTTATTCTGATAAATACAACTCTGATCCAAGACAATTCTGCAGGTCTCATGATAAAAAAATGCTATCCACCTCCAGTTAAGAACTGTTGGAGTCTGATTGCAGATCAAAGTATACTGTTTTTCACATTCTTCATTTTTCTTGCTTTTTGAGGCAGGGAGAAAACACGGCTAATATTTGAATGATTTCACATATATTGTTGGTATCAGATTTCTCACATTCACAAAAAGGGGAAGGAGAGAAAAGGGAGGGAAAGAATTCAGAACCCAATTTTTAAAAAATGGAAGTTAAAAATAAATCTAAAAAAAAAAAAGCACTTTACAGCCTGGCCCTAACCTGTCTTTCTAATCTCATTGGACAATATTCTTCTTCCTTTACTCTGTAATCCAGACAAATTGTCCTTCTCTCTGGTCCTCATATATGACATTGTACTTTCTGTCTCTAAGCCTTCACAATAGCCATTCCCAATTCCTAAAATTAACTTCCTTCTTTCCTCTGCCTCAGGGAATTCCTCTCTTCTTTTAAGATACAACTTAAAAATCATTTTCATGTAGCCTTTCCTGATCTCCCAATCGCTAGTGCCCTCCTCCCAAACTTCTTATTTTTAATTATTTTAGGCATATTTATGTAATATTAACTTTATATTTCTATCATATATATGTATATATATATATATGCAATGTGTACTTCTCTCTCCATTAGAATACAAGTTCATTGTTTCATCTTTGCGTTCTTATCCTCAACACCAAGTAAAATACCTGACACATAATAGTCACTTATTAAATACTTGTTCACTGATTAATGGCAAGAGGATAGAACTCTGAAAACCTGGAGCCAATGCTCACCTAAACAGCTACAACCATGAGTTTATCTGGATACTCTTTGA
Source organism: Bettongia penicillata ogilbyi (assembly GCA_023548195.1). Classification (NCBI taxonomy): domain Eukaryota; kingdom Metazoa; phylum Chordata; class Mammalia; order Diprotodontia; family Potoroidae; genus Bettongia; species Bettongia penicillata. The sequence continues at coordinate 3,597,225 of JAJHZJ010000310.1, read as the reverse complement.
ATGCTCCTCAGTCCTCAGTCATAATCCAGTTAGGAGTCAAACTAAGTATTTCTCTTCCATTGAAATAGGGGACAGTTTAAAATACTGAACATCTGGGCTACCCTTCCTTCCTGACACATGGGAGAATTAAGCGATGGAAAATGGAATCCCAACCTTAAAGCGATATTTTACTTTGGGTGTTGAAACTAAGAAGTGTTTTGGAATGTTACATTCTGATACAAATGTTTGATGCTTTCAGATCTTACTAGTCTGAACTGTTTATTTGAATGTGAAAAGAAAGGATATCAGAACATAGAATTCAGATCTGGAAATGACCTTAGAACACGGAATGTCTGAAGTAGGAAGGACATTAGAACGTGGAACATCAGATATCCAAGGATTTTTAGAGATCCCAGAATCTCAGACTTCAGGGGATCTTAAAAGCCATCTAGTCCAAAACACAAAAGAACAAAAATCCACTTTCCCATACCTCTGACAAGGGCTCTTCCATCATTTGCTCTTTGAATAGTACCTCCACTATCTCTCAATGCAGCCCATTCTACTTTCAAATACATCCTGTTGTTAATAAGTTTTTATTTCCATTTAACCTAAATTGTCCTATCTGCACCTTCCCTCCTCCCATTGCAACTGCCCCCTCCCAAAGTTTTTCTTTCTGGACACAAGCATTTGGCTATACTTAAAACCCTGGAAGATCACCACCATGTTCCCCTCTAAATCTTTTCTCTTTTCCGTATTGACCAGCATCAAATATTTCCATGAATCCTCATGGGGCATGATCTTGGGGTGTCTTCTTTCCTATCAACAGCTTTCTTCAGAAATCCCACCCAACTTTTAAGACTATCAAAGTGCTTAACATTCAGAGTCTAGTCTCCTCTTATACACGTAGGACTCCCTTCCCAGCCTCTGCTAAGCACCCAAGAAAACCCCAGTGACAATCATTGAAAGAAACTCTCTGTCCCTACCTGTGCAGAAGGAGTTGAGTCTTTAAGCGAGTAGATATTTTCCAGAATCTGGTCTAGAGAGAAAGAGAAACCAAGACAGTATGTCTTTTTGGTATATCCTGAGTCTGAATTCAATGAGAAATTGATTCTCCTCAAGGAGAAGAGAGAAGATGGGGAATTCTCTCCTTTGAATCTCCCCCATTGATATATCTACAAATGCAAATGGAAACATATGTACATGTGTTGCTGAGTGATTTCAGTCATTCCCAACTCTTTTTGTGACCCTATTTGGGGTTTTCTTGGAAATGAAACTGGAGTGATTTGTCATTTCCTTCTTCAGCTTACTTTATAGATGAGGAAATTGAGGCAAACTGCATTAAATGACTTGCCCAGGGTCACAGAGCTAGCACGTGTCTCAGGGGAAATTTGAATTCAGGTGTTCCTAACTTCAGACCCAGTGCTCTATCCATTGTTCCATTTAGCTAACCTCTCCCACACATATATACAAACATGTGAGTGCATGTGTGTGTGTGTGTGTGTATGTGGTGTGAAATGGTGACCTTTTCTAACGTAAGAGGGGAGGGAGATAGTTTGGAACTTAAAATGCAACAAAAAATTAATTTAATTTAATTTTTTAAAATACATGGAAGAGAGTAGAAAGAAAGTCAAAGGGGGGCACAAACAGGCAGGGTAGGCTAGGCACTGTCAGTCAATTTGACAAATTTAGTGTTAAAAAAACAACCAAAAAAGAGTTTATGGCACTAGTGTCTAAAAAAAGACTTGTCTCTATTTCCTAAATAAACATTAAATATGTCAATCATATTTTTAAAAGTGGAATCATAAATTTGTAAAACTGCTGAAACAACAAAATACTAATAGGTTCAGGGACCAAAGGGTACCCGGAGTCCCACACTTTTTGGAATGCTTATGAACCTTAGGTGCTGGTCCTCTAAATGTGAGAGCCTTGTCCAGTGGCCAATAAGTAGGCAGATCGATGAATGATTATTGAATGAAATTCAATACTACTGGAAGAACTGGATTATTCGTAGAATTGGTACTGCCATTGTTGGAAGAATTAGAAGAAATGGAATTATTTCAATCTTAAAGTTTTTACTCTCCATGATGTCTCTTACTGTCTTACTCACTATCAATGCAACTAGAAGAGAAAAGGAAGCTAGAACTAAATACAGTTATTCCTTCCACATTATAGGGGTCAGGGGCACAGCATCCCTGTGATCCAGAAAAGTCACATAAAATCTTTTGGCCTTCTCTTTATACCAGAGGAAAAGTCTGAATTTTTTCTTTGTCTTTTGGTGTTTACAGTACCTTATTGTAAAGTTTGGGTTAATATTATACTATACGTGTATGTCACTCATCCCTGAGTTTCTAAACATTTTCTGTGTCATTTGCAGATCTTTCCATGTCATCTGCAGTATCCACAAAATTCCAAAAAAAATCCCATTTAATTTCTTATGCCAACCTGTCATATATTGAAGCCACAATGGGGAAAGTCACAGTATGGAAGGGATAACTGTAGAATAATAGTTCATGGGGGTAAATGACACAGGGCACTGGTCCTGGAACCAGAAAAATTTGAATTCAAATTTAGCCTCAGACAAGAACTGTATGACCCTGGGCAAGTCTCTTAACTTTGGTCTATCTCAATTCCTTTATTTGAAAATTGAAACAATAATAGCAATTCCCTCCTAGGATTAGGAATATAAAATGATTAGCTATTGTTAAAGGAGCTGGAGAAGGGATTCCATCCCAAGACGTTGAGAAATATCATTGGGGAACTATTTAGTCATCTCCTACTCAGGGGTCATGATAAACATCTGCAAATAGACACCAGGGAGATCATGATGTTTCATGTTCTGTTGTCTGCTTGAGAGAGAGACATCCTATCAAGAGCTCAGTAAGAACTCCAATGGAAAGAAACATATATCTTCCCATTCTACAACTTCACTGCAAAATGGGGTGAATGTAGGGTAGGAAAACATTTTTCATGAAGTAAGAAGAGATTCTACAGACTTGTGGGTTATGCAAGAAACATGACTACTTTCTTCTAGAAGAATGACAGAGTATTCTGGGCATGACAAGAAAGAACCAAATTTCATTATTCTATGCTAATAGAAAAAAATGACCAGTATCCAATGTGAGAGTTATTTCTAAATCATCTGTCTGTGGACAGTTAGACTACCAGATTCTTAAATGCAGAATCATTACAAAGTAGAAAAAATATTAGCTAACATTTGTATAAGCATTTTAAAGTTTGCAGAACATTTTGTAAATATGAACTCACTTGATTCTCACAAGAATCCTAAAGATGGGTACTACTATAATACCCATTTTACAGATGAGAATCATTTGTAAAACTAGAAATTATCTGATCCTCATAAGAACCCTGGGAGATAGATGTATTATAATTTCCACTTTGGAAATCAAGGTGAATGACTTATCCAGGGTCACACAGATAGTGTCTCATTCAAACTCAGGTCTTCCTGATTCTGCCTCTAGTACTTTACTTACTACACCACCTAAGAAGAGATGATGAGTAATAAAGGTAACTATAACTTGACCTATTTAAAGTAATTACTGAGGTTGAAATATTGAAAGTTTGTAAAGTGGATAAAGGAACAGACATTACTACATTGAGTCTTCAAATCCTAAGAAAGGATTTACCAATGTAAATCAATCATAATGATGAGGAGACCAAAAAATCATCAAATACTCAACACGCAGAGATGTGGAACTATCAGTTGTCAAGGAAGTTTTCCTTCAAAAAAACAGAAGTGGGGTTCAATGGGGCCAACTCTGACATGTTTTCCCTAGATAACTGATGACAAGAGCCACTGCCTGGGGCAGATCTCTGAGAGGCTGTACAGGTCAAGAAATGGATGAGCAATACCCGATCATGAGGAAACCGAGACCTGGAATGGGGGGATTGCCCGCAGTCACAGAGTCAGTGGCAGAGCCAGACAGAAACCCCAGAGTCCTCAGTTCTTATTTGTTCTACTGCGTCACATTGTCTCCTGGGGGCCATACTCACGAAGTTTCTGAGTTGGGTTAGTCTTCCCTCCTAGTTCAAGGTCTCCCAGTAACCCTTGTGAGGTTCTGAAAAAGCGAGAAGGAGAACCATGAGCAGTCTTCCTCTGTGGGGCCACCTAACCTTAGCATTAAGTACAAAGGAGGTCAGCTAGATGATGCAGTGGATAGAGTTCTGGGCCTGGAGTCAGGAAGACCTAAGTTCAAATCCAACTCCAGACACTTCCTAACTATGTGACCCTGAGCAAAATATTTCATCTCAGTTTCCACATTTGTAAAATGGCAATAATAATAGCACCTACTTCCCAGGGTTATTGTAAGGATCAAATGAGATAAGAATTGTAAATCACTTAGATATAGTATAATATAAACACTATCAATGTTGGCTATTATTATCATTGTGTGTAAAGGGTCCAAGAGCTCCAGGGCCCTGTCACTCAGATGTTCGACTCCCTCTTCTTGAATAATGGGCATAAGCTACAATGAAGTGTATTTAGGCTCCACACAAGGGGAAAACTCACTAGTGAGGGGAGGGAATTAACTGTCTCAGAAAGAAAATCTCAACTAACCTCTTCCAAATCCTCCTTTATTGATAGGAAAATAACAGTAGGGGCAGATTTCAGAGGCTTAGGAAGGGAAGCAGTTGTAGAGGGGATAATGGACAGTCCTGGTTTCTCCCTGGTTTCAGGGAGACAGACTCAAGGGAACCTCTTTCCTACCCTCCAATCTTTCTGATGAACAGGAAATAGATGAGGGCCCCAGTGACAGCCACCACAGCCAGGACTCCAATCACAATGCCAGCGATGGCCGCTCCTCTGGAATTCGAATCTGTTGTGGAAAGAGAAAAAGATCACTGAGGGCTTTGGAAGACAGAAGTGGGAAGATCTGGAAGGAAGCAGACAGGAAGCAGACCTGGTCTGAAGGTTCAGATTGGGGATGTCTGACAAATAATCTGGGATTTCTTGGATACAGAGCCAATACATCAATCTCTGTGATTCAGTCCCTGAGACTGAACTCATTATCTTTCCCTGTACCCCCAGCTCTGCCCCTCTCATTCTGGGCAAGTCACTTAATCACTGTCTATCTCAGCTTCCTCAACTATAAAGTGGAGATCACAGTAGCTAGCACCTCCCTCCCAGGGTTGTCGTGAGTCTCAAATGAGATAACATTTGTAAAGTATCTGGAACACAGCAGGAGTGTTGAAGGAAATAAACATTTGAAACAGATAGATAGGCAGATAGGTAGACAGGTAGGTAGATAGATAGATAGACAGATAGATAGATAGAGAGAGAGAGAGAGAGAGAGAGAGAGATATAGAGAGATAGATAGATAGATGGGTGGGTGGATGGATAGATAGATAGATAGATAGATAGATAGATAGATAGATAGATAGATAGATAGATAGATAGATAGATAAAAATTAAATAAATAAATAAATGAATGAATTAATAAGAAACAGGCATTTGTTTTCTTCCTTCTGTTAACAAATGTTTGTCAATATACTGGTTGCCTGTCTCACAAACTCTTGTGAGGAAAGCACCTCAAAATAAAATAGAAATGGAAATCATTTGTACCCTGGGCCCCTCTACTTGGCTCTTTCCATTTCACCCAATTCAGGGAACACTTCTTAAACATCCAAGGAAGTATCAAAGATGGCTTCAGAAAAGAGTGAATCCATCCTCACATCCAACCAATGACTTTGATGTTCTTCCTTGCGTCCCTTTCATTTGTGTTCATTCTGTGTGCAATAGCTCTCCATCCAATCCCACCTGCAGCTTCTACCTCAGACACCTTCAACTCTTTCCCCACTTACCATGGCAGTAGCCTTCGGCCAGTCTTCCTGACTCTGGGTTATCTCACTTCTCCAATCCGTCCTTTAAATCCTGGCCCAAGGAAGCTTCCTAATGCACCATTTTGACCATAACTCTCCCCTACTAAAAGACCTCTAGTGGCTCCTCATTGCCAGTGGAATAATGCCGAAACTCCTGAGTGTGATATTTTACATTCCATCCAAATTGGATTATGGTCTGTCTCCTATTTTTACACCTCCTCCTCCATCTTCTTCTTCTTCTTCTTCTTCTTCTTCTTCTTCTTCTTCTTCTTCTTCTTCTTCTTTTCTCTCTCTCTCTCTCTCTCTCTCTCTCTCTCTCTCTCTCTCTCTCTCTCTCTCTCTCTCTCTCTCTCTCTCTCTCTCTCTCTCTCTCTTATCCTTAAAGGTTGAATTCATATTCACCTTCTTCTATGAAGGCAACCTGGATGCTTTCCTGGCCTTTAAAAAATTGCTGAATTGGATTAACTTGAAAGAATCTAGGAGGTGCAAACAACTCACCTTTCTATTGCATTCTAAGGTGCTTCCCTCCTAACAATTTTTGAGGGAGGTAAGCAATAATTGACAAGCATTTACCAAGCACCTCCTCTGTGACAAGTCCTGTGCTAAGTTCTAGGGACACACACAGAGAATGAAACAATCCTAGTCCTGTGAAGAGGCTTACATCCAGTGCAGCAGATCATGCTGAATGACAGCAAGGTTATTCTGAGGTAAAGCCGGGAATAATATCTCCACTCTAAGGTGAGGCAACAGAGACTCCAAGGTGGTACAACGTGCTCCAAATCACAGATAAATGTCAGAAGTTGGATCTCCTTCTGGGCCTCCCGACTTCCAGTCTGATGTTCTCCCCATCTCATGGGGCTGCCCAGGTTTCTGTAGCTGGAGGTCAGAGGAGTCCAACTCAGCTTCTGCTGGGCAAACTTCAGGCTGCCTCTGGGAATAAGAAGGGCAGCTAGATAGTGCAGTCAATGGGTACCAGAAGACTCAGCTTCCTGAGTTCAAATCTGGCCTCAGACACTTATTAGCTGAGTGACCCTGGACAAGTCACTTCACCCTGTTTGCCTCAATTTCATCATATATAAAATGAGAAGTAAATGGCAATCTACTCTTGGATCTCTGCCAAGAAAACCCCAAAATGGGGTCACAGATTGGACATGACTGAAAATGACTGAGCAAACAAAGCATAAAACCCACTTGTGGAGGAAGTTGTTTAGTCTCAGTCCTAAAGATCTGTTTTGTCAGAGATTCAGCTTCAGGAGTTCCTGGGGATCTCTTTCTGTCTTTCACTTCACTTAGACTTTTCAAAAAGTTGGAAGGCTGAGAGTCCTTCCCCTTGCCACAGTGAATGTCTTTTACCATCATCGTTCCCTGTGCTCTGCTGAGTGCTTGTGAGGGGCAGAAACAATGGTGTGGAACACCCAACAAGGCTCTCTCCAAGCTGAAATTTGCCCCAGCTAGCCACAGAAGGCTAGGGATGCTTTCCATTGCATGGACTATAGGAGAGAGCATGGGGGAGCACACTGCAAGCCTCAGTAGCTGCTCCCATCCTTCCCACCGGCCCAGCTCCTGCATCAAATCTAGCAGACTCTCAGACTTCCAAAGGAAGGCAGAAGACCTCTCAACTCTCTTCAGACTCCATGTTCTATGGTTTTGTATCTCAGACATCATCTAATAGGACCCAGATTTGAATAGGCATCCTCTCTCCAACTTCCCTGACAAATAGTCTAGATTTTCCTTGAATAGTTCCAGAGATTGGGAGCTCACCACCTCTTGAGGCAGCCCATCTCCCATCAGATAACTTTCACTGATAGGAAAGGTGTCCTTATTCGGAGACCAAACTTTGCAGTTTCCACTTACTGCATCACCCCTTGACCTCTATGTTTATCCCTCCTCCAGCTGAGCCTGAAAGCAAAACCTGGACATTCACCTGGAATGATGGAGTGTGTTGGTCTAGACCCTATCACTTGTAGCCACACTCTAGTTCTCCCTACCTAGCTTAGTTTCCTTCCCCTTAGGGTACCTGGAACCCAAATATGGGCCTGGATAGCACTGGTCACAGTCCCCAGTAGCCACTCTGTTCTTATCACCTGGTGCTGTCTTTGATGTATCCTGGGTCAGATCAGCTTGTTTGCCTGAGCAGGATGGGAGAGATCAGAGACCTCTCTGAGCCCTGGAGGGGCCAGTCTAATCCTCAGCCTGATCAAGGAAAGTTGGGAGGGTGGAGGAAGCAAGAGAAACACCAATTGCTTGTTCCAAGGTGTTGGATTGGGGAGGATATGAGAGGATTCAGCTCAGTTCAGTTTGAACGTGTCTCTACTACTTACTCCCTGTGTGGCCTCAGCAAGTTACTAAGCCTCTCTGGTCCCCAGTTATGAGAAGGCTGGACTACATGCCTTCTAATATTACTTTCCATCCTAAAAATATATGATCCCTATGAATCCTTTTTATGCATCAAAATCTCCTTGTCTGTCCCTGGATTTTTTAATGGAACCAAGGCAAGTTCAAAAGCCCCCTCTCTCTTTGACATTTCCTATCAGGGATGATTTCTTAGCTTCTGAGAAAGTCCATGACAAACTGCCCCCAAAGAGTTTGGATAACCCATGTAGGGAACATGTATTGATTCAGCCCAGATGCCTTCCCTTGGACCTTTCCTTACTCCCTTCCTGCTGGGCTTCCTGGAATTAATGAGAATTATTTCAGGGGCTCCAAGCTCATCCTATCTCTCCCCAAGAACTGAAGGTATTGGTGGTACCATAGGAACAAAGGATCCTTTAGGTAGGTGTGAGGTAAACAGGATCTTGTTCTTGGCCCTATCTGAACTGGACCCTAGGGTGGTTCTCTGAAATTACTCCTGTGGGCTATCATTTGTGCCTTCCCCCTCACTTCCAGGAAACAGTCATCCTGATCTCTCTGCTATCTAGAGTCTGGGAGGGGGCTTTCTCCAGGGCACAAACCTCAGGTCTCATTCCCAAATCTCACATCTAGGGTCCACAGAGAAGGAAAGTATGTAGGTCCCCATGCCATCTCACTTGTGTGACTCATCCCCAGGCAAACCTGGGTTTGGGAGTTCTTAGCTCCCAGGCCTTTTCTCCATGGGGCACATCTCTGATTTTCCTTGCTCTCCAGATGGAGGGAAAATATTGGAGGAATGGTCTTAGTGGTATGGTGGCCAAGGGAGATGAGAACTTACCATAGACTTCCAGATGTGCACTTAGAAGAGATAATTGATAGCTTCCCAGAACATTAACTGTAGAAAAAATCTCCACTATGTATTCACCACTGTCACTAAGGATAAGGTTGGTCATGAGCAGAGAGCCATTTGGGAACACAGTCTGTCGACCATGGGCTGGTGTCTGCTGTCTTGTCTCAACATTGTAGGTCACAATCCTGTTGGACTCATCTGTTGTCTTTCTGAACCAAGTGTATCTTCGAGATTCCTTAGAGAACCCCACAATGGAAAAGGTGATGTTGCCCCCCACCATGCCATAGGGTGGGATGAGCTCCAGTTTCATTTTAGGAGATTGAGTAGACACCAAATGGATCCAGGTGCTGAGGACAGCAACTGATACCAGAGGAAGAAAGAATAGGTCAGCATGTCTGTCAAGAGCCAGAGTGGTTCTAAGAGGGAGGATGGGGGCTGCTAAGCCTAATCTAAGTCTGCTGGGTATTCAGTGTGGCATGTTTCAGTGGAGCTTGTTTATATCTCAGTCCTGGGCACTGCAGAGTCTGAGAGTTTTTTCAGTAACACGATCTATTGTCTGACGTCGTGTTGTGGTGGGAAGGACTCTGAGGCAGTGTATACCAGTGTATTACTGTTATAGGGGTGCTGCTGAAGTTAAAGATTAAATCAGATATCACAGGATTCTGAGCCAGACAGAACCCTATAGATCCCCAAGTCTAATGCAGGGAAGGAAACTGAGACCTGAGGGAGTTATCTGGCATACCTAAGCCGGTAACAAGCAGAAATATGATTACAACTCTGAGTGTCTGACTCTAGCCTAATTAATGTTTTTTCCAACGTGCCACACACACGTTTGAACCTTTACAGAGCACATGGATACCAAACAACCCTTCGAGGGAAAACTGCAAATAGGATTCTATTTAATAGGAGAGGAGCCCAAAGAACACACTCAGTGAATGTCAGAGCTGGGATCCCAGCCCAACCCTCCTCCCTTTGCCTCTCCAGATATTCCTCAGCTCCAGGACATTGTCCTGGCATCTCAGGGCATGGACTATTTCATCCTCCCGTTAACTGGCTCTGTGGAGACTGTCTCTGAAACAAATTACTCCGAATCCTTGGGCTAATTCACTTGTCTGGGAAGAATTTCCCAGACTTTATGTTTTTCCTTCTCATTCCCTTCCCTACCTCCCCAGGAAAACCGATGTCTCACCTGTGAGCAGGAGCCCCTTCCAGGGACTGCCCCCACTGTGGAGGGCTTGTGAGGGGCTTTCCATGTGTCTGTGCCACCCACAAGGTGTGAGAGTCTCTGCCCTCCCAGGAAGCTCTGCCTTGCCTTCCTGAGCTGAGTCTTCCTTGAATGGAGCCCACGTGCAAAACTTGGAGGTGGTCTCCAGGTTCAGGGCTGTGCCTGCATGCAACCCATCTCCCTGTCCTTCCCTAGAAGATTAAACCCTCTCTCATCAGGACTGAAGAGAGGGCAGGAACTGAACCTCTGACTCTCCTTCCCTTTCTTCTCCTCCCAGCTATGGTGGTTTCCTGCCTCCCCAAGGAGCCCCTCCCCCATCCATGGGCTTTGCACCATTTCCTCCATGAGGTCTTCACAGTCCTCCCCCACCTTAACCTTGGCTGCTAACGTTCCCTCCTGCTTCAAATTGTTTTGCATTCCTCTATATACTCTCAGCATTTATTTGCCTGGTGGAGAATGTAAGGTCCCAGGGAGCAGAAAGGAAATGGTTATCTTTGGGTCCCTAGTGACCTACTGAGTTGCTGACGCACAGTCTCCCTCTCTCCAAATACTTTCTCCAACAGTTTCAGGTTTGCACCTTTATTTTCTGAGGTGAATGGAAGCAGGGAGCCAAGAGGGGGCATGAAACCTTGCGGGGTCCTTGTTGTGGGCTTGGAAGGGGTCTTTCTCTTTCAACACCCTGAGGTCAGTTGACAACAGCCCACTTGATCCAGGCACCTTTCAGTTAGCTGCATTTCCATACTGGGCCACTAGGTTCATTGGCTCAGGCAGTTTTTCAGTATCTAAAGGGATCTTATCTGGTTCCAAGGGAATCCTAGGGGAAAGACTCATACTGCACCAGGCAATTCCAAAATATGGACCAGTCAGGTATAGAGCCTGCAATATCATTTTTCCCTCTCTTACAACAGCAAAACTACAATAAACTATAGAGTCAAAAAAAGCAAAAGGGGGAAGGTTCATGTGCACACATGTGTATAAGAGAGAATGGGGAGAATAAGCATTAATTAAATATCTACTGTGTGCCAGGCACCATACTTGGTGCTCCACAAATATGATCTCAATGGAAACTCACAATAATCCTGGGAAGTGAGTGCTGTTATTTTCCCCATTTTATAGTTGATAAAATTGAGGCAGACGGAGGTAAAGTGACCTGCTCAGGGTCATACAGTTAGTGTCTGGGACCATATTTGAACTCAAGTCTTCCTAAATCTGGGCTCAGTGTTCTAGCCACCATGCCAGCTAGAGATGGAGGGAGAAGTGCAGGAGGAGAAAGAGGAAGAATGATACCCTTCTTGGTTAAACATGCTGTCTATACTTGTTCTATGCAAACATCCTACTCCTGGCACCGTTTATCAGATTTCATTATTGTCACTAAAAGAGTTACTGGAAGAATTGGATAGAAATTAGATGAGGTGATGAAGTCCTGTACCAGGGTCATCAGGGGATGACTGTGTCAGAGGACAGAAGGAGCCATATTGGGGAGATGTTACAAAGGTGACATTAAAAAGCCTTGGCACCATATTGGATATGGAGGGCAGGAGAGAGAAGAGAGAGTAAGGACTCGAGGATGACTCCTGGGCTGGAAGCCGGAGGGACTGGGAAGATGGTGATACCCTCAACAACAATAATAAAGGTAGGGGACAGGGCTTAGGAGGAAGGATAGTGTGCTCAAGGCTGACAGTACATGACAAAGAATGAAATAATCCCTACTGTCCAATGGGGAAAACAAATGTGTGTATGTATACACGCAAGTACATATATAACTATTTGTGTACATACATACATGTACACGTGGGTACCAATATACATGCTTGCACCTGTATATGTGTGGGCACACATCCATACATGTTGTGTGTATGTATTTGCCATACACATGTGGAGAGAGAGAAAGTCATGGTGACACTCATCTATAATCCTCAATATGGGAAGGTTGAGATTGATGAATCTCTTGAGCCAGAAGTTTTGAGCTACAGAAGGATTAAAGTCCATTGGTTGTCAGCACTAAGTTGGGCTCCAATATATTGAATCTCCAGGAGGTAGTGTTGGGCATCAGGATGCCTAAGGATGGATGAAACAGCCTGATTGGGAAGGGAGAGCCATTCTAAGCTTCCATGTCAGTCAAAAGTGGGAACACAGCATGAGTAGCTGATGAGCTTCTAGCCTGGACTAAATACGGAGACAGTCTCAAAAAGAGAGAGAGAGAGAGAGAGAGAGAGGGAGAGAGAGAGAGAGAGAGAGAGAGAGAGAGAGAGAGAGAGAGAGAGGGAGATGGATGGAGGGATGGATGGGTGGATAGATGAATGAATGGGTGGATGAATGAATGTAGGTAGAGTTAAAGAATCAGACAAATAAATAACAAGAATAAATATGAAGAGACAAGATACAAGGTAATTAAATATAAGGTAGTTAGAAAAAAAGGACACCAACATTTGTGGGGAGGGGGAACCAAGGAAGAATTCAAAGAACAGCTTGAGCTATATCTTTTTTTAATTTATAAACTAAAACAAGCATTTTCATAACATATTAGAATAAAAAATAAAATTGCCTAGAAAACTACAAATCCATTATGTGTAACTTTCTATTCCTTTTAAATCTTGAAGGAAGAGAGGAATTCCATGATGTGAAGGTAAGAAGGAAATGAATTCCTTGCATGTAGGTCAGTTATAGCTAATACAAAGGCTTGGATGTGGGAGACAGAGAATTAAACATTTTGTCTCTCCTTGATGCTTAGCAAGAGTGTGTAGCCCAACATAACTGAGAGTTACTTTTTCATTCTCTAGTTCACACTGTATATTTCCACTGGGCTGGAACCAATAACCATGCTTTATATTATTCTAACTTTGAATAATGCAAATTTGAGTGCTTCACAGATTTGTTGCTTGCCCTGAGACCTGAGTAGAAATTGTATGAGAGAGAACTAAACCAAGTGGCATCTCTTCCTGCCATGGTTTGTAATGTCAATAAAACTTTTCTTACTTACTGGTGCCCTAAACTTTGAGCTGGCTTTTTTTTTGAACCACATCAAAACCATATCAGATAGTTTCTCCATCAAATCTTTGTTTCAGGCTTCGGTTACATATCAATCTAAACTCTCAGACACTCTGTAGAAGTAGACTAGCCCCTGTTCTTCACCTTTGGCTTTAGAAAATAATCCTCAAATGGCTTAATGGTCTAAACACAATTCCAACTAGGGACATCCAATGTCTCACAAACTTGGTCATTCAGGAATGCTTAGTGGAGTAACTCCATAAGATCTGTCTTAGGTATACTTCATTCAACAAGTTGAGTGATAGTTCCTTGATTGACAGCCCAGATCAGGAGCTTATCAACTTCATAGATATAAAAAACTACGTGGAATCACCAATGAATTGGGTACAGTCATGTTTCAGAAATATAGTTATTCCTTTTTTAGTTAATATTTTATTTTTTCTAATTACATGCAAAAGCAATTTTTACACTTATTTTTAAAATTTTCCAAATTTTCTCCCCCCTCTCTCCTCTCCCCTCTCATTAAAAGTCAAGCAATTCAATATAGGTTATACATGTACAGTCTTGCAAAAGGTATTTCCATATTAGTCATATTGTGAAAGAGAACATAGACCAAAACAACAAAAATGAACTTTAAAAAAAAGGTATGCTTTAACCTGCATTCAGACTCCATTAATTCTTTCTCTGGAACTGGATAATAACTTTTGTCATGAGTCTTTTGGAATTGTCTTCTATCATTGTATTTCTGAGAATAGCAATGTCATTCACAGATGATCATCATACAATACTGCTATTATGGTATACAATGTTCTCCTGGTTCTGCCCACTTCACTTTGCATCAGTTCATGTAAGTCCAGGTTTTCCTGAAAGCATCCTGTTCATCATTTCTTATAGTACAGAAATATTCCATCACAAATCATACACTACAACTTGTTCTTCCATTCCCTCAATGGATGGGCATCCCCTCAGTTTTCAATTCTTTGCCAACACAAAAAGAGCTGTTGTAAATATCTTTCTACATATAAGTCCTTTTCTCTTTTTTTAACTCTTTGTGTTACAGACCTAGTAGTGATATTACTGGGTCAAAGGGTATACATATGCCCTTTGGGCATAGTTTCAAATTGCTCTCCAGAAAGGTTGGATGAGTTCACAACTCCAACAACAGTTCATTAGTGTCCCAATTTTCCTACATCCTCTCCAACATTTATCATCTTCCTTTTCTGTCATATTAACCAATATGATAGGTGTAAAGTGTACTTCAGAGTTGTTTTAATTTGCATTTCTTTAGTCAATAGTGATTTAGAACATTTTTTTAAATGACTATAGAGAGCTTTGATGCCTTCATCTGAAAACCACCTGTTCACATCCTTTGACTATTTACCAACTGGGGAATGACTTGATTTCTTATAAATTTGATTCAGTTGCCTGTACATTTCATAGAAGAGAAATTTACTGTAATATTTTTCCCATTTCCTGCTTTCCTTGTAATCTTGGCTGTGTTGGTTTTGTTGCTGCAAGAATTTTTTAATTTAATGTAATCAAAAGTATCCATTTTACACCCTGTAATACTCTCTATCCCTTATTTTGTCATAAATTTTTCCCTTATCTATAGATCTGAGAGGTAAAGTATTCCATGATCCTGTAATTTACTTGTATTAGCATTCTTTATGTCTAAATCATGCAATCCACTCTGCTATTCATTTCCATTTTATGGATGAGTTCATCCATTCATATGCACAATTACAACTATTAACTTTGTATTTCTTTTCATCCTATTTTCGCCTTGTTCATTCTTCTTTCTTTCCCCTTTCACCCTGTCCATCCTCAAAAGTGTTTTGCTTCTGATCTACACCTCCCCTAATTCACCCTCCCTTCTAACAAGCTCCCCTTCTATTTTCCTTCCTTTTCCCCTCCCATTTCCCTGTAGGATAATGTATATTTCTACACCTGAGTGTGCATGTTTGAGCCAATTCCAATGACAATAAGGCTAAAGTGTTGTCCACCCCCCAAATTCCCCTCTACTGTAAAAGCTCTTTCGTTCCTCTTTTATGTGAGATAATTTACCCTATTCTCCCTCTCTCTTTCTCCCAATGCAATGCTCTATCTCATCCCGTAATATTATTTTTTGATTATCATCCTACCATAGTCAAGTAAGACCCATGCCTTCTGTCTATGTATACTCCTTCTAACTGTCCTAGTAATGAGAAAGTTCCAGGAGTTAACAAGTATCACCTTCCCACGTAGGAATGCAAACAGTTTAACCTTCTTGAATATCTTTTCATTTCTCTTTTCTGTTGAACTCGGGAAGATGATTCCCAGCTCAATGCTCTATCCACGGCACTACCTTGCTGTCCCCTACAGCATCTTTACCATTTCACAATCAATTTAACATTATAGAGAACATAATATTACATTGTGCTTATTGTTTGTTAATCATGAAAAAATATTCGACTTACTCAAACAAAAGATCTCCTTCCCAGCTCTTTTACTGCAAAATGTCTCCCATCCAAATATCTAAATCATTAAAAATTCCTTGGAAGAGTTAACAATAGAAATATTCTGCTCAAAGACCCTACTGATCAAAAATATTACATGAGACATAAAATTGGGAGACGAATGGGGCCAAAGGTATCAGCGGAAAGGATCTAGCACATAGTCATTGTTGAAGAGATCTCCCAATTAGACTGGAAGATTTTTAAGGACAGTGTTTTCACACAATGCTTAGAAAACAGTAGGTATCTAACAAAAGCTGTTTGACTGATTGACTGTGGCTAATGAGTTCTTCCAGATGCTTCTGCTTGCAGATGTTATAGAACATCAACCATTCTCTGGTTGGTGGGTGAAATTGCTAAAAGTTTAATAAACAGGTGGGAGATGGCCTCTCTTTTCAGAAAATATCTTAAAATAGTTTCAGAGTAAGGGCAAGTGAGTTTCTACCAGCACGAACAGGATGATGTGGTGAAAACTTCTCTGCACAAAGAGAATTGAAATAGCTTGTAATTATTAAGGAAGGAGAGAAAAGAAGGCTTATTGTGATTCTACCTCCTTTTATAAAAATGGAAGAATGTATGCTATGCTTGGTTCTCCACTATCTCTCCTTTTGTCTTGTGAAAGGCAAAGGATGCCCTGGGAAATGGCAAAGAAGTTCAACTGATCCTCTCAGAAGGATTTCTGGACCAAGGCCATCTGCCAAGATTTCTCCCCTTCCTCTAAGAAGCCCATGAAGAATGAACTTCCCTTTTCTGGAGATGGGATCAGCCAGGACCAAGAGTCCCAATTAAGGGAACCAGCCTTGAAGTCTTTTCTGAAGTCTAATGGAAGACCATAATTTTGGAGATCTGATCAATGTTAGTCTCAGTGGGAACAGACCAGTTGACACATGGACAGCCATGAGGGTAACTGCTCCCTGATCTTCTCTGGGTTCTGAAGACTGACCCCTAACACTGTTGGGTCATCTTTCAGGGATTTGAAGAGAGCAAGTTAAATGGAGAGCAACTAGAGGAGGAAATAAAGTTGCATGATGGGTAGAATTGATGAGAAGGAATAGGAAAGGCCACCTTTTGTGTCTCAGTACAAACTAGCTGCTCTCCAGAGCATAGCAGTTAGAAACACAATGGATATTAGGTAGGCAGAAAGGAAATATATCCTTGCCTCTTGTCCAGTAAACATGAACAGTGGCCAGTCTCCTCATTCCAGGGTATAGTACCCATCCCCTAGTTTGTGTCCCTAGATGGGTCTTGCATCCTCACACAGTCCCTCATGCCTTTGTAGAGATCTTCATCCAGTCTCACATGACCAGCCTTACTGGGAGAGTCCAGGGGCCACTGTTAACAGGCCAGAATTCAAACCCTTAGTACAAGACGGTGAAGTGTAAGATAGTAATAAGTACATTCGTCCTTAGACAGAGCCTCTTCTACTTCAGACCAATAAAGTTTTCAACTGAAAGACCCATATAAGGACCTGGTCTTCTGGCTTGTGTTGGCCATGTAATGCCAGAGCACTATCTAGAAAAGTGGCCTGGGGTAGAATAAAAAGGCTAAACACAGTAAATAAATGAATTAATAAAGAGCTTAAAAAATATAAATCTCAGGCCCACTGTGGGGAGAGGGTAATTTTTTACAGCAGAGACATATAGAAACATACCAACTGCAGGAAATACGACTTGTCCTCAGTAGAAATAGAGGCCAGATAGCCACTCCAACTCTTGTTATAAGCTTAGACATTCTGTACCAGAAGTGTTCAATATATGGGGCCACGTGTTGACAACACTCACAAGTGTGATCCAAGCTAGGATTAAAATGTAATTAGGAAGTACTTACCAAAAATACAATCAAACATAGATAATGTTAATATTTTCTAAGTCAATATGTGACCTGTAAGGATCCTTAGGCATAGTTTAGTGGTCCCTGTTTTGTATTTGAGTTTGACACCACTGACACAACCTCTTTCATTCCCTCTTTGATTGCTTGCTGTCCTCCCTCCTAGCAGAAGACCAAAATGGCATCACTATGCCAGAGTCAAGTTATGTGTGCCCAACTGTGGCTGATCATACCAGTATGAGCTCAGAATATTCTACAGGCACAAATAGTCTATGTGAATATTTGGAGTGGATTCTCCAAATTTCTTTCACTCAGTGACTAATTGAATGCTTCCTAGGAGGAGTGTGCATGCCACTGGGGGGAACAGCACTTTCAACTAAGACTATAGGCTGGCGAAGGGATTAGGCATGGATCCCCATATCCATACTACACAAATGATAGGGTGAATGAATCAAAATTATATGGTAAATGATGCAAAAGTGTCACATGAGACATGAGGGCAAAGGAGTTCACTGATAAGAATGCAGGGAAGGGCCAGGGAAAACTTCTTGGAGATTATTTCCATCACAGTTGAGGATGGATAAAGATTCAAGAAGCAAAGAGAGAGGAGGGACATCACATGCATAGGACATAATGTGAGCAAACACCCAAAGACAGATAGAGCTGTCTACATCAAAAGTTGTGTGGCATGGAAAGTATGAGATAGGACTAGAAAAGCAGGATGGTATCAAATTGTGGAGCACCTCAAATACCAGGATGAGGATTTTATACTTTACTCTGGGGACAATGGGAATCATAGAAGATCTTTGAGGGTCAGAATGATATGTTAGGACGATGACTTTGGTCTGGGGTAAGAAGGATGCATGAGAGAGCTAAGGGACCAGGGACAGAAAGAAAACCAGCCAGAAGACAATTGCCATAGCCTAGGAAAAAGATGAAAGCCTGAATAAGGAGGTCTAGATTAGGACCAGTTAGGTACTCCCCAGAGCATTGAGAACAATATGAGACAGAGTAAACCGAAAGAGCCAGCACAAAGGAGCTGTGCAGGAGGTCTAAGGCAACCAGCATCCCACTGAGCAATGTCAAGACCACAGCAGAGGATGGGACCAACACTTGAATGGAGATCGTGCAAGAAAACAGAAACTGGCCAAGGTCAGAACCTCACAGGAGATAACCAGGACACCGAGCCGGGAGCCAGGAATGGGAGGCCGTGAATGAGTTATCATATCAGTTACCCCACTGTGCTCAGCAGCAGCTGATGCCTCTATTCTGCAGAAGGGTTAGGGAAAAAGGGGGGTGACCCAACCCTTCTAAGAGTGCCAGAGGGAACTAGCCCCAGCACTAATGTGCTTCGGGTCCTTTTCTTCTTCTGTCTTCATCATCAGAGACCTCTCTGGAGAGGCCACCATGAGCATTGCAGTTGGTAGGACTGGCAATGTCCTTATCTATTTCTTTTTCATTAGAAAGTTGTTGTCTGGCATCTCTCTCTTCCCTCTCAGTCTGAATCATCAAATGGGGCAGAGAAACTAGAACTGATAACCATCTACATCCACTCCTGACCCTGGTTTTACTTCCTTCTCAAAATCCTGTTCTCACCACAAGTTCTGCCTTTTCCTTTTCATCCATTTATTTTGTCTTAAAAATAGTTGTCTCATTTCCCCTATTGAGTTGAGACAAAACATAGGTTTCCTACCCTCACCAGTGCAGAAATCAACAAGAAAAGTGGAGAGATTATAGATGGGAAATTCAGGGAGAAAGGGCAGAGCCTATAACCCTAGAAGAATGGAGAGTCTGAAGGGGAAAACAAGACCTGGAAGACATGTGAAAAGTGAAGGGTTGGGGGAAAGGACCCACAGAAATGAAAGGATGGAGGGTCAAGACAGGCTCCCTGGAGGATATAGCACCTGAGTTTGGGGGGGATGGAGGAGTTAAGAAAAGAAGGAAAGGAAAATGAGAGGAGAGGATCATAGATTTAGAGCACTGAACATGAGAGCAAAGAAACACCAAGGAGATTTGGAAGACTTGAGGGCAAAAAGAATGAAAGGAGCGAGATATAGAAGGAAAATAAGCAAGGCAGGGGGAAGAAAGAACTTGAATGTAGATAAGTGGAAAAACTTCAACAGGTTCAACAATCAGTTTCCTAAGTACAAGGCGGAGAGGGCATAGCTAGGGAGTTTTTAATGGCGGTGGGGGGTTGGTGAAATAAATGCAAGCTCAATATGAATCACCTAAGTACATCATGGTCAAAAAAGCTTCAGGAATCATGGGCTACATGAAGAAAGCATAGTGTTGGAAAGAAGCGACCGGATATATGTCTGTATCTGCATCACACTGGCACCAAATAATGAAAGCTTTGAATGTCAATCTTTGGAGCTGGTATTTTAATACAGAGACAATAACATCTTACTGAAGAACTTTGAGCACAGTAGTGGTATAGCCAGTTGTGGGCATTAGGAAGTTCACTTTATTGGCTGCATGAATAGACAGGAAAGAGACTAAGATAGAAGGCAGAAAGACCAGTTAAGAGTTCTTATAAAAATCTAGACAAGAGCAGGGATGAAATGCTGAAGCAAGATAGTGACCATGTTGGTGAAAAGGTGGGGATGGATAAGAGGGATGGCATGAATGTGGAATCAACAAACGATTGGGGGGAGGGGGTGCAGAGAGGAAAAAATATGTCATCTGAGATTTGAAGCTTCCGTAAATGAAAGTGATGGTATCTTCAGCAGAATAGGGAAGTCAAAGACAGACTTACTGGGAGTGTTCTGCTTTGAATATATGGAGTTTAAGGTGCCACTGGAACATTAATTCAGGCAGAGATGCCCATCAGGCAGTGTGAGATGCTGGACAGGGTCTTGAATGATAGCTGTTAGGGTCCCCTCTCTGTGGCTTTTAGATACTGAATGCAGAGTGTTGGGAGACCTCCCTTCTATTTGCCCCCAGGTCAGATGGCCCCAAAGGAGGCTTATGACTCTCCTGTCCTTTTTGAAAAAGAATATTGTATTTTTCCCCAATTACATGTAAAGACAATTTAACATTCATTTTTTAAATTTTTGAGTTCTAAATTTTTTCTCTCCCTCCCTCACCTCCCCCTTCCCTGAGACAGTAAGCAATTTGATATGGGTTATACATAATCAATCATGAAAACATGTTACCATATCAGTCATGCTGCAAAAGAAGACACAGATCTGAAGTGGAAAAATGTGAAAAATGAAAAATAGGATGCTTCCATCTGCATTCAGATGCCATCAGTTCTTTCTCTGGAGGTGGATAGCATTTTTCATCATAAGTTGTTTTTTTTTTTTCCCAGAGGCAATTGGGGTTAAGTGATTTGCCCATGGTCACACAGCTGGTAAGTGTCTGAGGCTAGATTTGAACTCAGATCCTCCTGACTCCAGGGCTGTATCTACTGCACCGCCTAGCTACCCATGAGTTCTTTCTAACAGTCTCATAAAGGTTGTTAGGTCCAGGTTCAGCCCAAGAACACAGTGAATATGTCCCTTGAGAAGTAGTGCAGTCCAGTAAAAAGAACATGGACCAGATGTCAAGAAAGCTAGGATCTGGCCCTGGTTCTACCACTGACTGATTGTAGGACTTTGGATTAGTTCCTTCCATTCTCTGGAGCTCAGTTTCCCTATATGGAAAAATGGTGATTTGTTTAGTTTCCACCGCAGTATTCTAAGATTCTTTGAGGTACCAGGCAGACAAAGATCATCAACCACATCACAGGGGAAATAGTGAGTGAAGAAGTCCTCTTAGGCAAGACAGTACTAGACACTGCAACTCAACCATGCCTGTCCTCTGACTAGGGTAATGGAAAAGAAGGAAGTAAGACAAGATGGGCTGGCTGACTGAGAGCTCTTGGGTACCCTCCATGAATGAGACAGCACACCTGACAGACCCCATGTCTGACTGGCATCCCACCCAGCTCTCACCTCTCTCACTCTCCTCTTCAATCAGGAGCAAGGTCCCATAGCACTCTAGGGCACAATGGCAGTGCTAGGTTTCCCTTTCCTGGAACCAGTCACCAAGCTCATTTATCTCACTCCATAATGAGCTAGCTCCTCCTGAATGAGGTCAGACAAGGCATCAAAGATAGGTTTTACATCATAGGCTGAGGAACATGATCCGCTGAGTCCATCCCCATGGCATGAGTCCAAGACATAGTGTCACCTCAGAATTTTGACATTGAAACCTGAGGATTAGTTCTCCTGAAAATGGCAGCCAAATATTCTGGGAGAATACTATTGTTACAGTCGTCTGAGGGCTCAAGGGAGGTCTCCAACTGTACACTGCCTAGCATTCCTCAGTTCCCATTGAGCCTACGTTTGAAAGAAGGATCTAAGAAAGATGTCAACTTGCAACTCCTGTACAGCTGTTTTATTGTTTTACAGGTCACTGGGCTGTCTTTGGGACGTATTCTTTTAATGCTGTCATGCTTGTCCACTTCTATGCAGACTGTCCCTTCTGATTCCATACTCCAAGACTTGAGCGCACTGACATATGATAAGCTCAAAATAAATAATAATGGGTAGCATTTGCACAGCATTTTAAAGTTTGCCATGTTCTGTATGTGGGTTATCTCATTAAATACTCACAATGCCCCTGGAAGGTAGATGATATGGTTATCCCCATTATATAGATGATGTAATTGAGGTTCAGTGGTGAAGGGATTTGTTCAGGGTCACACAGCTAGCAAAAATCTAAATCAAAATTCAAACTCAGGTCCTCCTGACTCCAAGTCCAAGCCCTCTCTCTGTAATACCACCTAAATGACTCAAAAATAAGCTAGACAGAAGTTGACAGTGGGCACCTAGCACTACATTCCAGTTGTATAAAACGCAATGCATACACATCCTTTGACAAGGAATTGGTGTTTCCCACAGGCAGAGGCAGAAATGAGAGATGGATGGTCATTGACTCTCTGAGTACCAAGAGAAACCAGTATCTACCCCACACTTCTGCCTCTCACAGTGCCATACATTCTAAGAGGGAGCTTGGCACTGCCCAATGAGTATGATCAATTCTACCTGGTGGTTAAATTTGTAAATGGTTTGCTTGCCAGCATCTCCTGTGACCAAGGCAGAGATTTTAAAAGCAAACCTCTTAAGAACGAAAACCAAGAAGTCAAGAACTAGATCCTACTAGAGGTGGCTGGATGACTCAGGAAGACCTGAGTTCAAATTCAGCATCAGGTACCTACTTAGCTACATGACCCAAGTCCCTTAACCTGCTTCTGCCTCAGTTTACTTGTCTGTAAAATGGAATAATAGTAGCACTAAGGTTGTTATGAGGATCAAATGAAATAACACAAGAAGTGATTTGCAAACCTTAAAATGCCATGTAAACGTTAGTCATTATTATGATCATTAGCACTTTCAAGGACACCCACAAGCCTGAGGCATTCAGCTCCTCACTGAGCAAGACTTACTGAGAGCCGTTTCTAGTATAGGCATACAATGCGACCAGAGGTCACACCAAGAGTTTTCCACCATCCCTGATAATTTTCAGATGAAAACTGGGCCTACTCATTGACTTGTGCTTTAGTGTCTCAGAAGGTGGAGACAGTGAAAAAGCATTTGTTAAACTCCTATTATGTGATGTGCCAGAAACTGTGGAGAGTGTAGAGGGTGTGTAGAGAGGGCTCAGAGGAAAACCACAAAGACCAAGGAGTCCAAAATTCAGGTAGGTGTTGTAGCCAGTCCAACTTTATTATCCTGGGGAGCAAAGATCGAGAGCTCTGACCCAGCCAAAGATGGTCACAATGTTGGCTTTGGACTTGGGACTTGGGACCAATGCTATGTAGGAACTGAGCTAAATTTTGAGTTGAATCTCCCCATCCCTAGAGACACAAGATGGGGTAGGGGGAGAGGATGCTATCAAGATGTAGGGGAAATGTATGTCTATTCTTATTTTATCTGTGAAATAAATATCACTTTGTAAAAAGCCAAATATTAAGTGGTTATACAGAACTAAGGTCCCATTCACTGGACTTTCCAAAATGAGTGGAACATATGTTCCAGCAGGTATTCAACTGATGACAGAGACCTCAACCTCCTCAAGTAACTGAGTAACCTGACAAGATATAGCAAACCTGATCCAGAGAGGGTGGAGCCAAAGCAAGCCATAAGACATTATTGTGGTGTTAGGATTCTTTGTTCTTCATGGTAGAATATAAGTATATTATTCTACGTGCATGCTGTATGTTTCCACATATTGATTTGGTCAGTGTAAACAAAGATTAGTCTGATGCTTTGTATTATGTTGTATGCACACACCAATATTGGTTGCATGTGATCCTACTGTGAATGATGGGCATGTATGTGCATTTGTATGTATACCATGTACATGCTGCTTCACAGTTGGGTTGGTTGCTTGTGACTATAGGCTAATCTGTGATATTAATAATGTATGTTCAGAGATATTCATCATGTGTCATGAAAATACCTGTGTATTTGCAAGGGACCAAAAATATTTTACTGTGAGGAGATGGAAAACGTTCTCAGTTTTATAATCTGTATTATCAAAAACTTCTCACTCTTCCTCAACCCACATTTCCAAATAATTGTCGTGTTGGACTTCTACCTTTACTACATCTCTGATATCCAGCCCCTTCTCTCTGCACATGTTGCTCCCATTAGTTCAAACCATCATTACTTCTCACCTAGCTTATTGCAACAGCCTCCTAATTAGTGTCTCTGCCTTGAGCTTCTCCCCATCCCAATCAATTCTACAAACCCAAATATCTTTCCTTAAGAGTAGATGTGACACCCTCCCCATCCCTATCCCCCATTCAACCAATTCCAGTAGCTTCCTATTGCCTCCAGAATAAGATATAAAGTTCTCTGCCGAACTTTAGAAGTCCTATACAACCTGGCTCTACACAGTCTTCACAACCTCACTGGTTATTTTTCCCTTTCTCCCCTCCTAAACACAGTCAGGTGGAGCAGTGATGGAAGAAGAGCCAAGGTTAAATCCTGCCTTAAATCTATAATAGTTGAGTAGCCCTGGGCAAGACATTTAACTTCTCTTAGCCTCAGTTTCCTCACTGGTAAAATGAGGTTAATAATAGTACCTACCTACCAGAGTTATTATGATGATAAAGATAGTGTTTACAAAGTACTTTGCAAACATTAAAATGCTATACAAATGCTAATTTATCATCACTATTACTTTTCAGTCTAGCCAAATGGGCCCTCTCTCCATTCTTCACACATGACACTGCATCTGCTGTCTCTGTGACTTGGCACTGGCCATGCCTGGTAGGCATCCGCTCTTACCTCTGTCTCATAGAAACCCTCTCTTCTTTTAAGACGTAACCCAGGTACCATATTTTGCTGGTCCCCTTACAACTAGAGCCCTTCCTTCTCAGCTACTTTGTATACATACATACACATACATATGTATACAAAGTCATTAACTATGCATCGCCCATGTATGCATTTATTAACTTTAAATTGATGCTGTGTATATTTTATATGTATTTATTTCTCCTCCCCCTCTAGAATGTCATCCCCTTGAGAGTGGGGCTTGTTTCTTTCTTTATTTTTTGTATCCCCAGTGCCTAACACAGCATCTGGTACACAGTGGACATTTTCTATTTTTTTCACAGTCAAAATTTTAAAGCTTATTGCTTGTTTGATCTGCTGAATGGTGGGGCTTGTTGACTGACTGACTTAATGGAGAGCAGGGATGAGAAATGAGCTGTGGGAGCTGAGTTGTTACGTTCCTTTACTAGCTCAGGGGCAGATTCAAACTATTTTTTCTAAGGATTCTTGGGTTCACATATATCTGGTAGGCTTTCCCTGGAGTAAAAAGACAGGCAAGCTCACAATGTTTGACTGTTATGCCTTATTTTCTTGATAGTGAATGCCTTTTATTAGCTTATGGGTCATGTTGAATTTTGTTGAAAAATTACTCAGAATTGAAGCTTGTCTACTGTAAAAAAATGAAAGAAGGAAAGGAAAAAGGAAAGGAAGGGAAGGCAAGGAAAAAGAAAAGGAAGGGAAGAGAAGGGAAGGGAAGGCAAGGAAAAAGAAAAGGAAGGCAAGACAAGGCAAGGAAAAGCAAGGGAAGGCAAGGGAAGGGAAGGGAAGGGAAGGAAAGGGAAGGGAAGGGGAAGGGAAGGGAAGGGAAGGGAAGGGAAAGGAAAGGAAAGGAAAGGAAAAGAAAGGAAAGGAAAGGAAAAGGAAAGGAAAGGAAAGGAAAGGAAAGGAAAGGAAAGGAAAGGAAAGGAAAGGAAAGGAAAGGAAAGGAAAGGAAAGCAAACGAAAGGAAACGAAAGGAAACGAAAGGAAACGAAAGGAAACGAAAGGAAACAAAAGGAAAGGAACTGGGAAGCCTTTCTGGGCAAAGAAACCAACCTTTTTTTGAGAGAAACAAAGGTGAGCTCTACAATCCACACAGTACAGTCTAAGATTCTGAGATCCAAAATTCATAGTTATTTATAGATCCGTACATGAATCAGTTATGGCATAAGCTTACATTTTGCAGTCTATATGTTCTATCTTTATGATGTTCTAACTTTGATCTTTCCATGATGTTTCAATTAGATCTTGACAGGGCTTTCTTACTTCATCATTTTAATATAAATATTCATACATAAGTATGATTAGTATGGTCACATACTTAAGATACACATTTTATAATGATTTAGTTACACTTCTAAAGGTTAACTGACACAGGTGTTCATCAGGGGCTACATCTTGGTCTCAGTTATACACAGGTTTTTATCTGGGACTATATTTCTTATCCTATCAAGATGATGGTAGCTGATAAATGATAAGCAAAGCAAGTAAAGCACTCAAGGTATTGATTATTGACCTTTCCTGTTACATTCTCTGCTTCCATTCAGAGTAGTGATGTGGTTAACCTGTGCCTGGGTGGGGGCTCAGAGCTAAATTCAAATTCATACATCTTTGACTATAAGTCTACGCTGTTTTCATGGAGAGGAATGGAGATGAGGGGTAGATAATTGAAGACTCCATGGGGACCACAGACAGCTTTGCACTGACTCAGCATTTCTGCATAATAGGGCATGAGCAGACCTCCCAGGTGAGTATGCACCTCTCCAGGGGGTGACTATCAATGCTAGCTGTTGGTTAAAGTCATGTCACCACTTAGGACTCCAGCATTAACTCTCATTTGCATTGCATCAGTTAGGGGGCACCACAGTTTGTAGATCATTGAGTCAGAAAGACCTGAGTTCAAATGCCTGAGGCACTTAGTACCTTGGGAAGTCATTTAATCTCTTCCTTTCTGTTTCCTTACTTGCAAAATGAGGATAATGATAGCGCCTATCTGTCAGGGTATGTTGTAAGGATAAAATGAGATATTTGTAAAGAGATTAACAAACTTTAAAGCACTATATAAATGTTAACTACTATTACTATATTTTGCACTCAGTTCCAAATTTAAGAAGCTCAAAAATGAAGGTCATGCATGGGGAGAGTATCCAGAGACACCCTGAATCCTATGGACATCCCAGGAGTTAGTATCAACCCTTTGGGGCCCTTCCATTTTCACCAGAGAAGCTCCTTTTATACTCAGGAGGGAGAAAGTAATGCATCTGTCCCCCACTATAGAGCAGGGCAGCCCTATCTGGCACTTTGTACTATTCTGACAACAATCTTACCCCACAACTCTGTCCTACTGGACTCTCACAGAAGCCACGGCAAAGTGCTTCCTGGAGTGCCAGGGTACCCTGGCATGGCCTGATAGAGCGAGGCTTCACAGGCAGGTTCTGAGAGAGGACAAAACAAGAATCCAGCTCCCCCAGGGCTCTGGGCTCAGTCAAAGCTTCCCTGTCCTAGATGAGAAAAACTGAGCAGGTCTGGGGAAACAGGAATTACCAAAAGTGAGCAGTAGGAAACACCAAGGGATACCTATTTCCCTGGGAGGAGGAACCCCTTCTCCATGGACAGTGGGTGGAATCTGAGCAGGGGAGGGACTCTCTGGTGAAGACAGGAAACCACAGTCACTGGCAGGGGAGGAGAAAGTCAGAGACCTAGTCCCTGCCCTGTAAAGCCCATGTGATCCCTGCAGAGAGTAGAGCTTTGGCCTTGAGAGACAGAGGGCTCAGTACCGTAGAGAAGGAGTGGGACGTAAAACAGAGACTACTCTGGGCTCCCAGGCAAAGGCAGCCCTAAGCCTGCAAGGACACGTCCAGAGTCTGCTCTGTGGTTCAGGACAGGGAAGCAGAGACTCCTGAGAGTGACGAGCATAATTACACAGACCTATGGATCCCCTCTCAGAAGCTCCCCACAGGAGAGATAGTCCCTATAAAAGGCTCCTGATCACAGGTGAGACCAGCTCTGGGGGTTAGGGGGGTGACAAGAAAAGAGAGACAAAGGTTGGCAGATTCTGCCCAAATAAGAGAATTAGCCCAAGATCCAGACTAGTCCTTGGGGGCTTGTCCCAGAAACAATCTCTCCAAATGGAGGCCTGGGAGCCTTTCTTGATCTGGGGCAGTGGTGGAACTAGTAGCTTAGGTCCATACCCCTTGTCTGAGACAAGACTCAGGGCATCTTTACAGAGGCAAAGGGATGAATATAGAGTTGGAGGAGATTTGGGTTCAAAGCCCAGCTCTAATATTTACCAATTAATTGTATGACTCACTGACTTTCTCTGAACCCATTTCTTCACTGGAAAAATGAGAAGAATTACACCAGCCCAACCTCCCTCCCAAAGCTGCTTGGGAGTAAAACTGACAGTCCTCATGTATGCACAGGGTGTAGAGAAAAAGACCTTGAATTGGAAGCCAGAAGGTCTGAGTTCAAATGCTGCTCTGTGGGACTTTGGGCAGATCAGATGAAAGTTTCTGAGCCTCAGTTTCCTAATCTGCATAATGGGATTGAACTCCATCCATGGTGTCTTTAAGGACGCATCCAGCCCTGAATCCTGTAATTTAAGAGCCCATTTCAGCCTCAGACCTACCATTTTGCTGACCAATTTCTCCCTGCCATGTTTGGACTAATATTCTATCAGTCACTTTCTGAATCAAGTTTCCTCCTAATGGAGGGTAGCCAATTTGGGTAAAACTTGGAAATGGTTTTTGTTAAAGATCAAATGCTTGGCTCTTCTGCGGGGATGGAGACAGACAGACACTCACACCCTCACATCTCTCAGTAACCCAGGTCCCTCAGGAGGGTAGGGAGACCCTGCTGACCTCTGCCTCCTTCCTTCCTTCTCAGCCTCCATCCTCAGCTGCTGGATTCAGTCAACGTCTACTCAAGCTGATCCCATCAGTGTTGTGCCAAGCCCACCCTATGGGATGGTGGGCAGCGAAGTCACCTTGTCCATCCAGGGGTTCTCAAAGGTTGCCTGCAGGTATACCTGGTACAGAAAATCAGCAGAATCCTCCAACCAGATCATTAGCTACCACATCCAGTCCAGAGTGAAGACACCAAAAAACAGCCGGGAGATGATATTCCTCAACGGCTCTCTGTTCATTCCCAACCTCACCCTCAGTGACAATGATGACTACATTATACAAGTTATTCACTCGGAATGTGAAGTCACAACAGTTCGCACACATTTACAGGTATTTGGTAAGTGCCACCCTTCCCTGGCTGCCACAGTTCAGAGATAGCCTCCCTCTGTACTGGGCAAGAGACCTCCCCAAGCTCCTCCTACCAGAATCAAGGAGAAGCCAAGGAGAGGAGTCCTGAGAGTGGAGATCCCCCAAGCCTAGATCTCCCTGGGGAAGGGCTCACAGGTCCAGAGGGCCTGGACAAGTTTCTGGAAGTACATCAGGAGAGCAGACTTGCGGATTGCTCTCTAGAACCCTGAGAAGTGACTCAGGAACTGCCCTCTCCACATGCCATCCAAAGTGAAATCAGTTTGACATTGACAGGTATTTCCTGTGTTAGAGAGATAGGAGCCACCCCAGGTCTGAACACAGGCTTCCAGGTCCTGCCTTGGTCCCACTAGAAAACTTGAGACAGTCAGGGGATCCCTGAGTCAGATAGGATGCTTGAGTCCTCTGCGGGTAAAAATGGCTCAACGGAATCATTCATTTAGAGGTAGGAGGAAGCTTAGAAATAACAGTAGTTAACATTCCTATAAAGTGCCTATTATGTGCCGGGAACTACACTAAGCACTTTCCAATTCTTTTATTTGAACCCTGGGAGGGAGAAGCTATTATGATCCCCATTTTACAGATGAGGAAACTGAAGCAAACAGGGGGAAGTGACTTGCCCAACGTAACACAGCTAATAAGCATGTGAGGCTGGATTTAAACTCAGGTCTTGACTCCAGGCCCATGCTCTATCCACTAAGCCACCTAGCTCAAGGGTCTAATTTTACAGAGGAGGAAACTGAGGCCCAGAGAAGGTAAAAGAATTACCCCAGGGGACACAGGCAGTAAGTGGCACAGCTGGGTTTGAGCACCATGAGGGGCAGCCAGTAGTTGGGAGGTAATCAATTGTCTTCCTCTCCCCAGTTCTCCCTGGCCAGGAGAGGGAGCTGGATTGGTCCTTCCCAGGTATGTCAAAGGCCACAAGTTTAGGACCATTTCTTGGGGGATTCACTGGCCTGCTTGGCCTAGTGGGGTTCAGGCCCAGGCTACTTTTTTCCCCAGGGCTCAGAGTAGACTGGCTTCCTGGGACGGGAGATCAGTCAGATCCAGTCCCATGCCTGGAATCCCAATGCTCTGAGGGGGAAGAGCCAGATCTTGGTCAGGATGGGGTGGAGTGAATACTTGTGTGTTTTGGGGTGAGTTATACACCAGGTTGATTCCATCTTCCAGAGAAACAGCCAGACTTCTCAAAGAGGGGACCCGCTGAACCTCAGCTAGAAAAGATGGTGTGTTTATAGTTGAGTAGATTATGCAGCAGAGGAAAGTTCCAGAGAAACTAGACTCCAGTCTAGATCTGGAGTCCAAATCAGGACCACAACAATGAGAGCCATGCATCAGGGATTGGACTCACTTCATAGATGGTGACCTCCCCATTACTAGAGGTATTCAAGGAAGCACTAGCTGATTTGTCGGAGAAAATGGAGAGGGGATTCCTATTGCTATGGTTTAGATTAAATTATTTCTGAGTCACAGAGTCATAGAAACTCAGATGTGAAAGGTGCTGCAGAGGTTACTTGAGGGCTTTTCTTACTGAGATTTTGGTATCTGTAATGTGGGGAGCAGTTATAGCTACCAGCTACAGGTGTCCCCAGGCTTGCTTCCTCATCTTGAGGA
The DNA here is from genome assembly GCA_023548195.1 of Bettongia penicillata ogilbyi. NCBI lineage: Eukaryota > Metazoa > Chordata > Mammalia > Diprotodontia > Potoroidae > Bettongia > Bettongia penicillata. Next base: position 3,566,485 of record JAJHZJ010000310.1, on the reverse strand, counting down.
GTAGCACTCACAATTCTCTGGCTTAATTGTCGTGGGAAGGGGGCCAGCTGGGAGAGGGTTCTACCAGGCTGCCTTTCACAAGCCCTTAATGGGCACCTCATGAGTATAAGGTACAACATTGCAGGAGGGGGATGGGGAAAAGAAATTAAGGCTCCCAGACTCCTTCGGGGGCCAGAAAGGGAACAATGAGGGAGCTCAAGGGAGGAGAAGAGTCTGAGAAATGGAACATATCCTTCCCCTTCCTCTCAATGGGCTTCTCACCAGTCAGTCAATAGATAAGCATTTATTAAAAGCCTGCTGTGAGGCAAAAGAGGTCTGCCTTCAAGAAGTTTAGACTCTAATGAGAGAAATAACCTGCCAACAATTATGTACAAGTGATCTGTAGAAGATAAATTATATATAACTAACAAAGGGAAGACCAGAAGCAACCAAATGTCTGGGACTCTGCCAAGAAAAAGAAGAATCAGCTGTCCTAGGTTCTGATTCTAACTTCGTGCTAGAATGGGCTGCATAATACAATGGGAACAGTTCTAGACTTGGGCTCAGGAAGCTGGCACTCGAATCCCAGCTCTGACATTCAACAAGCAAGTCACATCGCCTCCCAGAACCTTGATTTCCTCCTTTGTAATGTGGGAAAACTAATCCTGGCATTCTCTGCTTCACAGAGAAAAGCTGTAGGAAATCCAAGGATATGTGAGTGGTTGCTGTTCCTCCGTTAACACTTTCAATTCAATTAAGTGGGGGAAGGTCTGGGAGTCAAGGAAGACTTCTTACAAGAGGCAGCAGCCACCAGGGTTTAACCTTGAAGGAAGTGTTGGGGGAAGGAGAGGAGAAGTCCGTTCAAGACATAGGAGTTGGATTAAGCAAGGGCATAGGGACATAAAGTTGCTTGATAATGAGGCTGTGGATGGAAATACACTAAAGGATCCAGTTGGTTGGTGGGAGCCTGATTGTGAAGGCACTTGAATACCAGGATTTGTCATATACTCTATACAGGTTGGGAGCCATTGAAGGATTTGGAGGGCGGGGCGGGTTAAGATGAGTCACATAGTCCCAATTGGGAATGAGAAAGTTTATTGAGGAAGAGGTGGGAAGGTTACATTGGAGAGAGTCAAGAGCCCAGGAGCAGGAAGATGGAGGAAATTATTGTCACAAGGAAAAAAAGAGATGGAGACTCATCACAGAAGCAGAGAAAAGGAAGCAAAATCAGCACAAATACCAATGACATTAGGGAGAACGTCACAGCCATTGATCGGATGTGGGAGTGAAGAGACAGAGCAGAGAGAGAAATTCGAAGAGAATTCCAGCTCAAACTTCAGGGACAGAAAAATAGGAGAGGGGAATGAAGAGGAGACTTGAGAGTGAGCATATTGGTTCTAATGTGCTGCACAATACTTGGGTGTCTCTGGATGTTTTCCAGACACTCACAATACAACCTTAGCAAGGAACACTCACTACTGTGAGAGGGGATCTTTGCTCAGGCTCCACCTATTCACCACACTCACACCCACAAAATATCAATATAGGCTTCTTTTCTCTTTCTCAGACAGCAAGGTAGAAAAGTAGCCAGAGTCAGAAAGGCCTGAGTTCAAATCCAGAGTCAGACACTTACTAGCTGTATGACCCTAGACAAGTCACTGAAGCTGTCTACCTCGGTTTTTTCACCTCAGCTAAGGTGAGGATCATAATAGCATCTACCTCCCAAGGCTGTTGTGAAGCTGAAATGATATAATATTTGTAGAAGTGCTTAGCCCAGAGCCTGACACATAGCAAGTAGGTGCATAGTAAATGCGTATTCACTCTGTCCCTCTCCATAGCAGATCTGCGGTCCAGAGGAGGTATCAAAGCTGGCATTTTGGTTGGCGTTGTGATCGAGGTGGCCATGGTTGGGGTCTTCATCTATATTCTATGCCTCAGAAAGGCCAGACGGTAGGATGGGATTTCCTTGGTTTTCCCTCTCTCCAAGATCTTCTCCCAAAATTGATGAAGAGAACCCAGAACTGTCTTCCACTCCCTCCACTCATTTATTTTTTTAAGCTGGGTCTCCCTACTTTACCCTGACTGGAAGTGCCAATGTATGGGCTGATCACCTGGACACCAACTCCATTTCCCATCTGGGACACTCATTCATAGCCTGAAGGACACTCATTCCCCAAGGGCCTTCCACATCGTTTCTGGACAATGCTGAAAACAAATATAAGAAATCACCTTAGGGTACTGCCATTTCAAACTCCCAAGCTCAAGCCATCCATCACCCTCAGCCTCCCTAGTAACCGAGGTGAGAGGCCTGCATCAGCACTTTCAGCTCCATGCAGTAGCTTCTATGTGCTGGCTTCACTTCCTTTCCAAATGCTTGTTTCTCTGCACTATTGCCTACTTCTAGAGTCTCCTCCTCCTTTCTAGGTTTTTCATTTCCCCTCTCCTCGCCCACATTTAATCATCTCTTAGAAACAGTCTCTCACTTCTTCAAAGGAGGAAGGCAGGGAAAGAGAACCAGTTATCCACCCAGTTCTACTCTACTCACCAAAACAAAGGAGTCAAGGTTCAGTAAGGCAGAGATAAGACAGGAAGGAGGGAGGGAGGAAAGGAGGGAGGGAAGGAAGCAAAGGAGGAGGGAGAGGGAGAGAGAAGGAGGGAAGGATGGAGGGAGGGAGGGAGAAATAATTTAATATGGTTGAATGTAAAATCTTACAATTCAGTTCATAAAGTTAATCTCACAAGTGAAAAAGCTGGTGTAGGTATGGGTAAACAGGGGTTTATGTGAAAAAATCTGGGGGTTTTCATGGTTTAAGAGCTCAGTAGGAATCAACAGTTTGACATGGCAGCTGAAAAATCTGCAGTGTTCTTGGGCTGCATGAAGAGAAGCACCTAGGAAGAGAATCACCAGTTAGTTCCATGGTCAGAGTCCAATAGGAAAGGGCTTTGAATGCTGGTCTCAGGGAATTGTATTTTATTCTAGAGGTTAGCACTCCTGGAAGGTATTTGAGCAAGGGAATGAGGAGGTCAGACTTGAACCTTAAAAGGGTTTTGATCAGCTATGGGAAGTATGGTGTGGAAAGAAGAGACTCAGGAAGTAGAAAGACAGAAGTCTAGATGGGGAGATGAGACTCCAAAGTAGGGTGGGGACAGCACAAATGGAAAACAGAGACTATCTGAGAGAGAATTGCAGTTCAAGGTAACTGACTGACTGGGGTGTGATGGGGAGAGAAGATCTGACCTGCAGTTCCCAGCCTGGGTGATAGTATTTTCAGCAGAAATAAGGAAGTTGAGGGGGAAAGAATGTGCATGGAGGGGGAAATAGTGAGTTCAGGTATGAACTATGGAGGCTGAGGAGCCCCATGGCATCTTCATTTAGGAGGATATGACAAGCAGATTGTTGAAGGGCAGGTCACAGTACTAAGGGATAACTGTAAACATCCTATCCCCATGGCTATTGGACCTTCCCAATGCCAGGCTTCCAGGGACCTCCCTTTCACTTACCTCCAAGTCAGGGGCTCCCCAAGGAAAATGACCATTCATGACTCTCCTGTCCTGCTGTTTTAGGATCTCTCAAGGTATCCTAGGAGATACAAGTCTAGGAAGGAGGATTCTTAGAACCCAGAAAGAAGGTGAGTATGACCCCGACAGGTAGTGTGATATCACAGAAAAAATAGGAAAATAGCATCTGACCATCAATTGATCCTGTGACCTTGGGCAAGACCTTTCTCTAGGTTTCAATTAAATCAAACATAAAATTAAGCAGTTAGGCTAGACAATCTCTTGGGGCCCTTTTCACCCCAATATTTTATGAATATATGATGTATCTGGAGGACCTATATTCTCATCCTCACATCACCGAAGCTTCTTGGAACTTCTCCTTCACAAAAGACGTTAACACAGTGTTCCTATTTAGTAACTATGTGACCTTTGGGGAAGCACTTCAGTTTCCTGGGCCTTAGCTTCCCCATGTGTAAAATGAGTGCTTTCACTGGCCAGTGCTAGCAGTATAAGCTAGCAGCCCTTTGAGAAGTGAACTTAGGTCTCACACTTCCTGCCACTATCTTGAATCAATAGAATCTGTTTACACTAAATGTTGTCATGGATGTGGAAGAGTCTGCCTTGGATCTCATCAACTATTTTCTCTTTCCTTAGTTAGAATCCTTGCAACCCAGTCCAGGGTTTCATTACTTTGCTCCAACTTCTATCTCTCTCTTTCAACACTAGAATGACCTCTGGGGAATGAAGTCAAAGTTTCTGGGGATCATTCCCCCTTTTCTTGGTCTATATCTCTTCACATAGACCTTCATTTTGCAGTCACTCCTGCCACCAGTCATTTAAGATCAAACATGGCAGAGACTGAGCAAGGGCTACAAATTTTACTCCCTCTGATATCTTCTCCTGAAGAAGTTCCAGACCCAGCTTCACTCTCAGGGTATAGGAGCTTAGCTGCCTATGTGGCACAGATGGTCTTCACCCCTTCCATGGGTACCACCATGGCCTTGCAAACTTAGGGTCTATAAGATAGAGTATCTTCACCTCCCTGGCTGATAGTGCATATTGAACTTATTGGTTAATACTACTGCTCATCTCTGGCAGTCAACATCCATCAAAGTTCAAGTGCAAACTTGTGTTTTCTTTATTTTCCTTCCATTTTTTTTTCTTTTTCCTGACAAAAGTTGTTTCTCTCTAACATTTCAAATCCTTTTTTTATCATTAAACTCCACCTCTTTTTTTAAGACTTCATTGTCAGTTGCTATTGTCTTAATTTTCTTTTTGATAAGTGTTTGCCTTTAGGGTTTCTAGGTACTTTTAGCCTCCTCCTTGTAGCAACTGATTTTCTTCACTTAAATTCCATTTTTTAAAAATGGCAATATTCTGTGTTGATGTTGATGTTACTTCTTTTATCCATTTCCCATGTTTCAGCATCAACAGGTGTATTATAAAGGTCAGGTTAGAGTTGTCTCCATTGCATACCATGTCTTCCAACTTTCATTTTCATCTGCTTCCAATTTTCATGGTCTGGTGCTACACTGACCACATGAGTAACCAATTATTTCCTTTCTGTTAGAATATAATCAGTTTCCAGTTTTGTGGTGTTATTCGATGCTTGGGCACTCCCCAGTTCTCTTCTTGAAATGTAGAAATAGTCTCTTTATTTCTTATTTCTGAGACATGTTTTCGTCCCTCATCCTGCTCTTGGCATTGAAGTCACTGAGTTGGAAAGTGGATATTGACTTAATTTGGTAGACTTTATTAAGTTCTTAGTAGAATTTCTTTTCTTCCTTATCCTTTACAACTAATGAAAATACAGAAATGGTCATTATCCCCCTGATAATTTCTTTGGAAATGCTTATTTAGCGAGGTTGATTATCAGAAAACAGATATAGATTTTTACTGGAACTGTATTGGAAACCTCTTCTTATGGGCACAGCCTTGGAGGATTTGGGGTTCCCTCCATTCCATGATGCACCCATCAGAATAGAACTTTATGATCAAAGTGAGAACTAGTCCTTGCCCATTTTCCTGGAGTTTCACTAGAAAGAGGACTCAGAACTGAGAGGAGCTGCTCAGGAAGGGGCCACCATGGAATCTCACACCCTCTAACTAAAAACTCTGCAACCAGAGATTCCTAGAACTATAGACATAGAAACCTTCTTGGAATTGGTAGCTGCGGGGAATGTGAGGAAAGAGAGAAGGGAGGAAACAGCTTTTCTTCTTTTTACTTATAGTATTTTTCCCCCAATTATATGTAAACAATTTTTAACATTTGTTTTTAAATTTTTGAGCTCGAATTTCTCTTCCTCTCTCCTCACTCTCCTCAATGAGGTGAGCAATTTTATATAGGTTATACATGAAACAAGCATTTCTTAAGCACCAACTACATGCCAAACACCGTGCTAAGCATTTTATAATTAACTCATTGGATCTTCACCATAGCCCTGGAAGATAGGTGGCATTATTATCCCCATTTTCTAATCGAGGAAACTGAGGCAAATGAAGGTTAAGGGACTTGCTCAGGGTTACACAGCCAGTAAATTATCCATGGCTAGATTTGAACTCAGATCTTTCTGACTCCAGATCTAGTCCCCTATCCATTGTACCACCTAGCTTCCCCGCTACCACCACCACTTCCTTTTCTGTCTAATCATTCTCTCATGGCACTCCAACACATCAAGATGTTCTGTCTGGGTTTTCTTTTCTCCAGGTGAAGACTCCATCCTGTACATAAACAATCCTTTACTTCAAGGCTTCCCTCGGCTTCCACAGGTAGGAACAGAGGGTGTCCTTCAGGCACTTTCTTCAAGGATTTTGAGGCATCTATTATGATGTGGGCAGCTAGATGGCACAGTGGAGAGAGTGGTAAACCTGGAGTCAGGAAGATCTGAGTTCAAATCTGGCCTCAGACACTTAATAGCTGTGTGACCCTGGGCAAGTCACTTAACCCTTTTTACCATCTGTAAAATGAGCTGGAGAAGGAAATGGCAAGTCACTCCAGCATCTTTGTCAAGAAAACCCAAAAATAAGGGTCACAAAGAGTCTGGCATCAGTGAAAAGGATTAAATAACAATAGTCATGGGGTGGGAAGGGGGCCCTTCACCTAGAACTGGAGACTCTTGTCAGCCTTGAGAGTTTGGGTGGGATAATTGTCTGAGAATGCTGATAAGCTATAAGGCATCCAGTAGAAGGTCTTCAGAAGGATGATGAACCCCAAGTTCATGCCATTCAAACAGATCAGGAAACAGCTTGTGGCAACCAGCCTAAAGAAGAAAAGATTTGGTTTTTAAGGAGTAGAAATGGGAAACATCTTTGAGTTGCTGAAGGCCTGTCATATGAAAGTGGGATTCAACTTAGTCTGGCCCTATTGAGGGTGCTGAGAGGTGCTGGGACCCTGAAATAGTGACATGAGGCTCCTGCCCAAATGAATTTGACACAAGCCTTCTTTCAGCCAAAGAAAAACAAGATTTATTAAAAATTCACCATATTGGCCCAACTCTTAGGCAATCTCAGCATTGGCTACACTCTTAAGGACTCTGAGCACTCTTGTGGAAACAAGATGGATGATATATACAGTAAGACTGGGGGAGGGATCTAGGGTTGGCCAAGTAGTGGGGTGATTGGAAGAGGGGTCTAGGGAGGATCTTGACAGGAGTGGCCAATAGGGTGGGTCGACTAGAGGAGGGAATCCAGGAACCAATAGCATGGGATTTTGATAGGACCAAGGGTAGGAAGTAGCCTAAGGCAATCCAGAGACAACAGATAATGGAGGCCTGGGCTAGGTTAAGGGTAACAGAGAACTGGGTATAGAGTTAATGAAAGGCTTATAGCCTCAGGCAAACACCAGATATAATGGGAAAATTGAAGGAGAGTTCAAGGTGGGGTTTTCCAGGGCCTGTACCCCATCCACCTCAGAAGTAAGAATATACCCTGGCATATAACTAGCAGTAATAAGTGCAGTTATGGAGAGGGAGGCTTCATGGGAAAAAGAAATCTCCTATTAAATGTGTCTGAAAGTGGAATGGTATGCCTTGCCAGTGATCAGGTTTCCACACCTCTTTGGAGGTAAGTGATTTCTACTCTGTGACAATCTGTGTTCTAAGTCCTTTGCAACTCTGACATTCTATGCTCTAATGATAGTCTACATCTTAAGGTCTCTCTCTGCTCTTAATGAAAATAATAACTTCAGGGCCATCACAGTTGTCTTGATTTTTTGTCTTGCCACTGGACTCCAAAGGAAGACGACTTTGGGCAGCCCTGCCCCACTGACATCATTTCATGCACAAGTCAAGACATCACCCTTTGATGTCATTGGTCCTCTGAGAGTGAAGGATGTACAATGGCAACAACCCCAGCTCTCTATCATGAACCCTACTCTTGGACTTGTCCAACTGGATGCTGTGTAGGCATCTCATACTCTACATAACCAAAACGGACCTCATTATCTTTCCTCCCAAACTCTCCCATCCCAAATGAGGTCCTGCCATCCTCCCAGCACTGGGGTCATTGTCATGTTCTCATCCTCACACACTCAGCATAACCAGTTTCTAAGTTTTGTCATTTCTGCCCCCACAAAATCTCTCCCATATAACTTCTCCCACCCAGCCAGCCACCATGTTCATTCAGATCCTCATCCATTCTGGCCTGGGAGATTAGAAAAGCCTTCTCACTGGCTTTCCTGCCTTGTCTCTTTTCTCAGTAATCAGTCTTCCATACAGCTACAAAAGTGATTTTCCCTGACCATATAACTCACTGCTCAAGCAGCTTCCATGGCTCCCTATTACCTCACGTAACTGGGAATTGGGGGTTGGGAGAGGATGGAGAAAGTCTTTCTGCAAAAGTTGGTGCTAGAGCTGAACTTAGAAGGGAGTCTTCTAAAGTGCCAAATTGAAGAGGGAGAAAGAATCAGATGAAAACTCTTGTTTGTCCCCAAAGCCCTTTACACAGACTCCATGAAACCTTTCCTGTCTTATTACACATCCCTCCTTTTTATACAAGTGACAGCTCCCCCAGCTGTCTTTATTACTCTTCATCAGATACCCATCTCCTGCCTCCAGGCCTTTGTATTGGCTACGCCTATGCCCAACATGTACTCCCTCTCTCAACGCAGGCTCTTATCTCCCTTCCAGACTCATCTTGAATAGCAAGATGACAGCTTTCTTGATATACTCTTCTCCTTGACTCCCCAGTAGCTAGAATATGACTTTCCTGAGAGCAGGGATTGTCATTGTCAGTGTATCCATAGTTCCCAGCACAGTAGAGGGCACACAGAAAACAGTTAATAAATGCTTGTGGCCTGGTGGATGGACAGATTGATTAAGGCCCCTCCCAGCTCTGGCAGTCTATGATCTCATGTTCTAAGCCTTGGTATTCCATGTTCTAAGAACCCTTCCAGCCCCGACATGCCCTGTTCTAAGGTCCCTCCCAGCTCTGACCTTCCTTGTTCTAAGGTCCCTCTCAACTCTAACGTTCCCCATTCTAAGGTCCCTTGAGTGGTTGCTCATTCTAAAGACCTCTGAGCCTCTGATGTCTTATTTATCTCTGACCAGACTGTTCTTTACCTCTGCACAGGTCCAGGGCTCCTCCTCTGCTGCCTCACCTGAGAATGTCTACCAGGTACATGCACAAGGCAGGGGCTAGGCCTGCCCTGGGGACTGAAGCAGAGGTTAATGATGGGCCAGGAAAAGGATCAGCAAGAAGGGAACAAGATAAATGGGGCAAGAGCTCTTCCCAGTGCCCTCCTCCCTCTTTGGAAGGAGGAAACAAGCAATGATTTAGCACCTACTATGTGCCAAGCCCTGCACTAAGCAGGGAGGCTACAAATAAGAGTCCCCCCAAAAGTGATTATTCCTATGCCCAAGGAGCTTATGTTGAACTGAAAATGAAGGAAGGAGGGGTAGAGGGATGGGAGAGAATGAGGAAACCCAGTAGGGAAGCACAGTTTTGAAATCTAGAAGGTCAGAAATGGGCCCAGGAGGAGAATGAAGTCAAGTTGGCCTAGGCCCTTTCACAAAATGTAGTTTCTCGAAAGGACTCACAGATGGGAGAAGGGGATGGGTCTTATGGAGGGATGGTGAGCAGGTCCAACAGCGGGGAGAGCAATCCAGGACAAGGAGGCAGTAGGGCCTGAGTCAAGTTTCAGAGGGAGACAGCAGAAAAGGCAGAATATAGAAGTCCAGAAGGTCTAAAACAGGGCCTTGGATGTCCCTGACATCTCCTCTCTCTTAACCCCAGACTCTGGTTGTCACCGAAGCAGATGTTTATGACAAGATTGCGCCCTATAAGAAATCTCCAGCCCATGGAAAAGGGAATATCATCAAGTCCTAGACTGTAGAGCTAGAAGGAATCTCAGAGGCCATTGAATTTTTATATGTTTTTTAATACATGAGGAATCCAAGGTACACAGCTGAAAAGTGTCTTAGGTCGGATTTGAATTCAGATCTTTCTTATTCCAGATCCAGTGCCCCATACTCTGTACCTTACTGCCTCTAACCCATCCCTAGAGATACTTTCACAGTCTAATCAGTTCCCATCATTAAGTGGGGGTTCACAGGCAGCTTTCAGGGGAGAAAGCTGAGAGACCAAAGGCAAGAAGAAAACCAACAGAAGAGAGAGAAAAGGATAAGGACTGAGGAGAGAAGAAGCATCTGCAAAGGAAGGGGGCCAGAGCTATGTGTGCCTGAGCTGGATGGAAGCCTAATAATCCTGTGGCTGGATTAGATGTGGGATCCTTGTTCTGTGAACCCAACAACATCTACACCTCTATGTTTTCCTCTAAAATGCTCATACCCTCTGACCCCAAAACCTCACTCCACTATTAGTGATTTACATACAGGAGGTCATAGAAAGAAGGAATTTCCCACCTTCACCAAAATATTCATCTCATCCCTTTTTTGTGGTCATAAATAACTGGGAACAAATTAGGCCCTCAGCAATTGGAGGAAGGATGAACAAATTGTGGGATGTGAATGAAATGAAATATTACTGCCTCAAAGGAAATGATTAATATGAAAAGGGCAGAGAATCATGAGAGGAGTTATCTGAACTGATACAAAGTATAGTAAGTAACATTTGGGGTGGGGAGAGAAACCAAGTACAGTGACCAAGCCTGTCCTGGAGAAAACATGAGAGAAGGGAGACTATGGGTGCTAAACCCTGCATGGATTGTCAGACTCAATATGGGGTTGCTGAATTGCTCATTTTTCATTCTTTCCTCTTATTCTTTATTATCAGCAGGGATTTGTTGTGTAGGGAATAGGGAGAGAGAGAGATTTAGAAATATTGGTGATATGAAAACAAAATATGTAAATAATTTGTTTAACTGAGCTTAGCATCTTTTCTCTGCCACCTCCTTCCCCCTCCCCAAGCTGGTACCTCCTACAGACTTCCTTATTTCTGTAAAAGCCAACTCTATCCTACTGGCACCTGTAATTTCAGAGTCATCCTTGATTCATCACACAAAGTGTTACCTGAAGGCCAAAGGGCACAAGTTCCTAGGAAGCTGCCCAGAGGAGGGGGCATCTGAATTGTGCATTGAAGGATGGAGACAAATTTTAGGTAGATTGGTGTTAGTGGTAAAGATGGTCCATCACTATTCAAAAAAAGAGGGCAAATCTGGATATGGTTTCTAAAGATCTGTATTACCTCATCACTCAGGAACCAACTCTAGGGGCTTTAAAAACAAAGAGGAAAATTCCCAAGAGGTTAAAGAATGTCAGGGGAGGGAGGAAGGAGCAACTAGCTGGCCCCTCTTTCTACCAAAGACAGAATGAGAAGAAACTCCTCCAAGCTGAGCCCTAGTCTGACCATACGCCCCATAAAAGGAAAATTGAGTGAAAAGAATTCCATTTGAATGGAAAGGGTTGACCTAGGAGGCCAAAGACCTGCCTTCGGGTTCTAGCCCTGAAGTTTGCTTACTCGGAATCCTTTCCAGTATCCCCTTCCTTTACCCCTCCCCGCCACCGCCCAGTTGTTGGTGCCCTCTGTCTCCAAACTACCAAGTATGTATTTTGTACTTATTCTGACCCTGGCATACTAAAAATGTATGCAGCTTCTCCATGTTGGAATTCAGGCAACTTAAAGGCAGCAGTTATATCATTTTTCCCCTTGGATTCTTCCACATTCCCCCACCTCATGCATTAGTTGGGCACAAATGATGCATTTAATAAAGTGTTTATTGTTTGGTTGATTGACCATGGGACCTGGCACAAATCCCATGATCACCCTGGCTCTGGGTGTCCTGACTTATAAGAGTGCAGCTAAATGATCCTTGAAGTCCCTTTCATATCTCCCTCTGATGAATCAAGGTCATTGCTTTGTTCATGTGCTCTACCATGGAGCCATAAAAATGGGCTGTCCTGGGAAATTGGGAGAACTGTCTTCCTGGGAAACACAGTGGGGCAGAGATTGGGTAAATTTCCCACTGGTGCAAAACCTAGGGATATGGGAGAGACCTGAGAACGTGGAATGTCAGGGCTGGGAGGCCCTTAGAACAGGGAATGTCAGAGCTGGGAGGGGTCTTAGAACAGGGAATGTCGGGGCTGGGAGGGGTCTAGAACAGGGGATGTCACAACTGGGAGGGACCTAAGAACATAGAACACTGAATATTGAAGAGACATTGGCATCTGGTGGAGCAGTGGTTAGAGCAATGGGCCTGGAGGCAATAATATCCTGAGTTCAGATCTAGCCTCAATCATTTACTAGCTTTGTGACCACAGACAAGTCACCTAAACCTCTGTTTGCCCCTCTGTTTGCCTCAGTTGCCTGTAAAAAGGGGGTAATGACAGCACCTACCTTGAGGTGATTCAAAAGTACCTGAGAATCATCCTTCCTTACTCCCCTAGTTTACTGCTGAAGACACAAAGGCCTAGACCATGAACCAGAGTTCCAAGGAATCAGGGACCACACAGGACCTGGAGTCCAGATCTCCTTAATCTTTGCCCACAGAGATTTTAATCTACCCTTTAATCGGCAGATACAAGTGACCTTCAATCCCCTCTCCCATTCATTGTCCCCAAGGAGGACCACTTCCAGTGGATGGAAAATAAGGCAGCATCCTGGCAAAGAGAGGCCAGAGGGGCCCAGAGCAAGGGCTCCAATTCAGACCCTCCAGTGAATACATTTCAGTCCAGGACAGTCACTTTCAAGGGGCAGAATGGACCTGCTGCTCTCCAAGAGTGAAGTGAATGGCCATGCTTTGGGTCCTTTCTCAGATTTTTCTGTCTTTCCTGCCTTTCATTCTACAGCAGATGGATAAGATATCAGAGTGGAAAGGGACCTAGAATATCTTAAATGGAGAACACAGAATATCAGAGCAGAGCGGAACATGTTAGAACATAGAACACAAGACTTGGAAAGGGTCTTAAAATGTAGAGAGCAGAATGTGACAACTTAGAAGAGACTAGCAAAGAATACATAGTCAATCAATAAACTTTTATTAAGCACCTACTATGTGGCAGTCACTATGTTAAGTTCTGGGGACCTTAAAAATCATTTCATCAAGACCCATGTCTTACAGATGAAGAGATAACAAGAAAAAGGGACTTGGTCTCACCATCAAGCCATGAGTTAGTGACAGAGGTCACTCTAGCAACCAGATCTTCTTGGCTTCACTTTTTAGTTTTCAGTGCACACATATTGAAGTGTCCACTATGTGTCATGCATTGTGCTCAGCCTTTACAATCCATTTCCAATTTAATCTTTCTATGTCTTCTTTGTGCAGAGTCTCCTACATCACACCATAGACTACTTGAGACCAGGGACTGATTTTGTCTTTCTTGGTGACTCAAGAGCTTAGCACAGTGCCTGACACACATAGTAGGTGTTGAATAAATGCTTGTTGACTTGACCACTTGATTTAACTTGATTTGGTGATTTAAATCCAAAAACCAAATAGTTCCTGCTGTTGCAAATAACTCATAATAATTAAGCAAACAATAGAGTCATACCATTTATTAGCCAGACATCAGAAATGGATCAGTGGAGTGCCAGTCAGTCCAAAGACCTTGAATACAGAGTGAGATCGATTTTTATGTATTAAAACCAATCAAATAAGACCAACTGTTTAAAAGAAAACAATTAATCAGGATACCAAATTAGGTAATCAGATTTCTAATTGGAGGAAAGATTAGGGACTTCCTGAGCTCAGAGGGGGAGAGTAAAAAGGTACAATTCCTTAAATTCAAAAGTACTGATATCCCACTTCCCCTAAGTATCAGTAACAATCAAAGGAACATGGAAACAATAACTTACTGACCAGCATGAGATCAGTTTTCAGATAAGACATGAGGGTTGCTTCAGATGGACAATTGTGAGAAAAGTCCTTGCACTAATCTTTGGGTCTGACCAGGTTTCTGGTCAGCATAGCCAAGGTCCTTAGTTAAGGGTCTGTTGTTTGTCCTTGGTTCTGGAAGAGGACCATGATGTCAAGAAGGTGATGCCTTGACTTGCAAAGTGAATTGGACTTAAGTGAGGCAGGGCTATGCAAAGTCATTAGCCTCACTTTATCCTCCAGAGCCATCTGGATCCAGTGACCAGATATCTGTCAGGACAACTGGAGATGACTCCCTTCAGGGTCTGTAAGCAGCTTTCCAGCCATGCAGGACTAGGATCAAACAATGCATTAAAGTTTTTCACAATTCCCCTAATTGAATAAAGTTTTCTTACAGGATGGAAATTGGACTAGACCCATAAATGAATAGAAAGGGAACTGAGTTGGCTCCAGAACTGAGTCACAAGACAAGTCGATGGGGTTCACACAATTCCCACAATTAGTCACTTGTTGTAATTCCCTCAGTGGCCTAGACAGTGACACTGCAATGATCATCTAACCTCTGATTAGCGACATCTAGGGTCAAGCAGCCTAGGACGCTGAGGGAATGGGAAAAGTTTAAGAAATCCTGAGTTAGAGGACTTTAGACAGGAGAGACTAATGAAAAGGCCTGGGACATGAGAGGTCAACCTTGGCTGTGAAGAATTAGACTTTGAGGTTAAGATTGTTTTTGTGTTTGAAAGACTGGATTGGACTTGAAAAACTAAGGCTGAAACGTGGCCCATGACAAATTAATTTTTTAAAAGAACAAGCCATTTATTTTAGACAAGAATAAGGAAGTAATAAGGCTTATCAGCTTGGGGCAATGGCATAATGTTAACATTTAGAGGAAACCATGACTCAGGACTCATTTTACTTCTCTGTTTTTTGTCAACAAGAATGATTTTTCAACTAGAGAAGATAGAATAAACATTGACAAAAAGGCGTGTCCCAGAGAGGAGTCCTTGCTTGGATGTAGGTTGGACTAAAAGGCCTTGGAAGTCCCTTCCACCTGTGATTAAGAAAATGGAATCCCATTATGAATAAGGAGAGAGAATGCAAAGTCCTTATTTCATTCAATGAATCCAAGGCTTAAGAACTCAAAGGTTGAAATGACCTGTCTTGACACTGTACACCTGCCTGGCCACCAAAAAGTCGAGAAGCTAACCATGGCCCTAGTGTTGAGATCAGAACTGAAAGACACCTCAGAGGCCAATCCCCTCCTATTGCAGAAGGGAAAACTGAGTCCCAGAGGTGGCAAAATGACTTCCCCAAGGTCATTGGAACAAACCATTACAGGGCAGGACTTCAAAACCAGGTCCATTCACTCCAAATCTAAGGATCTCTCTATCCAAGGCCTTGTGTGACCTTGGAGGAAGAACAGAGAAGAGATGAAGAACCAGATTTTTGAGATTGTTGCATTTTTTTAAATGGTGAGAAAGATGGATTCCACAGAAGCTAAACCACTGAAGTTGGCATCTATTCCCAGCAAGATCATGGAGAGAGCTATTTAAACAGATGGGTGGTGATCACTCAGAGAAGGAGAGATCAGAAAGAACCGATGAGTTGCCTAAGTTGTCAGTCTTCGTTACTAGAGTCAGGGGTGGTGTAATAATGACAATTATAAAATGGCCAGCCTTTATAGAGCACTTCAAGTTTTTCAAAGAGCTTGACAAGTATTCTTTCATCTCATCTTCACAACATCCTTGGGAGGGAGGTATTATTATCCCCATTTTAGAGGTGAGAAAACCAAGGCAGACAAAGGTGAATGACTTGCTCAGGGTCCCATAGTTAGTAAGTGTCTGAGGTTGGATTTGAACTTGGGTCTTCCTGACTCTATCAACCAGCTGCCTCTTTTATCTTCTGCTGAATTCAACCCATTCCTGGTAAAAAAAAAAAAATCTCTCCTACTTCCTCCCCATCTAGCCTCTGATTAGTGACATCTAGGGTCAAACAGCCCAGTACTTCCCAAGGCAGCCCATGTTATTGTAGAACAAGTCTGACCACTAGAGAGATTTTTGTTCCTAGTTTCTGTCTAGATCTATATCTTCCATCCTTCTTGTTCAGTCATTTTCAGTCACACCTGACTCTTTGTGACCCCATTTGGGGTTTTCTTGGTAGAGGTACTGGAATGGTTTGCCATTTCTTTCTCCAGCTCATTTTTACAGATGACAAAACTGAAGCAAACAGAGCTAAGTGATTTACTCAGGGTCATGTAGCTAGTGTCTGAGGCCAGATTTGAACTCAGGTCTCCTTACTCCAAGTCTATCCATTGTTCTACTTAGCTGCCATCTTCCATCTGAATTCTAGCTATTGATTCTAGCTATTGATAGTTCTCAAACCCTGAAATGGATCTGTGATCTCATCAATTTGGATGTTCCTTCCAGTGAAGCACAGAAATCACATCCCATCCACACCTGCCAACACTGTGCATCTCTTGTCTGGACTCTCCCAAATTTTCAATGGGTAAAAAGAGTCCATGAAACAGACAAGTAACTGATATCCTGTTCCCAGTTCTATCCTCTGGGGCCAAAGACAAATAAATCCAATCCTTTCTATATAAACCACAGACCTGTCCATAGTAGAAGGAAGTCCCAAAGACTGCTAAAGTACAGTTGGAGGGTACCTCTGTTATCAACCCAGCCTCCAAAGTCATCCTTCAGCTCTTTCACCAGCCTCAGCAACCTGTTTGGGATGAGATCCAGCTCATCAACATCTTTCCTAAAATGGGGCATCTGGAAATGAACCCAGTAATCTCATGGAGTCTCACTTGGGCAGACGGCAGAGGGATCATCCTCTTCTCAGACCTGGGCTCAGGGCCTCTCAAGGCAGTGCTGGCAGGTCTGAGCTGCTTTTTGGTGTGGCCATTTTCTTCATTCATGTGAAGCTTGCAACCCAGCAGGCGCCATCCCTTCTAACCTAGTTCATGTGAACAGTTGCCTAGGCTGACCTCTTCATTCCTGCTACCAGTAAAGTGTTTTTGTCTGTTCTGACATCTCTCCCAGTCCTGACTTTTCCTCTTCGAAGATCCCTCCCAGCCCTGACCATCCCTGTTCAAAGCCCCCTCCCAGCTCTAACATTCTGACAGGGCATTTCCTTATAAAATTAAAATGACACAGAATGACTTTCCTTATCATTTTCACAGTGGTGTGTGTAGAACAAGAACACCAATTGTCATGACTCTCTTTCTCCACCCTATATTCTATGACTATTACTCTTAGAGAGAGGCCTTAGCATAGCAGGGAAAGGGGAAGCGGGGTCAGGCAGCAGAGAGCCATTGGCCCTGCCCATTTATCTGGCAGTGTCACAAGGTAGGAGACCAAAGTCCTAAAGGTCAAGGTCTCCTGGTCTCTGCTTCCTCAGCATCCCAGAGTTCCCCACCCTGTCCAGACCATCAAGGTTTGTCTTCTGTTAGCAGGGTCCTCATGGCAAAAAACCTCTTTGTCTGTTGTACCAGCTACCCTTTATTTCTCCTATCTGTAAAATGGGAAGAAGAGTGGGAGAGAACCAGCTCTGCCCTGTTTATCTTGAAGGATCCAATGAGATCATGGGGGCCAAAGCCTCAAGTCAATTGTGTGAATTTGATGGATTGTTTTCCTATAGAAACTCATCTGGATAAGCTGGGTCCCAAGTGGAAAAAGTGGTAGAGGAGGAAGAGGAAGGAATAAAAAAGAGATGAGAGAAGAAGGAGGAGAAGGAAGGAAGGAAAAGGAAGAGAAGCAGCAAAGAGGAAGAAGAGGGGGAGGCGGTCAAGCTGGATGAAACCTGAGAAGCCATGAGGTGAAGCGGCAAGCACCCCAACATACACAGGGGGACCTGCTACCACAGGTTCTTGGATCTGTATTCACAAAGGGGTTAACAATAGCTGTAATCAGGCACAGGTATCAGAGAAAATCAAAATTTCATGAAAAATACAGAGAAATCAAAAGTCAACAGATAACGCTTCCAAAATGTCTGACCATTACATGCATACACAGTTACCAGAGAGGGAAGCATCAACTTCTGGGTTTGGGGGGGCGGGGCTTAGTGGATTCCTAGAGTCTCTATAGTCAAAGAAACACTTCCAGCCAGTAAGCCCCAAAGTAAAATCTCACCTTCAGATTATTTATACACTTTTTATAGCCAGAGGGCACAACCCTCCCACCTAGTGCTTCAACAGATAAAAAAAAGGTACTTGGGACCCTCCTACAAAACAGCTCCCCTAATCAAGCTTCCCACAATGGATAGGCCCATCATTGGGTGGGAAAGATCCTCCCCAATCACAATATTCAATCAGAGGCACTTTTAGTAAAACAAAAACAGCAAGAGATCCTAATTTGATTGCCACTACAGATGCTCCCAGTATGCTCCACACTGCACTGTACACAGTCGGTTCTGTGTACATCAGTAATGTTCTCCAGGTGGCAATGGGCTCCATGCTTGGGACTTTTGACACAACAGGGTCCCAGGATAATCACTGCTCCAGATGTCTCAGAAGGCAGTGGGAAGATTCATGGTGCCAGGGGGCAGGCAACTGGTGAAAGAGGGTGAAGTATAGGGTCAGATGTTCTGAGTTTGAATACTGACTCTGCCATTTGCTAGCTTGGGAAAGTCAATCTCCCTGGCACCACAGTTTCCTCCTTTCAAAATGAAAGAGTTTGACTAGATGACTTCTAGAATCCTGAATCTGCTACTTACCACATGCTGACCTTGGCCAAGTCTCTTAACCCTGGGCCTCACTTTGCTCATCTCTCTATAATGAAGGGACTGAACTAGATGTCCCCTATGGCTCTAGATTGGAAGTTCTTAATCTGGAGTTTGGATTTGAGGTTTTTTCTATATTAATAACTATTTCAATATAACTGATTTCCTTTGTAATCCCCTGCATTTTATTTATGAATTTAAAAACATTATTCTGAGAAGTGGTCTATAGGCTTCACTGGACTTCTTGAAAGAGTCCACAGCAAAAAAGACTAAGAATACCTAGTCTAGACCTATGACCCCATAATCCCAGGCTCCAGCTCTTTACCTGTGACAAGTGGCATGACAAGCTTAAGAGACTTTCAGTGCCTAGGAAGGAGGTGTCCCAAGTACTGATTCAAACAATCCCAGAGTTCTCAGGGGCCTTTGCTCAGGAAAAATGAGACCCAGAGAGGGGAAGAGATTTGTCAAAGAACCAATATTCAAAAGCAAATCTTCTGCATCTTGATCCAAAGCCTCTCTTTCTCCTGAGGATGTGAATGACCAGCAGAAATGATGAGGCTTGCCATTTACCTGACCACATTCCTCACCATCTGACCACAATTTATTTCAATAATTCAATCAGGTGTCTGCCATGTATCAGGCTCTGGGCTGAGTGCCAGGGACATAGACATTGAAATTAAAATAGTTCCTGTCCTCGGTTAGCTTCTATTCTATTTGTTTATGACTTCGTGGAGATAGCCTGTTGCATCTCCTCCTTACCAGGAAGGCATCCGTGAAGAAAAGGGGGATGGTGTTCTGAGCCCAAGTTGATTTATTTTTTCATATCTCTGACCTTGTCTCAGTTGTCTGTGGCATTCAGTTTCTGGAAGGTGAGAACCCTGCCCTAGTAATTTCTATCTCCTTCCAAGCCCAGGAGCATCAGGCCTTTGTCAATAAGGTCAGGAGGTCTACTGGTGGTGCTGAGTAAAGAAGGCTCGATTCAGTTCAACTCAATAAATGCCTATTAAACTATGAACATGCACTCAAGGCAAATGACAAAAAGATATGAAAAATATAGAAGGGTAAGAAGATTTGTGTGAAAGATGATGACAACAATGCAAATGGAAAGAACCAAAAAATGGAAGCCAAGCTTGACCCCAAGAAGAAATATGCTCATTCTCTCCCTCCCTTCTATGTAGGGGTGACTGGCTGGGATGGCCATGAAATGCTATATTTACTATTGGACTCTTTGATTTGCTGAATACTTTTGGTATTTTCTTCCTTCCTTCCTTTCTTCCTTCTTTTCCTCCTTCCTTTCTTCCTTCCCACCTTTCTTTCCATTTCTTTTTTATTCTTTGCTAACACTGCCTTTAATAGCCTTCTCTCTGGCTTCCTTCAGGTCCCAGCTAAGATCCCATCTTCTACAGGAAGTTTTTCCAAAGTCTTCTTCATTCCCATGCCTCCTTGATTATCTCCCATTCATCCTGCAGAAACACTGTCTGTCCCTGGTTGCTCACATAGTATCTTCCTCACTAGGCTCTGAGCTCCTGGAGGGCAGGGACTGTCTTTGCCTTTCTTTGATTCCTCAGTGCTTAGCACAGTGACTGGTACATAGGTGCTTAATAAATATTAACTACTCGACTGATGTTCCCACAAAGACAATAGATACAATTTCTACATCTTTCAGAAAAAAATCGAATCTTAAAGTTCGCCTGACATTCTACAAGAAGTAATCTGTTAAAAAAAAAAAAAAAGTTTGTCTGCCAAGGTTGGAGTAAGACAATGAGAAATAGAGAAAAAAGGATAAAGAAGTTTTCTTCCTTTATCTTGAGAAGAGAGGACCCTGAAGAAGATTCTTTACTTAGCATAAGGAGACAACAAAATGTTGACACTATATTATCTGAGTGAAAAGAACTCAACTTGTAGTTAGGGTCAAAGATGACTTTGGCTTCTAACTTTGTTACAGCTTTTGATCCTCAGAAAACAAAGATCTTCAGAGGGCTGCTGTATCTACAAAGGTTTTTATTAACTCCTCTACAGTACACCGTAGGCTTCCTGAAGATGGAAGGAGAACAAGAAAACAAGCCAAAAATAGCCAGCCACTAACCATCATGATGAAGAAAAAAAAACTCTTGGTAGGAGCAAGACAATACAAAGACTGGAGTATTCAAAATTGGGGGAGGAAAAGATAATTTTTACTAATGAACACTTTTTCCAAACAGGGTCATATCAAAACTGTTGTCAGAAGAAGTTCAGGTAAGCATATGAAATCTGAGTATCATTATTTCTGTAAAATATCCAGCCTAAAAATGTTTGAGAGATTTTTTTTTGTTCCAGTGGGCCCAGAAATCTTGTCTCCAATGATGAACTCTGAATGGAGAAGTAGAATAGATTATGATGAAAATGATGGTCAGCATTTATATAGTGTTTTAGGTTTACAAAGCAAATTTTGTATATGTATATATGTCATTTCATTTGGTCTGCACAATAGCCTAGGAAGTAGGAGGTATTTTTATTCTCATTTTACAGATGAGAAGACTAAGGAATGCAGAGCTTAAGTGACTTGTCCAAGGACACACAGTTCATAAGTGACAGAGACCAGATTTGAGCTCAGGGCTCCCTGACTCCAGGCCCAGTGCTCTATCCCCTTCACCCCCTAGCTGAATAGAATTATCTTGGTAAAACAGAAATTTCCAAGTGGAGATGGAATATTCAATATATCCTTTCACTAGCCAGTCAATAAACATTCATGAAGCATCTACTATGTTCCAGGCTTATGCTAAGTTCTAGGGATACAAAGAAAGGTAAAAGACAGTGCCTGTTCTCAAGGAACTCCCAGTCAATGTGAGCAAGACAACACCCAACTATGTACAAATAAGCTATACACAAGATAAATTGATAAGGAATTAATCAGCAGAGGGAAGTCACAAGAATTGAAAGAATGGGGAAGACTTACTATAGAAGGTGGGATTTTAGTGGGACTTAAGGGAAACCAGGAGGGCAAGATGAGAAAGAACATTACAAGCATGGGGGACAGCCCCTGTGCCATGAAAATGTCTGGAATTGGTAACTACAGTATCTCGTTTGAGAAACAGCAAGGAGGCTAGTGTCACTGTATTGAAATATTGCATTTATAATTAAGTACTGTATTGATGGCCAGAAGGAGTATAAGTTGTCAAAATACTGGAGAAAGTGGGTGGGGCTTTGAAGGGAGTATCAAACAGAAAATTTTGTATTTGACCCTGACAACAATAGGGAACTACTGGAGTTTATTGAATAGAAACGGGGATGCCATGGTCAGATCTGTGCTGTACACTGACAATTCAGTAGAATATGGGCTGGAGTGAGGAGAGACTTGAAGGGAGACCAACCAACAGGTTATTGGAATAATATAGGTGTGATGTGTTGGGGGACTACACCAAAGTGGCAGCAACTTGAGAAGAGAGAAGGGGCCATATGTGAGAGATGATACAAAGGCAAAATCAACAGGCCTTGGCAACAGATTTTATATTGGGGGAGGGGGTGTAACAATGAGGAGTTGGGAATGACATTTAGGTTTCAAGCTCGGGAAATGGGGAGAGATGGTGGTGCCCTAGGTATTAATAGGGAAGTTTGGAAGAAGGAAAAGTTTGGGGACAAAAATAATGGCATCAGTTTTGGACATTTTGAGTGTAAACTATCTATTGGACATGTAATTTGAGATATCCTATAGACAGTTGGAAATGTGAGTGTGGAGGTCAGCAAAGAGATTAGGAAAGGGTAAGTATACATAGGCATCAGCAGAGATGATAATTAAATCTATGGGAGCTATTGAGGTCACCAAGTGAAATAGCATAGAGGGAGAAGAGAAATCCTAGGAGAGAGCTTTGTGGGACATCCACAGACACTTGATATCCAGATGAAGATGTAGCAAAGGAGACTTACTGTTGTTCATCCTTTCTTCTCAGAGAGGACCAATGACACCAGGAGGGTGATGTCTTGACTTGCAAGTGAATTGGATTTAAGTGAGGCAGGGCTGGGCAAAGTCATCAGCCTCACTCTTCCCTCCAGAGTCATCGGAGTTCAGTGGCAAGACATAGGTCAAAACAATTGATGATGGCCCCAGATGCAGTAGGAGATCTTGGCCTTTTTAAGCTAAGGTTTAAGCTAAGTTCCAGGTTTTGGTTTGTCTGAGGTAACATCCATTCATTAGCTAAAGGCTAAGTGAGAATTGAAGTAGAAAATGGCAAAGTAATAGCATGGACTTGCTAGAGCTCTTCCCCCAAGCCCAGTTAAATACCTGTAAAAATAATTCTAAACAAATTCTGGAGCAGCAGAACCCACAGAATAATGGAGTCAAGCAAATCTCCAGCACAGGACAACCTGGAAGGTCAACAGGAAGTTTCTATCACACCATGCCGGGAGCAGAGCACAGTCCATTGTGGGCTGCACCAGCACAGAAGGGACCTGAGCAGACCTTGGGGGGACTGAATCTCTTGCACCTATGGCAGTTTCCAGACTTCATGACCCCAAAACACTAAGGACAAATTGGAAAAAACCTGTAGGACCTGTGTGAGAGAGTAAGTGATCTGGCTCCAGCACCAGGGCAGCAGAGGGGGGAGGTAGAAGAGAACCCATGACAGCTGCAGCAACAGTGATTATTTTTGGAGCCCTGGGCCTACAGATTGTGAGGGAATCGAGCAGCTGATAGTACCTTCCCCAACCCCCCACTGGAAGCAAAGAACTACCTTAACAAAGAGCTCAAAGTCAAGTAAATGGCTGGGAAGATGAGCAAAAACTGGAAAAAGGATCAGACTATAGACTCCTACTTTGGTGACAAGGAAGATCAAAATATACAAACAGAAGATGACAAAAAAGTCAAAGCTCCTACATTCAAAGCCTCCAAGAAAAATAGGGATTGGTTTCAAGCCATAGAAGAGCTCAAAAAGGATTTTGAAAATCAAATAAGAGAAGTAGAGCAAAAATTAGGAAGAGAAATAAGAAAACCATAAAAAAAAAACGAGTCAATGCTTGCTTAAGAAGACCCAAAAAATGCTGAAGAAAATAACACTTTAAAAAATAGACTAACCCAAATGACAAAAGAGATCCAAAAAGACAATGAGGAGAAGAATGTCCTAAAAAGCAGAAGTTGCCAGATGGAAAAGGAGTTCCAAAAGCTCACTGAAGAAAATAATTCCTTAAAGATTAGAATGGAGCAAATGGAAGCTAATGACTTTATGAAAAATCAAGAAATTATAAGGAATGAAACCAAAAGGAATGAAAAAATAGCAGACAATGCAAAATATCTCATTGGAAAAACAACTGACCTAGAAAATAGATCCAGGAGAGATAATTTAAAAATTGTGGGACTACCTGAAAGCCATGATCAAAAAAAGAGTCTAGACATCATCTTTCAAGAAAATATCAAGGAAAATTGCCCTGATATTCTAGAACCAGAGGGTAAAATAGATATTGAAAGAATCCACCAATCACCTCCTGAAAGAGATCCTCAAAAGAAAACTCCTAAGAATATTGTAGCCAAATTCCAGAGCTTCCAAATTCCAGATCAAGGAGAAAATATTGCAAGCATCCAGAAAGAAACAACTCAAGTATTGGGAAAATATCATCAGAATAACACAAAATCTAGCAGCTTCTACATTAAGGGATTGAAGGGCTTGGAATAGGATATTCCAGAGGTCAAGAGAGCTAGGATTAAAACAAAGAATCACCTATCCAGCAAGACTGAGTATAATACTTCATGGGGGAAAATGGTTTTTCAATGAAATAGAGGACTTCCAAGAATTCTTGATGAAAAGACCAAAGCTGAATAGAAAATTTGACTTTCAAATACAAGAATCAAGACAAACATAAAAAGTTAACTGGGAAACAGAAATCATAAGGGACTTACTAAAGCTGACCTGTTTACATTCCCACAAGGAAAGATAATATTTGTAACTCTTGAGACTTTTCTCAGTTTTAAGGTAGTTGGAGAGATTATATACATATAGGCAAAAGGCACAGGGTGAGCTGAACAGGGATGATATTTAAAAAATAAAATTAAGGGATGAGAGGAATATATTGGGAGGAGAAAGGGAGAAATAGAATGGGGAAAATTATTTCTCACATAAAAGAGGCAAGAAAAAATTTTCTCAATGGAGGGGAAGGAGGGGGAGGTGAGAGGAAAAGAGTAAACCTTACTTTCATTCCATTTGGCTTAAGGAGAGAATAATATGCACACTCAATTTGGTAGGAAAATCTGTCTTATGCTACAGGAAAGTAGGGGAGAAGGGAATAAGTGGGATGGGGGGATGACAGAAGGGAGAGCAAATGGAAGGAAAGGGTAATTAGAAGTAAACACTTTTGAGGAGGGATAGGGTCAAAAGAGAGAACAGATTACATGGGGGGTAGGATAGGATGGAGAGAGATATAGTTAGTCTTTCACAATATGACTGTTATGGAAGTGTTTCACATAACTACATGTGAACTGCTTGCCTTCCCTATGAGGATAGGTGGGGATGAAGGAAGGGAGAGAAATTGGAACTCAAAGTTTCAGAACTGAATGTTAAAAACTGTTTTTACATGCAACTGGGAAATGAGATATACAGGCAATGGGCCATGGAAATCTATCTTTCCCTACAAGAAAATAGAGGGGATGGAGATAAGAGAAGGGAGGGGTATGATAGAAAGAAGGGCAGATTGGGGGAAGTGGTAATCAGAATGCATGCTGTCTTGGGGTGGGGTGGGGAGAGATGGGGAGAATTTGGAACTCAAAATCTTGTAGGAGTGAATGTTGAAAACTAAAAATAAATAAATAAACTTTTTAAAAAGAATTGAAGTAAAAGATGGTCTAGTTTGCCTTCACAGAAGAATTAATTTGGGAGAGGAAGATCCTTAGAGTTTCTAACCAAAATAGAAATAATTGCTATTTACACTCACTCTGAGCTTTCAAAACCCAAAGAGCAAGTGAGGCTTGGGCTGGAGCCTACTATTGGCCAATCAGTGAGAGCCACAGTCATTTGGTTTGAAAGGTACAGTCAAGTAGTTCCATTTGAATTCCAAAAGGCTTTATCAAAACCTGGTTTCCCAGAGTCATATTTCAATCATAACTGAAAACTCCATGAGACAAAAGATTTAATTGTCCCAGTTTTTTTAATGATAGAGTAAGTAAGCAGGGAGGAAAAACTCTAGTCTCCAAATTCTAAGGTACTTTGGGAAGTATAAGCAATCAAAATTTATATTCCTTGGACAGGGCACCCACATGAAAGGGTATGACTCCCTGACTCCCTGCAAGGAAGGAGGAGGAAACAGCAGCATTGGCCAACTGGAACTGACCTGTTGGGTCCCCCAGAGGGCAGCTACTAGGACCCACAAGTTGTTGTTTACCCTTCATTCTCAAAGAGGACCAATGATATCAGGAGGGTGATGTCTTGACTTGGAAAAGAGACTCTAAATGAGACAAAAGAGTGGTCATATAGGCAAGAGGATTACCAGCAGAGAGGTGTCATGAAAGCCTAGCAAGAAGAGAGTATGAAGTAGGAGAAAGTGACAAACATTGTCAAAAGCTGCAGAGAAGTCAAGAAGAATGAAGACTGAGAAAAGGCTGTTGGATTTGGCAACAAAAGATCCTTGGTCACTTTGAAGAGGGTAGTTTCTACTGAATTGCTGAAGTCAGAAGTCAGACTACACAGAGATGAAAGGAAATTGAAATAAAAGGAATTGAAGGTTCAGATTATAGACAGCCTTTTCTCTAGGAGAAAAGGGAGGAGAGAGATGTGGAATGGTAGCCATTGGGGATGTATGATTCAAATGAGGGTTTTTTGAGGGTGTGAGAGACATAAACATGTTTGTAGGTAGTAGAGGATGAGTCAGATAAGGAAAGTTGGAGATTAGTGATAGAGAGGAGATGACAGAAGGGGAAATCTTCTGTAGAAGACAGCATGGAATGGGATTACTTGTTCAAATAGAGGGGTTAGACTTGGTAGGAAGTAAGGCCACCTCTTCATGTAAGACAAGGATTAAGGAAAAGATAGTGGCAGAAGGGATCTAATATGATATGAAGAAAAGGGAAGAAGAGGAGCCACTTGGAGTATTGCCTCCATTTTTTCTATAAAATAGGCAAGTCTCACTGCTGAGATAGTGGAGGGAAGGGGAACTGTGAGAAGTTGAGGAGGAATGAAAAGGTTTGGAGGAGCCACTATGGTGAATCAGATAGTAAGTTTATTAGAGAGGTGTAAACAAATTGCCTTGCAGCAGTGAGGGCCCACTTGATGCTGTGTAAAATAACTCGTTAGAACAGTTGTGTGATTTTCTCGTTTTGTTCAACAACATGTATGCAAGAGTTAAGACAGGGGGTGGTGGGAGTGACTCAAGGCAGAGGTTTGACAGGATATGATCTTAGATAAGATAAGAGCCAAGGAGTCCAGAGCAGAAGACAGCATGAAGTTAGATGGGTTCACCAAGGGGTCAAGATGGTAGAAATAGGAAAGTATAATGAGTGCAGATGTAATGGGAAAGAATTGGAGAAGAAAACAGGAGTCAAGAGAGTGGAGGCCATGATTTGAAGAAAGAACAAGGTTTGCAGTTGCAAAGTAGAAAGAGAAGTGGAGTGACAACAGACTGTGATCAGCCCAGGGAATATCAGAGTTCATGAATACCAAAGTGGAACATTTGTGAGTATGGCAAAATCAAGAATATGACTATCTTTGTGTGTGGTTTAGGAGTACATCATGGAAAATGAGATAGAGGAACTATGAGATTAGGGTATTTGGGGTTAGTATCAATTAGTTATTTGGGGTGGTATCAATATGGAGAAGTGTGAGAGCATAAGTAGAGGAAAGACTGTGAGCCAAGGACCAGATTCATTGAGTAGAATGCTGTCCTGGAGGTTTTTAGACAACAGCTACCAGAGTCTTGATTGGGTGGCAGATATGGATTGTGTAAACTTCAAAGCAAGAGAGCTTTCTGAGTAATTGCGATAGAGGGATATCTGATACACCCTTTCTCCACAACGCATATCGTGAAAGGTTATACAAGAGATGGAGATAAACATTTTGGTGACCTGAAGACTCATCTAATTTGAACTCCCTTGATAAGTGATGGGCAATAATAAAGACTAAATCTGGGCAAATGGACCCTCAAGGCACACCTCATATCCAATGTGCTAAAAATGTGACATCATGATGGGTTAAAGAATCCATATCAAAATCTTGGGAAGTCAGTGCCAGATTGTGTGAAATAAATGATTGCAATGAAGAGGACATATTGCGTGCTAAAAAAAAAAAAAAAAAACTTTCATAAAATTCTAAAAAAAATTGGTTCTTGTGTAATTAGTGAAATTCCATCAGTTTCATTTTCTTACTTCATCACCATTGGCACACCATGGTAACTGGCTTGTATCTTGTTATTCAGTTGTGTCAGTCATATCCAAATCTTCACGATACCATTTGAGGTTTTCTTGGCAAGATACTAGAGTGGTTTCCCACTTCCTTCTTTAGTTCATTTGACAGATGAGGAAACTGGGGCAAACAGGGATAAGTCGCTTGTCCAGGGTCACATGGCTAGTAAATATTTGAGACCAGATTTGAACTAAAGATAATGAGTCTTCCTGACTCCAAGCTTGGCATTCTATCCATTGCTCTACCTAACTACAACTGAGATGTATATAAGGCTTTAAACCTTGCAAAGCACCTTACAGACATTCTCTGTTTGAGCTTCATAACAACCTTGAGAGGCAGGCACACATCTGTCCTTATTTTACAGGTGAGGAAACTGAAGGTCATGACCTCTAAGGGTCACAGACCGATGAGTGTCAAAGGATGAATTGAGGAATTCATTGCATTGTTTTGGTTTTTTTAATTGGTAATAAAAGATGAAACAGTACTTTCCCCCAAACAAGATTATCACCTAACATCTAATTTAAATCAAAATTGATACCCATTGCCTCATGAGTGCAAGGACTGGTTCTTACCTGGTTCGTGTCTCCCCTTGTGCCAACCAAGGGTCAGCTAGATGGCACAGTGGACAGAACAGTGAGCCTGGAGTCAAGAAGATTCATCTTTCAAGGGTCATCCAAATCACCTGCAACTGGCTCCTTGTTATGACACTTCATATTTGCCTTCTCTTCAAGATCTGCTTCTGCTTTCTCCAGTCTTGATTTTTCTTGGTTATTCTGATTATCCATCTTGCACTCACTACTATCTACAGCCCATACATTCCCTGTCCCCAAATCCACATTCATGCCCCCCTCAGCTGGTAGAAACAGAAAAGTAGAGAGAGAACCACAGGAAAATTCACGGTCATCTTTTCCTGCACAAAGATTTCTTTTCACTTGACTTTCTTCCTCCAAGCTCCCCACTCCCATCAGGTATTCAACCACTCAGTACCGAATGATATTCATTGTGTCATGCATTCAAGTCCTCCTTCATCCTTGTGTAAAGCTGGCCCTGCACTCTCTAAGGCTCTACCAGCAAAGTTCATGCACTGGAAAAACCAGAAAAGTTGTGAGTCTGTGCCTTGAGATAGATTGTGTCTGCCATCTCATAGATTTAGAGTTAGAAGGGACCACAGAAGCCATCTGGTTCAACCCCTTCATTTTAGAGAGAAGGAAACAGCTCTAGAGAAGTTAAGTGGCTTCCCTAAGGTTGCAACAGAAGAGGTCATTTGGTCAAACTCTTCCATTTTACAAAAAAATAAACTGAGGCTCATAGATTTTAATTGACTTGTTCAGATCACTCACAACAGAGGTGGCATTTGAACCTGGGTGCACTGTCTCCATATCCTACACTCTGTCCACTGCATCAGCTTGCCTTTGATCCAAGATTCCCAACGATCATCACTAAAGGGCTGGGCACCAGGGGATAACATTTGTTTGGCCATGAAATTCACTACGTCACCCACTGGATAGGGCTATGTGGATGGAGGTGGGGAGGAGTTGCAGCTGGCATGGGAGAATGACAGACTCATGTGGAAGCAATCAGAGATCTTAGAAGCATGGAAACTAAAAATAATAATTGAAAATAACAACAGTAATATTAAGAGATATTTATTCAATAATTTATGGTGACAAGTGCTTTATATACATTTTTTCCCTTTACATCCTCACAGAAGTCCTAGGACATAGGATATAGTATAATATTATCCCATTTCAAGGAGAGAAATGAGATCCAGAGATGGCAGATGGCCTGCCCAATATCAGTCAGCAAGTAAATGGTGGAGCTGCGACTCCAGCCCAAGTCTTCAGAATCCAATTGGGAAAAAGACTAAGTGGACGGTTTAATTCTGCAATAAGTATCCTCATATGGTGATGACAGGGTCTGTTCAACAAAAAAGAACTGGCTCACACTCCCACTCCCATGAGCCAGCCCTGGTCACAAGGGCAGCAAGAAGCATTCACATAAAGAACCTGATCCGTGATTTGACCCCCAAAATACCTTTCTATTTACCCCTCACCAGGCCCACTGGAATATAAAGAAATGTCTTACAGAAGTCATACAGAGGCTATGTAACCTCAAAGTCTTAACAGACCTTTAGAACAGGGAATGTCAGAGCTGCAAAGGCCTTTAGAGAATACAAGCACTTGGAGGGTCCTTAAAACAGAATGTCAAAGATGGGAGGACCCTTAGGATAGGGAATGACAGAGCTAGGAGGGCCTTAGAACAAAGAATATCAGATCTAGAAGAGGTCTTAGAAAAGAACTGAGGGAGTCTTTAGAAGTGCGAAGGTAGTAGCTGGGAAGGACCTTAGAATAAGGAATGGTAGAGCTAGGAGGGACCTTAGAATGTCAGAATGAGGAGGGACCTTAGAACATGGAATGGATAGATCTTAGAGCAGAGGACACAGAAGGGCAAAATTGAAAAGAATCTATGAATATAGAACATGGAAAGTCAGAGCTCTAGAAGACTTTATGAAATAGAATACCAACAGTAGAAGACTTCTTAGAATACAGAATAATGTAGGAATATAAGAGCCAGAAGCACCCTTAGAGATCAATCATCTCTGTCTCTCCTCCCCCAAGGTCAGAGTCTCCTCTACAGAATGTCTGCCCTGCCTGCATTTAAGTACCCAAGGCAGCCCAACCCAGTGTCTTTAAAACAGTGCTGGTGTCCCTGATAATACTTCTCCAAGCTTAATAACCCCACTTCTTCCAACTCATCCTTGCATGACCCAATTTCTAGCCCTTTCCCCTTGCCTCGCTGCCTTCTTTGACACATACTCCAGCATGTCACTCTCCCTCCCAAGACGTAGCTGATGAACTGGATATCAACCGTCAGAAAGGGTCTGATTGGGGTATCACCTCCCTCTACATGGACACCAGATTATGGCTACCCTGACAAGATATCTTGATCAAGGGATGCCAGGGAGAGTGTCCTGCTCTTAGTCTCAAAGACTCAGTACTCCCTCCAGGTACCTCATAGTCAGACTCCTTTTGATGTGATGGGTCTGTGGCAGGTGGAGGGAACGATGCATGACCATAAGGATTGTTATAACATCCAGGAGCTTTATTCTGCACAATAAAGAAGAAAAGTCAAGGAACAATCTGTCTTACAATCCAAGTACCTTGGAATTGGGAGGACTCATAATCATAGATCTTAGACTCATCTTTTTCAGAATCTTAGATACCAGATTAGATGACTAAATTCATAGCTTCAAGGAGCATATTTTAATACTATAGACTCAGCATCACAGAATTTTAGAATGATGGAATGTTTTGAAAAATATAATTCTCAAACCTTCAAATCAGAAATTTAATTGAGTCATTGGGTCATAAAGTGATCCAGTGCTTAGATCTAATTGCCCAACTCTGGGCACCAGAGGAAGATGCCCAGGCCATGAACTGGGTTTCAATCCTGATTCTGCTATATGCCAGCCATTTAGACCATGGGCAAGTCATTTAACCACCATGAACTTCAGTATCCTCAACTGTACAATAAGGAAATTGAAGTGGGTGGTCTTCAATGTCCCTTTCAGGTTCATTTCATCTTGGACATCCTGATATTTCATCTGTCTTCCCATTCCTGCCCCCAACATTTCTAGACCTTCCTTCATGGATAAATGGAGGTAGGAAAGAAGGCTTGGGGCAACTCCTCTAGATCCCTTCTCTATTGGACCCTCAAAGACTCACCTCCCTTTGAACATACCTCATAGATGAGGTCTGCTGTTAGGTCCTGAGGAGACAAACAGAAAGCGTTCACATCAGGTGTTGGGGATGCCAGTGCTTATGGATTCTCATGTAGACCAAATACCAAACCCTTGACTGTTGGCCGTATGTGCCAGAAAGAGTCAGAGTTTGGGGCTGAGGATAGCAGTATATCTCTCAGAAGCAAATGGTAGAGATGGGCAGAGCCCAAGAGAGTAAAGGAGTGACTGAAGAAAGGAACCCAACTAAGAGGAGCTGAATATCTATAACAGGGAGAGGCCCAAGCCATGGAATGGGAAGGGGTCAGCTTCACATCCCACAGATGATCCCATAGAAGATTCAACCCATAACATAGGTTGGAAAACATCAGGCATTGGAAGAGACCTATGGCAGAGGGAAAGAGCAGAAGAATGCCCAAAGCTTTTCCAACTCCACAGATGGGAAAAGGGACCCTATGGAGCTTCCTCCACCACTGCAGATGGGGAGGGAACCACAGGAAGTTTTTCCAACCTTCACAGGTGTGGTAGGTCTCTGGGATCCTAAGGCGTCTATGGCCACAGATTTCGACTGACCTGGAGGGAGAGAAACCCAATATATTTAGAGGCAAGAAATGACCCTTGCGAGACCAGATCAGAGGGCAAGACATTTGTTCTTAGAGAATCATCCTGTTCAACCCCTCCCATTCTAAAGATTATGAAGCTGAGGCCCAGAGAGGTAAAGGAACTTGTCCGTAAGTCATACAGAATAAGTTAGCAGCAAAGCTAGGACCAGAATGCAAGTCACTTTGATTCTCACACCTGGGCTCTTGTTTTGGTTTTTGTGAGGCAACAGGGTTAGGTGACTTTCTCAGGGTCACGTAGCTAGTAGGCAACATTTTAACTCAGGTCCTCCTGACTCCAAGGCAGCTGCCCCATGCCTAGACTCTTAATATAACTTCCTTTGGAGTGGTGGGAGAGGAGTTTCTGGGGGATGGGGCTCTGGCCTGTTTCATCAGTGACTCTGCTTACCATGAGTCTTTCCTCCTTGCATGCGCTCCTTCGACTTCTTTTCTGTGTTCCTGAAATAGAGCATTGGTGTTACTCTGTCCCAGTCCCCTCTGGGACACTGAATGCTTCATGTCCAGGGCTACAGAGTGTTCACACAGGGTCCAGACCTTCTGACTCCTCTATCCACAAGACAAGAGCAGAGGGATTGAGAAGACAAATCGCCCTCATTCTTTGAAATCCTCCCTGTCCTTCAAGGCTCTGTCTAATGTTACTTCTACCCTGGAGCCCTCTAAGATTGATCCAGGCCATGGCTATGGCCATGAACTCTCAAAGTACATTCCTGACATGCTCCTCACTCCATACTTTGCATACATAGCCCAGAATTTAGGCTGTGGACTTTCTCCAGCCCATACCACCTCACCCCAGCCATACCCCACCCTACCTCTCCTCCTCCCCCACCCAGCCTCACTTCCAGAGGCACCATCTTATGGTAAAGAGAGAACATTAGATCAGGACTGAATTCTGGCTGTGTGGTCCTGGGCAGATGAAATCCCCCTTTCTAAGCCCCAATTTTCTCATCTGTAAAATGGAAGAGAATGAAATCTACACTATGTCCCTCAGATGGCACACTACCTCCCCATTCTCTGCGAGCCCCAAGGAATAAGAGATTCAGAAGCTATTACTTATAGTCTCTCCCAAAGTTCAGGGGGGCCATGGAAAGGAGAAGACAATGGTGCCTGAGGTCCTCAGCCTCCTAGGATCATCCCTTTAGAGGACTGATGATTTAGTCCAGCCCCCTCCTTTTACAGATAAAGCAAGTAAGGCCCAGAGAGATTAAGGGACTTGCCCAAAGTCGCACAGGTAGTAGGTGCAGAGACAAGATTTGAATCCAGGACCTCAGATGCCACATCCAGGTTCCCTCCCACTCACTTTCTGTGCCTTGGAATAGAGCACAAGAAAAGTTGCTGAATAGATCCCCCAGTAATGAGCCTTCCTCCAATTCTAGAAAGTACCTTTTTCCGAAGACCAGGAAACATACCACCACTGTCATAACTCCACTGATCAGAACTCCGATCACAGTGCCAACAATGGCCCCAGGGGACAGTGAGGAATTTGGCACACCTAGGGAAACAGGATTCAGATTGGTAACCTGGGACCACCAGTAGGGAACAGGGACTCAGAGGCATTCCTAGAGGGTGCAAAGGGTCCAGGACATCCCTGGGAGGTGGGGGAGGCCCAGGAAAATGGCAGGGGATGGAGTTGGGGACATTCCAAGGGTGGTACAGCAAGACTAGGGTGGGTGGGGGAGCTAGGGGCATCTCCTGGGGGTGGGTACCCAAGGATATGTTGGATGAGGGGTGCAGAGATACTTCTGAGGCAGTGAGGGGTCTGCTCTGAGGCAGATGTGGGGCCCAGACCTATTCCCAGAGCATGAGAGCCCAGAATCATCTCTTGAAAATGGAGTAAACTCCTTCCTTTGGGGGTCAAGGAGGGAGCACCGAATGGTTAGATCACAGGCTGCACCCATCAAGTCATCAATATCACAGGAACCCCCAAAGCATGGGGGCCTGGGGCAATTGGCCCAATGTGACATGACTTCTGGCTTGGAGCTCCATGTACAGACCCCTTCCCTTCTCCATGTTCTCAGTCCATGCAGAAGGGGTTAGACGCCTGAGATATATATCTTCCCAGGACCTCAGGGAAGGTGGAAAGAGGGCTGTGCTCAGGGAGACAAACCCAGGGACTCACCAACCACGCTGATGGTGACTGTGGCTGAGCGGGACAGTTGGGTCAGGTTGTTCCATGCCAAGCACGTGCAAGTGCCCTGATGATCCCAGGTCACAGCCTCTATAGTGAGTAGGGACCCAGACTGTTCCAATGAGCTGGTGCTATTGAGGGACCAGTGATAGTGGGCAGTCGGCTGAGAAGGGGCCCTGCACAGTAAGGTCAGAGCAGAGCCAAGCTTAACCTTCATGCTGTTGGCCATGCCAGACCCAGATTCCTGAGTGATATTGACAAGGTCAGGTCCATCTGAAAGGACAGGAAAGAAGCAAGGACAAAAAGTTCCATGGGATTTGAATCCTGACTAGACCCCTTATTAGAGGTGTAGCCCTGAGCAAGTCCCTTCCCTTTGGGACTCATTTTCCTCAAAAAAAAAAAAAAGAAAAGAAAAAAAGAAAAAATAAAATAAAATCAGGTGGTTGGGCAAGATGATTTCCTAAGGTCTTTCCAGCTCTACCATTCCATGATTCTGTGGTCTCTGGTTTCTTTGGAATGGGAAGTGGGAAATGGGAATGACACCTAGGTGCAACAGCATTGGACTTAAAGTCAGATAATACCTGAGTTCAAATCCTGTCTTGGACACTTACTAGTTGCATAGTCTAGCCAAATCACTTAACCTCCCTTAGCCTCAGTTTCCTCGACTGTAAAATGGGGATAATAAGAGGATGCCTGGGGTTGCTTAAAACATATGTAAAGTGTTTTACAATCCTTAAAACACTATTTTAAACCTTAAAATTTTTTATTATTATATGCTTAAGCCTTCTTAGTATTAAATGCTTAAACCTTAAAATTTTTTGTTATGTTTAAACCTTTTTATTATTAAATGTCTAAATCTTAAAATACTTTGTATTATTATATGCTTAAACATTTTTGTCATCAAATGCTTAAACTTTAAAATACTTTTTATTATTATAAGTTTAAACCTTTTAATTAT
Source organism: Bettongia penicillata ogilbyi (assembly GCA_023548195.1). Lineage (NCBI taxonomy): Eukaryota > Metazoa > Chordata > Mammalia > Diprotodontia > Potoroidae > Bettongia > Bettongia penicillata. Next base: position 3,531,224 of record JAJHZJ010000310.1, on the reverse strand, counting down.
CAAATGATTAAACCTCAAAATATTTTTATTATTATAGGCTTAAATATTTTTATTATTAAATGCTTAAGCCTTAAGATACTTTTTATTATTCTATGTTTAAATCTTTTTGCTATTAAGTGCTTAAATTTTAAAATGCTTTTTATTACAGGAGACTGATTTTAGTCCTGCATAAATTTAACACTCAAAGCTCTCCTTCCATGGAAGGAATTGACTCTGAGAGGAAGTGTATTCTCCATTGTGGGAAGTCTTTAAAGCAAGGAATGACCAACTGCAAGATATTAGGGATGGGATCTAGTAGAGTATAAGCTCCCTGAAAACAAGACTTTTTTTAACATTTTATTCTTGTATCCCCATCATCTAGCTCAATACTGTGTATAATAAAAGTGTACTGTCTTGGTTTTAAAAATGCTTATTATTGTATCTATGTGATGTTAGGTCACTTAGACCCTGTGGGCCTCAATTACCTCACCTGTAAAATGGAGGAGCTGGACCAGATGGTCTCTAAATTAGCTTTCAACTCTAGATCTAGGCTGTCTCTTATCACCAACCCCATTTCCAGATGAATATAAGTTCCTTGAGGGTAAGAACAGTTTCATTTTTCTCTTCATAACCCCTGCCCAAATATAGTGCCTTGGACACATGTTTGTTGGTAAAAATGTCCTTACCTTTTGACCCAGAGATCCCACTACTAGGCATTACACCCTAAGGAGGTCAAAGATAAGAAGGGATACCAAAATATCTCCAGCAACATTGTTTATAGAAGGAGAGAACAGGAAACAAAGGAGAATCTGTCCAGGCTAAAGAAAGTGTGGTCCACAAATGAGATGGAATCCTCCTGTGTCAGAAGTGACAAATGTGCCAGAAACAGAGAAACCTGAGAAGACTTCTACGAACTGGTGCAAAGAGAAGTAAACAGAGCCAAAGAATCCACATGTGCACTGACAATCACAAGGTAAATGGAGAGAATGACACCACCAAGATTGTTGTGTTCATCCTTTATTTTCAAAGAGGACCATGACATCAGAGAAATGATGACATGACTTGCCCTTGACTTTGTTTTGGGTGAGAGAGGGCTGTGCAGGTCACCAGCCTTACTTCTTCTCCTGAGCCATCTGGATCCAGTGACCAGATATTCATCAAGATGACTGGAGACAGCCTGGGATGCAATGCGGGACCTTGGCCTTTTAGGCTAAGGCCTTTTCAGGTACTCACTTAAAGGGAGGTAAAGCCCTTTCCGTGAATAGACCTCTTTAAAAAGGGCTTGGTCCCTAGAGAAACATGGGAATGAGTCTCCCTCTTTTTTGCCAGAGGTGGGAGTGTGGCTACAGAACACTGCATCTCATTTCAGGCTCCACTGACATGTTGGTTAGTTTTTCTAAGCAGCTGGTTCATCCTCTTTCTTTTATATTTCTTACGATAAAAGATGGGGAAGAGAGGAAGGATATCATGACAAAGAAAGGAAGAACAGTTTAGGACAAGATAGGAAGTGGACTTCTCATTTCATTGACATAAGGAAATCCTCTATGAAAAAACTTCCTTTTCCAATGCAGGCCAGTTCCTTTCCTTTCACTTATAATCTTGGATTGTCACCTCAAGTACAGTAAAGATTTGCCCAGGGTCACATAGACAGCATAAAAAATAACAGAGACATCCATTCAAAAACTGTTAGCCATCAAAAGCAATCAAGGCTTTGTGGGTCAAAGAGCTGGATACAGTCACTTACAGTTCACGGTCAGAGCCACTGGGTCACTGCTGAGCCTGCTAATCAGATTCCAGGAGACGCACTGATATTGGCCGGCATCCTCCCTGTGGACTGGGGTTATGGTCAGTGTCCGGTTCTCCTGGGACAGCACCAGTCGGTCACTTAGAGGGAGGCTTTGGTTATTCAAGAGCCACTGAACCTCAATCTCAGCATCTGGAGTATCACAGGTAAAGCTCACTGCTCCCTCATCTTCCACGATGGAGGTGGTATTGGCAAACACATGGGGCTTGGTTACCCGCTCTGGAAAGGAGGGAAGGAGACAATGCCTCTGAGGTTCCAGGATCTCTCCCTGAGACCCAAGTTCAGGGAACCTTGAAGATCACCTGATCCAGCCCCTCTCATTATCTAGATGAAGAAACAGAAGCCTGAAATCATGATGTGACTTATCAAAGTCACTTAGGTGATTAAGCGCAGAGCCAAGTTTCAGAGGAAGGTCCTTGGAATAAAAATTCAGTAGTGTATGTCCAACACATTCCCTTGATCTGGCCCCTTCATTCTCCCACTGCCCAAACCAGCCTCAGCCACCACTACTAGAGTTCACCCAGGGAAAGGAAGCCAGAAATCTTCTCCCCAAGTAAACTGGGTGAAATGTCTCTGAGTAAGCAAAGACCCAGGGTCAAGGACAAAGAGTCCAAGATGGGGAGTCAGGAGGCCTGGACTCTGGTTCTGGCTTCACTAACTAGCAGTGTGACCTTGGAAAGTCTCCTTCCCTCATTGGGAGCCATTCTCTTCATCTGTAAAATGAGGTGATGATCCCATCTCCAGCTGGTAGGTTCTGAGCTCTGACAATGTGCATTCTAAGGGCCCTCCTAACTCTGACGTTGTCTGCTCTAAGGCCCTTTCCAGCCCTGACATCCACTGTTCTTTCATTCCAGCTCTGACTTCTGTGACACTGTGTCTGAGTAGAGAAGGGACTTGGGCTCAGTAGTCTTAGCAGGACTCACCAGCTACCTTGATGGTGACAGATGCTGAAGCAGATTTTCCAACCACATGGTTGTCCGCTGTACATTTGTAATTCCCTTCATCACTCCTGGAGGCCACTGAGATGGAGTAAATGGACCCAGGTGTCCCCAAGTCAACTTCATTTAAATGCCAGGCATAGTTAGGGACAGGGTTTGACTCAGCATGACATGCTAATGTGAAGCTGGAGTTGATTTCCACCCCAATGGTACTGCCCCAAATGGATCCAGTATCTGGTGTAATTGTGACCTGGTCTGGTCCATCTACAAAGAAAGGACAGAATGTTGAAGCTCTTCATTCTCTTCGATGGGGGTATTGGTTGTAAGGCCTACCTGGCCTTAACCCTCTTCTATCCTTTCTCTCTCCCCGATTCCCTATAGGGATCTCATCCCCTCCCAGGGCTTTAGTTATCCTACTTCGTGAAGCCATTGAAATCTGCTTGCTTGCCCCTGAGATTTCCCAGAGCTCCCAGCCCACCTGTCTAGATGCCTGCTGGACAGCTCCATCTGGATGCCATAGGAAAGATCATTGAACTAGGAATCAAGAGATGTCTTCCCTTCTCATATGCCAACATAAGTGACAAGGTTCTCCCTTCTTCTGACTGCTCTCCAAACTTTGTGAAGGCTTCTTTCTTCTCTGCTATTCTCTCACTCTCTAAGTGTATGTACATATGTGTGTACATGTGTGCATGTGTGTGCATATGCATGCATGTGTGTGCATGTGCATGTGTGTGCGTGTGTGTACTTCCCTTTCCCCACATCTGACTGCAATCAAAAGTATAGGGGGAAAACAAGCTTACCTGAATTTATCTAGGTCAGTAAAATGTGCCAGCACATACAATGGGTGTGCCATCTTGTGCAATATTTCTCTAGTAGTTGGCACTTTCCTCTCAAAGAAACCTACCCTGTCTTCCCTACCCTTCCCTTCTACCTTCCTGGCTGTATATGTCTTATATGTTGAACCTATTTATAGTCATGTCTTCATGGTCCAGTGAACAGAGCATTAGACCTAGAATCAATAAGGTCTGAGTTCAAATTCAAATTTAGACACTTCCTTGCTGTGTGACCCTGAGCAAGCCATCTAGCCTCTGTCTGCCTCAGTGTCCTCAACTGTAAAATGCGGATAATGATAGCACCTATATCCCAGGGTTAGTATGAAGATAAAATAAGTCAAATGCTTAGTAGGCAGTTTGTCATCATTTCAGGCATGTCTGACTCCTCCTGAAACCATCTGGGGTTTTCTTGGAAGAGATACTGGAGTGGTTTTGTCATTTCCTTCTCTAGCTCATTTTACAGATGAGGAAACTGAGGCAAATAATTGAGTGACTTAAGGGTCTGAGGACAGATTTGAACTCATGAAGATGAATCTTCATGACTCCAAGTTTAGCACACTATGCGCCATGCAGCCTAGTTGTCAAAAAGTAAAGTGACTTAACTCAAGGTCACACAACTAGTATCTGAGACTGGATTTAAACTCATGAGGCTGAGTCTTGCTTTGAGACCTAGCACACTATCCACTTTGCCACCTAGCTGCCCTAGCACATAGTAAGTGCTTAATAAATATTTGTTTCCTTTCTTTGCTTTCCCCATTAGTACACAAGCTCCTTGACAGTAGAGGCTGTTGGCTCATTCTTTATGCCCCCAGCTCTTAGGACAGTGCCTAGAACATGGTAAGTGCTCCATAAAGAGTTTGTTGATAATTGAATTGAATTGGATGGTAGTAAATCAAATTGACAAGAATTCAATATTGATTTGAATTTAAAACAATTTAAATAAATTAATTGAAATGTATTTAACTGAAGTGAGCTAATTGAATCAATTTTTTAAATAAATAGAATCAAAATAAATTGAACTGCATTAGAATGAAATGGATTTAATTGATTCTCTTTGAAAATAATGGAATGAAATTGAAATTAATCAAAAGGGATGGACTGAAAAGAAACAAATAATGCTGATGTGAATTTAGTTGAACTGAACTGAAATGTGTTCTATTTGCATTTAATAGAAATAAATAGAATTGAGTCAGTCAAAAATGAGTTGAATTAAATTATTACACCAACCTGAGCCCTTGGTCATAATCTGCTGCATCTTTCTGACTCAACACAGGTCTCAGTCACATATCCTCATTCACCCTCACTCACCAGAGCAGAGGATGGTTGGCATCTCAGCTTGCTTGACTCAATGGACAGGGTCTTTTCCCATCACTGTGAGCCCTCTCAGATCCAGATATCTGCTCCCTTCCCACGTGGACCCTTCCTTGTTGAACCCTCTGTTTCTGTCTAAGCCAACGGGGAACAAGTGAACAGATGCCCTTCCTATCCCTCAATCCCAGCAGGCCTGTCCTCTCACTCATTGCAGACACTAGGACTCTCTCAGTTCCACTTAGGATTCATTAGCATCTCAGGATCTTAAAGTGGCACAAGCAAAATTCAAACTCAAGTCTCCTGATTCCTTTCATTAGATGACTGGGTATGGAACCATACCACTCAGGTTTGAACCCAGCATTGACCATCTTGTATTTATGGTCCTTGGGCCTGTCCTTGCCCATCTCTGGGCCTCAATGTCCTTACTTGTAAAATCTCAGGGCTGAACTTAATCTCCAGGGTTGAGTGATGCTTGGAATGTTCTCATGGGAAGGAATCAAAAGTAAGGTTTACTTGAGCAACCATCTTCTCTGTCATTTGAAGAACTTTAAATGCCAAATCTAATTCCTGGGAAGTTTTTCTTCGCCTTCAGAGAAAATCTGCCTCCCTGCATCCTTCTTCCTATCACTCTTCATTCTAGATTCTGAGAACAAGCAGGAATGTGTCTTATGGCATATAGATCCTAGGTCTAGAGTGGGAGGGAAGGTTAGACCCCATTGAGTCACCTCCTTTTGGAGACAGTGGAAGGGGAGGCTCAGAGAGATGTGGAGACTTGTTGAGGTCACAAAATGCAAGGCTTGGACTCCATGATATCTAAAGTCCTTCCCACTCCTGTCAAGTCAGCAATCAATATTAAGTACCTGCTATGTTCCGGGTAATGTGCTGCATGTGGGGGATGCAAAGAGAGGTGGTCTACAAAGAGAACAGTCCATGTTCTCAAGGATCTCACAGGCTAATGGGAAAGAGGAGAGGGAAGAGGGTGTGTATGTGTATGTATGTGTGTGTGTGCATGTATGTGTATGTATGTGTTTGTCCTTCATTGCCAAAGAAGATCATGCCATCAGAGAAATAATGACATGACTTGCACTTGACTTGGTTTTGAGTGAGGGAGGGCTGTGCAGGTCACCAGCCTCACTTGTCCTCCGGAGCCATCTGAATCCAGTGACCACATATTCATCAGGGTGACTGGAGATGACCCAGGATGAGGCATTTGTGGTTAAGTGACTTGAGGATGGTGGGGAGAGGGTGAAGGTGAAAGGAAATGACATACAAACAGCCAAGTACAAGCAAGATAAATAGAGGTCAATGAAAGATAGTCTCTGGAGGAAGGCACTGACATTAGGGAAGACAGGGAAGGTCTTGCAGAATTTCTAGGACTATAATAGGACACCAGCATTTGGAGGACTGGAGGCAGGAGAGGTTCCATGTAAAAGGTGAGCTCTGAAGAGAACGAGGGATTCTGAGAGTCAGAGGTGGGAAGGGAGAGTATTTCAGGCAGGGAAGACAGCTCACACAGAGATTGGAGACTGAAAGCCAAGTTTGGGGAACAGCATGGTCAGCTCAGAATGCATGGAGGAGAGTTACATATAAGCCTGAAAAAGTCAGCAGTTCCTATGATCCATCAATCTTCAAGGATGTATAAAGCACCTATTATGTGTCAGACCCTGGGTTGGAAGCTATGGAAAGATTTTTGTTGTTCAGCTGTTACAGTCCTGTCTGACTCTTTGTGACCCCATTTGGGAGTTTTCTTGGCAGGGATACTGGAGAGGTTCACCATTTCCTTCTTCCTGAGGAAACTAAGGCAAACAGGATGAAGTGACTTGCCCAGGGTCACACGGCTAGGAAGTATCTGAGTTTGAATTCATGAAGATTCATCTTCCTGATTTCAAGACCTGTGTTCTATGCACTATGGCGCCACTTAGCAGCCCTTTGGGGATAGATACAAAGACAAAAATCAGAGTCTCTTGTCTCAAAAAGCTTTCTTCCATTCTATCAAGGACAGGAGGGAGGAAAGGAGGGAGAGACAGAGACAGAGAAAGATGGAGACAGAGACAGAGAGATAGAGAGGAGAGAGAGAGAGAAAGAGAGAAGAGAGAGAAATAAAAAGAAAGAGGGGGCGAGTGAGAGAGAGAGAGAAGGAAAGAGAGAGAATGAGAGAAAGATGTCAATGTAGATATGGATGTAGATATAGATACAGATATACACACACGCATGGAAGCATTTCTAAAAGAGCAGCATAAATTTAAAGTTACAAAGCCAACAAGTTCAACTCTCTCATTTTGTAGGTGAAGCAATCAAAGCCAGGGGTTAAGTGGACTCACCCAGGATCACACAGCTGGTAAATATCTGAGACTGAGATTGGATAAGCCACTTTCGGGGAGGCCAGTATGCAGGAGGCAGGGCAAATGAGGAAAAAGCTCAAATAAGAGGTGGCATTTTGAGTTTAGCTTTGATGGAAATCATATATTCCAAGAAACCAAAGTGAGCCGGGATGACTTATACAAAGGTATGGAGATAAGAGATGGAGATAACAGATGTTGCGGCATGTGAAGAACAATAAATATGTCCTTTGGTTGTCCATGGCCCCACTGATCCTGAATCTGCTGCCTACCTGCCCTGTTCCCCCATGATTGGCCTCATCCCCTTGGATGATGACCTTGCATTCAGAATCCAAGGTGAGCCTATTCCCCCGGGTCTGCACCCCTATCCTCAGGGCAGCTGATCTATTCCTGTGGAATTCTGTGGTTCCTAAGAATTTATCACAGTCAGCAGTTGACGTCAGCTCCCAGGCATGGCCACTCACAATCTCCCAGAATCTCAGAACCAAAAGGGGAAATTGGACAAAATCCTTGAGGGCATCCCCAATAATATAAAGGTTGGAGTGGATGCTCCTTGGAGCATTCAGACTCAGACCTGGGATAAAATTTTGGCTCTGTCATTACCTTCCAGTATGACCTTAGGTAAGTTACTTCTCCTTGACTTTCTTTCTCTGAGGTAAAGTGAGGGCACCAGAATAGATAACCTTTAAACCTCATGTCATGATCCTGTGACCCCTCTGAGTTCCTCTCCAGCTCTGAGACTCTGTGATCTGAGCCACCCCAACCCTGAACAAGAATCTCCTCTATTACAAGTGGTCAGCCCCGTGATGGGGGCCTCACTACCTACTCAGCTCATGCTGCTGAGGAAATATGTGAGAGGTCCAGGTTCGGGTCTCTAGAGGGAAGGGGAGATACTCACAGTTGACAATCAGATTGATGCTATCACTGCTCTGCAAGCCCACTGGATTCCAAACTTCACACTGGTAGTGCCCACTGTTCCTTCTGGTAACACTGTGAAAAGTGAGGGTCTTGTTATCTGAAGACAGGGACAGTTGTGGACTAGGTGGGAGCTCAATATTATTCAGGAACCACTGGATGTTGTCGTCCATATCGTTGGGGTTACACGTGAATATCACTGAGCTCTGGAATTCAATGACGTTGGGTGGAGCATCCATGATGAGGATGGGCTTTGATGGCATCACTGGAACAAGAGAAGGAAAGAGGTTGGCCCATTGTGCCAAGGGAGAGGGTATACCCATAACCCATACAGTCAGTCAGTCAATAAATATTTATTAAGCTCCTACTATGTGCCAGGCACTGGGGATAAAAAGAGGCAGAAAACAGTCCCTGCCCTCACAGTCTAATGGGGAAAAAACATGTAGACTACTATGGACAAACAAGATCTATATAGGATAAAGAAAAAATAACCCACAGGAAAAGGCACTAGAATGAAGGGGGATTGGGAAAGACTTTCTGGAGAAAGGGAAGTTTCATCTGGAACTTGAGGGATGCCTCCTTGAAGAAGTGGGAGTCAACATAGGGTCACAAGAGTCTAAAGCTAAGAAGGTTTCTTAAAGGTCATTTTAGAGAGGAGGAAACTGAAGCACAGGAAGACAAATGTCCTGCCCAGGGCACACACAAGGAGAAGTGGCATAGCATCATAATCACTGCAGGCAGAGGCAGGACAGAGTTATTGCTCCCATTTTATAGATATAGAAACTGAGGCCTGAAGAGGTTAAGGCCAGAGCACAGGGTTCAGAGCAGAGGAGGAAACTTGAAGCCAAGACGGGTGAATCCATAGATTGAGGCAGAATGAGACCTAGGTTGGACTCATGTACTTTGGACTCAAATTGTCAGGAAGGTGGACTTGACCTTCGGCCTAAATCTATTCCTTCCTCTCACTCCTCCTAGTTTTGCCCCCTGGGTCATGCAGATCGAGGTTCCTTTGCCCCTCCACAGGACAATCTTCTTCTCTCCTGACACTCCCACCCCAATCCTTCCCTTCCCTAAGCTGTTGTTTAGTCATTTCAGTCATGTCCGAGTCTCCATGACCCCATCTGGGGATTTCTTGGCAAAGACATTGAAGTGGTTTGCCACTTCCTTCTCCAGCTTCTTTTACAAATGAGGAAACTGAGGCAGAGTTAAGTGACTTGCTCAGAGTCACGCACCTAGAAAGTGTCTGAGGCTGACTTTAAACTCAAGTCTTTCTGATTGCAGGCCCAGCACTCTATCCGCTGTGCTACCTAGCTTCCCTTCCCTAGGTTCAACCTGCACAATTCCTTCAGCCAATCCTCATGTTGGGAGGTCTTAGAGGGTCTAACTCCCTTATTTTTAGAGAAATTGAAGCCTAGACAGGTTGAAAATAAACGCAAAAGATTTAAATTAATAATAGAAGCATTTTCATAACCCTTTAAGTGCTTTACAAATGTTAGCTCATTTCATCCTCACAATAATACTGGAAAGTAGGTGCTACTATTATCCCCATTTTATTGATGGGGAGACCGAAGCAGACAACGACTGAGTGACCTGTTTAGAGTCACACAGTTAGGATGTCTGAAGCTGATTTTGAATGCAAGTCTTCCTGATTCCAGGCCCAGGGCTCTATCCACTGCACCATCAGCTCCTCAACAAGAGAATGGAAGGAAAAACTGACATTTAGACCAGTGGTTCTTGAACTGTGTTCCAGATACCCTGATGGGTCTCCAAGATACTTTCATGGGTCTATGAGGTCAAAACTAATTTCGTAGTAATACTAAAATGCTTTAATTTCTAAAACAGGAAACATCAATAGATATAATCCACATAAAGAAAGGCTATGGGGGGAGGGGGGGAAGGAGGAGTATTTGGTCCTTTTTAAGACCAGAAAAGAATCCTAAATTCAAATAGTCTGAGAATTGTTCATTTAGACAAGGGAAGCCGTTGGAAGGTAGAGCAAGACCTGGAGAGCAACTTGGAAATCCTCTGATCCAAGCTCCTTATTTCACAAATAAGGAAACTGAGTTCCACAGAGATTCAGTGACTTGCCCCAGGTGATACCCAGATGTATAAAGCAGAGCCAGGATTCAAACTTGAATCTTGGGACTCATTCCTAGAGTCCCAAGCCAAGGTTTGTCCATGACTTGGCCGAGGTCAGACAACCTGGCCCAAGCATCTGATCCAGAACTTGAACCCAGAACTCCTAATTTCAAGACAGAAGTTCATTCCACTGTGCCAAGTATGCCTGCTATATTGGTGGTCAATCTTGGGGTGTGGCCTTGGCCTCACTGCTTATAAATTTTGTGACCCTTGGCAAGTTTCCTCTTATGGCCAGGACAGGGCCTATGTTTTTGCCTTTCTGCGTATCCCCAGAGTTTAGTACAGTGCAAGAGCTTATTTAATAAATGCTTGCTGACTGACTGCTTGACTATCTGGACCTCAACTTCTTCAGCTGTGAAATGGGGATAAGAAGGCTTATTATTGAAGGCCTAGGGCTTCCCTGATGACAGTGTTTCATAAACATTAAGGTATATGATGGTGTTACAGAAAAGTGCCAGACTTGAAGCAAAAGAACCTGGTTTCAAATCCCAGCTTTGCCACTTATTACCTATGTGACATTGAATGCACCCCTTCTCCTTTCAGTCTCAGATTGTCCCTCCACACAGAAAGAGGCTTAACCTAGAAGGTCCTTTATTGCTCAAAATACTGTGTAGCCTTGAGTAAGTCGCAGAACCATAGAACTGCAGAATGTGAGTTGGAAGGGATCAGAATGACCCTCTAAAAACCACATATCCACTGGGACACACCTGACAAGTGAGGATCTAGTGTCTTCTTCAGGACCAGCCAAGGAGGCAATTACCCCCTGCATTTGGAGAGAGCTCTACTCAGAAGGAAAACTATTCCTAACATCAATCTTAGGTTAGGTTTACAGCAACTTTCTCATTTCTCCTAAATAATAACCCCCACCATAACAACATTTATATAGTACTTACTATGTACCAAATGCCTTATAATTATTATCTCATTCGGTCTTATCATCAAAATAATACCTTTTCTATATTACTTTAAGGTCTGAAAATATCATCAAATATTATCTCAGTTTATCCTCACAACAATCCCAGAGGGTAGCTGTCATTATTATCCCCATTTCACAGACAAGGAAACTGAGATCCAGGAAAGTGAGGTGACCTTCTCAGGGTCACATAGTTAGGAAATATCTGAGACCAAATTTGAAATCCAGTCTTCCTGACTCCTGTTCTAGCATTCTATCCACTGAGTCATTCAACTGCCAAATTCTGCCTATATCTGCCTTGTGGGGTAAAATCAAACCATTCTAATCTTTCATCCACATGTCAGGCCATCAAAAGAGTACCAGTAGGGTGCAAAGCCAAGATAGAGGATTCAAGGCAGCAGACTAGGTAATCTCTTTCAACATTTCCTTCTAAATGACTTTAAAATAATGTCTCAAATCAAATTTTGGAATGACAGAACCAACAAAAGGTCAGGGTGACATATTTTTTTCAGCCTAAGAAAATTTGGGAGGTCCTTCAAGAGAAGTCTGTGACACCAGGGTGGAGGCCTACCCAGAATGCCCACACATAGTAGCAACAGTTTCAGGAGCTCTCAGCCCTGAGATGGTGAGGGGGGTTCAGACAACTATCAGAAAGAGATTACAGGGGACCCTTTGCTGACACTGTGTGAAGTCTGTTGCCAATAAGCAACTCTATTACTCATCCTCAGTTCTGGATCACAGTTCCAAGGCTAAGAAGAGCACTAGCACTGGTGGATGTAGAGGAGCAGGACCCCTTCCTAGGTAAAGATCAGAGCCCAGACCAGGAGAACAATGACCACACCTGTCCCTGGGTCATACCACCTTGGAAGCACTGAAAATTGGCAGGCCCCCAGAACTAGCTTTGAAAACAGCAGTATAAAAAAGCTTGAAGCTTGGCACAGTGCCTCCTCACCTTAAGTGAGCAGAACCCAATTTTAACATAAAGTTCAAAGTGAGAAATAACCTGGGGAAATGAGCAGACAATAACAGTGAAATAATTTGACCATAAAAAGCTACTACAGTGGCAGGGAAGAAAAAAACACAAACTCAGAAAAAGACAATAATGCAAAAAAAAATCTATAATCGAAGACTCAAAGAAAAAATGCTAATTGTACCCACATCCAATAAGATTTCCTGGCAGTGTTAAAGAAAGAGATAAGAGTGGTAGAAGAAAAATTGAGAAAAGAAATGAGAGTGATGAAGGAAAATTATAAAAAGAAAATTAACAGTTTGGTAAAAAAAAAAGAGGCACAAAAAATACTGAAGAAAATAACACACTAAAAACAGAAATTAACCTAATGGTAAAAAGAGACACATGTGTTCACCGAAGAAAAGAACTCCTTAAAAAGCAGAATTGGTCAAATGGAAAAAGAGATATAAAAATTCACTAAAGAAATAATTTCTTAAAAATTAGAATTGGGCAAAGGAAAGCTAATGATTCCATGAGAAATTAAGAAACAATAAAACAAAGTCAAAATATGAAAAAATAGAAGAAAATGTGACTATCTCCTTGGAAAAAATAATTGATCTGGAAAACATAGTGAGGAGAGAAAATTTAAAAATTATTAGAACACCTGTCATGATCAAAGAGTCTAGACATCATATTTCAAGAAATTATAAAGGAAAACTTCTCCAATATCTTAGTTCCTGGGGGTAAAATAGAAATTAAAAAAATTCACCAATCCCTTCCTGAAAGAAATCCCAAAATGAAAAATCCCAGAAATACTATAGTCAGATTCCCGAGTTCATAGGTCAAAGAGTAAATGATTGAAGCATTAAGAAAAAATAATTCAAATATCATGAAGCCATAGTCAGGGTCATACAAGATCTAGTAACTCCTATGTTAAGAGAGTAGACAACTTGGAATATGATATTCTGAAAGACAAAGGAGTTAGGATCACAACCAAAGATAACCCACTCAACAAAGATGAGTATAATCCTTCAAGTGAAAGATGAACATTTAATGAAACAAAGAACTTCTGAGCAATCCTAATGAAAAAACTGGAGCTGAATAGAAAATTTGATGTTTAAATCAAGACTCAAGAGAAGCATGAAAAGGTAGACATGAAAGAATGATCATAAGGGACTCTGAAGTTAAACTGTGTACTTTCCTATGTGGGAAAATGAGACACATATCTCCTAAGAACTTTATCATTTGTGGTTGCTGTTTGGTTGTTAGCCATTTCAGTTGTGTCTGAATCTTTGTGATCCTATTTGAGTTTTCTTGGCAAAGATACTGGAGTACCATTTCCTTCTCTAGCTCATTTTACAGATGAGGAAACTGAAACAAACAGAGAGTTAAGTAACTTGATCAGGGTCACTTATCTAATAAGTGTCTAAGATCAGATTTTAACTCAGGAAGTTGAGTCTTCCTGACTCCAGACCTGACACTCTACTCACTGAATCACCTAGC